>JAUNZM010000413.1:1200000-1800000 GCA_033459285.1 Clamator glandarius
AGTGAGCTCGCCCCATGCTATGGTTCTAAGCTCTAACAAATTACAATTGCGACTGCATCACATTAGAAATACCTCATTTTTGCAGTAAGTGCACTGACTAACACTACAGAAAAAATCAATGGGAACATCAGGATAGAGAGAGACCTTTCAGTTTTAAGTGTAACTTCAAATTCCGGTACAGTTTTGCAGTAGTTCTTCACCTTTTCTTGTGTTTGTACTCTGCACTTCTCTTGCTTTGTGTAGCTGCAAGGGTAGGGGGAAAAAGGCCAGACAGAAAGTTACAGGAAAGCTCTTAGAGAGATTCCACAATGTTGATAAAAGCATGTTTAAGAACTGCGCATCTTTACAGTTTGTTGCTGACAATCATGCTCTGTATATTTCTTCAAGTGCACAACCAAGTTCTAAATGTTAGCTCCTCTATAATGTTTATGCACCCATAAGTAACTGCTCATGCTTCTGCCTTAGTCTGAAACTGTCAAATAGCTGAACATCTGAGTAAAATATTTTAAATTTGAAATGCTCTTCTCAGCTTTTAATTTGCTCAGCATTAGGATAGTGTGGTACCATGAGATAGACGTTCTCTTGTTGTGTAAATAACTGTAGAGTCAATAACCACGGACCGTTTCCCATCCATCGTTCCTCCCCTCATTTAATCAGAATGTGGCCCTTAAAAGAGGGAATATTTTTCTGCCTCTGTGGCATAGAAACTTAGCCTTCAGGCAGTCCTGTTGAAGGGATTGGTAAGGAACTGAAATGCCATTCTGCTTAAATGTTCAGTACAGATACTTATTATTAGCTATTAATACAGAGAAAGTGCTTGCCCTGGTAATAACACACACAGTACTGAAGGGTCTCTACATCTGTAGAGTGCATTTGCTGAACAGGAGTGAATTACTTAAATAAACATTTACTTCGAGGTTAAAAAAAAAATCTTTAAAATATAAATAGCAGTACCACAGCATTCCAAGACAGATTAGTTTCTAATAGAGGATGAAAGGATGAATAGCCATGGATCTGTTAGGCGATTACAGATGAGACTGTCCAAGAAAGAATATAATGCAATATGATGCATAGTAGGAAGCTTTATTAATATCATACTGGAGACTTGCTTTTTACTGTCCACTTTAATGTAGTAGAGTCAACCAAATGACAGACACTGATGAAAGTGGATGTACTTAATGGAGCATGTCATTCGTGCCATGCCAGCAGGGTATTACCGTCTACTGCTCAGTCCCATGAGAGAGTCTTTAGGAATCAGATGCACCTCCTTGTTATAAAGTATTTGCCATTCAACCTGCTCATGCTTATTTAACGATAAAGCTGTTACATAGGTCACACTAAACAATTCTTTCCCATCATAGACCATTGCATAGATGTAGGCTGCAACCTTAACTCTTATTTCAATTCTGGCACAGATTATACTACTGCATCAAACATAAACAACTTGTTAAAATATATTAGTGCTGCTAATTTTTCTTCTCTCTTTCTCACCCTTCCCTCTCCTTCTACTCTTAAAAGACCTTCCTGTTTTCTTTAACGATTATGCCACTCCAGGATTTCAGTTCTCCACCTGGTCTTTTGCATTTACAAATACATTGTGCTTTACAAATCCTACTGAAACTTCCTTCATGTTCTACTCTGTGAAAGCTTTATTTCTTAATCACTGTGTGTTTGAAGCACACAGCCTGTTTTCATCCTTTTCCTGGTTTTGTTGTGTAATGACATGGGTAGATCAAATGGTGAACAGTCATAAACACCATGAAACAGCCAGCTGAGGGTCACACTAAATGTTTAATCTTTATCGCTAAAATATGTTGAAAAACAGATGAAGAGAAGAGGAGGTATAGGACTCCAAACTGTTCTTTCTGTGAGGAGCCTCCTAAACTGCTATTCATCTGCCTAATCTGCTGTCCACCGTATGACAATGGACATTTTACTACTGAAACCTGTTAGAATATTTAGTACTACTAATAAAGTATGTTTAGAACTTACTAAAGTGATTGGAACCTTGAATTAGCACAATGAAGTTTAAAATAAATTTTTCTACCAAATCTAGCAAGCTGGGAAATTGATATTTCCTAACTTTAATGCTATAAAAATGGTCTTGGTTTTCTTACCTCTAGAAAAGCAAGAATTGTTTTTACAATAAATGAATGAAATATTGTTCATTAATATCTGTAAAGCAGGAGAGACGGATGTGTAATCTGCAAATGTGAAACAGATTGCAAGAGACTCATTTCAGCATTATCTTGTCCCGCACAATGCTAACAAAGATTTTAGTAAACTCAATTCGTGTCCTACATCCTATAGTATATTGCAGTTGTTTCTGTTGGTTTCTCAACAAGTATTCTCTTTGGACTTGTCCTCATTAGACTTTAAATCCCTTGTTGGATGATGTTGGCTACCATCCTTAAGTACTAGAACAGGGGACAGTGTGGTGCCATGCATTAAGATCGTTGACTTCAAGGTTAGGCAGTTCCTCTAGTTTTACTTATGTTTTGTACTTGATTTGCACAGAGATGGTAACGTACGCACAGTGAAGGACTGCACTTCTCCACCAGTATCCTAGAGCAGTAACACGTTAACTTCCGTATTGTCTGAGATCTTGGAACGGTAACTTTAAGTAACTTGGAAAACTGTAAAATAATAATTGATAGTAGATCAATAATTAGGCTTGGTGCTTAATGTATTTTATCAAGTGTTAAGTTCAGAGTGGAAACTCTCTGGTTCCTATGCCTCATGCTTTAGGAAAGTTTCTAATGAATAGCAGATTAAACTAAGCCACAATTTGGGTACATTTATGATTGTAATGCTGGGCTTTTTTTTTCCCCCAGCTTGGTTTCTGCTTTGATGAAGCTGTCGTGGGTGTTTGTCTGTGCCTCTGTGAATACTTGCATATTCACAAGGACTCCTACTACTTGTATCGGTGGAGTCATGCTAAGAACTGGAGAGCAGAAAATTGTCAACAAACTTACGTCCTGTGGTCTGAGCACTGAAAATGGAGTTTTAGCTAAACCAACAAAGTCTTGCAGTAAGTGGTGGAAATGCATAATACCGCAACTGTTCTCACAAAAGTGAAACTGTAGCAAATATAATTTGCCAGAGATCAGTGCTTGAGATAGTTTAATTTTCAACTGTTATATACAAAAAAAGAGAATAGTTTGTGTTCCTCAGTTCTGCCCAGAGGACAGTCTTAAATGTGTATAAACAGGGATGTGAGATCAAGCAAGTGGTCTTTTACGTTAGTATTATCTTTTACTACAACTGAATGTACAAAACTTGAGCTTAACAGCTGCTGCACCGGCCATTGGTCAGGAAGTCCCTTTTTGCAAATTCATTCAAGACACTTGGGTTTAGTTCTGAGCACCTCCACGCACCTTGCTTTGACTCTGTAGGAAAGATTTTTGTAGAACCAGTGAGGTTGGTGCTTCTCAGCAAGTACCTCCATGGACCTTTGTGAGGTCCGAGTGGCCTCCAGCCAAGAGTGGCAGAGCTGTTAGGGTGCTTGCCCCACTTCTGGCACTGGAACTTGGTGCTACTGGGAGTGCCACTAATGTGGGATGCTCTGCTCCTCTTGGAAGCCATGTGGGAATCATGATGGGGATAAGCCCCAAGTTTGTGCATTGTCCAGAATGTGCTCTGCTGGACAGGGCAGAGCAGGAAAGGGTATGATCTAATTACTAAGAGCTTTACAATAATTACAATAATTTACAATGATCTAATTACTGAGAGCTTTCACAATACAGTGAAGCAGTTTCCAGGGAAAACAATTACAGAAATGTGTGTAATAATCATGAAAATCAGGTGGAGCATAAAGTAGAAGTTGACATTATTGAGCTAAAATTCATTTTTTTCCTAGAAAATCCTGGTGAATATCTGAGAAATTTTGGATAAGCTTATAGCTATAGTACTGTTACATACCTCAGGCAGATTAGGTCTGGTTTATCCGTAATGTTTAGTTCTCTGTATCTTCAGCAAAGGCATGTGAGTTTCTCATAGCTGTATTACACATAGCTGCTTTGTACAGGAAGTTTGCCCATCCTGAACTTTCAGGCTCTGAATTTTCCTTTGTTGCACCATGCTTGCTGAAAACATGGTTATCTCTCTACTTCTTCACAAAGCTGAAACTTCATGTGCACAACATGCCTTCCTGTGCTATAAAGACAGTAGAACAGGTATTCTTTTTGTGTGTGCCCTTCACTGAAAAGCACAGAACTGTGAAACGCAGCAGTGAGCTCCCCAGTCACCTTCAGAAGATCATGCTCACCTAGATAACAAAGGCAAGAGCTCGAACTATGGGAATTGACGAAGTAGGACAATTGTGCTCATGGAACACATTGGCCTTAATTTACTGTTCAGATTTTGTCACCTAGAGTTTTCTGGGTTGAGCATAATATCAGAATTGGATTTAACTCTTAGAAATGGTGTAATGCACCTTCTTGCCTTTCCATTCCCTCTGCTGCTGCAACCACTGGCCTTTCCTTACAAAATTTAAAACCACAGCTGAAATTCTGTGGAAGATCAATAAAATTAATATGAAGTTTGATTCCTGAGTAGTGAGCAAGTCTGGATATGAATTCACTGTGAAGGTCTTGGTTACTCCGTAGCTTTGAAAGTAGTCAGGGATGCTGATGTTTGTCAAGTAATTGTTGAATGTTACACATTCAGTAAGTGGCAATTTTATGGAGGAAGTTTTAAATTACATTTTATATAACAAGTTGTTAAGGGTTTATGGAAACAGCATGGCTAATTTTATATGCATTATTTGGAGAACATCATCATGGAAGCAATGAACGAACATAATTCCCTTTTCCGAGGGAAATGGTTGCTGCAGTGGAGATAAGAGGTTACAATTATAATGACAAGAAATTGAGATGATTTTAAGAAAATTCAAAGTTAAATACTTCTGAAATTTCTGTATTTTCCTTATGTGAACTGTGGAAGTACTTCCTGATCTTGTCTTTTCTCTATAATTACAAGCAGGTCATAATGCTTCTGGTTGATAAGCCATTAGTTATTAGTATGCTGCTAAATCTGCCCTTGTACCAAATGACCCATAGGGGAAAAGCTGTCTGTTTGATTACAATAATAATAGCTTTTAACAATTGCATTTACTTAGCTAGATGTTAATTGATCCACTTACAACCTTCTGCAGAAAGGATTTGTGAATGTTACACCAGACTGCAGGGTGCTGGAAGCAAAAATTAGAAGACATCTGGTGAATTAAGGGTTATGAACTTCCAAGTTCTTTTGAAGGAAAACTATATTTCAAAAAAGGTCTCAGTCTGCACTGAGCATTAAAAAGTATTATGCGAAGTTTAATTATGGATAGTGGTGCGAACCGTCTCTTATTCTGTAGTTCAGTTTTCACATGAGAACGAAAATACTAGTAGTCTGAAAAAATTTAGATGTATTATAAATGAGAAGTTGGAGTTCATTCCGTACTTTCCATTGTTCTCTGGCTTTCCTTGGGGCTGAAGGGTGGTGAGATGTCTGGATGGTGTGCATGGTTATGAAATCAATATTTTAGAAAGTTGAAGGAAAGAAGGTTTTGTGTTCAATAATGTTTCAACAGAAACAAATGACCGACACACTGAAATCTGGCAACTGGGATATCCCCAGCCTTGTGTAAGGTGATAAATAACATTTTAAGTAGACGGCTACCTGCAATTTCACTTAGGCAGAATAGTATTTTTCAAGTGAGACACACAGGTTTCTGATCCTTTTCCCGCCCACACAACCCTTCTATCTTATTTAACCGTAAATAGTTTTGACCTGTCCCATTCCAAGTACAAGAAAACTTAATCACCACTAACTGCTGGTCTGTGTACTTGTCCTGAAGGATATCCTTTTAGCTACAGAAACAAAGCTAGGTGGCTAACATGCTCTTCTGTGAGAGAAAAACAGCTTCTGCATGTAACTGGTCAATTAGGCTCAAGAAAGCCAGAGTCTTCCTTAGGCATGAGTACAATGCATTGCTGAGACAACAATTACAGAGGAACTTAAGGAAAACAATTGCATGACATCTGCCCGTAATTCTAAGTAGTATGAGCCACAGCTGTTGCAATAGGAACACAAGTATTTGCATGGAGAGGGAGTATTTTTCACCTGTTTATCACACGGTGCTAAGTCTTCATAGGTAAGATTTTCTGTGTTATTTCTGATGTAGAGTAACCCCCAAAACTTCCCAAACTGGAATTGCATATCCATGACAGCACATCTGGTGCTACACTCACAGTATCTATAGTACGGTTGGACCACCATAGCTCAGAAAGTTTATCATCCCTGCTGTACAAAGTTTATAGTTTATAATGACTGCTTCTGAACCTCCGTTTCTTCATGTTAGAGCAGGCTGTAGCTTTTCTAAACAGGCTTAATAACTATGCGTATTTTAAACCTGCCTCTGGTTATTAGAGAATGGTGGCATTTGTTGCCATTTATATAATGAACATCTAAAATTTGTGCCAGCCTCAGTGCTGGGTTCCCAAAGAAGGCAAAAGCAAAGCTATGCACAGGGGCTGCAGCAGAACACCTCAGACTGTCACAGCAACCTACCTGCTGATTAGGTTGCTGGTAACGGTTGTTAGAGGAGGTGCTTGTAATACCGTGTCATGAGCTAAAGATCTGATCCAAACAGGCACCTGGTATCATTGTGTCTTGTTGAACTCGATATGAAGTGGTGTTGCTAATTGTATATGCAGGTTGTTGATAGACTGAAAATATGAAAATTTGGTTTGCAAATTACTATTAATGTAACTAGTGATTAAATGAGTGTTGGAAACTGTTAGGCCAGTGATTTGTTGCACGCAGCCTGCCTGAGAACATGATGACTAGAATGGGTGGTAAAAGAATCTGTAAATTATATTGTACAGAGTAAGTCTAAGTCATCTCTTTTGTGTGGTGTGTTACTATTAGCTTCTCCAGAAAAAAAAAAAAAGAATGAGCAGCTGTTGGCATTTAGAAAAGAATTACCTTTGGCCATGCTTCTATGCACTGTTTTCTTCAGACTATTGATTCACATCTTAGCTTACCTTGAAAAACCAAAGTGTTTTTTTTTTTTTGGTGGAAGAACCACTCTATTGGAGCTGATGGTAAATTCTCACTGGCTTCAACAAAATTAGCATTTAAGTGTAAGCCACATGCTACAGCTCTCATTCCTTTCCCTACAACTACACTTCAGCATCTGAGAACAAGACTACTTGAAGGCAACTTGCTAAGGCTATGGAAGGGTGATTTCCATTGTAAGTAAAAAAGTAGCTTACAAGGTCTTAAACTTTTAAGTTTTAAACTAAACAGTCCTACTTTGCTGTCGTCAAGAATTATGGTGCACACACACTTACAGTGTTTAGGATCTTTAATTTGCATTTCTAAAAATAGTTTTATTTTGAGTTATTTCTTTAAAATGATTTATTCTACTATACAGTTCTACTGTGATCTTCATTTCTGTGCTTGCTCTTGTCACCGATGATGTTCATTAACATTTGGAGACTGGGAAGTAAGTCTGCAAATCCTACTGCTCTTCACTTATGTATCAGCAGTCGGCTCACTGTACCTTCTTAAAGACCTGCTTACACTTGACTCCACACACTCGTATTTCCTAGGAAGAAAAAATAATTAAAAGACACAATTAAAAAAACCTGTCGCTGAGTCAATAACCTTCTCGGCATATGTTGCTAGTCCCTAGGAAGAGAAAGTGTTTCATGATGAATTGATGAAACAAGCGATTGATACAGTGATTTTAGTTAGGAACTGTTTTGTTCGCCTTATATGTAGGCTACCCAGAAGAGGGAATATGCAATAAGGGCTATGAGATCTGCTGACAGTGATAAAAACCTACAGAGCAGAAGCAATCAATACAATAGAAAAGGGCAATGAAACTCAAAAGGAAATGGAGAATGGTAAAATAAGTCACTCACGTAAAACAGTACCTAAGGAACAAAAAGAGCTACGAAGTACAGATCATAGAGTGAAATGGAGAAAATAGGAGGCAATAAACTACCAAACAATATGGTATTGCTCTCTACAGAACTGTGGAAAGAATTAAATTAACACTTGGCTCATTGTGTAAAGTTCAATAGGATCATAATGCTATCAAAGTATCAATTTTTTAGAGGTAGCTGCCTTTTGTATCAAAGGACTCTCAAGAGAACAAGACCTAATAATCTTAGCTGGTCAAAAAAAAAGATACCAAATGGGACCCTTTATTGTGTGTTTGATGGAAGGAGTTACATTAACAAGGATTCAGAGAAAAGGAGGATCTCTCTTGAAGTTCATGAAATATAAAAAGTGAGAACATTGAAATATTGAGGACTAGCCTCTGAAATACTTCGTTACTTCCTTTGCATGAAGTAACTTTGTAGTGACTGTTGTGTACATGAGATGCTGATTGTGATAAATTGTACAAGTGCCAATGAGTGCATGGATGTCTGCATGAGCTGGCAAGTAAGATACAGAACCCTTCACAGCATCTGAAAAGCAGCCTCAGATCAGCCAGGTTGCCTTGAGGTACCTAAAGTGGCACTAAGACATGTGTTTCAGCAACTGAATCTGAATTTATGACTACTAAAATCAAACTCTTGGCTGGGTCAGGTATATAAAGTGGTCTGGCCTGGGGGTCCCTGGCTTGGTTGTGTGGTGAGAGCATGAATCAGAGTATGGATAGCAGAACCTGGGGCTAAAGAAATTGATGCTGAGGACAGCAGATGGGGAGAGATAATGACTGTGGTGCTGGCAAGGGACAGAAACCAGGATGCTAGTAGAGAGAAGTCCAAGATTAAGTGGTGCTATTGCTTCATATATGTGCAGATGAGCGCACCTATGTGTAAGACCAAGTGCAGCAAGGTGTAAATTGAACTTCTAGACCAGATGTTGCATGGCTAATTGCAGCCCGTTTGCCAGCAGAGAATCTGAAAGGGCTGATGCTTGGTGTTACAACACCAACTGTTGTGACGCTGGGAAGTAGTGTGGAGATGCTGTAGTGTGTTTGTGTATAGAGAGAGGGAATATGTATACACAGGAATACGTTTTGGAGTTTACTTTTTATCACTTCCCCCTGCTTTCAGTGAGCCCATGACCCATGGATGTTACACAGTAACTTTCTCCCTACTTGCATTGCATCAGGTATGTAGTCCAGATGGTAAGATCTGTCACAGATCTTCCTTTCCTGAACTGGTTTCTGGGACCTGCAGCACTTTCTGAAAAGTGGTTAGTAATAAGGTGTTTGGAGTATTTTTGCAAAGATTTTGTAACTCTGCTACTGGTATGAATATTTGGAGCACAACCACACAGACTTCTGAATGCTCATAGTACTGAACAGTGAGCAGAAATGGAGGCTGGATTTTATTATTTCAGCAGGAAGACTGCCTTTTACCCACATTTATGAGGGATTGAGGATGCTATAAAGAGCTATGTGGGAAAAGAATAGGCAAATCCTTTCAGGTTCTGTGAACTTGGAAAGATAAAAACAATGATACCAAAGAACATGACTTTTCAAAAACTTAATTGTTTTAATTCTCTAAGCTCTAATGCAGGCTGGCCTGTAATTATTTTAAAAGAGCAATGGCATATTTTCCCCTTATGGCTTATTGTTGGATGCATAATTTCACCAGATCCTGTGTACTTCACAGAGTGCACAAAGGACATTCTGTTAAATGTCTTCCTCAGCATAAACATTTCACCCTGCTATGTCTGGACAGACAGCACAGAAAGAGGACTGCTTTGAAATCAGGCAGTCCTTGTAAGGGACATAAAAGCCAAGTGGCTCCAAATGAAATTGTTGCTTTAGAAACAGTCAAATGCTGAACCAATACTTAATTATGTCAAAGTAAGCCAAGATAACAAAGCACATGACCTGCTGCATTACATGGAACCATTTTAACAGAGTGGCATTTAAAGCATGTTACATGATCTTACCAGGTGCATTTCATCTCCTTCAATCCACTGGGTCCAACCGCGACCTTCTTTTTCTCCATTCTGTACACAAAGCAGCTTATCACCATCCCAAGATACGGTGGTCTAACAAAATAGATATGTGCAGTGTTACTGTCGTGTTCTCTGATAATGTGATTTGTTTCTTTAAAGAAAACCTTCTCTCTAATATAATACAGGCTTAATGCAGCTCATAAAAAGAATTATAGAGTGATGTAACACTTAGGATAATTACAAAAGAAATGAGCTTAAATGGAAAGTTGCTGTCCAACTGCTTGCCAAAACCTGGAAGGATGAGATAAAGCTGTTTAAATGCAAGAAAAAATATCATAAGACTCATTGTGTAGGAGCACACTCCTCCCTCCCTGCTGAACAAATAAAGCAGTAGGCAACCCAACACTGTATTTGCAAAAGAAGCTGATAAAGCTGAGATTCAGTTTGTAAAAAGGATTCCCCAGCTGCTCTACCTGAAAAAAGTACCCACCTACTGGCAGCTATAGAAGAACTTAAATCCTGAACTGTTTTTTCCCCCATTACTTAATCTGCCTTCCATCTCAGAGGAGAGTGTTTTGGAATTATCAGCAAATTGGTACCTTTGCCAGCATTCTGCTTTGTGTAATTGTAGTTGGAGAACCTGAGCCAGAACTTGCAAAGTAAGAGTGACAGTAAGGAGTTGCAGAATTCAACTTCTGTGAACACTGCTGCTGTCCTGAGTAGTTCAGCAGGACTCGATTCATAAAACTATTACATGTATGAAGGTGCATCCTACAGCTTGTTACTCTGTTGGTCTTTACTGACAATTGGTCCTTCATGACAATTGGTCCTTCATGTATCCCTAAGATAAAGAAAGCAATTCTCTGTAGAATATTTAGAGAGAAGGAGCAGAGCAGTGACGGTTTGAGCTCCATGAGAACATGTTAGTACATGGCTTTTACACCAGCTTTCCTGAAGTGAATCTGAGACTAGGTACAGAATTACCGTCCACCTTGTAGAAGTCTTCAGCCACTGCCTGTATGGGTAGTCAAATATGGAGACAAGATGAATTCTCATCTGTCATTATAGGAAAGCTTACTGCATCCATCCCATGTAGTTTCTAAGGAAAGAAGTCATCCCATATTTGTCATTCTGTGAGCTAAAACCAGTTCAACATTCAAGAACTACGCAGCCCCATTTATTTAATTTGTGGATGCTACAAACAATTAATTCTTAAATGATAGCTGTGATAGCCACTATCTTTAAATGAGTGCAGCCAGCAGTCTCCACTCCTGGGATGTTTTAGACTAAACAAGCATGTAAAATGAATCACTAGAAAGAGTGCCAGCACAAATGATCATAAACAAGGCATTGTTATCGATCCCTTATAGCCTCTTAGCACCATATGTGGTATCTGAAAGACAAACTCATGTGTCCTTGCTAAAAATCTCTCTGATTTGAAAATGCATTCACAAATTCTTCTGTCTGCCTTTGCAAAATGATGCATTTAAACTAAGTACTAGATAACATTTTAAAAAATCCATATCCCAACAAATTTGGGTAAAGATGTAGTCGATGTGGTCATAACAGTTTATATCCTCTTCCATATATATGTTTTGAATCTTTAGACGTCCAGAAGATAGCAAGTGCTACTAGTGAAAGAAAAATGTTTCATTTATAAGTTAATGTATCTAGGACTTTCTGATGAATTTTAAAAATGAATATAGCAGAAAATGAACATTACTTCTAACAATGACTTGTAGATGTGATAGATACTGTGGAATGAACCATTTCTATATGCATCTTTGCTTAATAAACTCACTTATTTTTATTCAGTGAGCATTAGCTCAGCATAGTTGAATCCTTCATAATCAAATTTTGTGGGTTTATCTGTGAATTCAAAGACAATAAATGAGGATAAAGTGAGATTCAACTTTGTTAGTGCTACTAATATTCAAAGTCAGTTGTGGAAGTTATTAGCCTTGCTGTTATTCACGAGCTTAGTACACTTGGGACAGGAGAGAAATGTTTGTAGCAGCACAAGGAACTGTTAACTTTTGCATTGTCCAAGGGTGACTGAAATTGTTTTATCTTAGAAAACACTACACTTTTTTTCTCTGGCTTCCTTGTTTTCCCAGTCAAGATTAGATGTTGATTTTGGCAATTTAGTGGTATCTACAGGAATTTTAATACCTCAGAGTGTTAACCAAGATGTTTTTATCAGTCAGTATTCTTGGTTATCATCTTCTACCTTTCTTTTGTGAAATGTACGTACTGAAGCGATATAAGTAAACCATGCAGCTTCTGAATTTATACGCAACTATTTTGCTGTGAAGGCTATAAAGGACAAATTATGTTGCAGGAGAACATAATATCCTCTTCTTTGTTAGTAGGAACAACCCCTTTATGACAGTGAGATTAATCAGTAGCATTTTTAGCTTCTCTTTCTTTAGATCAAACTGTAATGTCTCATATAATAGAAGACACAACTAATGCATATGATAGAAACACCCCCAGCTCTCTCAGACGTTCCTCATAAAGCCTGTTCTCCAGCCCCTTCACCAGCTTCGTTGCTCTTCTCTGGACTCGCTCCAGAGCCACAACATCCTTCTTGTGGTGAGGGGCCCAGAACTGAACACAGGATTCGAGGTGCGGTCTCACCAGTGCCGAGTACAGAGGGAGAAGAACCTCCTTGGACCTGCTGGTCACGCCGTTTCTGATCCAAGCCAGGATGCCATTGGCCTTCTTGGCCACCTGGGCCACTGCTGGCTCATGTTCAGTCGCTGTTAACCAACACCCCCAGGTCCTTCTCCTCCAGGCAGCTTTCTAGACGGACTTCTCCTGGTCCGTAGCTGCTCAGGGTTGTTGTGCCCCAAGTGCAGGACCCGGCTCATCCCATTGGTCTCAGCCCATGGATCCAGCCTGTTAAGATCCCTTTGGAGCCTCCAGACCCTCCAGCAGATCCACACTTCCACCCAGCTTAGTGTCATCTGCAAACTTGCTAAGGGTGCACTTGATGCCTTCATCCAGGTCATTGATAAAGACATTGTACAGGGCTGGATCCAGCACTGAGCCCTGGGGACACCACCTGGAACTGGCCTTCAGCTGGAGTTCACTTCATTTCCCACCACTCTCTGGGCCCAGCCAGCCAACCAGTTTTCCACCCAGGACAGTGTTTGCCTGTCCAGGCCAGAGGTGACAGTTTCTGAAGCAGAATGCTGTGAGAAACTGTCAAAGGCTTTACTGAAGTCCACGAAGATACATCACAGCCTTTCCCTCATCCAGTAGTCGAGTCACTTTATCAAAGAAGGTGATCAGGTTTGAATAGACTCGTAAGGCAGTTCTGCATGAACCTTCAATTGCTGTTCTTTTCCTTTCCTGGCACACAGCAACTATCAAGATAAAGAAATGCTTTACCTTTTATATAATGTGACTTTTCTTAGAAAAGTAAGCTTTTATAATGAACCTTGTTTTCTCCTATTTTGCTAATAGCATTACCTAAGGCTGGCCTGATTACAGAGACTGAGCTACGGCCTCCTCTCTGGAATGTCTAAGAGTATTTGCCAGGGTTTGGTGAGCATAGCATCCCCGGGTAGACAGTTCCTATTCTTCATCTTCCTCCAAAAGCAAGAGAAAGAGAAGCAGACACAGGAAACCTGTGGATTCCTCATGGTAACAGTCAACTAGACGAAAATGTAGAATTTCTCTGAACCTGAAGGCTCCTGCTTTCCTAGGCATCTTGCGCTACTTGTAGGATCAATGGAAGACTTAATTTCAACTAGGTAGTACATAATCTAGTTCATCATAAGCATGTCTAGATTTCGCTTACTTGCTACCTGACCATATTTAAACCTAAGATGAATACTTCTTAGGTCAAATGTATAGGATTCTGTAGGAAAACTCAATAGAAAATAGTGATTAATGCCATTAGTTGACAGTGTGATCAAAAATACTGAAGGAGCACAAGAAGCTTTTGAAGCCTGAGAACACAAAAAATGTCCATATTTCTTTTAGGCTCATGATATGATTTCTACAGTCTCACACTATTTTTGCATACTTAAATATTTTCTTTCATTACTTGGCCATTCACATACTTCTGTTAGTGATTTAATCTCTTTGTGTTATGAAGATTTAAATACACGTGTATAGCAACACCATCTTCCTGAAAATTAAAGGGAGAACAAATGCTAATTAAAATATTGTTATCACTGTTTTCAGTCATGAGACAAGGTAGATTTTATAAAATTAAATATTTAGTAAAACCAAAACAAATCTATTGACTATGTATTTGCATTTTCTCTAGTGGCAGTAACAGTAGGAAGTTTTTGAGGATTACAACAGATATTATCTCAAGCTTCTACTGACAGGTCATGCTGACCGCCAGCCAGAGACACTGACATTTCTAATTTACTGAAATATTCATCAAACAACCTACTTTATCATAGAACTTTGCATTTCCCAGTGAGGTCTAACTGCAAAATCATTTGATGCTGGCTCTGCACAATGTTTCTCATTCCCATGCTGGCCGTTCCTAATGTGTTTGCTTGTGTTATGTGCTCTACAGCTGAAAATACATAATGCAATTTACAGGTGAATGAAAAAAGTAACTTCTTTGCTTTCAAAAGTAGTCCAGGAACATGTTTTGTTAATAGTACCTTGCATTTACAAATATGAATTGCAGCTATCACCCTTAATCAGCCCTTATTGATTTCCTACCTTTAGGAGAAATACAGCAGAACCAGTTCTGTTTTTCTTCTACTTCCCTTCAGAGTGTTGTCTCTGTATTATGGTGCAGCAAATGACTGCAGTGCTCTAAAACTGTCACATGCTATGTGCTCCATCTCAAGCCAGTAATTCTCTGCTTATTAGAATAAACAGTCATTTTACAACTGTAATTATAATTTAAGAAGGAGTAAACAAAAGAAAGTAATTGATAAGCTCAGATGACATAGGAAAATACAATTTGAGTTGAGTCCTGTATTGTGTTTTCAAATAACAAAGAAAATATCCTAGAATTTTTGGTCAAACAGCAGTATAGCCAACAAGATATGTAATAGCATCTCAAGACACAGCATTTTCATGCATACTAAGTATCAATGTGGTATAAAAACCCCTGATAAGCAGTCTGTAGGGGAAATTTTCAGCAAATGAAGTGCTGATAGAAGAAGCTAACGTTGATATCACCCCCCAAATCTAATGTAACTGTGAAGGGGCATTTTGTAACATTGCAGTCACTGGCTATGATCTTCTGTGTAGGATGCATCTCATCTCTCCATCCTCCAACTCCTTTTATCTCATCAAATCTGTATTTGGCAGGTTGGTGACAGACAGATAAACTACTGAGAAGACAACAACTGACCCTACAGAAAAACTGGTGGTAGAATCCCTGGGCTTTATCTCAAGATACTGTTGCCAGACAAAGGCTGTCCATGTTTAGCCATCCTGTAGCTATGTCAGATCATAAATACTTTCCTTCCCTTACTAACTTCAGTTCAGCCCTGCAGAAGCACTTATAAATCTTACCTCCCATTTCATCATTCCTGTTTTTAGCCATGCAGCAACAGAAATCCTGAAGTTAACTCACAGGAAACAGTCGGTTGTACAACACAACTCACTTCTGAGCCGCTTGTGGGACTGGCAGATGGGATGTCTCAGAGTAGGTATCTGGAGCTACAGGACTCTGAAATTCGTTTATGCCATTACAAACCTGCTCAGATTGTTACTGAAAGACAAGCTGGTTGTAGTGTGGGCATTCTGTACCTGCCTGATAAGCTAACTGAACTTCACTGTAATCAAAAGACAAGACACTCCTAGGAGCAGCATTTTGCTTCTATGATTGTCAGTACCCATTGCTAGCAAAGGGGCTTAGGATTGGATTGATAAATTTTAGCTCAAAGGGTAAGCTGCTGTCAGGTAGGATCAGATCTTAAATGTTCAAATTCCTTACTTTGAATCCTTGATGACAAGAGCAATGAAGGAAAGCAATGGCTGGAGACATGTTCCAGGGAGCAGAACAGCACATGTGCCAAAGCTCCAGGCTATGCAGGTGACAATACATGAGAGGAGGAGTAGAATCAATATTTTGGACGTGCATAATATTTAATTTCTTAGGAATGGTGGGGTTGTTTTTTTTCTTACAGAAATACAATTGTATAGAATGGCTACAAAACCAGGAAGACTTGTGGATAACCTATGCCATAACAAAGTACAAAACAGCATATCCAATTCACATTGTGCAAGGATCAGAATCAATTCTAAGATGCTTATTGTTTAAATTGATGTGTATAATTGATTTATCATATGTGTCATTTTAGCAAGATGCAGTCGTATGTAACACTAATGGTTTGTCATTCGAAATTGGATGTGGTAAGTCTGGTTCTCAGGGTTTCAGCTCATTCTTTCTGATTGCACTTTTTGCATTCATTATTCTCTGAGCTTTCTAGGATTCACAAAAAGCTGAAATGCTAAGCCCATCCAACCCTACCTCCCCTCCAAAGCTTCAGTATGTTAGCAGTCGTTTTGTGAATAACTACCTCAAAGCTTCTAGTCACTCTTGGGTTTTAGATATGAATCCAGCACTGCAAGATTTGGAGTTAATGACATCTTAAATTATGTGTCAAAAGATTCTGGAGATCTCATTTCATATTATTGCACAAATGTGCCGTGTGTATCACTTACAAGTAATAAGCAGCAAGGCCAAAAGAGAATGCAAAGTGAAACAAGGCAGAAAAAAGGGTTTCAGCTCCTCTTTACTGAGGCACAGAGACTGAATGACACAGAGTTTTAGAGAGCCTAAGACAGATCCAAGAGTGGACCTGTGTTCTCTAGAGCCTTGGAGGGGTTGATTGGAGGACTGTTCTTCACTTATGGACAGCAGTTTGTTAAAGGTCACAAGTACCAGCGGAAAACTACATGAAGATGATCTCCTTTAAATGAAACCCCCAAAGTCAGAGATTACTCCAATAAGAGGCTGGGGAAATTACAGTACTGCAAAGAGAGAGGGCACTAGATTTGAAAGAAGCCCAGTATATGCACACAGGCAATGACATAAACCCACCTCCCAGCAACAGTCATTCGACAGCAATGCATTTTCCAACAAAGTCTATGGCAAACTACTTCCAAGCCAAAAAGAAAAGGACTGTGTTTGAAGAGGTAAAGAAACCAGACAGTTGAATCAGAGGGATCAAGCAAAGACATATTGCTGATCTTACATCTCACTAGACAGGAACAATTTATTTTGACTTTTCTCACCCTGTGGGGGATTCTTACTGAAATTCCAAGTATTGCAATGTCATTTGTTGGCTGTTGTTTTTCTGGCAGCAAAGTCTTCATTCCAATACCTACTCTAAACCAGATTAACAGCTGAGAATTCCATTTGTGGAACAGAGGAACCCTGCCTAAACTGCCTTAAATAAGCTTCCTGAGCCATCTAATTTTATAATCGGGCTTTATTCTGACATTGCAGCAGTATAAATCAAATTATGTCCAGAACAAGTAAATTCTGGGTTTTGTGCTTGCGAACTAGAGAGGAATGAGTTTCACATTAGGCCTACTTGTTATTTAAAACAGAGTCATGACCAGTGACAAACAATTTACCTCCATTCACTAGGATAGGGCACATGGAACTAACATTAGTTTGTGGGATAGGAGGATTGGTCAGGTGCCTACAAGCAATCCTCATGTGGCTGACTTAAACATTAAATGACTACATCATTTCAGGGAGAAACTTCATATGGCAACGTGTATGATAGATCTGATAGGTGAGCTCTACAACTCTCAAATCCCCCTCACCCTATGCCATCCCAGCAAGTCTTATCCACAATCAAAAGTTATATTAGCTCCAATAATGAAACACTAAACACCCATTTGATAACTTATCCATGGTTATATTCTACTTATATTCTGTTTTGGTTAACTAAATGGTTAACATGAAGAATTTCCCACCTTTGGTTTAAAATTCTTCCTGTTTTATGTTTACTGGTCTCTGGTCATTGTCATTTACCTTTTCTGCTTTAATGCAAGAAGAAAATTACTATGCCAAAAAATACTGAATTACTGCAGCATACTTCACTTGCTTAGCCAAACAGTCAGGTCTAGTATCTAATGCTGCTTTCAGTTATCCAAGAAATTCTTCTGTTCTTTATTTAGAACATCCTTGATAACAGATCACTTGCCCTTAATCTCTCTCAAAAGATGGTTTGATTCTGAATAGTGTGAGCTAAAGCAAAGCAATCTCATTCACATGCTTGAATAGCAGAGAAAAATTACAATGCAGAAACTTCTCTGACTTCAGCAGCAAAATGATTAGAAAAGCAAAAATTTTATGGAAGTAATTTTTTAATCTGAGCTATTTCAATCTGCTTCAGTTAACTGGGTGCAAGGACTTGGAACATGAAAAAAACTTCGGCCTGTGTTTCAGCTGTTAGGTCTTTTTTCAGTTAACTTGTTTATAAACATTTGACTGATGAACTAAGCAAATACACTGTGAAAGCACATAGCACTTGTTCTGCTTGGTGTCAGTTCCTGTCTCGGTCTCGTGTTTACTGGAACATAGTTCACATTACAGAAGTTTCCTCAGCTTCACTTGATTACTGATGGTTAAAAAGGGAGGCAAAATTATCTAGCAATGAATAAGACACACTTTCAGAGATGGCTGTCATTCGGTTGTTGTTGCAATGAGGTCTTGCCTCTTTTGCACAGTAAATTTTTTCCATGGCAAACTTTATGGGCATGAAACAAGGTTTGATACTTAGTGCAATATCTGAGACACTCACTAAATTAATCAAACTAGAGATTTATCTTTAAAGTTGAGCAAATTTGATTAAGAGACTGGAGCCTCATTGAGAATGAACATAGCAGGATTAAATACTCAGTTCAGGAAATACCAGAGCCATGGTTATACATTTAACTTCGAACTCCTGTGTTTTCACACTATACATCTGATATATGTTACCAATTAATACCATGAGCAAACTCCTCATAGTAGAAGAAACTTTATCACATGGTCCAATTCAAACATCACATTATTTGAAAAATAATGTAATATAATACTAATGTACTAAATATCTTTCTACACCCTCTTATCTGCACCTTGCACCAATGCAAAGAATAAAAGATGCTCCTGAATAGGTAAACTTTCATTTTACCTTTGTAGTTCAAACTGCCAAGTTATTAATCACCCTAAATAAATAAGATTGAACTTGCATCTTTCATGAAACTGCAGAACAGATAGAGAAATTATTTTATCTAGCAGATAAAATCTCTGGTAAAAAGTTCCAGAAGAAGTATTCAAGGCCAGGTTGCATGGGGCTTCAAGCAATCTGATCCAGTGGGAGGTGTCCCTGCCCATGGCAGACAGGTGGAACTAGATGACCTTTAAGGTCCCTTCTGACCCAAACCATTCCATGATTCTGTGATTATGGAGCTAAGTGAGTGTTTTGTCTGCATGTCTTAAGAGTCAGGCTGTGCAGCAGCTTGCTCAATACACAGCTTCAGTAATGCTTAGAACACACTGAGCATCAGCTGTCTTCTTGGAAATACCTTGGACTGTGGTTAGTGATCTCTCCTGTGTCCACACATCTCTGTGGTCAACTCTCTAATCTTTGGTTTTACAGAACAAAAAAATTGCATCTTTAACTAAACTTAATTTCTTGAGATTACAAAGTAGCATTTTCACTTCCCCACGGAAACAAAATCTTAGAGGAATTAATGTCACCAACTACCATTACCCATATCCCTTAAGGAAACAGAATCACCTAAAAACAAGTTTCATACAATTAATTGACAATTAATGGTCAATAAAAGGACAAACTGAAACTGCTAAGGTTTATCCGGCTCAATTAACTCACTGTTCCAGAAAGTTCAGGCAGGCTTCCAGAAGTGACCAACTATAAAAGTGAAATGAAAGAGGGGACCTGCACTATCACAGGAGTATCAATTCCTACTCTCAAACCTTCCTCTTGCTTCTAGAAGTATCAGCAAAATGGTTTAGCATTTACTTATCACAGACAGTATTGATTTGGATTATTGTAGTTACATTCTACCCTGACTTGAAGATGTACTTTACAGCTGAAAGGTGAACACAATTTCAGTGAATTATTCACGAGATCTAACCCGTTCACTCTACTAATATTACTTTTACTGATATGTTAACTCTAGTTAGATGATATATTCTTCATTAAAAGAAAAAATGATCCATACCTATTGGGTGAATTACTTCTAAGGTTATTTTTGCTAGTTTCCTGATGATTGCTCTGCTATATAGATTAATGGTTAATGTGGAATATGTCTTATGCATGTTACTTTGTACTTCTTGTACACTGAGCTACTTGGATGAAAGCTGCCCAGTGATCTGCTCAGTCCGTAATATAGATAAAAACAATCGATTCACAATCTCTCCCATTACACAGTTTACCTATTAATGATTAAGCCTTTTATGGCATGTGGTTTCACAAGCTACAGATGAGAAAAGGAAACACCAAGAATTATATTCAACCTTTGCTTTCATGGTGGCAGTCTCAATAATACGACTCAGAGAGTGGTCCAGTATCTCTTGCATCACCTCCATGACCCTTCTCTTGCAAGGTTCTTTCTGGACAGTTGGAGTTATTCTTTTACTTAACAACTGCTTTTTGCCTGCCATGATGGTTATCAGATTTGGGCTGAAAGACAGTTTCTTGTACCATTTTGCCTTTGAGAAAACTGAGGTCTCATGTATAAAACAAATCTTCAGTAATAAAATTGAACTATAAAGTATGATACATTGCTACAAGGCAAACAGAAAACCAGTGCCCAGTGACCTTAGCTGTACAGCGGCTGTTGGTACCTGCTGTTGGAGGCCATAAGGGGACACGGAGGATTTCTGGAAGTGTTTTATGGTGTTACATGCCTAAGTCATTCTAAACAAACAGCCAGGGTTAGTGACTACTGCCCCTAGGGTGGTTTTGGAAAAGGCAGGAAGAGGCTCATACCTTCTGCTGCCAAGGCTCAGTAAGCGTTTTGTACTGAGCAGGCAGCCCTTGGAAAGAGTGTGAACTAGATTCCAACTAGATTCCATGCCAATAAAATAGCATGCTTCGACCCTCTGTAACAAGGAATACAGAAGATTAGTTGAGGCACTTGCTAGCTAGCTGCACTTTTTTTTCTGATATTAACCATCATTCCCTTTCCTGCCATCACCAGAGCAAAAACAATGTTGCATTCCTAATGCTAGAAAATAGTATCGTTTTTAAATGGCACTACCTTTCCAAGAATGGAAACCTATTAATAATTTTATGTGATTTCCCCTCTATAGTTCCTCCTGAGATAATTTTCTTTTGCTTATCAGCTTCTTCACTGTAGGATATTGCAAGTGTCATGCTTTCAAACTAACAGGAAAGAACTTGACATTCTCAAGCTTTTCCCTATTAATTGGTATTTATCAGTCATAAGTTAGAAAATATTGTGTCTCTGGCAAACAAAAAGAGCTCATAAGGCAGAGTCTTCAGTGTTTGCTTATTGATTGCAGTAAGTTTTTGTTCCAGTTAATGCATCTGCTCTAATAAATACACTCAGGAAAGAAGGAGCATAGGAACAAGAATAAGAAAGAAAAGCTGCAAATTCTAAGCTCTTGGCCACTCTTATAGATAGGGAACAGTAGCTGGCCCTGCAGTCAGTGCATTTCCTTTATCATTAAGCATTAGGCAGTGAAGAGATTCTTAAAGTGTGAACCTAAATGTCTTTTTGACTAACAAATATTCCACTATGTGTAACATTTAATTGAAGTTACTATTCATTCATTGATAAAATTGGTTTGTGCTCCTGATTAAAATTAGCATTCCTTTAAAGGAAAAGCATGCTAAAAACCATGTGTGCATCTTGGCAAATGGAGAGATGCAGCAATAATTGTAGGAATAGCAACTCAGAATGGTTAAGAGATGCAGTCTGTGAAAGATCTCAGTTTATTAATCTTTTTTTCTGGTCTGTTGTTACAGTTTTAATTCTTACCATGCATTTGCGATCATCCACTCCAGCTAAATCCTCCTCAAACTCCTTTCCTACATCAAATTCCATGATGTAGTTTCTAAAAGTGCTTAGCGTTTTAATGATCATATGATCCCCATTCTGAAGGATTTCTTTGTCAGGTTTTAACAAGTTTGCTATTTTTCTTACAGCAACATTTACATCTGAAAAAGAAAAAGAATTACTTTAATTCAGAAAAGTCTACCACAAAAACTAAACAGAGCAAAGATAAATAAACTTCTAGATCTTTCAGGCCCTATTTCTCATCAGGGAATATAAACTAATACATAACCTAATTGTTTTAACTTAAGCAAGTTGCTATTTTGGTTTTCTGATTATGTGGAATCATAAGAATACCATTGATATTATACAAGGCCTTCAATTTTTCTAGGGAAATACTAGCATTTTACACCATATGCAAACATGTAAAATTGCATCAAGTACAGTATCGTCTCTTTATGACATGTATGAATTCTACTTTTTTTCAAATGTTGGGGTTTTTTTAAGTTTGAAATCTGCCACGGTGTAGCTTAATCTCTGTTAATGGAAGCTTCAAGATGGTAAAAAGTGGAGACTGCTTAAGACAAACCAGTTTTGCAAAAGACAATCCATAAAGAGCATTTCTGAAAAAACATATTTCTCAGAAAAACTGTTTATGATAGTACAAGAAAAAAATAGATTCATATAACAAGTAAGACAGCATTTATTGATTATTTATCAAAGAAACACAAAGAGAAACTTACCCAGTGCTTTCAGATACTCCTCAAAATTGTCATTGCTGACCATTTTCCAGTAGCCATTGAAATCTGCCGGCATCCCTGCTCTAGGCAATTGTCACAATGAAAGTCTCAGAACAGCGTGAATTCAGCACTGCACAGCTCGCTGCCTCTCTTTGTGGTGAGTTCGAACTCTGGTTTCTTTTATCTCTTTTTCAGACCATGTGGCTATGCAAGTCCTGCTAATCCGATTATTATTGAAGTGTTGCCTTTAAATCTTTCCTCAAGGCTGAACCTCTCAGATTTCTAATGACAGCAGGATGACTTGATTTAAACACCTTCCATGAAACTCCTGTAAGGCAGTGATTATCTGAAGGTCCACTTTAACCATATTACTTGTAATTTCTCACACCACTTCGAAAAAAGTCTTTTAAAAAGCTTTAGTTTAGGATATTAGCCAAAGCTATACAAGTGCTTATCTAGTGTGGTTTTTTTGAGGCAAACCCTTCCTTGAATAAGTCCCAGCTACTTAATACCACCTTTTCGGAAAACCATCATACAAACTCTTTCCATGAAAGCAAATAGTGTCTAGCATCACATTAGCTTGTTCCACAAGCTCCTTAATTCTAGAGAACTACCAGTGGTTAAGTGAGGTCTCAAAACCAGCCATTTAGGTGGAAACTAGGTGGAAACTTATATTAAGCAGCAGTGGTTAAATGTGCATATCGATAGATGCTACATCACCACTGGAAGCATGTTTTCAATTAATTTAAGCAACACTGAAACACAGAAGTAGCACTGTAGAGATTCTGTATTCCTTGAATGTGTCTTCTGTCAGAAATGAGATAAAACGAATGAGCAGAATAGGCAACCGACACAGAACAGAATGGATTCTTCTGGGTAACAATAGGGCTTAAATACTAAGACCGCCTCACAGCTATTTTCACTTATTTTCCACTGTGTATTTTCAAATGGCACAGTTGAAGTTCCCCTTGGGTATGTTATCTACTCCAGGGCTGTGGCAATTACTTATTCTTACAGAAGATTCTGGATCAGAGAAGCAAAGAAACCCACTGTAAATCTGGGGTGAGGATTGTCTGTCATTTGTGAATCTAGAGGCTTAAAAGTGACATGAATGGTGCATGCATTTCTGAGTGCTTGCAGCAAAGAAAGATTTATTTCCATCTCTTGTCCAAACTGTCAAAATGCAAGAAGTTATTCAAGTCTTAAAACATCAAAGTTTAGCAGTAATATATATTTAAATACATAGAAAGAAAAGTTATGGCTCGTTTTATTTTGCTGCTTCAGAAAAGTAAGGCAACTTCATGCTAAATCTGTCTGTAGGATTACAGAATTACAATTCAGGAAAGTACTATGTTTGTCCCCTAAGTATGACTGAAGATTAATAGTTATTGTTAAGATCTTCTTTTTTTTTTTTTTTTTTTTCTACAAGGAAGCTGTTCTGCACGTACATTAAGCTATGCAGCTGAGCATCCCGATTTGCTGAAGCACTACCACACACAAAACCATGAATTTAAAACTCCATGAGTGCAGGAATTTCAGACTGATGCACTTTCCCCTCCTTAACAAGAATCAACTTTCTCAAGAACTTTACGTGCGCAAACAATGCCAGGTCTGGCCAGTTCCCACACCACAGACATCAGTCATTGAGTGGTTTTACTGCTGTGTTATGCAACTTGAGTGGCTGAAGCAAGTCACCTTCATTCTTCTGCTCACTCTCTTCTGTGTAGATGTTATGATGTGCGATGTAGGATATAACAGAATCTGGTATGAGATATTTTACACTTAATCCTCTGCACAAGGCATAGCGTATCTGTGTTGCACTGATTTCATTCTGAATCCATTCTTTCACCAGGAAGATGTTGTGCCGAAATTTAGTTAAGAGGTCTGATTCATTGATGTACTGAGTGGGATCAGAGCCAGCACGGCTAATACAGACCAAACCAAACTTTTCCACTATTTCTTCGATGTGTTCTTTCTTCCAGAGATTTGGTGTCTTAAATGACTGTAGGAAATCAGCCCCACAGAGCAGCTTTAATTGGGGTAGAACTGGAAAGACAAAAGGAAATGAGAAATTTCTATACTTGCTCTGTTTTAGAAGAAGTTTTTACTTAAAATTGGTTTGAACCAGCAGACGTTTGAACCAGCAGAATATTATATGGATAATATTTTCTGTTGTGGCCCTCGTGTTTTTGTTCTAGTGCGAAGAGATCTAAAGCCAAATTTGCTGTACCTTGAATAATGACCAAGAGCGATACGTCACTAGTACAATTTTGTTTGGTTTGCTCTCCATTTCTTACCTGCTGCCCACTGCCTGAACCCCAGTACAGAACTCTTTCCTCAAAGCCCATTCTACAGCAGTTACCATTACACCATCTGAGCATTCTGCAAACGTTGACTAGGTATTTTCACAGCCTTGCATTAATGTGAAATGCAGGGGAACGATGGAAGCATTGTCTGTATTTTACATTCATCTGTTAGCACGTCTGCAAGTCTTATACAAATACCTTAAAGCAGCAATTAGAAAAATAAGAAACATACCAGCAATGATGCATGAAAAGCATACCTTAAGTGTCTAAAGATACACTCAATTTTGCAGAGGTTCACTGTATGCCATCAAATTAACTACAGCAAGCATTTCTTCTTACACCCCTTACTACATACCTTCTGACCCCTACGATAAGGCAGCCGGGGTCAACAGTGTCATTCATGTGAGGTAACTGAGACACTTGGAAGTGCAGGGGATTGAATTAAAAATAAAATTAAGACAATCAATCACCTCTTGTAAGTAAGAGAATTAATACTGCGTGTGAAATTATATTTTGTGAATTGAGGATGGATTGGCAAACCTCTGGACACAGAAAAACAGAGAAAAAGAACTTTGTAGTCTTACTGATTTTGTCTTTGTCCTGAATGACTTGCACCAACAAGCTATTCTATTAGAACTGCAATCATTTCATAGAATCATAGAATAACCATGTTGGAAGAGACCCACCGGATCATTGAGTCCAACCATTCCTAGCAAACACTAAACCATGCCCCTTAGCACCTCGTCTGCCCGTCCCTTAAACCCCTCCAGGGAAGGGGACTCAACCCCCTCCCTGGGCAGCCTCTGCCAGTGCCCAATCACCCTTTCTGTGAAAAATTTTTTCCTAATGTCCAGCCTAAATCTCCCCTGGTGGAGCTTGAGGCCATTCCCTCTCATCATATTGGTGGGAATGGTTGGACTCGATGATCCGGTGGGTCTCTTCCAACGTAGTGATTCTATGCTTCTATGGTTCTATCCTGTCCCCTGTCACTTGGGAGAAGAGACCAGCTCCCTCCTCTCTACAACCTCCTTTCAGGTAGTTATAGAGAGCAATGAGGTCTCCCTTCAGCCTCCTCTTCTTCAGGCTGAACACCCCCAGCTCTCTCAGCCGCTCCTCATAAGGCCTGTTCTCCAGCCCCTTCACCAGCTTCGTTGCTCAGCTTCGTTGTCTATACCTGTCCTCAGTAAGCCTTTTTATTTGCACTGTATATTAAAGTGACCTTATTATTTCATGTGGAACAAAATGATGAGGCTCAGCACCATGCAAAGAAGCCTTACAGTTTAGAAGGCATATATTTGGTAGAAAAATAGTGCAGTATGGAATTTTGCAACTGCTAAATCAGCCATCAGTTTGCTGTTTGTGAAAGCTTCCATTAGGTGATGGAACCTGCCTACAAACTTCACAGGAAAGCCCAATTCCACAGATTTTATTGTTGGGAAGGTTTGGGAGTGGGGGAAGGAAGGTAATAGTAGCCTGTCATTAGAAAGTTTGTCCTAACTAATGTTTACTTCTGAGAAAGAGGAGGGATTCTGTTCTGCTCTGGAATTCTTAGTAGCTCTTGCTCAGTCCTGATGCTCCATGCCATACCATGCTGGAGACCAAAGGAAGTGGGGAGGAACCATCCCATTCCTTCTTGGTGGGCCACACATTTAACAGAGGCAAATCCATGTCACTGCCCCCTCGGCCAAAGCAGCAAAGGCAGAAAAAGTCAGCAGCTGCAGGATGCTAGCCTTCCTCTATTCACACTAACAGATTGGCCTTTGTGGATCGCTGTCAGAATGCAATAAAAACAGTATATATATATATATCTCTCCAGGTGCTATATACTAGACAGAAAAAAACATTTCTTGCCCAACCTCCTCCACAACCAGTTTTTGCTATGCCTTTTCTTTTTGACTTTAGAGGAAACCTGTGGCGATGATTGATGAATTCTAATCTGGGGAAGATTACTGGGAAAGACTAGTTTTAACATTCATTTTCTTGGCCACTTTTAAATAAAATGCTATAGAGCTTGCAATAACTACAAAAAATACTAGCTGAAAGAATTTTTTGTAATGGAATATTAAAATAGTGTTTACTGCTTTCACACTAATTTTCCTTAGTGTGGTAATGTGGATTAATCTGACTCGTCACTTGCCAATAGCCATTAACTCCATCAGACACAATATTCCACTGCAGTCCTAATGCCTTGAGACTTTTTTCCTCTACCATCTATAAAGATACAACAATTCATCTTTTGGAAACTTTTGTATAACCATGAACAACTTGAATGCATTATTCATGTCCAAGAAGTGCTTCAAAACCACAGGAAAGATGGAGTGTACCAAAAATCTAGCAGCATCCTAGCAAATGGTAGCACTAGGGAACATGATAAAATAGGAAAGCCAAAGCTGACAGTGTTTCCAGAACCTGCTGTATTTCTAATGTCAATAGAAGATTTTCTGTTCAGAAATGCAGTAAATGCCAATGTGTCACCATTGCTGGTATGGTACCCATATCATTCATTCATTGTCAAACACTAGAATTAGAATTCTAAGTAGTCCTTACACTTCTTGGTATTAAAAGCAGCAGGGCCACAGCATACATCTCTGACATAACTAAAGAGCTGCTTATAAAACCAAGAATTAATACAACTCCCAAATATATCTCCTGCATCTGTTCGCGTTACTACAAACTGCGCCAACAGTCATGCTGGCATTTGGCATTGGTTTTTTTTGGCATGTAGCTCCAATCCCCAAAATTTACCTGATGTGTTCAACCTTTCAACAGTTAGCCGAGTCTGGTTTTAATGCTAAACAAAGGGTCGTGTTTACAGTTATGAACCTACCTGAGTGCTGGTAAGAAAGGGAATCCTCTGTAGATCTTTCTGTGGGCCATTTGTTTTTCATGAATTCCTTCTTGGGCCGGAGCAATCCGAGTGATTCATTGTAATGATGCCTGCATATAAAATAAAAGGCTTCTGTGTGAGGTAATCCTCTCAGAGATGCACAAAGTGATTACCTGGCACTTTCAGATTCAAGAACTCAGTCTGCTTTTATGCACTTTGGATTTGAATACAATTTGTTAAAAATTTTGCATGTTCGTTCTACCATGAGATTAGCATCAATGCAGTCAACATAGTGCAGAATTCACAAGCGATCTGCGTAACAGCATTCTAATTTTCAGTTACTTCTTGAAATTCTACCATTATGGCAGTTTTGGTGGCAACATTATATTTAAAACATTGTGGAGGTTTTTACTGGAAATAGGATTAAAATCACTCTTCAGTCACTAGATAAAAGATTTTTGATTAAATACAAATACACCACACGAGGATGTTTCTATAATATAATGTGTGCTCAGTTTTCAAGAGGAGACATCTCTCATCCCCTTCTCCATAAAAAGATGTTCCCCAAGCTTTCACCTTGTGTTTTTCTCTCTCATTTTAATTAAAGAATCACAATCCTGAGAAACTCAAAATATACAATTTGCATAAGATTTTTGACATCTGATATGCATCCAATTTTAATGAGTTCAGATCCATGAGGGCAGGTAAGGATCCTTTGGTCAGTTTGTCCAGGTTTCTATCACTTTATTCTTTTTTGCCCCACTGCAATACAATTACCTCATGGCAGTGGTCCCTTCTTTGGCCAGGAGGGCAAGCACCAATCTGAGATCCAAACA
Organism: Clamator glandarius; assembly: GCA_033459285.1. NCBI lineage: Eukaryota > Metazoa > Chordata > Aves > Cuculiformes > Cuculidae > Clamator > Clamator glandarius. The sequence continues at coordinate 1,228,610 of JAUNZM010000413.1, forward strand.
CCTGAACTCCCTTCCTTCCAAAGCAGCCTGACCATAGCTGGTCAGAGTAGTCCTTGAGTTGCATCAGCCTGAGCCACGCTCAGGCATTGCTGGGATCAGCACCAGCCAGAATTGTTCCAGGAAACAAACTCCTGGTTAACCAAGACAGGTAGACAGCCTGAAGCCAGTATCTCATCTCTGTCTAGTTCATCTACAGCCACGGTGACCACCAGATCTTACATGGCTGTTCCAAAGCAAAGATTGAGTTATAAGATACAGTTCAAAGTCAGTACAAAGCACTTTGAAACATGTGGCGTAAGGAATGAATTTATAGCTTAGGACACTCTTCAAATCACGCAAAAACTTTTAGCCACAGGAATACATTGTATGAGCATCAAGAACATACACCTAGGCAGGCTGCACAACTCTTCCGTAATTTCTGATGCTCAGCAGTTGGCTAAAGAAGCTGCGGAGCCAAGAGGTGAGGGACATTTGGTAGCAGGCAGCAGTAGCTTGGCCTGAGCCTTCCTACATTTCTATTTTTAATCCTGCTTTTTTGTAAACAGGCCGCAGCTATATATAGTCAAGCACAGTGGCTTTGTATCATGGACTGACATTCCTGGACCGTGATTCAAAAATAAGGCCTCTTGGCTAAGAACTTACAGCAGGACTAACATTACAAGTACTGCAAAATCTGCCCTGCCCCCATTTCCAGTGCTGGGGCAAGGAGGGGAAGGTTATCGTAAAGCTGCACCAAACTCTGTCGGTTTATCAAGCACATATGGAACTGTTCATGAAGCTTTGTCTAGCTGTGTCAATAAATTGCAAGCACAATTCAACAAAAGTTGGGTAAGATAGATCTTTGCCTGTTTAAATTAATTTGTAGTACATCTGCACCACATTCAAACCTACATTATGAGAAGAATGAATGTATTTTTTTGGTTACTGACAATGTTGCTTGCTTGTCTAGGAAGAATATTCAGGAACAGCAGCTAAATGGAAACAGCTTTATCACGTTTCCTCCTCCTCTCTTAAAAAAAGCCTTGGGGTAGTCTCCAAAATTTCCATAATCACTTAAGGTAGCAGCAACTAATACCACAGGCATGAGTGGGACAGGAGATTTGCTGCTTAAAATCTTTTACGTTCAAACTACTTGGGAGCTTCTGCAAAATTCACAGATTTTGATGAAATACGACATTTTCACCACACTCGGGTAAAACAAGTTCCATAGGAAAAGGCCATTCTTGTGTCTCAGGACATCACGTTCCACTGCAGTTAAGCATACAGTCCAGAATACTGATAAGAGGAGACATTTAGGATCAATGTTTCTTTGCCTTCGCTTTGCATTAGCAAATCTTTTCCTATTGGTATTGAAGTTTCCTACATGAAGGAGCTTACAGTGAAGGCAGAAATTAGTTTTTGGTGTTTCAACCAGGGCAGAATCTACAGATTAGCCTTCAACACTAGTGAAGAAGCACAACTTCACAATAAACCATTGCCTGTTTATATTTGTTAAGAATTTAAAGCCCTATAGCCAACTCTGCTTTTAATATCCATGCATAACAGTTAAAATATAATACAAAGCCAAAATACTTCGATGTGCTGTTCCATCAGGATGCTGCTTCCCCATTCAAGGGAAAGGATTCAGCATTAGATTATAGCACTTCTTCAGCTCATTAATATGGGTCATCATTTGGGAAAAAAATATTTAAGCTCACTTCTCTCCCGCCCAGGCATCCATTTTAACATTCTGTGAAGTTATTTAGAAAACTAGAGGTTCACCTTCTAGGCAGACAGGATATTTGGCTGTTCATATCGCATTAATACTACTTTCCCTGAGCAGAAAAATCATACATAAAGGTTTTATTTACTGTGCCTCTTATCCTAAAGGGCTCTGAAGTGGATTTACAAACCCAACTGCAAGCAGCTCTCAGTTCAGTTGGAGCTGTGCAAGGTCAAAGCCTTTGTAAGTAGAATCACCTGATCTGTAAGGTTTATGGATGCTTCTCTGGAGGAAAACAGTTTTACTAAAATTAAATTTAGGAGAAAAATCCCATACCCAACCTATACTGCAGGACACACCTTTTGGTGATTTCTCACACTGGAGCAATATAATTGTGATTAGAGAAAAGAACAGAGAGTTTCTGCAAAGACAGAGGAGCTTCCTTCCACCTCAGTCCAATTTTGCTGGCTTGAGGGAAGGGGCACAAGAAGCAACTTGATGTCTATGTTCACTCAGCAAAGCAAATAAAAGCAAAAGTCAAAAGCCCCACTATTTTTTCTGTAAGCATGTAGGGTATTTTTACACGTGCTCTTGTTATGCAAGAGGTCTACTTTTCTATTGCTTTCACACAGACCCATAAGAGCTTTCTGGGCAGTTGTTGGAACATTTTAGAGCCTTAAGCAACACGACTCTTTCCAGTTAGAAAGTCACATAGAAAATATGGATAGAAATGAAGAATCATTGATAGTTCTTAGAGGACAGTTGCTTTCTTGAAAGACATCCATGAAGTCTGTCACTTTAAGAATGCCTTTTAACTTGTGAAGCATCTGTCTTTCTAGTGGCTAGCACAAGAAGTTTGGGTTTTCATCCCTTGCCCCATAATGCATTTATTACCAAGATGAATCATATACCAAAAATGCACATTTCAAGATCCTTACATCAAGCAAACCTGCAGCAAACTCGGTGATTTTGAGGAAAACATCAGCAGTTATGGGGCTGGGTTAACTTGACTCTAGAGTTAATACAAATTTTTTCAAGTCAGTGTGAACAGATAAACCTGCAGGCATAATAATACCAATATAGCTAATCTGTCCCAAAGAAGAGGTTTTTTTGTAAACTCTCTTACTTTCTGATTAAGATCTCTATATCACCTGCTTACAGACTTCAAAATGAAAGAAATAAAATGAAAGCCAAAAACTCTGCTGCAGAGCTCTTTCAGTGACTGTAATTCTGCAGGCTGTGTTTTTGGCATAGTCTTTGGGCAAGTGCAGAACTGCGGAGTATTGCCTAGGTCTAGGGAAAGCCCATCTGCTTCGCGCTGGGAATGGAAAGACTCCAGACAAGCAGTACTGGCTACACAGCCTTTCTGAAGGAAAGGGACTGGAATTTTCATTGCCCACAGGTACAATACTTCATGGCTTTGTCTGCTTTGAGGTAAACAGATATGTTCTGCTTTGCTCGGTTGTTTTACAGCAGCGAGTTCTGTGCCTGGCAGATTTTTAGCAATTGGTAACTTCATAAAGAAAGGGGGGGTGGGGGGTGGGAGGTGGTAAGTAATTACCAATTACCTTAATACTTTTACTGTCTCTGTCCACGTCTCCTGCTCACTCTCCCATGGATCAACTCGTATCCAGTCAGATGTCTCCAGGGCTAGTTTAGCCATTGCTATCCGGTGCCTTGCCATAACCAAGCCTTTCTTTCCATAGGCATCATTAACAGGAGACATTATGCCTTCAATCACCTGGTACCTTCCTTTTGAAGCAAAAGAAAAGAAAAGAAAAAAGAAAAATAAATAATCTTCACAGAATGTTAAAAAATTAGGGTGGACAGGAACTTCGGGCCTCATTTAGTCCAACATCTTTAAAGCTTCAGACTTATAAGAAACTATGAACAACTTGATCTAGGTGTTACTTTTAATACAGAACCAGCAATTAAAACATTTAAAAGCAGCCTTCTTAGTCCTCTGCAACCTGCTCACAATTGCTACCGATATTTATTCTATTACATGATTTTAAAAGGAAGGCTGGATGAACATATAATTTTCAAGTAAATAGAGATGTTCATAATTTACTATGAAAACTATTAAAATTGCTGGACATAATTAAGTTTAATATTCCAATAAGTAAATCTTTTATATAGCCAGAGTGATGGGTGACTCAACTGACCACTGCTTTGTTATTAAGCATCCAGTGCTTTTTATTCATCAAAATCATTGTGCCTTTCCACTGTGTTAAGGCAGGAATTATAACATATTCCTGCAGCTGTGATTAATGTGATTCAGACAAACAGAAGATTCAAGAACAAAGATGGGGCTAACGGAGTCTAAAATGAGACTTGGGGCACCATGGTCCAAACAACAGCTTAGCAGCCATTAAAGACCCTTTCTATCTGGCTGATCATATCAATTCAATTTTAAAATATGCCCATATTTTTGTACTCCTGTAACACCTGAATCATTAACACAATGAGGTTTTTGTTAGACTCTGCAGTTCTAGCCTCAATTAGAAAACAAAAATGTAGCTCTCTTTAAAAGTCAACAGGGAAATAAAGCACTGACATGAGCTACATCCCTGAAGAAATGGGAGAGGAGAGAAAAGGTGTTTCAAATAAACAGAAATGAAACAAAATTATTTCTAATTTAACACATGTATTTTAAATAACTATGATAAATACGATACTAGGAGGGGGAATATATTCTTTCTTCTAATTGAATTGTTTCAACAAAGAAACTTAGAGGATACAAGAGGTTCCCTCTAATGCTTTGTAATGACAGTGATACCCCTGGACTCTCAGTTTCTGATAGTGGCATATGACCATTTAATATTCTAAAATGACAATTTATTAACTTCACATTTATTTTGATGTAAAAGGCTACAATTTTCCAAAGAACTTTTCAAAAGAATTGGACTTGAAAACAGCATTAAAATTCAATGAGATTTACAGGCCTGTCTTCTGTTAAAATGTCGGTCCAAGCTATCTTCTTTTTTAAAGCATTCTCATTATAGGCAAAATGTTCAGCAGAGCAAGACAAGATTTTCCAGAAATATCAATGATGGGCATATAATTAAGTCCATCTCTTGACCTGAAATTGGAAATATTTTCACTTGACCTATGAACAACAATTACTGTCTGGTACTTTGATAATATACAATGCTATAGCAAATTCTCATTTAAAGAGAAAGAAATTACAGTTTGGATTCATTAATGCTACCCTTATTAAAAACTATTTCTTACACAATGATTTTATTTTAAGGTGAGGGTCGATGAGCTACTTAGGGGCATGGTTTAGGGATTGGTGGGAATGGTTGGACTCGACGATCCGGTGGGTCTCTTCCAACCTGGTTATTCTGTGCTTCTGTGATATTTTCCACATTGCAGTTCCTTTCTTTTTAGTTTCTGTGGACGTAGATTGTTCCCTGATATTTTAAATGAATACATTAAACGTAAAAATTATAATGGCGTTAGATCATGCTGCCAAGAATGATTGCAACTCTGCCACATCTTCATGAGTTGTAAAGATTTCTGTCTCTAGTCTGGCCTAGATCTCCATAAACTGGATGAGATAAGAGCTTCTGATGACATATCAACTTGTTCCAAAGCAGAACTGAAAGCAACTGAAGGAGAAAAATCAAGTTTGATAACATTTAATGTACTGAAAGTCCAAACCAAAATGTTTGAGATGATTCATGACAACTGAGCAACCCAGCACCATGCAAACATGATGGAGATGAGAACCTTCCGCCTAAAATGCAAGCTTCAGCACTCACAGCACAGGAGAATATTTTATTACTAAATAACCTGGTTCCACTTTAGTAATTTAAAAGTTCACCTATTCAAATACGCCCTTCAATTTTAGCAGGCATGCAAAGAGGAAATCATTAAATTCTGCCACCTAAGGTTTTGAATATTTCCACTGCAATTCTCTTCTCTGTGCCATAATTTATTACAAGTACTTTCAAACATTCCTTGGTCTGGAATTATCTTCAAATTCTACTTCTTTGGAATGCTGTTTGTTTTCAGCATGAAGTGTGTTATTATTGCTTGTCCGAAGTACATGAAAAAACCCTCCAGGCCCTTCAGTGGTTCAGTTTTCTCTAAGAGGCCTATCAAAAGCAGTAAAACCAATTCCTCTTGCTTTGATTTTATATTGTCTTAAGAACTACTTGGGCCAACTCATTAGAAAACTAAATAAATGTCCCTCAGACAAGTTGAATTATCATTGTGAAGGAAAACAAGTATTTACTGCTCTGTTATAAAGGTCACTGTAAATGGTCACAAACACTAACACAACTGGTAATGCTGAATTAGTTCATTAATACTAAAGCAAATTTATCAAATATCAGTTTTATGCAAAAATTGTATGTGTAGTTTGGTGGGGCTTTTAAAGAAGTGTGCAAAAATGATAGTGGAAGAAATACCTAGATAAACATAAATCATATCCATCTGGTTGGATGAACTGCAGGGCCTGAAGATGCAAATTTACCTCTGTGGTCAGACCAAGGCACTCAAATATAGTACAACTGCAGCACCTCTCCTCCAGCAGCTGAGTAACTGAGCACATACAGTGATCAGTCCTCGTATAAATGCTGAATGTTCTCCTCACATTACTTCTATAATAAACATTTTGTATCAAGACCTAAAATTCAACTTCATTTCTGCAGAGTTCACTCCATTTGGTCAAAAAGAAGTAAAGACAATTTCTTGATAGCTATGAAAATGAGTATTTTCTCCAAAAAGGAAGGCTAAAACTACTATCTTGAGAGAAACAATGTGAATAATAATGTATTGTAGCTCTACTCACAGGACACTCTAGTCTGAAATGCTCTCATCCAAGCTGACTTTTGCCATGTAATGTGATGGGGAAGCAATGCTTCTCTGGCATCTTGGCTTGTATCAGAAACGGCGTGACCAGCAGGTCCAGGGAGGTTCTTCTCCCTCTGTACTCAGCACTGGTGAGACCACTCCTCGAGTCCCGTGTTCAGTTCTGGGCCCCTCACCACAAGAAGGATGTTGAGGCTCTGGAGTGAGTCCAGAGAAGAGCAACGAAGCTGGTGAAGGGGCTGGAGAGAAAATCTTATGAGGAGCGGCTGAGAGAGCTGGGGTTGTTCAGCCTGGAGAAGAGGAGGCTGAGGGGAGACCTTATTACTCTCTACAACTACCTGAAGGGAGGTTGTGGAGAGGTGGGTGCTGGCCTCTTCTGCCAAGTGACAGGGGACAGGACGAGAGGGAATGGCCTCAAGCTCCGCCAGGGGATATTTAGGCTTGAGATTGGGAAAAAATTCTTCACGGAGAGGGTGGTTAGGCATTGGAACGGTCTGCCCAGGGAGGTGGTTGAGTCGCCGTCCCTGGAGGTGTTTAAGGTGGGGGTCAATGAGGTACTTAGGGGCATGGTTTAGAGATTGGTGGCAATGGTTGGACTTGACGATCCGGTGGGTCTCTTCCAACCTGGTTATTCTGTGATTCTGCAGAGATGCTGCAAAACAGGTGACTAGGATTCCAAGGCCAAAACACAGAACCATATACAACATCACTGAAGTAAGCAAAGGGACACACACCTTGTATTCTGCTGGGAACAACAAAACTTGTCAAACAGAAGCCACCTTCACATCTTCCTCTTAGAAAAGCATTCCATAAATTCAGAAGAATGTTAAGATCTAGGCTGTGTGCAAGGACAACAGTATTCCAAAGACTGAGTTTGAAGTAACAGAAGCATTTTCTTTAGGGATGTGGTATATCTTGAGATGTGTTAAGATTTATGATTTGATGCTTTGATTTGCACCTCTGAAAAGGCACTCTATAGCTTTAATTCTTTCTGAATGCTAAGCCACACATGCATTCCTCTTTGTGCATCTTTCAAGGGCAGTGCCCAATACAATTAACCAAGTACTATTCTAATTAAACAAATGTTGCCGTGAATCTTATAATGAAAACAAAAATTCAAAGATTTGTTTCCTTTTCAGTTTAAGGTCAGTTAATTTTAACTAATGTCTGTCAATATTTATTGTATATGCCATGAGTAACTATTGCTAGTATGATCCTATTCCAATCATGTATCTGTACTCCTAGACACACTACTAGAATAGTGGGATCAGCTCGGGGTTTTTTTGTGTTTACAAATTCTGGTTATCAGAATCGTTGCAGGAAAACACACTGAACTTTGTGCATTTATGCTGCCTTGCTGCTGTTACAATCTGTTCTTATCCCTTTCTTGAAAATATCAATCCATTTTAATTGGATGTGGCCCTTCAACAACACAACAAACTTTAAATTCCCAAGACTGGTTGGTGACTAATTAGTCTTTGGACTTCCCAGCTCTGCTTCCCAGTGCTGCATCTGGCACAACCAAGTGACATTTTCCCCAAGTTTTCATGAGATAGTAACTAATTTTCCTTCACTTCTCCCTTGCACCTGTCTTGTCACAGACAGAAACATCTTGTCCTTCTGATGCCACTCCTTTGCCATCTATCCCTTTTGGTTTTACAAGGAAACTCTAAGTATCCTCCCCTGGGAAACAAGGTTTTAAATATCTGACATAGACTGATTCTAGTACTATTTCTTCAGATTTCATGGTCAAATGAGAAATAGAGTCAAAGAAATAAAAGCATCTGGAATTGGTTGTTAATAGAATGGAAATGTGTTTGCCATGGTCAGTGCAAGTGTCAAGAAACAATTCTAAAACAAGGGGTTGAATCTTAGAAAATTCTATATGTGGATATGAAAGAGTCAAATTCACAAGAGCGGAGGCAAATGTCAGATGAAGAGAGTCATTAGATTTATTCAGTCACATGGAGCTATGTCTGTTGTATTTAAAAGGTGGCATGACAAGATTTGTCAACTGGTATTAACAGAAAAAGGATGAATCATTTGACACATGGCAATGAAACTGCCGATACCGCTTAAAGTAAACCTCAGTAAAATTCCCTACTTAATATAGGGATGTATGAAAAATAAGATTAGACAGCATTTGAAACTGAAGTGATGTGCAGAAAGCTGGCAGACAGAATTACTGGAGATGTCAGTCAGGATGCACATCAGAGACAGTCATGTCATTCATAAGAGTAAAACCTGACTGCAAAGCCAACTTCGGCCAAGCTATTGCACAACTCACCACTTCTGCCCCATTTGCGAGTGAGCAGAAACACTGAAGTGTCACCAGAAGTAACTCATAGCCTAGGAAAGATAGTCCCTTGTGCTAGGTAATTCTCTACTCACACTAGTTTATTTTTTCAGGCATTCAGTGTGTATGTTAGCTCAGAATTTCATTGTTCTTACTGAGGAGGGAATCAATAGGAATATGGCAAACCCCTACCTTGCTTCAAACAAGCTTTAGTCATGTATAACCATTGTCCTTCAGGCTCACTATCAGCTTCCAATCTGCAACTAGTGCTTCTTCTCAGGAAATAACGTCTGGTTTCTCCTCTCTTCGCCTCCCCTGGGTAACTGCAGCAATTAAGGCATAGACCCCATCGATGAGTGCTGATATAGTCCCGGCATACACGCGATATTGGAATCTTTAGGCCCGCAGGTAACCACGGAAGCAGCAACAGGACTAAAACATCAGAGACTGACCAATTAATTCCCTGGATGGGAATGGTTCTGTCATAAAGTAAGCATTCAGAAATGATCATTTTTTTAGCATGTTGCCAGCCCCTTCTGCTCAAGAAATTGTTCTTTACCATAGCGAGAAAGATCATATACTAGATTTGTATGCATCCATAGATATAAACACATATTTCTACATTTATAGTTACTTCAAATAAAGCTGCGTCTGCTTAGGATGGATACAGCTTCCATAAGTTCATTGAGGATTCTTACTTTGCAGACATTCTGGGTTATGTATTCATACTGTGCAACGCTGACACGGTAGGTGACCCCCAGACGCACAGGATGGACCCTTCTTTAATGCATGAAGTACTTGGACAAGTCAATCTCCACACATGAAACTAAGAAGTCAAAAGGCAACTCACATCCTGTCCAGAATTAAACACTGATTTTAGAGCAGTGCAGTGTAATTCACAACATTCATCTCAGCCTTTCAAAATTTCATTTTTAGTATGATTTTCACTTAATATGATAGAGTTGTGAACTGCTCTGAGTGAGGAGTGGAGTCTTGATACACATGCCCTGGAACAGACCAGAGAATGAACTGTAATTCAGGCAGAACCATAATTCAGTGCTCAGTTCAACCCTTCTTTCAAGGTAAAGAAATAAAGTTATTGGACTATAACATATAACAGAATTACCAGTTGGTCTTAATTTCCTTTCTACTCTGGAATACCTGTGCAGCAGAAGCAGCTATAAAGTTACAGTGAGAAAAGCCAATTCAAATCCCTTTTTAACCCTTTATTTCTAGTCCTGTGAGAGCAACAAAATCATTTTACAGTCCTAGGACAACAGAGATTCATAGAGGCAGTTGTGTTATTCTTCCCTATAAAAGCTTCAGTGTTCTTACAGTATATGGTGAGTTTGTACTTGCTGCTTCTACTGCAGGATGGTATCAGTGAGCTGCCAGATTCTCTCAACCTCTGCCAAATATGACAGTCAAATTCCTTTTGTTTTCTGTTCGGATTCCTATTGAACCACCTCCCTAAAGAACCTCTCCGGCAGGTTCCAAAAAATTAGGATTCCCTTCCAGCCTCTTCTAGAAACCTGTATATTTTAGCTGCCAGATGGAAGAAAAAAAGTAAAATTGAAGCCTCAGCAAGTAAGTGGTTGATCAAGCTTGGAACTCAGTAGCTTTTCTGATTCTTGCTTAACTTCCTGATGTTACCTACTTTTCTTCTTTGTTGCGGAACTTTCTAGCCTGCTGACATTTAGCTTTTCTGATCTCCTTTCTGAGGAACTTATTTTGCTAGGGGAGATAACTTGTACCTTTTAGTGAAGACGAGTAATGAATAATTAACATTTCATCTTTTCTCCAGTTTCACACTGCTGTCAAAACTGCTAACTGTAACACTTCTTCATATTAAAACACATCTTATCATAAAGCGTGAAATTTGAACATAAATGTTTCTCCTCGGTTTCAAAATTGTTAAGCATACTTTTCCACAAGGCTCAGCCTCTTCCATGAATGTGATCCTTAAATGGCTAAGAAAACTTCCAGTTTATTTGCATGAACACTCATTACAATACTTGTTTATGTACTGAATCAAAGGAAAAGATAATGCTAGACTTTCTATATTGAACGTGCCACGAAAGCCTCATATTGAATGGGCAATAAAAAACATTAAAATTAGGCCAGCTGTAAAGTGAAAGCCTATCTAGAGCAATTGTTAAAAATCTTTCTACTTTTTAAAGTAAACCACTGTGTGTGCATGTGATCCTAACAACCCCTTACTGACCTGTTTGGTGCAGGTGATCTCTAGCCAGTTCAAATAAACGCATATGCATGTTTGTGATGGGGTTAAAGGAGCCACAAGCGACAAGAACAAGAGGAATCCTGCTCTTCATTCTGACATCAAGACATTTAACTCCACCTAGATAAAAAAATATTATTAAAATAAAAGACAATCTTGACAAAGAGCCATGTGCCATTGCTCCTCCACCTAAAGAAGCACTGTTTTCAGAACTCTGCCTTCCTGGAGCACTAGGAATGTATCAGAAGATCAGTCCTTTGTATCACCACTACATATGGCAAGTGCTAGCTCAGAAATATGTCTTCTTTGATAGTAATCAGCAGAGCATTAACATATTCAGTTTCTCCACATGCAGGGATGGCTAGAAAGTATTTTTAGAATTTCATGCTGTCATTATCATTAAAAATAGTTGGATTTTTTCCATTTTATAAATTTTTAACCTGCTTTCAGGAGAAGATAAGGTTTTGTTCTGTCTTTCTGTTAACCCCTCATGAATAACTTTAAGACCTGTAAGCCTGCCACAAAAGCATATTTTCTTTTTTTTCCTAAATAAGTTCTCCTAATGGGCCTTTGCAACACATGGCAAGATCCACCCCCCCATCCCCAGCAATGGAGAGCAGCGAGCGGCCGGTGGCAAGCAGCCTGATACTCAACAATTGTCTGTTAAGTTGTTTGTTGCATGGCAGAGCAAGAGATGGTGGATCAGTGACAGGGAACAGCAAGGAGAAGAAACTGTCTGCTACAGGAAAATGCTGGGGAGATTAAGAAGTTATGAACAAGTTGAATGGGTGGGGAGCAATGCTGTTAGGAGCCCTGCAGCTCAGTGTAAACATAGTGGAGATCGGTTGAAGTTAGTCACTGTGCTTGGAGCTGCTTATCAGCACAGCTGGTTTTAAAACTGATCCAGAACAGATCTGGCACAAGAAAAACAGTTGTGTTCTATGTACATATCTGTGAATCCGATATTTTGATGTGGCTCACTTCTTTTCCTAGGATTTTATATCCCTACAATGCTTATGCCTGTATATCCTACAGACGCTGTTCTCTTCCCTCCCCCTGGCCTCCAACAATCTCCATCAAGTGTAACGGTCTTCCTGCAGAAGCCAATAGACTGAATCTGTCTAGCCAAATCCTACTCTCCATTTGCAGCGCACCAAAGCACAACTACCTCTCACTGTTCCAAGTCCATATATTCACTTCTATAATTTTCCGTTTCTTACTTAGAAAAAATTAACAATAGCAGTTAACTCACTAATAAACTCATGTTTTATAGCTGCCAGCTCTCATTCACAGAGGATTTACAACCCCAAAGACTAGGACTGCACCATTTGACAGCATTCAGTGCACCTAGCAACAAGTTCTAATATTTTCAATTCTGACACATTGACAGTTTGCAAACTTTCTATAGAGCAAATTCTTTGATGCCTTCATTCTTTTTGTGCTTTGACCATCTAGTACTGAATAGAGAGATTAAGATTCTTTCATAACGCTTTCGTTTTAATTTACTCTTTTCTCCTGTCTCCCATCATACTAAGGGAGAGAAACTGGAGCAGAATAGACTCGCTGACTGTAGAGGCATTGAAAGTTTGCAACAATTTCATGGTCTAAAATTGTAGCATCGTAGGAAGCACGTTTCACAGTGTGCTCTCTCTTTACTCTATCCCTGTATAGACACTAACATATGTGAAAACTGTTTGCAAACTTTATAGGTTCTTTATTCAGCAAAATCAAACTCAAAGTGTTCTTCTGCTCAATATCAGCAATTCTGTAAATCTATCTTCATTGTATAGGAAAAGGTTTTACTTGCCGTAAAACAGTCAGCAAAACATGAGTATCAGTGATAAATTGAAAACACTGCTAGAACATGTAAAAGTTCTCCTAGAGTCCAAATTTTCGCTAGATAAATTCCATTGCTACAGATGAGCCAGTGCTGATCCCTCAATGATAAATTAATACCAGAATAACAATTTCCTAGAACTGGAAACTTTTTACAGTAACAACTCCAATGAGGTTGCTTAGCACCCAGACCTGCAAACAGGCTTATTCAATCTTATATGACAACCTAAACCAATGACATTGTCATATAACTTGACCCAGTTGCCAGTAGTATCAATCAGCACCTCACTAACAGACGTATTTGGGAGGAAAACCACAGCCATTCTTCCCTTTTACACGTACCGATAGCAGCTCTAGCTCCTACATCTGCTACATGATGGCTTTGATAACCTCTCTTCTGATCAAGTGTAGTTTATATTTCCTTTGCTGTTCTTTTTGTTTTCATCTTAAAAGTTATAAACCAAATTATTTTCTTTTAAAGAGGCTTTTAATTCTGTAGTCTTCTCTATTTCTCACCTGAAGCAGATTTCTCGGATGGTCTCATTGCAGCTCTTACTTATATAAACCTCAGAGACTTTAGGAAAAGCCTTCAACCTGTAGCTTTTAATGATAACGACACATACTCTTAATCCTGAATACTTCAGTTGTCTCTCTTACCCACAGACCAAGAAAGCATTAGTTTCTTCATCAATTTAAATTTGCATCTATTAGTTGTTATATGTTTGTAAAAAGTCATTCAAGTGCAACATAAATAATGTACTTTATTAAATAAATAGTCTGTGATTAATTTGTTCTCTAGCAATTGTCCCTACATAATGCATATTCCATTAACACTATCCCATAAAACATGAGTGTTTTGTCCTGTTGCTGCTCCCAAGACCAGCTAAAATATAACGTACTTTAGGAAGACGTGCATGGATGTTAATCCAGTCTTGTTGCAAGGCTGCAGAAAAAAATTCAACTAAATCAAACATGCCCCTAGATCTCAAGCAGGAATGGAGACATTAAAAATGCTTGATGCACTAAGATCGGAAAGGGAAGACAGGAGAGAACGTGACATCTAAAAAGAAGGCTGCAACCAAGGAAGCAAACTGTCTCTGTGGGATCTCCTCGGTACCCAACGAGGTTGTCAATCAGCAGGCAATTATTCAGCACATCTAGAAGTCAGGTGCTTATCTCTATGCTCTTCTTCCATAACCATGAAATCAGACTGACACTCAACTATTTCAGGGGCTGGATCTGGCTTCACTCACACCTTAACTGAAGTGACTGGACCTGTCATGTTTTCTTTGCCCTAATTTTGCCTGTTACATCCGTGACAAACTACTGCCTTTTACATATAAGCTACATACATGCAAGCAGTCCATAATCATTAAGTGATCTTCTCAAGATTCTGCTGAGATTGATTAATTGTAGAAAGCAATCACTTTTGTACTTAAAAGCACTCTTGCATCAGAATGCTGTTTCTGCCTAGGAACAGAGAGGAAGATTAAAATCTAAAAATACAAAGGCAATATTTATTTTGAAGATGTTCCAATATGGTTATAACCCCTGTTTTGATAAACGTACTACATGCATTACAAGGAACAACAAGTTGTTATGCGCATGCAGTTTAAGGACCTTTTCTGTTCTGCTCAACAGTGCTGTGTACCTTCCCAGCACATTGAGACTGATTCAGCACAGGCTCCAGAGACGGAATGCAAACAAGTCTTCCAAGAACAGGTGCTTTGTTTCACATCATTTTCTCAGCATTCCCTTATTGAGTTTATAAAGCAGTATTGTTAACAAATCAAATTTGATATATATATATGTGCACCTCAGAGGATCAAATCAAATTCAAAGCACCTGAAATCCCACTAGAAAAAACCCCAATGAGCTAACTGTATTTCAGAGTTCTACAGAAAATTCTTACAGTGTGTTAGTGAGAAAGGTTTGTTAAAGCAAGAGACACAGATGCCAGGTTAAGCTGTGAAAGCATTTTTTGATTGATGTGACTAGTATTTATAATATTGCCTTTGACATTGCTGTAGCAAGATCACACCTTCTACTTCCAACTAGTTTCAAAGCATTTGACAGAAACCTTGGGAATTCATCAGTGAGCATCACTCTTACCAAGCAGCATTAGTAAAATCTGTCTGTACACTTTAAAAGCACTATAATTAACTTACATTTAAGAAATTAATTCTGGCTTTAAAAAGAAAAAAACCACATTTGATTTTTGCATGAAGAAAAGTCAGTAAACTCTGTAGGTACATCTTTTGTTAGTTCAGCTTTCCTCCTGATGTGACAGACGCTGCCTTTTGTTGTAGCTCTAATCAGTAAAAGATAGTGCATATTCTATCATCATTGCGATCTGTTGTCAATATTCATAAATAATGGAAGGAAGAGCAAGAACAGCTCTGAGCAGAGACTGTAAAGGTTCACTGCTCTGGAACATTACAGGTATTGTTTTAATGACAAAAGAGGTGACTTAAAGAATAGGGCTTGAAGGAGACGTGTTAGACCGTGTTCCCATGTCATGCCGTAACTGTGTGTGCCTCTTTCTGGTGATCGCTTCCTCGTCTGTGGGCTCTGCCCTGGGCACATGTACCAACAGCCTTGGCCAAGCAGGTGGCTTCTTATAAACGCTGGCTACCTTACACGTGAGTGGGGCTGTTTAGAAAGCTTTCAACAACATGTGGCTGTGCTTACGAGGGCAGATACCTTCAAACAAGGAGGCCACGCTTGGGGAAAAAAGGCCACATAACAGAAAACCCTCGTAATTTTCATTAGAAAACTCCTGCAAGTTCTCTTTCTTTTGCCTATATTCCTACAATATGCCAATAATAGATAACGTTACAGATGACCACAGCTAAGTTCTGCTGAAAGGCAGTAATTAGAGCCATATCTGATTAATTATCAGAAGCACACTGGAGTGCTGAGCAGTGCAGTCCAACTCATGAGCTGTTAAATTAGTAAACTGGAGGACAAGACACTGATACATGCACGCTAAGAGGCACGCTCACCCTTGAGATAAAATTTCTGCAAAGAGCAGGAATAAACTGAGTCCTAGCATAGGATAAAAAGTGTTATCTCCTCCTGTTAGGGTGAATCTAGAGTAATTTAGATGCAATTTAGATTTGAACAAGTTCAAAGCTGCCCAAATCCGTTATTTCACTGAGCCACATCATTACCTCATACAAATTCATGTAGCTGCATTGAGCCCAGCTGAGTTACCCCAGGCGACATTAAGGGTGTTATGGTGCAAGACACATTTTCAAAGTTGGCAAACAAAGTACATTTTAGTAGCTGACCCAAATCATAGCAAACCACATCACACAAATATCCCTTAAAAATATGACTGGATGTCAGATGTCCTCATGCTGTTACTGATGGGACTCACTGCCATAACAAAAGTTACTCCAGCCACTAAGTTCCCAGCACACTGACACCAGTCCTCCACAAGTGACAAATATTTACCTCTCTATCCCCACCTTCCACTGTAATAATGAAGATAATATAAATATTGAAGTGAAAGAAAAAATGAAAAATGTATAATCTAGGGTGATCTTTTATTTGCTCATCACAAAGTTACTCACCCCAGTCAAGAAGAATTTGACAAGGTGCACATAAATATTACACACAACCTAATATGACACTCTAAACCTCTAAAATAGCTTTTTCAGGGGCACATGATGGATCATATTATTGTTAAATTCCACTGACTCTGGTGCACTTTGTTTCTTTGACTTTCAGTGGAAAACCACGTGTATGATATGATACATGATTTTCTATCAAATCCAGCTTAGCAGAAGTACAAAGTTGCTCCTTCCAATCCCCACACTAGACTTCTTATCTGCAAATGCAAATCTCATTGCAGTTTCTGAATCAGCTTCAAAGAAAGCCCCAAACCTAAACACCTTCAAGCTCACTGCAACCTTCACTAGAGCAGCAGCGTATACAATCTTGTAAAAGTCATCATGTAAAATTTTCACATGGATCTGTGAAAATGGTCCGAAGCACAGCAAACACCGTCTGTAGGTAATGCACAAGGTTCTTTTGCTTAAGACAGAAGATTGGCTTAAGCTTGAAGTACTTGACAGTTTTTCTTCAGCGTTGTCCAGGCAATGTTTTTCCCAGCAAACTCCAGTGACCAAAAACCTACCTAGGACCAAGGGACCCTGCAGAAAACTGTGGTATCTGTGGCCCAAATTCCAAGTGCCTCAGTGGCTGACAGAGAGGGCAACCTCATCAGAATTGTCTCTTCCGCTCCCGAGATTAGAATCCTTCACATCACAGAATGATACTTTACTGTTGCAATTTCTTAATTTCAGGCAATATCCCTTTGAAATTGCCTTTCACAGCTGAGCCAACAAAACCCTTCACCAGTTATATCTCTGAAATCAACTTAAACATGATTTAAGCTTGTTTTGTCCTTTTAATGATTTTTTTCTTCCAAATCAAAACAGGCTGGCTTGAAGAAGTAGCAAACTAGTTAAACCACTAAAAGTACAACTGCAGAGCACTGAGATGCAAAATAATCATCAAGAGCAACTACAGGGTAACGCAGGATTTCCAGAACATCCAGCATGACCAAATTTAAGTCGTCAGCATCCATGATCCCCCTGCTTGCTTTTCTGTTTCAAAACAGGGATAACAATTTGCCATCTACTGTGTTAGGAGCAATTAAGTCCTGACACTGTTTGTGTAACTAGGAAAGAACATCTGACTGGTTCTACAGCTACACAGAAGAGGTCTTCCAGCAAAGTAAAGGATGCAAATAAATTGAAAAACTTGGCTAAGAAGGCTGTCATTCTATACTTCAAGGTTTACCCGACCACATCTTGGAATTAAGAAGGAATTATTCTGCAATATAGAACTGCTCAGTTTGTTAAGTGCACATATTCTCATTTTCCTCTGAAACTTCACCTATTAGTTACTGCCAGAGGCAGCAACCCAACTCAGCAGCTGAGGTTAATAATGAATATATAAAGCTGCTGTTTGAATCAACATGCCCTCCTGCACCAATTCGGTAGCATCCAGGTGTACAGCATACTTGACAGTGAGAATGCTATTTGCAATTAAATTTTTATGCCATCAAAATGAAAAGTATTATGTGCATTTCTTACTTGAATGCATGAATTTGCCTGCTAACACTGAGGATTTGCATAGCAGTGAGACAGTATAAGTAAATGGCTCTGAGGCTCAAGAGTTCACATTGCTTGTTATCTTTACATTTTAATTAAATGATCAATTTAGAATTTCTACTTTTTTCGTCTTTTCAACCAAAGAATTCAAGGAAATTATGCAAACATGTATGTGTCCTGCTTCTTGACAGAACTTTTTTGCTTGCTCTTTATCTCATCTGTACAGGGATTTCTGTCTATTCAGAAAATGAAGTGAGAACCTGAAACAACTATAATGAAACTAGGACCTAATTACAACTGCAATCACAATACGACTATCATCCTAAGTGCTGATAAGTTCTTATAATTGAAATAATCAGTAATAACCATACAGTTATACCATCTTCAGAACTATTGACTGCACTCCTCATTTTTCCCATGGCAGCTAAAAAGCCAACTAAATGCTGGGCATCAGGAGGAAAGGTACTGAGCCTGTCACACAGGGAATTGTTTTAGCACTAAATAAACCGGGGTGGACCCATGGCTTGAGCATTAGAAGCAATTCTGGTCTCAGCTCAGGAATGGCAGTTCAGACGTCAAGTGATTGGAACTGCCGTCATTCAAGAGAGGCAAAAAAATGTCTCGTACTGCTCGGTTTGGAGAGGGGGAGCTTGAGGGAGGGAGGGTATGGCTGAGTTTTGCAAACTGATGAAGCACTAGATGAACTGAATGCAAAACATCTCTCTGCAGTATTAGATCTGGGGAGGCAGTCAGTGAAGGCAACAATGATTTTACAACAGGCAAAAGTGTACCCTACCGAGGACACGGGCAGTACGGGGGCCCTTGGGAAGCTGCTGTGGCTGGTGGCAGGAACACAAGTGGCCAGGTGAGCTTCCCCAGGAGACGTCTCCTCTCCCCATTGCTGGAGACAGAGTGCTGGGCTTCACAGGCCGTTAGTCTGACACAGCACGGCATTTCTTGTGGTTTTGAAGAACTCCATTACGCTTTATAAGCCTCATGGCTAAGTTTTTAGTTTCTTTGTGTTATTGTTAAAAAAATACACAATGTGTGGTGAGCAAAGGGGCTTCTGCAGCATTTTTGAGTGGTGCATTGCACTAAGCCAACAATATGGGGGGCAGAAAATGTAGAGTGAGGTTGGGTCCTGAGATTCTGGCAGCTCTCCTTCAGGGATAGTGCCTTGTGAGGCCCCGAGCAGACAGCGAGGGGTACAGTTTCACTCAGCTGATTCAGTCTGCTGGCCAGGTGCAGCAGGAGCTCCTTATACATTTCACAAATTAACACCATAGAAATCATTATGGGAATGAAATTTGATTTGTTTCATTAAGTCATTTTAAACATCAGTCTGTTAAAAGCTCCCCTTTGACAGGACTGTCACCTCCTGTATCCTCGGAGCCCCCTCAGACATCTCTGGGCTCCTCTAAGGACTTTTAGATCATCTGAACACTAATTAGCTCTTCATTGCTAAGCTAAATTGTAAAATTCACCTTTCTGAAGTTAAAGGCAGGAAGTTAATTTATTGCTAGAATCATGCAATGTCATGAGACTTAAGCAGCAAATAGCAATGCCTGGAAAATGAACCACTCACACATTCTGTGTGACTGTAGGGCTGAAAGAAAACGAACACCAGGGAGCATTTCTGAACCCAAACAGCTACAGCACATGGGGGAAACCACCCCACACACTGAGCAGAGGAGAAAGAGAAGTTACCCAGCCAGCCAGATTGAAAAAAGTGATATAAATTCTCCTGTCCTCTGCAGCTCTTGCTGGGGATAAGGCAAAACAAAGTGACCAACAGTGTTAACTTTCTGTTTTAGCTGCATATATGGCCCCGGAGCTGTTTATCGGGTGTTTGACAGGGAAGCGGGGCAGAGTTCCGTCCCAGAGTGCAAATCCTGGCAGACCCCCCATCCCGCTGCCTCCCTGGGCGCCCCCTCTGCCTTCCCCTGGCTCAGCCCTGCTCTCCCTTACCGTGCCAGGCAGGGGGCTTCACCGCCTCTGTGCACCACAGGGCGCCTTTGGCATTCGTGGCTGCCAGCTGGGCTCTGCGCTCCGCGGCTGTGCTGGCACGGCTGCAAGGTCAATGTGCAGCCAAAGAGTTCCGGAGTTATTGTGACTCTCTTCAAGGGCTCGGAGTAACGAGCTCAGCTCTCTCTCTTTGATCAACAGCCATGGAGAGGCACCTTCTCCATCAGTCACCAAACATCTCGCTAAATACACTGGTGTCAAATGTGTGTTAAATAGATCCTAATAAAAAGTGAGGTCCTGGGAGTTTTAATTCATTGGCTTATTCCCTTTAATCCTTAGGCATGTAAAATCCAGGTTCTTGAGATGTCGGAATATCCCCAGTTAGTTAAAGAATCTGCCCCAAACTTCCTGATTTTCCTGATGTTAAAGGGAAGCACAACTATTCCAGTATGGTAAAGAGTAAGCAGGATCCTGGACTGGTTTTAAGCTTTTCTGTTTAAAATACGCAAACAATAAAACTTGGCTGGTGCCTGGAGGGCATGAGCTCTTCAGCCCTCTGGCTGATCCGGCAGGAGGGTGGCCAGGGGATGGTTTCAGTATTTAGGCCTTTGGCTTGTGGGTGGGAGCAGGGTGTGTACTTTATAGGCAGAACTTTAGAAAGCCTGAAGTCATTAATCAGACTCCCAAGACAAGGTACAAACTTAAATAAAAAGATCCAGATAAGTATATAAACTATAGTGTCTTTTGCTTTTACACATTTATAAATGTGGCTTGGGGTCCTTCCCCCTAATGCTAAATTCCTGACCCAAGCAGATGACGCTCATACTTTTGGATGATAAAAGCGGCAGTGGGAGCCGTCCTGAAATTGGTGTTTGCCCTTGTGTGGCTGTGTATTTCTCCATCACATTTCCTTGCTCTTTTCTGGTCCTACCCTGTTCCCAAGAAGTTTCATTTTAGAATACAGCTTATAACATAGGATAACAGGAGAATATTGTTAGTAGTGGAGTGATTGTTTATATTGTTTAATACAGGAAAAAGGCTGGACAGAGGGTACACGGACAATTTCTCATGTATTAAGCAGTCTAGACTATAGGTGCTCAGGCTTTAAAATCCTTTGGAATATATAAAGATGAAAAGCCATATAGGCAGGTTTGGATTAACTAATGTGTATGTGTAAATAAATTTCTTATCAAGGGATTCACAACATTGCATAAACAATAATTTCCCCCAACTCTCTTTGAGGGAGAAAAGTCCATTTTAAAAACTTTATGCAGATGACATCCTAGCTCGCAATGGATCATTTATTTTTGCTGACCAGGCTTACTGAACATATAAAGCTTATTTTTAAAAGGAGTAGCTAGAATGAAAACCTCCTCTTTGTAGATTTTGAGTTACTGCTATGTGTTTTGAGAAGAAATAAGATTCACTATGAAAGGAAATACTGTGCTTCATTTACAAAAAAGAGAACCAATGCAAAGATTAAGTCTTGTGCATCAAGCTTGAAAACCAAGGGTGACCATTAACACAAATTAACGTGGCTCCACTGATCTCAGTGGGAGCTGTTCTCTGCTGGCTGTCAGCTATTTTTGATGTAAATTGAATCATAGTTGTAGCAATAAGCATTTCTTGCTTGTTGACCTTAAACATAAGGTTTTAATTTCTGTTTTAATTTAGAGTTTTTACAAAACTGATAAATAAAATGCATTGTGGACTAAATTTTATCTAGAGTAATTTGCCAATGGTAAAGAAATAGAGCAGTAGGTGTGATCCTAAACTGTGCTCCCCAGTGAGCCCTCTTGAAGTTGTGCAAGTTGTGTCTGAAGTGCAGATGTAAAAGAGGCAATATGAGAAGAATCAGACAAGAAAGTACACAAGAGCTGAGGCCCCACTGCAAGGGAAGAACAAAAGGCCACAGAAAGTTCCAGGATGATTTTGAAAGATGAAATATTTGAAAACTGTCTTCCAGCGGTAAATGAAGACAAATTTACCACTACTAAATCAGGTAACGTTCTGACAGTTACCTAAAGACAATGATAATCAATGCACCGGCTTCTGCTCCTTTTCACAGTAGTCATGTTTTCATGGGTTTCAGTTCTGGGCCAGCTCCAGTGGGAGGCAGGAGCCACAATACTGTTCTGTTACTCTTCTATTACTAGTGAGTAAAACATAACTAGAATACCCATGTCGAGGTGTAAAACTACGTCTATGAAATTCCAAGCAAAAGTTGTTCCAGATGCTGCCAGTCGGTAGCTGTATGAACATTTGGCATGTGGTGCAGCTCTTGAGGTGCAAAGCTCCTGGAGCCTTACATAAGTTATGCACAGCAAGGCTGTAGAATTAGGCCTTGTAACTGTAAAATCTGCCAACAGTGGCCCAGCAAGTCAGCATAATCTTTTAGTTCTTGGCATCTGGCCTTAACTGATGCGTAGTTCAGATCTGAAAAAATTCTGTGTGGGGGAGATGGAGATGAGAAACATGACAAAAGTGTTCATCAACCTTTACCCTCCCTAACAGTGTTGGAAAGCATTATCTTGGAGTCTTGGTGCGGACAACGAGACGATCATTCACTCACCTTAATCTGTGAATTAAATACACAGGCTTTTTATTTTTAAATTCCTTAAATGTTGATAGTTTGAATGTTAAATCAAATACTACAAATAGGGGTGGACAAGAAAGTGTTAACATCCTGTAAATGGAAATCACGCAGTTGCTCGATTGCTGTTGGAATTGAAGGCAAACATTAGCAAATCTGTTATTACTGAGGCGAGCAGCTGAAATCAAAAGGCTAAAATGCAGCACAGAAACAAAGCAATGCAGGCTCCAGTGGGCGATATTCCTCTGAAGCTGCAGAAGATAAATGAGAAGAGGTAGAGGCAGGGCAGAATACAAAGCTTTTTCTTTTTTTTCATCGCTAAGGGGAAAAAAACAACTTAAAAGGGCTCAAATAACAATCATCAAACTTTAAACTTGGCTGGAAGGAGGATTTATCTAGAAGATAAAATCCAAACACTGAAAGACAGATAAATAAAAACTTCTCACTTGTTTTAGGCTCCATGATTATCAAAGCAGTTTTTTGGTGAACAGAATGGACTGTTTGGTTCATTGCTTGCTTTTTCTCTTCTATAAGAGAGTTGGTCACACATGCATTTGTAATTATTTTGGGTGTTTTTCTCTGTGTCTCCTCAGCCCCCCACTGTTTGTAATACTCTGTTAGTGTACATCAACTCTGTCTATTTGGCAGATCTTGCCAAACTAACCTGATCGCCTTCTGTGAAAAAGGTGACTCGACTACTGGATGAGGGAAAGGCTGTGAATGTATCTTCCTGGACTTCAGCAAAGCCTTTAACACAGTTTCTCACAGCATTCTGCTTCAGAAACTGTCACCTCTGGCCTGGACAGGCAAACACCGTCCTGGGTGGAAAACTGGTTGGCTGGAGGGCCCAGAGAGTGGTGGGAAATGGACTTAAATGCAGGTGGAGGCCAGTTTCAAGTGGGGTTCCCCAGGGCTCAGTGCTGGGTCCAGCCCCGTTCAGTGTCTTTATCAATGACCTGGATGAAGGCATCGAGTGCACCCTTAGCAAGTTTGCAGATGACACCAAGCTGGGTGGAAGTGTGGATCTGCTGGAGGGTCAGGAGGCTCCAAAGGGATCTGAACAGGCTGGATCCATGGGCTGAGACCAATGGGATGAGGTTTAACACGGCCAAATGCCGAGAGGAGAGGGACCTGGGGGTGCTGGTTGACAGCGACTGAACATGAGCCAGCAGTGGCCCAGGTGGCCAAGAAGGCCAATGGCATCTTGGCTTGGATCAGAAACGGCGTGACCAGCAGGTCCAGGGAGGTTCTTCTCCCTCTGTACTCGGCACTGGTGAGACCGCTCCTCGAGTCCTGTGTTCAGTTCTGGGCCCCTCACCACAAGAAGGATGTTGAGGCTCTGGAGCGAGTCCAGAGAAGAGCAACGAAGCTGGTGAAGGGGCTGGAGAACAGGCCTTACGAGGAACATCTGAGAGAGCTGGGGTTGTTTAACCTGGAGAAGAGGACACTGAGGGGAGACCTCGTTGCTCTCTACAACTACTTGAAAGGAGGTTGTGGAGAGGAGTGAGCTGACCTCTTCTGCCAAGTGACAGGGGACAGGTTGAGAGGGAATGGCCTCAAGCTCTGCCAGGGGAGGTTCAGGCTGGACATTAGGAAAAAATTTTTCACGGAAAGGGTCACTGTGTACTGGCAGAGGCTGCCCAGGGAGGGGGTTGAGTCACCTTCCCTGGAGGGGTTTAAAAGACGGGTGGATGAGGTGCTCAGGGACATAGTTTAGTGACTGACGGGAATGGTTGGACTTGATGATCTGGTGGGTCTTTTCCAACCTAGTGATTCTGTGATCTCGGTAGGCATTGTCTTCCATTTGCTTTGTCTTTTCCTTTTGGTCATTGATTGTACTTGCTTATCTTTTGAATTTTAGTGAAGTTAAGTTGCTTGTTTTGTTTGCCTATGTTTCAGATAACTTTCCTTATTATCTTTCCAGCACAGTGGCATTATTGCTTGATAAAATCTCAGCATTAGGCCTATACTGGGTAATTTAATGACTCTTAAAAAAATAGTGTAGAGCTGCATCTGGAAGTAACAACAACACCATGTATGTGGTCCAAGAGAATTTTTGTGAGATCATTTAAAAATCCATTTTTTCAGTGTGAGAAACTTAGTGGTGTTTCTTTCAAATAGGATTTTATAAACTTATTTGGCACCTTGCTTTTCATTTTCAAGCCCTCTGGGGTATCTGCTGTGAGGTCCCCCCTGTGGTCCATGCTTAAACCTCTCGCAGTGCAGCGATGCCGTGTTGGCTGGGTCTGTGTGTGCTGAGATGTCCCAGTGCTGAGCGGGGCAGGAGGCGGTGGGAGCAGCGCTGGGAGCAGAGCCGTATGTGGGGTGAACTGTGCCAGCAGGGTCTCCAGCACAGAAATGTCAGCAGTAAAAGAGGAAGTAGGGAGAACAGAGTATAAACCAAGAATGAAATTAGATCAAAAGGAAACATTCACTTCTATACTGAAAGGTGATGATATCTTACTTCTTTGCCTTCTTAGCCTACACGGAACCTTTCTAGCTTTACACCAGTATATGTGACAGCAACAATGAAGCTTTGGGCATTAAGATTCTGTTCAAAGTGCAGAGAACAGTCCTTTAATGATTGGAATAATTATAATAAAATTGCTTTTATCTAAGATATAGCACTAATCAAAATTGAAATGTATGATGGTCGCATATAGGTTCTGATAAACTTTTGACTCTGTGTTATTCACTGATCTCTTGCACAGGTAGGGCAGAGAGAAAAGAAAACAAGTCCGACACTGGAAAGCCTTGAGGTTTCATAAAATCTGATATCTGACACAATTCCATTCTACAAAGATACTGAGAGGATTTTGTGTTCTTTCAATGCACAATGAAGACTAATTTCAAAACCTTGAATGTTGGCTATGAAGCAGAGCTGTCATCTTTTGGAGAGCTCTGTAATTTTTAGAATAGCTTCTCAATAACGTGGAGTTGTGTAACATAAAAAATGACTATAATATGTGGATTTCATTATTGTTTATCTCTGAGGAACTGCTGCGGAGGCTCATCATTTCCCCACTCTGAGTAATGGAGGTAATCCAGGCTTTGATTCCTGCTGCCATAGAGACACAGGTTTGCTGAAATGCTCAAGTTTGCTGCTGTTTTCTGAAAGCAAATTATAGCTACAGGGTTTTTCCCCATACAACCTCCTTTTCTTCTTCCCTCTTGCTGATGTCAGGAAGAAATTGAGGGAGGTTTTGCCTGCTCATAGCTCATCTTAAGGTTAGCACACCAGGATTTTTGTGGACAAAGTGGTCAGTAGTGTGGGGTTTGTGTTTGGAGGAGGCCTTGCAGTGTCACTATTCCCATAGCAGAATTCCTTCTGTGCACATGCAGTGATGGTGCTCACACTCGTAGAAGCCCTACGATGTCACCAGGCAGTGCAAAGCATCCCTGGGGCGATGGCCAGAGCAGCATCTCCTTGTCAGTCTGGTGCTGGCATAGCCAGCACTGCTGTCCTCCTCAAGGACTATTGATGCACAGCATGGGTTTAGTTAAAAAAAAACAACAAACAAACCAAATTTGTTCATATTTGTAAAATTTTTTAAAACATGCAGTAGTGTGCTTTAAAGTAGAAAATTAAATGGGATGTAAATATCACTTTTTACCCATTTTTAACACAGTTCTGTTTCTTGCTTACTGTTGTCTTTGTCAGCTGGGGGATTTCTCTGTCTCTCAGCCCTCACCAGTCTAATTTTTAATGACTTGGCTAGAAGATTATTTGATCTGTTTTATATAAGCTTTAAAATGATCTGGTGAAGCATAAGCATAATGCTCAAAATCTTGATTTCTGTATAATTTAATATAAAGGATCTTTTACAAAGCAGTACTGCACAGTGCAAAGCATCGAGGCTTTCATCCATCTTTATTGTTTTTCATTTAGGCCCAGATCCACACTTACATGCCAGATGGCAGCTGTAGAGGAGTTTCAAGTTATAGCTGCACTAGATGAGCAGATAAGTGCCTCTTGAGAAAGGGAAAGCCAGATTGCATATTCCTTTCAATTGCACCTGATGACTTATTGCTAGTCACTAATTGGCTTGTCCGGACGCAGGCAATTGCGAATTTGATGGCAATGCCTAACTTTTTTTGTAGCTCTGCACTTCCTGCAGAGATCACTGGTGAAATAAACCCTTGCAGAGAGGAATAGTTTATATGAAGTTCTGTGAAAAGCAGACCTAAGGGTTTTTTTTCCTTTTCATTACTGCCTTGTCAAGACTTTTCCCTTCAGGAAAGCCATAAAATCTTGTGCAACTGTCATTGTTAGGTATTATTGCAAAATACAATAGAAGACTATGATGTGCTAACAATGAATTGACAACATATGCATATTAAAAAGAATGACAGAACACTACAATAGATAGGGCTTGATTTATTTTTCATTGAACAGATGAGCATTTTAATTGTTGTCTTCCTTTCCCATATATTTTTTGACTGCATTGTCATTTTAGTCCTGGGTGGGGCATTTGACTGCATGCAGAGAACCAAGAGACCCAACTATGGAGAGCAGAAAATAACTCAGGAATGAGAAACTGCTGGTTTGTTTTCACTACTTGGAGGCCATCAGCTGCTGAAATGCCTCTAGAGCATGAGAACAGTGTTGTTGCTTGCTGTTGTTGTTGATGAAAGACAAAATCTGCGTGTGTTGGTACAGCGTATAGCCAACCTTGTAATAAGCCCTTTAAAAGGTGAAGTATCCACTTAGAAAACAGTATCCCTCATGCAATAAAATTTTCCAGCTTGTGCAGAACCTGCATTATCTTCCAAAGTCTTCAATTGAAGATATTTTCCCTTTTATCATTTTCCTTCAATACACTTTGCTAAATGTAGTGGCAGCTTAACAGAGTTAAGTGCAAATGGATAGAACCCAGCATTCTGTGCTATAAGTGAATATTAGTTGTCTTAAAGAAAAACAGGTTATGTAGTTAAGATCTTCATGTCCACTGTTTTTGTTGCCCGTGCATCTGTAATCACACTCCCAACAAAACCCAAAGTACAGGTGTAAAAGTGCAACATCTCAGGGCTGTAACACCACATAAATAGGTCAAGAGTCTGTCTCGTTAAATAAACACGAAGCAAAATAAATCCCTGGGAATCAATAGCACTTCTCAAAGGTATTCTCAAAGAGAGGTGTGAGCGATTAGATAGATTCTGAAGTGTAACAGAACCAGAAAAATCACTGGGGAGATTCCTAGCACTTCGGCTGGTCTGTGAATTGAGTCCACATCTTGCAAGCTATTGTTTGCTGCAGAAAATTGCTAAATTGACTTACCCTGTTGAGGCCTCCACCAATAACAGGTGAGATGAGCGTCGATCAGCTGTTTAACACTTGGATAGCTGCACAGTCAACCAGCAGTCCTTAGAGGAATGAAATTTAGACGTCAAAATGTATGAGATGTCAATGAATGCAGATTCCTAAAAATCCCAGGTCAGGTCTTTTCAGTGATTTCTTTTTTTCCTCTACATGGGATCCAGACCTAAAAGATCAAGGGGTGCTTACAGGGGCCCCACCACTGCAGCTGAGCCAATCACTTGCAGCTGACAAGGCTTAAATCCTTTTTATATATGTGAAGGAATTACCTTGCTCATCAGCAGCCACAGGTGGGTGATAAACAGCACTTATTTAACAGAACACAGTAGGGAGGTCTTTCTTTTTTGTTTGCTAGCTAACTAGCAGCAGCAGCAGCAAGGAGTCATGCATCTGGCAGATACAAAAGGTGTCTGTGAGTAGCTGTATGATAGGATTTAGTGAATGTATTAGGTTGGCCACACTTTGTACTCTCAAGGGTGAGTTATTGCTGTAATGGTGTGCCCCTCTGAATGGGTTTTTTTTTTAAACAGTGCGTGTGCATAGGAGCTTTGGAGAGTCATCATCATAGTGGTATCTGTCACAGCTTGGGCAAAGCTGAGATCCAGTTTAATGAAATGCTTCTCAAGATACAGCTGCATATCAGTGGATAAACATGCTTGTAGTGCCCTTTGTCACTCTGCAATGTAAGGGGTGCTTTGTAGTCCAAAGTGTTCCTTAAACCCTCTGAAGGAAAATAAATAAATGCACAGTAAGGGAAGAAAGTCTGTTAAGATTGAAGTGAACACCTGAAGAGGGTGAAAATGAAGAGTTGGGGTGGATGGCTTGGAAGATCAGTGTTAAGGTAAGCTTGCCAAGAGTTTGAAGTGGTCGTGTACTCTGCATTTATCTGAGAATAAATGCTTCTGAGTGTGAGGATGAAGCATTAGCACGTTCTGTAACTGAAATCTCTAGAAATGCTGAATTGAATATCATATAATTTCTTTAGCATATAATATAACATGATTTATGTTAGCCTGTAGATGCCGTAAGGTAACATAACAGATCTTTTATTCCATAGAAGAAGGTAGATTTGACTGATGGAATCAAAATTATGAAGGGTTCACTAATTACTGCTTAATCTTTATCTACCTCAGTGACTAGAAGCAACTCAAGGTGAATATGAAGACAAGCAAATTTGGAAGAAGTAAGTGAGATCAGTAAGGCTTCCTGTAGTCCCTAATCACCCCTAGGCTATCACTGACCTGTTGCTGTGTTCAGGTGGGGGGGTGGCCTCTAAATTAGGCAACTGGCTAATAAATTTAACATTTGTGATTTTACAAATCAGAATGAAAATAACTAACGCCTTACTTGAGGGCATTGCTGGTTTACCTTGGCAGTATTTGGCTTTAGTTGTAGTTGGAGGAAATTCAAAAGCACCATTGGGCCTATAGTGCAGTTATGGCAAAGTGATGTAAATAGTTTTTATGTGAATTTATTGCTCCTAAAGATTGGTGGCTTGACTGATGGGCTGGTGACCAGCTTTACCCCTAGACACACAGCTGCTGAAGATTAAAGGTAGCTTGGTGAAAAGATAGTTTTTCCTGATGCTGACAAACAACTGCTCTTTCTCATTGAGATTAAATATTACTTGCTGGAAATTTTAAAGATTTTCTTCAGTCAGATTTTTCATTCCCAGCTCATGCTAACTGAAATCAGTGGGGCTGTGTGCCCTAAACTGGTATGTTTGTGCCAAAACTACCAAGGCTGATTGACCTTTGTGAGGATTGTGCGGTGAGAAGAGAGGAAATGCTTATTTTTTTTGTGAGACTTAACATCTGATATTTGTGAATAAGTATTTTGTTACAAACCTCCTTTTTTCTTTTGCTGAGTTGGCAGTAATGAGGTAAGTGGTTTGTATGGGACAGCAGGAGCTTTCTTCTTTTCTGCCACAGAGATGTTCTTGTGTATGTGTAATAACACTGCTCTGGGGGGTGTATTTTAACCTGATGTTTTAACGACTCTAGCCACTGTTTTTACTTGTAGATATGTCATGCCACACACATCTCTGCAAATACAGCAATGAGGTCAAGCCTGTTACAGAAGGTGCTGTTTGCCAGTTAGAGGTTCAAGGTGGTTTTCACTGAATCATTGCTCTCATAAATCATTTTGTATATACACTAGCATGTACAAGTTAGGATATTAATTTCCGAACAGTGCCTGTCATGAATATGTAGTTTTAATAAACCTGAGATGAATAAAGCATGTGGCCTTTACATTTTAAGACCATATCTGTAATTCACTGTACATTCATGCTGATACACAAAGGTGAATTAGTTCCAGACAAAAATGCATCAATGCTCTATTGAGTAGTCAATTATTAAACACATAATGGAATCTGTGGTTATCAAGGCATGCTCAGAATGTGCGTAGGGTCCATAATTTGCACGAGAATGGAACAGAATCCATCTGTTTCTAAAAAATCCAGACAAAATTATATTAGTGAGGGATTAAAATGAGTTATTGCTTCTACTATACAATGAATGGGCTTACTTCACTTACACTGCTAAGGAGCTTTTTCAGGTCCTGTTGTATGTGCAAACCTAAAAAAAAAAGTGGCAATAAAAAATCATTATTTTCATCACTGTCAAGAAATAATCTATCAGTCTTTCAGTGTTCCATTTTGTGTAGGAAACATGTTTGAGAACCACACATGAACGTAAATGTTATAATATAAATGTTTTGGTGGGTGTTCTAGTAGCAGTTCAGTTGAATAAAAAGAAGAAGAAGGTGAATAAATGATTGTGGAATGATGAGAAAAATCTCTCATGAATGTCAGCTGCAAGATATTTTTAAAATCCTTAATTCACTGAAATCTATAGTAAAGATTTTGCTCAGGGGGGAAAAAAAAAGGAGCTGACAATTGGCTGGAAAAGCATTTTCACCAAACTATAAACATTATTCAGGCTTTGGCCGTTTATTGTTTTTCTGCAATTATATACCACAATTAATGCATTGGATCATTGCTCTGGTGCATGGTTTTGATTAACATTGGGCTGGCTTACTGCACCATGTTTTACAGCACCATTTAAATCAACAAAGAGGTGCATCAGGCTGGCTGTGCCACTTCAAGTAGCTTTTAGTAGAACTATATTCTCAGTTGCATTAAATGTAATTATGAGTAGAGTTAATTGAGATATTACTATATGTATTTTCATGGTTTATAAATATATTTCTTGGTCTGTGGCTTTCACAAATACTTTTTACTAGCATTTGATTACAGCAGAAGTAATTAAGAGTTATTTGCTTGCAAAAGTGACAAAATCTGTAGCACAATTCAGCAGGTTGCTGTTATTTTCCAAAAACACCTGGAGAGTTTGAGAGGTGATAATCTGTTACTACTGTTGTATTGTATATATTAATGGAAAGATGTGTGATGGAGGCCTTTGTATGTGTAAACTACAGAAAAAAGCAGAAATTGCAGAACTATTCAAAAGGTACTGTAAAGATAAAAATAATGGGCCTTCAAGGTAAAGAGTAGCATTGAATAAAGAACTGGTTAAAAATAAAATTGCAGTTATGCATGAGAAGAGTAGTGTCTCTTTGGGGGAAATATTACTTACACATGCAAGAAGGTTAAAGTGGTTGTCTACATTTTGTTTACATATATACAATACAGGCAGTCATCAACTAGAGAAAGGGCTGCTCTCTTCCGGAAAGGAAAGAAAATCAGAGTAAAACAGTAATAATGGGGAGGGAAGAGAACCTCCAAAACTTTGGTGTATGTCAGCCCTGAAATGCAGGGAGCGAGTTCACTAGTGCTGTACTTGGAATGAAGAAATGGCTCAGCGAGATGAACAGGGTTGAAGAAGAAAAAGTACACCTGATGTTCTTACAAAGATAATGGACTTTTCTTATGAGAAGTCTTAAACTCCAACAAAATGCCCAGGAGGAAAAAAAAAAAAAGAAGAGACCTTGGGAATGTAATACCTGACTTGAATCTGTTCACATTTGAAATAAAGCTTCCCAGCCTGAGAATGGTTCAGCTGTCTATGGATGTGAGGTATATTAAAGGAGGGTTAAGTTAAAGGAAATGTAATTAACATTTTATCCTCCTCCAGAGTTTCCTGAGCCCATACATAATAATGCTGAATTGCAAGTGAGGCAATAAAGGGCTCCTCTTGTAAAGTTTTCTGCAGTAAGGATGCAGGCACTTGTTATCTCTGAAATTGCTTTATGGAACTGAATTCAGATTTCCTACTAATTTGGCTTTCTTTAAACATGAATAATTTAAATCAAAGCAATGGTAAGAGAGGTGGGGGTTTTGCTGAGGCTTGCAGTTCGGTGAGGTTAACGACAGCAGTTCTGCTTTATTTGAGAAATGAATTTGCCCTTAAGTTAGAAAAAGAAATCTTCAAACTAGATACTTCAAAAAGCCTAGGTAACTTTCCCTCCTATCAATCACTGTCTCTCGTTACAGAGGAATTGATGATCTTTAAAACGTTTATTAGCTTAACATCCATGTCAGCTAAGGACATACTACCTACATTTTAGAGAGAAGAACATGTATACAGACTCTTAAAACTGTTTAGATACATAACCCCAAAGTAATTGATAGCATCTGGGTAACTTTTGAGGGCCTGGGTTTGTGCAATTTGGCCAAGGTGAAATATAAAAGAGGAAATTTGTGGTATAAAACAAGTTCAAATTTGAATCTCAGGTCAACACTGCAGGCAATGGACCATCCTTGCCCTGTCAACTACCGTGACTGCCGAGTTGCAGGCTTTTCTGTGGGAAGATGACATTCTGATGCCATCGGTGTCAGGAAGAATTATGTTTTGTCACTTTCCTTTGAAGCATTTATTTATTAAACAATATAACTAGAGTTTCTTACAGTAGTTGTGAAGGATGGTTTTTAATTCCATCTGTAAAAGAAGCTATATCTGCATGGGCTTAGAAGCAAGAAAACATCTAAGAAATATAGGCAGTTTAAAACACTGGCTGACCCAGTCTTTTCAAAGCAAGAATCAAAACTGCTTTTGAGTAGCAGGTACAGAATTGAAGTATGTAACACCATAAAGAATAACAGAGTCGTGTGATTCTTTTTAGTAGTGATAATGGGCAATGAAATTTTGTCTATATCATTATGTATTCCCCCTGTGCTGTGCAGTGTGCAACACCTGAAATGAATACTGAAAAAGGTGATAAGCTGGGAAAAGTTAAAGCAAATGATACCAAAATTAGTAGGAGAGTGTACCAAACATTTGTAGGACGAAGTTCATCGGTAGCTACTTTCTACACATATACCTATATGCAGCTTTCTGCACTGCCTACCAGACTGAATCGTCTAAAGGTGGCATTTGGTCCATGTATCTGCAACTGAGAATGAAAGAAAACCCACTGAAACAAGAGCAGAACATTATGAATTATCCTTTGTTGAGTCTGTCCTGAAATATATGTCTAACTTTGCTAACAAAGATTTTACGGATACATAATTCTAACCTTGAAACTGTGCCTTAGTGCAACTTACATACAAGATCCAGTGAGTGATCACTTGCTCCTCAGATGCACTAACTGGGTTAGCATGGAAAGTACCATACAGTTTAATTTTAGTGCAATTGGAACTCTTGTTAGCAATATTTAAATGAGTCATTGGCACTACTAATAAGAAATCCATACAATTGTTACAAAAAGCCCATAACTAAAGAAAATATGAAGTGAGGAGAAGCTGGATTTCACACCCTGCAGCTTGGAAAAAAGTACTTCTTGTATGTGGCATTTAGCTTCCAGTTCAGCAAAATATAGAAGAGCACATGCTAACCTTCCCAGGGTGGGTTGCTGTGTTGGCTTCTGAGGGGCTTTGCCAATTATGGATGTGCTTTGGTACCCCAGAATGAGGGAATGGGAGTTTTATGTGCTACTCCCTGATCCAGTTCCAGTGCTTGCATGTGGAAGTGTACGATATTAACGGTTAGGTAAAACCACTACTGACCAAGTGAGAGGACAAACATAGTGGTCCCTTTTTTTTTTGTCATAGACTTGCATTCACATAGGCACTTGTGCTGTTCAGTGTGAGTGCTGGAGCTGGTTTTATTCTATATACAATGGTAACAGCATGGAAGAGTGCAGTAAAGCGCGAAGACAAGTTTTATCTGCCTTGAATATACAGAAAGCTTCTAAGGTACCACCAAACTTATAGATAGTATGTTTTTTCCTTGTATGGTCTTTCACTGTTTCTGCAATCACCAAGACCTTTCTTGCACAACAGCTAAACTATACTTCTCCCCATATCATAAGTTTCAACAGGCAAATATTATGTTGTGCTTCTAATACATGTGCACAAGCAGTCTGCTAACACCTTCATCTACAGTTGGCACCAAAAAGGCCCTGTTTCCATAGCAAAGAGTTGTCCCAGGCAGCACGGTCCTGCTTAGGGGATGCAGGATGTATTTGCCTTTTCCCTTTTGAGCTGATTAACAGAGTCTTACTCTCTGTATGTGGAAAGCTGGAATGGGTTCATTTGGTCATTTCTTGCTTTATCCATGCATGTTCTCACCAACACAGATATCCAGAAGAGTTTAACAAGCTGCATCACTTAAGGGAATTGTTTCCACCTCTTTGCTGGGCATCTAGTCGTGTTCAACTGGAAATACCCCTTTTTTTTTTTTTTTACCATTTGTGTTTTACTGTTGCATTTTATGGAATATTTGGCTTTTAGGAAAAACTGCCTTAGAACAGTGAGCTCTGCTGCTGAACTAAGGAAAACGCACACAGCAGAGTTCCTAGTGCTGTACTGGCATTTTGTCTGATCTTGGATGCACCTGAAGATCTTGTGCTTTAGTCTTAAAGCTTTTGCAAGGTATTTCAAAGGCTACTGCTCAGCAATCTGCTCTAACAGCTGTGATAACCACAACTAAGGACCTGTGTAGCAGAACTACTAGAAGAGATGAAGAGGCAAAGTCTAATTATGCTTAAAGTCTCCTGCAGGATTGTAAAGTTAGAACTTTTTAACCATACAATGTTTTCTTCCAGTTATTTTACCCTGAAAACATTCATATTATCCTAACTAAGAATTGACCCAAAATATGGGGAAGGCTGTTGTATGCTGACCTGTGCTTTTTAATATTATAGGCGAAATTAAAATGCTATGTATATTTAAAGATACTAGATATCGCCAAAGATAGATGTAAAAATTACCTATTTTAATTCAAAGAAAATTTCTGTATTTGTTTACGTAACTCCGTTCTAATTTGTGGAGGCATTATTGGGACCAGTTCTTTCTCTAAAGTGGAAAGTAATACTCTTTGGTCTATTCTGAAGCATGGGAACTAATATTACTGCTCACTGCACATAAGAAAGGAGGACTTCACATTGTAAAAAACTGTTTTCTGCACAGAAGAGTTTCAGATTCGGCTTGGCTTTTGAAACCTTTATTAAGATTTTCCACACATATTTTGAAAACAGGCATTTCTCTTGATTTCCCTCACATAGAATCACTAGGTTGTAAGAGACCTCTTGGATCATCGAGTCCAACCATTCCTGTCTGCCACTAAACCATGTCCCTGAGCGCCTTGTCTGCCTGCCTTTTAAATACCTCTGGGGTGGTGACTCCACCAGCTCCCTGGGCAGCCTTTACAGCGTGTCTCCCCATCTCCCTGAGGGCTGTGAAGAAGTAAACAAGATGGTTTCACAAATACTTAATTTGGTGGCTGACAAAACTAAACAGTCCACATTAGAAAATGTAAGAAATGCTTCATTTTTCAGAGTGTAGAACACAAAAGATGGCAGATGTCCTACTTGCTGTGTAGTGGTTTTGGTTCCACAGAATGGTTGAGGGAGTGTTAGCCCAGTGGCACCAGGATGTTCTTGCAGCTTTGCTTCCCTCTGTTATAGAGGAGCCAGAGC
The DNA here is from genome assembly GCA_033459285.1 of Clamator glandarius. Lineage (NCBI taxonomy): Eukaryota > Metazoa > Chordata > Aves > Cuculiformes > Cuculidae > Clamator > Clamator glandarius. The sequence goes on from JAUNZM010000413.1 coordinate 1,264,386, forward strand.
TCCTACTGTTCACTTTGCTGAGTGGGGTTTGTGGCTGCAGTGGCTCAGGCCATTGGAATATGCCAGCAAATCTCATCTTTCTTGGCTCTCCTGTCAGAATGAATCGGGCGTAATCTCATCTATATGAAGTTGTCTTGGTACAACTGTAATTGGCAGCATTTTGTGTGGCTGTTGTTTGGGTTTCATTAGTATTGACTGTACTGAGCTTTCTGTACAGCCTCCTCTTTCTTAGGGGAATAATGAATATTAACAGTAAGCTGTAGAGATTAATGACATATCTCTTACAGATATTAAAGTACTGCTAAATCAAACCCTACAGTATTTAGATTTTAAAAGGTTAGGTGGATTTCACTCAAACAGGTTGCTCTCAGAACTGAAACTCACTTCCAAATCGGAGCCGGGGCTGTTGACAGCATCTGCAGCCGCTGCAGCGCAGGCTCCTGCGTGTCCTCCCATCCGGCTCCTCACTCTCGTGTGCGCAGGTCTGGGGCACAGACCACAAGGCCAGCACAACTGCTGTGCCTCCCACTCTTGCTGTGTAGGAGCCCCAGCTTTAATTTGCACTTTGTATGATTTGTGCCACCTCTGCATTGCCAGCAAGAATTTTTTTTCTCTGAACAGCTGGTGGTAGAGAATGCAGTTCCACCGAACGTGAGAACAGGCATTTGTTTGCTGCTTCTCACCATCTTGTGTCAAAATACTTTGAATGGATCAGGTCCCTAGGAGCAGGGTATTTTCTCAGCCCTCCTTAGTTAGCTGAACACTAGAGTAAGAGGGGTATGTTGCAAGCAGAAATGTGTGGTAGGTGGGAAGGAAGAACATTTTTTTAACTGTGATGGATGGCTGGTGCCTCAAAATCAGATCTGCTTTTAGGTTGTGTTATCTTTGCATTCTGCATTTTACCCGCATTATAAAATCCTACATTGCTTTCTATCTTTGCTTCAAATCACTATGCATGCTGGACTTTTGCTAGTATGATTTTCTTTAATTATAACATTAAAACTTGATTTTTATGTAATGTTATCAATTATTTAACGCTTTTACATAATGATGAGCTGAGAAATGTATTACCAGAGACACTGGAATTCTAACAGCTCCCCATATAATAAAGGTAGGACTGGGTAGGATGGTGGAGTACTTGAGAGTTTAAATTGCCCAGCCTAAAGAGGGGTGAATTAATCTGGCAGGATCCTAGTCCCCACAAGATCCAAGGGACTGCAGCGGATTTGATTACAAAATCCTCATTCCCTAAGGCAGGGAGATGGATCCCTGCTGCTATTTCTACACCCAAGCACCTACAGAATACAATGAGAATTTCCTTTATTTGAGAACTGTGCCAGAAAAATGCTTGTATTCTGAGACAATACAAGGAGTGAAACCTGACACAGAAAACATACTCCAGTTAGAAATGGAAAGCATGGCCCGTAGCCACAAAATAGTCTCTGGAGCCATAAGAAGCCCAGAAATAGATGTCTTTATTTTTATATCACTAACTCATGCCTCATGTTACTCTTGATAATTGTTGAGGATTTCTGTAACTCCTGGTCCCTCTGACAGAAAAAAGTTGAAGACCAGATGGGGCTGGTGGATGCCATCCTCCAAATCACACGGGCAAATTCAGCAATAGGAGCTAAACAGTAACGGCCCATAAGTAGGTGGCTGGCGTCAACTGGAAAACTGATTTCAGAATACTGATCTTTGCTGGGTACCGCTTAACAATTAATCCATTTGCACTCTAGATGTTGGTTTAGTTTTAATATTAAAGTGGAAGAAGGTCATGGGAAAAGCTACAGGACAGATCACTGAATTTCATAAAGCTGCATTTAATAAGAGCAAGTGAGACTTTGAATCACTGTTTGATTACTGGTGTCATCTCAGTTCCCTGAGTGTGGGATGCAGCAGGATGAGTCCTGCCCCACATCTTGGTGGCCTGAAGGATCTTAAGGGGACTCTTCCACTGTCTGCAGTACAAATTTAAACTTCTCTTGCTGATCTGTCTTGGAATTCTCCCCAGAATGTACAGGATTTTATCTTATCGTCATGCTGGCCTTTCCCTTCACCTCAAGAAAATCCTCACCTGTTTCCTATTTGAAGAAATCTAAAAAGTGGCATAAATGAAATGTGGCCGGAGGTCCATGTCAACAAAGTAGTCTAGAATAAAGCCTTCTGCTAACACTGCCTTTTGTGTATTATTAGGAAAGCAAAGAATTTATTTCATGATTAATTGCTTAAATATATCTAGATTTTTATACTGGGGAGTCTGGGGATGAGGGAATTCAGAATTCGTGTGAGGGAGTGAATAAATATCAGAAATGCAGCTTGAAGTTCAGGTCCAAACCCCTGGTTGTTATGGATGTGCTGGAACTGCCCCGTGTGCACCAGGAGAGGGAGCCCAGCACGTGGAGCCAAAGCTAACCTGTCTCAACACCAGGCAGAGGATTACAGAATTAATTCTATTTTCTTTTTCAGTATGTTTACAGCATGAAACAGGTACCAAAGTCTTTCTTTTTTTTCTGTTCTATATGAGTTTGTTTGGGAGCTGATCAGAGAGGATAATTTTCTTATTGAAGATACTGACTGCCCCTAGAGAATGGTTAATGCCAAGGCAATCTGTTTTGATGCTGCGGAGGCTTCACAAGCACAGGGCGCTTTCTGTGTGTATTTGTAGCCCTTCCCCTGGCACAATCATATTCCGTTGTTTTGATCAAGTTGCCGCTTCACAGGGTACGCATCTGGCAAGATTGTCTAACTGGAAATATGTCACACAGGACTAAAGGAGCTGCGAGTGCTGTGCTCATAAAGGTCAAATTGCCCTCATTAGAGAGGAGAGAACTGTTCAAAACTCCTCATTATTTTACTAGAAAGGTTTCCTTGCAACTAATGGGTATAAGTATGCTTCTTGGTAGGAATACTGTCTTCTCTCCACCACCACCACCCCAGCCTGAAGTGCCTAGTTACATTTTAATTTGGAAGTGCTCTCAGATTTCAAATTCTTCTGTGTATGTTTGCTAGGTCAGTACTAGACCAATTCATCCAAACCAATACAGAAAAATGCTAGATGTGCTGTTGGAACACGTACAAGCGTTTTAGTGTTTCTCTTTATTTAATTTAGTAAAAGTTGGGGAGTTCATATGAAACAGCAGCATGACCAGTCTGTGCTCATAATGTACTCTCTCAAACTGCTGATAAACTGATGTTATAACTTCCAGAGAAATAAAATGAAGCCAGAACCTGTGCCACAAATTAAGTCTATAAAAGCCTTGCTTTAAAGTTTCTCGCCTTTGAGCCTGTGAGATGAATAGCTTCTCTTGGGTTCAGATAGAGCCACAGGGGAAGCTTTGTGTTCCAGTATCAACAGCCTGAATAGGTTATCATTATAGATTAAGGTTTGTTGTTTAGGTACATGAAAAATGAGTGGAACTGATGGAGGAAATGGAAGTGCTGTTAAATCCTATGCAGCATAGTTAATATTAATTCTTGGAGGAAATGCTCTATTTGCACTTTATGTGAGTGTTTATTTAAAAGGAACAGATATCCTTGTGCCTTATATCACAAGTCTTTGTTTTGTGCTGTGGAGCTGTGTTTTGTGTTGCCTCGTGCTGGGTGTTATGGCGACAGAAGCATGTGGCGCGACCATTTGTGTTAGACCAGATTGTTTAAGTCTGTCAGCACCCAGGCAAATTTTTGTATGTGGAGATCTATGGAATAACTGCAAAGTAGTTAATTTTCTTCTTGCTTTGTTTTGGATGACTACTATTTTAAAGAATGTAATTTCTTTGGAAGCAGAACAAAACAACATTAGCTGTTAATACAGGGAATTGAAAATGAGAAGGCGTGAAGGTCACCATGTACAGATTCACATGATGCTTCAAACAGCTGTTGGAAGGGTGTAGCTGTGTTCCTGTTCAGGTCAGGTGAGGTTGATCACTTAGTTGCTCCAAAAGGAAAATAATTGGGGGAGCAGACTGAAGTGATTTCTATTACATCAATGAAGTGATGTGGTTCACTGAACCCTGACTGCCCATTTAGAGAGCGGTGCAAGGAAGGAAAGGAGAAGCTGCAGACAGCAATATGTGTGTGGAAAGATGTTGGGGTGGAAACGGATAGCTATTTTGGCAATTGGCTCGCAACATGAAACTATGCCTTCAGCAGAGGAAGTCGCAAAGGAAATGAGGCTGTGGGATTTGAGGGGGTTTTTTTGCTCTGAATTCAAATGCATTAGAAAAAATGATTGGAGATGTGAGATGGAGATGATTTTTTTGAAGAATCTATATAGAGAGCAATAGTGGAAAAGATTTCTGGAAGATAAGACTTGAGTGGAAGAACTGATAATCGCTTTATAGCTCCTGTATTTGTACTACATAGATGGTTGATACGTTTCTAGTCACATAATGCAGCTGCAATTGCTCAGTTTCTGCATCTACAGCACAAGCATTTTGGCCCAAAGAATTCTCAGGAGTGTTGTGGAAATGAAGGTTAAAAAAATACATGCAGTTGTGGTTTTCCTTCATGCATGTGCATGCCTTTCTTTAGTGAAGAAGAGATCGACTTTAGGCTTTAAAAAAGAAAAGTCCATTTCTGCTATTTGGTGTCTCAAAAATGTGAATATAAAGAATACTGACCAGGCGTGCACTGGTAAGTGCAAACCCTGGGAATGGGAGAGCCTGAAGGCTCCTCGGGCAACAAGCCTGGGACTCCAGTGCTGTGGAGTTGTAACTGGTAAAAGAACCTCACCAGGAAAATGTTGGACAGGCTAAGAAAAGAATCAATCCAAGTAAACCTAACATTTGAGAATTTCACGTGCAATGCTCAGATCACCAGTGATTTGCAGGGTCAATAGGAAGAAGCTTGATCAGACCTGTAGCACCGCCCCAAGCCTTTGCCTCAGACCTCTGGCTCACTGTGCAGACTGGTGTATGGTTGGAGGAGAGCAGAGCCCACCTCAACTCTTGGTCTATCCGAGAGCAGAATCAGGTGGAAATACAGGGACAAGGATAAACCAGGAATAACGAAAGGAATATCCTTCCAGTTTTAGTGGCCCATCTTGCATATCTGTGCAAGGATATAAAATACTGTCCCCAGGTTACTATGTGAGAGTAATTTTATCACCTTATCCTGCAGATCCAAAGTACTCAAAAGCTCAACTGCTCAAAGCAAATTTATGATGGACTGTTGGTTATATCTCAATGACTGCTCGCTCTGCCCATCTTTGACTTGAGTCATGCTATACAGCAAACACAAGTTATGACCCTCTGGAAACTTTCAGGCAGAGATTGCATTTGTATAGATAGGGAGAACTAGACAGTACTGAGCTTGAAGTGGTGCTGAAAGGTGCATTGAGGAGACAAATGACATTTGTGCCTGAATGGAACATTTTTTAGGTGGGACTGGAATAGTATCTGGTCCTTGCCCTCCTTCTACATGCCTGCAACAGGGGCTTGAGGCAGTTGTGGCTGTGCTGTGGTGGTCAGGTCCTATGCTGACTTCTCTAGATCGTGTACGCTGGTTGCTCCATAGACGTATCTGTCCTAACAGATGATTTTATTCTCCCTTTTGCTTCTTAATGGCATGTATCACCACCTCTGGCCTAAGTATTATGCTGTCTGACGGTAAATTCTGTTCAAAAAGAAGGTCTTGTATTTTAATGGTAGATAATAATTGAAAGTTAACGTTTCCTTTGAAATGAGAATAGGTTTTTTTCACTTCTATAGTTGGTGTTGCATGCTCATTGCTTACTACCCTTGTCAGGCATTAGGGAAGAGGAGATCTGTGTACTTCCTGTTTTTGTTCAATAATTCTCGTCTGTTTAAGGAGAAAGGATTAAAAATAAACTACTTATTGCTGTCTGGGGCTATTGCTTATCTTCCAAGTACAACGCTAGTCATTGTATATGCATTAATTATAATCTTGTAAGTAACTGAGGCAAGGCGTTCTGGATAACTTTGCAGAAAGGATTTTATTAGTTGTTTTGTTAGGGCAGTTCTGATGCATGATTTTAAAAATATAAATGATGAAAACCTAAAAGAAAATATAGCTTGAAAGGGAGCCTGGCCTTATTAAGGTATTTCCGATGCCTGTGATATCTCTGATTACCCTAATACAAGTGGGAATACAGATGAATTAAGCGTGTGCTCATTAGAATTAATTCATTCTCTTGGGTCTGCTTTGTGTCTTCCAATCTTTTCTCAGATTGTTTTGGACTGGGACCCTACCATTGTTGATACACATTGGTTTTGAATTGGTCATTGGTTCAGCTTCACCTTTTAAGTATAGCAAAGGCCAATTAGTAATGAATATGCTGAAATCAAGAGGTCATTCCAGTCTTCCTATCTTTCAAAAATATCTCTTCCTCCTCACTTATCTCTCTGTATGCTTAATGCTTCCAGCTGACAATGACAAGACTTAAAATGACTCCAACTCTGCCGTTACGACACTGTACCGACCCTGACTTAAATGGTGCTATGGTGTTTCTTGCCGAGTTCGGCTCTCTTTAAAGAGTTAAGGTAGTGTTCTTTTGAATGCCAAATGAATACCAATAACCTGTTGAGCTCTTGAGCTCATGCAGACTGTGACAAAATCTGTTTTATACTTAGTCACTTGTTCTTAACAATTTGTATTTCATAAAGAAGCTCTGGTCTGAGCTTGTAGATTTTTTTTTTTTTTCCTTTCCCCCCCATCTGGATAGAAACTACTCATTATATGTTTTACAGTTGTTAGACTGTACCATGTAGCTCTGGATATTACAGTGCCTACAGAAACCAATTGCATTTTAAGTTTAGCAGATGAAGACGTGGTGGTTTTTCCTTTCAAGTCACTTTAACACAGTGTGCTTCCTACAGCAAAAATGTATTTCTATTGTTGAGAAAACTGTTATGTCTGTGAAGTGTCAGTTAAATATGCTGAAAAAAAGGCAAAAAAAAGGAAGAAAAAGATTTAATGGTATTCAAAAACTCACAATAAGGGGGGCCTTGTTGTTCATTAGAAAACAATTTAGATTATAAAACTTTACCACAGTATGCATGATTGTCTAAAAATAAATCAGAACAAAGCCTATTTGAGTGATCTTACAAATATTTCTGTGGTATTTCTACAGTTTCCAGAATGTCTGCAGACGGATCTGTGAGGGTAAATAGAAATTGTAGGGTGATTTCTGTACTATAAAAGTGCAGTACAGTTACTCCAGGTTACTGGAGCGCTACTGTTTTAGAAGCTGGAGAAGCTTACTATACTGTTTTTCTGCTGGGGTGACCCCAGTTCTTCAGGCACCTTTGTGACAAGGGAATGCTAATTGGTGGATGGTTAACTGGTTCATGGTGAAAACAATAAGAATAGTAGAAAAAATTATTGCAGACTGAACTGTACGTGGAAACTCAGTGGGAGCATTGTGCTCTTAAGAGATGTCTGCAGGACCAAGTTGTTATTGGTAGAACACACAGGTGGTGTTGTCGAAGGCAGCGTGTAGATATGTTGAAGTATGTGCTTGGGTCACGGAGAAGTCACTCGCGCTAAGATACAGATCTCTACGACAGAGGACTGTGGTTAAATCTCCACCTAGATTCTGCCTTAAAGCATGGTCGTCTCGTTGTGATGTCTTCTGCAGTGGCCCACTGCACGTACTGATGTATAATGTGGAGGATAATAAACACGGTGCATTCACAAAAGTAAAAGCTCTCCAAGCGATGCATAAACTCATGGATTGACCTCAGTGATATGTGAAGACTCCAGGTTTTGAATGAAAGAGTAATCAAGGCTTCAGAAGTAAATGGAAGCAGAATGACATGCAATATCATTTCATCAGGTGCAGGTTTTAGACTAATTTAATATCTTGCTAAGATAGCTCACTTCTTAAATTTAGACAGATTAGGTTCATTGCATTGCCCTTGTTTAAGCAAAATATTTCATATAGTTCCCCAGGGAAATCTTTATTAAGCGATGAGAAAATGGGGATTAATTCAAAAACTGTGAGGTGGATAGAATGCTTGCTAAAAGTAGAAGTTTCAGTGAATTACATCGAAGGGAAAGTTATCATACTGAAGAGATGTTAGTAGTGCTGCTTCTCAGTGTTTGGTCAGGAGAGCAATCCTGTCTAATATTTCCATTAGTGACCTTGGTACGAGAACATGGTGGGTGCAATTAAAAAATTTGTGGCTGACATAAAATTAAGAAGTATTACCAGTTTTGGAGGAGATCTGGGTCGTAATTTAGGAAGGATTAGATGATTTTAAGAGAATAATTTTTTCTGAATTATGATCAAGTCTTCCACCAATACTGGCAATAATTTCTCATTTTGTCATCCACAAATTTTATTTGACCTTGTAGACTTGACTGTACAATTAAACTTCATTCCATTTCCATTAAAGTCAAACATATAGAGACTAATTAGAATAACTTTTGCTGTAAGATGAGACCTTATCATTTGAAGTTGGCTGTTATGTACTGGAGGTGGATGATGAGAGTACGTCTGGTTACACGTACTGTATTAGGGGTCCAGAGTGGATGAACTGAACTTCTATCTAATGCTATATATCAACGTAGGTGACGGACTATCAAGAAAATACATTGACTAAAAAGTCTATCTTATGATGGACAAGACGGTTACAAAACAAAAACTCCATCTACTTTTTTGTTAGCAGGACTGTGACTGGAGGTGGTCAGTTCTGAATGTTGTAATTGGGAAGCATAAGGAAGCTGCAGCTCAACTGTAGTGTCACTCAAACTCGTTAGGACTGTAACATCATAAATAATTTCAACTTTCCCTTTCTATGACTGACGTTATTAGGGTTGATTATGACACACATATCCATTTTTTTTTTCCTTAAGAGCCAGTTGGTGGCTGAGAGGTTTCACTTGCAATCATTAGGTTACCAGAAGATTTTTGTTGGGGAATAAAAGTCCATGGTGGTTTTACTTTTTTTCAAGACGAAGATTCATCTTGACAGTAGCTTGTCGTAATTGCTGACCTCAACAGGTGAGCTGCCTTTGTTTACATTCATTAGGGGAAAATGCAGGTAAATCAGTACTTCAGTTTTGAGGTATTTAATGAGAAACTAGAGAGGAGGTTTCATAATGCTTCCTTTCAGTAGTTTAGCATTATTTGTGGCTGGTTTTAAACAAGTGCTTGTGTGAAGATTACATTATGTTATTAGAAAAGCCTGTATATTTCTGAGAATTAATTTTAGCAAATGCCTTCCCTTTCAGGCATGGTAAGACACAGTGTTGGAGTGATGGGATAGAGCAATATGAGGCTTGTTATTCTGAGGGAACCCCAGCCCCCCACATATCAGTGAGAACTTCACTGGGTTTTGAATAAAGTTTTTCAGTCTTCCTGAACAATAACCTTGATAACTGGAAACCTGTGTTTACTCAAGACACAGAACACATGATCTTTTGTACCTAATCTAATTCTGATAGTTTGTCAAAGGTATGGGATCAATTGATTTGAGAGTACTTGAAATTATGTAAATTGAGACTTTAAAATGAAGGACAGTGAATCAGTCACAAATTGGTTGTTTCTCAGACCATAACATTCATAATACTGCTTGGAATAATTTAAAAACTGCTACTGCTATCGTGATTTTTTGCTTATCTGCTGGATTTCCATAGATGTCTAAAAACCTTTTATTATTATCTTATTAAAAATTCTGATATGTATTGTTTGATATTTTGTATTGTGAGTTTATTGTGCTTACAGTAAGGCCACAGACAGATGCAGAGCAATTTGCATTCTAGAAAGGGTTGAGCCTAGAAAAGGTCAAATTGAAGTCTGCTAGTAAATGGTTTACCTAACAAACACAGCATAGGATCATAGAATGGGTTGGGTTGGAAGGGACCTTAAAGACCATGCAGTTACACCCCTGCCACGGGCAGGGACACCTCCTGCTGGATCCAGCCTGGCCTTGAACCCCTCCAGGGAGCAGCCACAGCTTCCCTGGGCCAGGGCCTCCCCACGCTCATCGTGAAGAATCTCCCCAATGTCTAATGTAAGTCTTTCCCCCTCCAATTTAAAGCCATTCCCCCTCTCCATGCCTTTGTCAAAAGGCCACCTCCAGCTTTCCTGCAACCCCCTTCAGGAACTGGAAGCTGCTCTAAGGTCTCCCTACAGCCTTCTCTTCTCCAGGCTGAACAACCCCAACTCTCTCAGCCTGTCCTTGTATGAGAGGTGCTTCAGCCCTCCGATCACCTTCGTGGCCTCCTCTGGCCCTATTCCAACAGGTCTGTATCCTTTCGTTGAGGATTTACTGTCGAATCATTTAGACAGTGCACAGGTTATGGCTGGGAAGCCGTTGTCCATATGATCCTCTCAGAACCCTCACTGAATTCACAGCTTACCACTAAACAGTAAAAAATAAAGCCCAAGTCCACTGAACGAAGTGGAACACTGAGGAATTAGAAAATGCCACACCTAAGCAAAATCTGAGTGTGTATAAACTGAAGTGTTTCGAAAAGTTAATACTTGATCAAATGCATGCAGTTTTCCATGGGAACAGGCTCAAACAAGGTACCAGAAATGCTGCCTTGCTGAATTTCATTCTGTGCTCTGAATAATGGCACTGCTAAGGATCTTAAAAAAAAAAAAAATCTTACAAGCCAATAAAGATACTGTAAATTTTCCAGAACATGTTCATGGAAATGGTAAGGCCATGTTATAGTTGACCTTCAAAGGAAAACCTTCCCAAACCTAAAGAAAATTTCAGATAGGGAGACCATCACTCTGCATGCTTAACCTTTCGGAACACACTGGAAATCAGAATAGGACAATGAAAAGGACTAAGTAATCTCTGACAAAGTTACCTCAAACGTCTCTGATGGTATGATATAGACTATTACCACTGCTATAAGCGTTGTATGGGGCACTGCTATAAATGCTAACTGATTCTATAAAGATTTTTATAAGGCTTTAAATTAAACCATTATCTGAATGTACATATTAAGGAGTAGGTATTCAATAGGGTATATTGCATTTCTGCACCATAAATTTTTATTCATCGCATCTCCATACATTACGCTAACAAATATAAGGTTTCTCAATGCATCTTTGAGATATTTAGTCAGATCATAGTCTGGTAAATCATTCACACAAGCTATGTCTCTGACCTGAACAGAGCTATTTCAGTGAGAAACTGCTCATTGGGGTTGATAAAGTGATCAGAGTATAGCTCATAAATTGCAAGGATTTTGATATTCCTAGGGTAGTTAATTAAGATTAGAAATGCAAATTTTAATAACAAGCATAACTGGAATCATGCAGGAGGGAAGGATATTTTGGATTTGTATTTAATCTCTTTAGTCAGAAGAAGAGAGAAAGTAGGATTTTGTATTGATACCCTCAAGAAATTGTTGTGGAGTATTGGTAGCTTTGAACAGTTGTGTTAAGTTGTGTTAAACACCAGCCGAGTAGCTGAGGAGCCTTTGAAATGTAGTTCTTGTGTATTGGGACAAAATGCAGTGTAACTTCTCCAGGGATGTTCTAGCCAGGAGGGGAACAGATTTCTCAAGGTGAGACTGCCTCAAAGAACACTCACCCCTGGGAACAAGCCCCCTCCTTCTGTTAGAGCCCCTGCTCCTTGCTGCGGATGCTGAGACAGTTTCAGGCTCGATGGCCATCAAAATCCTGTTGTGCAAGTGCCAAACATTGTTGTGGGGTTTTGGTTTTTTTTTTTCCTGAAGAGACAGAAGCAGGAGTACCAAAACTTTTCAGCCAGTTTTGTTCCTGGCAAGGGCAATTTGTGAGCCTTTTCTCAGTATTCACCTGTCTCTAAGTACTGAGCTTGTTCAGAACACAGGGCTTAAAATTTTAAGTGGCACAATGTTCATACTCAAGAGAAATGAATTGGATTTTAATCTCCAGTTGTGTTTCATGTGTTAAAACCACTTATTGTCTGGATCTGAGAGATGTATTACTGTGTTTTTATTTTCTAACCTATTATTCTGTGTTACTTTGTCTTTGTTTTTGTTTCTATATTCTACAATACTTCCATACTGTTTCTATAGCTCTCTAGAAAAAAAAAAATACTTTGTTATCGGATTAATATCAAAGTATGGGAACGCTTAAGACTATATAATAATTCATTTTCTCTGCCTCCTATTTAGTTCCTTTTGGATCATAAATAATAGCAATACAGAGACCTGATCAGAGTTTGGGGCTAAAATTAATCCAACCTACTAATCTTCTGAGTATGGTGAATGCAATCTAGTATGCTGTTAAGGTGAAAAAGGTATTCCACTGGAGTAAGGCTCTGTGTTTAAAATGTTAAGATAGGTGCACGATTGTCTTTTTTTTGTGTGTGTGTGTGACAATCACAGATATTGCCAAATTAAAATCTTAGCATTAGCTATTTGTGCTATTTATAATTAACCTCCAGTAAATACCTCCTACTTCATATTGTTCAGTCGCTGACTGTGTCAGCCTGATTTGTACAGAGACATGAGGGTGTTCTTGGTGCCGAATCCCCCCAGTCTTTGAGCTTCTCCACCAGCCATCCCTGCAGGCTCTCAGCATGCAGTGCTTCCTCTCTCAAGCTCAAGAGTTTCGAAACAAGATAGAGTTTGGAGAGGCTACAGTCCCAATGACTTTTCATATTTAATTATTCCTGAAGCTGTAGCATATTAGGATAAGCAGTGGTGAGTTGTGGAGGAGGGGAATCATTGTTTACGTTCTGAGTGTGAAAACACCATATTTCCTTTGGTGTAATCAAATTCAACTTCCTCACTGAATATTTCAGATCTTAGTATCAGCAGTGAAATGCTGAATAAGTTTTTTTTTTTCTGGAAGGACGGTGAGTAGCTGTGGCCATTGTTTCAAATGGCCAAACTCCTGCTCAAGCAGCAGTTGGCATGCTTCACGTTGCCAGGTTCAGAGCCTAAATGAAAATTTTGATATTGGAAATTCTGAAAGGAAACCTTGAAGGATTTAATTTTTTTCCATGCCATTGTTTTGCACCAGGAGGTCATGGTTTGTTATGATCCTGGTGAAAAAGGCACTTGAGCTCCGTAAAGCATTGCTTATAATGCTGTGTAAGAAAAGGGGACTAGTATATAAAATTTTGCATCTCTTCAGCTACTGGGAGTCTCAAATTGTGTGAGAGCAGATGAGCTCCCATCTGGGGTGCAGTAGACCAGGCAGTTCTCCTCTGTGGAAAATTTGGTCATCTGTTTTGGGTTTTTTTTTGATATCTTACAGGATTTTCTTAAAAGAAAACAATCCTGTTAATTATTTCTACTGTCAAACAAAAAGGATATTCACTAGGACAACTTGTGGCACTTTCAGAGAAAGACAAGTGCTTGCCAGAGGTGTCATCACTGGCACTGAATGGGAGCTGGCTACAGCTTCCCCCATCACGGTGAGCTGCAGCCAAGGTGTGTGTGCAGCACAACACAAACCTGAAGGTCAAGCTGTACCTACAGCATAGCACACGCCTCTCTGGGTTAAGCCGTTAAGTGGATAACCACGTTCTTGATTTACAGTTGCCTTCTGGTTAGCATCACCACTGTGATGTATTTTGATTTTCACAGATCCTGTCCCTCTACCCAGAGGGATCAATGCAGTGCCTTCAGGCTTAAAAATATAAGAGCCTTCTACTGAAATCAGGATTAAGTATCAGCTGTCATATTGGACAGTGACTTCAGTGCCTTTTTCAAATTTATTACGGGTGGACTGTATTCTATTTGGCATTGTTTAAGTGTCCTCTAGATTTTAGAACATTTAAATAACACTGTTCTTCAAATATTTGTATACTTTCACCTTTTCAAAGGGTAGATATAGCCAAGGAAAAATATATTGCCGAATTCCAGAACAGCTGGTAGTTACCTGTCTCTTTAGGAACAGGACAGAGTGTGGATCTCTCTGCTTATGTATTACTGTATTTTATGTGGAAATCCTGTAACTGAGTGATAAATGTAGTTCTGCCAGACTAATTCATGCCTTGTCCATTCTCACTAGCCTTGAAGACACAGTGCACGTAGTACTCTTTTACTTTGCTCATTTTACAACACTGTGTACAATGATACAGAGAAGGTAGCACCCAGCTCAAGAGACGCTCGTAGCACTTGTACTCAGTGGAACTGCTGTGGAAGGCAGGAGGAGCCTCTCCTCGAGTGACCGCAACTGAAGTTGGATTGGACTGTGTTTAAAGACCAAATTTACGGTTTTATCTGCCTTAAACAAATACTGTTTGAGGGCCTTGTCTGTGGCGCGAGGTTCAGTGGGAGAGGAGGTACTGGAGCAAGCACTGCTCCCCCCCTCCTGGCCGAGCTCACAGTTGGGCCGGCTGCTGTGGGGGGAGAAGGTGCAGCTGTGGGCCCTGCCCTCCTCACACCTACCTGACACAGACCCTCCTGAATGAGCCTCTGCGCACGCGAGGTGACATCCCCTTCTCCCCTATGTGCTGATGGGGCAGGGACTGGCCTTAAACAAGAACTTGCAAGGAGCTATGTGGTGTGCGCACCCATCACGCCAAGCGGACCAGCTCGGACTATGTGGCCTGGAAGGAGCTGCTGCTGTGACCGCGTGTTCCCAAGGAACTGCTGGGTACCCACTGGAGTGGTGACCTGTTCTTTTTCCCTTCTCTCTTTCCTACCACCCCTCATCTCTCTCTTCCACATTTATCTTGCCATGTTTTCTTGACTGGTGTCTGTTGGATCAAATCCAAGTGACCTTGGCTGTGTTCAGGGATCAGATTGTGATCTGACCATATTGAAATCAGTTTTCTGAGACTTTGGGAAGTTGCCCCTCCCCATCTTGGCCATCCATCCAAGTTTATTGGTTTGTTTATTTTGGTCAAAGCCAGAATAAATTCTGCTTTTGATTTTCACCCTGAGAGTGACCTTGTCGGCTTCTGGATCGCTGCACAGATGAATGAAACACATTCTTCAACTGTGCAGGTCAAAAAGAAGGCCCAGAGATGAATGTCTAGCTTGTGATTCCGGGACATGATGTTGTGTTTGTAGTTTTGTTCTCACGGCGTCTCACAATAGTAACCAGGACAGCCTTGTAAGCTGCCTAAATTTAATTAGACTTCCTACCTGGGGTTGATCAAGACCCTTCATAATTTGTGTTGAAGTTGCATTTCATGTATGATGCCTCAAAATCCAAATAGTAAAGCTATTGTGCAAAACAGGTAACTAAAGATTTGCAAATGTGTTTCTCACGTAAGAGCTGAAGGCTCTTAACTTCATCTTTTAGCTAGCAAGAACTTGAAAGCTTGCACCATCTGATGGAAAACATCTTCTGGCACTGATAATTTAGTATGAACAAAGTGAGTGGTGATCAAATGTAAAAAAGGGTAGATAGTGCCCTGGTAATGAGGTCTGTCACAGATTGCTAAAGGGGAGGCTGTTTACTGATTTCCAAAGAAATGCTCCTTTGGAAGCAGCAGCTGCAGCCTCTGCAGGGGATACAGCTGGCTTGCCATTCAGATGCTTGCTGCGTGGTACTTAAAAGAGGATTAGATACAACAGAAATAATCCATGAACAGGAAAGAATATGCCTTTAAATGAAAAGTGAGGGTGAGTGCTGTTAGGCGTTTGGACAGCACTGGATTTGGTTCCTCTCAGTGTTTGCTTATTAGCTTTTTCCTTTCAAATAACAGTCAAAAGTATGAGTTATTTAAAATGATCTTTGAAATATTTTTCCTTATATCATTGCGGAGATGTTTGCCTATGTTCTCCCTCTCATTTATCAAAATTTTATAGCTGCAGCTACAGGTATGCCGTGAGCATTGCAGTCAGTTTGAAAAGTGGGCCTGGTCTCGTTTTCCAAACAATATTTCACCTCTACTTCAGAAGTGTAGCTAAACTTGGCTAAAAGGAAATTGAAAGAAAGAAAAAATGACTGAACTGAAAACACTCTTTCTTGACAGATTAAATTTCCTTGATGTTATATCCTAGGTGAGGAGAACCTAAGGTGGAGAATTCAAAAAAGCCCCTAAGGGATGACCTGCTTCACTTCTAAAGCTCCTAAATTTAGTAAAGTCATTAAACAACCACCAAAGTGCTGTTGGCTGCAACATTAAATCTCCTCATTTATACTCATAGGCAATTCCTTTTCTTCTCATCATGTTTAATAGTTAGCATGAAGCTATACTGGTCTTATAAAAACACGTATTTGAGTTGCTTTGATGGGGATGTGGTGTTCTTGCTGAACATGCACTTGGCCACATTGAACATCTATCAGTCCTCTCTAGTGTCTGTACATACCTGCCTAAGAAAACTTACCTTGGAAGGGATGTCAAATCACTTGATAAACAGTGAAAAATAGTTTATATCCACCTTATGGTCTCCATAGCTGCAGTCTGCTTTGGAGGGGAAGGCTGCATTTTTTTGTGGAAATAGGGAACATCTTGCGTGTTTACGATGATGGAAAGGAGAGGAATCATGGAAGATTGGAAAAGGACAGATTGGGGCAGAGCGCAGACATCAGAAGCATCTAGCTAAACAGGCTTGCTGAGGCATATCCTGAGCTAGTCCATAAAGCAAGCAGAGCTCCCAATTAGCACAAGTCTGCATGGTGTGGTTTCTGGAATCCTAGAACATGGTCGCAGCAATATCTCTGCTCAGCTTTCCATTTAGGCTTGAGTTCTCACCACAATTGATGGTATGGACATTGAACAGGAGACCAAAGGCCTCGTGTCCTGATTATCAGTACGGGGTTGGTTTAAGCTCAGATTTTTCCCAGCCTAAATTTTACCTACGTTGTTATGAACTGGCTGTTCTCACAGTCTGGAGTCTTCAGAATTGTCTGGTTAATGGGCAATTAAAGCCTATTTAAGAGGAACCTAGGATGGGTTATCTGGGTTTCTTCTGATTGAGTCTGCACTTCAAAACAAAATAGAGAATGGACAAGGTCATTCCTTCCCTTTCATGCTTGTTATGATTAGTAAAATAGAAGCACCTATTATGAAAAGGCTTGATTATGCCAGACAATTAAGTTAAATGGACAAGTTGACCAACAGGAGGATCCACGTGTTTCTAAAAAGAAGGACAGCGAAATAATTTGCACCATATTACACTGTGAAAGTAGACAGAGCAAAGAGCATATTTAGGTGTCTTGAATTTTTGAACAGTAAATGCATGACATTCCCATCCTTGCAGTTAATTTTAGCACAATAAGGAGATAGATCCTCTTTGAAACGGTAGAGTGTGTAAACTGAGAATTCATGTCTTTGTCATGTGTTGATAAATCTAGTAAAAGGTTATATTTGAAGCTTTCAGGTTTTTCTTCATTTTATGCCCATTGATGATGTGAAAAGATAGCTACTGTTTTTTTTATTACAGTGCTAACATTTGCATTTTTGATGTTATCACACCTCCTGTCAGTATTCATAGGTTTGAATTTGTGAGGTGTTAGAAGCTGGACATCAAATAGTCTGTCCTTAGTGAAATTTAGCAAAAAAGTCTTCAGCCTTGAATGAGTTGAATCTCATGTAAATTAAAATAACAAAACCCCCCAAATGCTGCACAACAACATCTATTCTTTAATTGAAAAAATAAAAAGCTGTTGGGGAAAATAAATATATTTATTGGTATAAATAAAAATGTAATTAGGTAGCTAGATGTCAGAAGTATATTGTTTGTGGTTGTGTCTCAATAATAAGGCAGACTTTGGTGTTCTTAGTACTTGCATGTTGTTCATAGTGTATAACATGGGCAGAAGTCTAAACTTTGGGGAGTTTCCACTGGTAGCTAATTTGGTGCTATTGATGAACTCTGATCTCGTTCATTTTTTTTGGTAATTGCTTCTTTTCTAAAGTAGCCCTAACTCTTGGCTGTTGGGAAACTCGGCATGATCAGCGTTGTGGTGATCTTCCTGCCAGCAAGATTTAAGTACCACATTCAGCAGGATCTAATCTATCTCTGTTAAGTACAAGTCCAACTCTGCACAAGTTTTTGCCTGCCCTGCATCCAGGTTGCTTAACTGCACTCCATGTGGCTCCCAGGATATGAGCAAGTCCTGCAGCACTGCAGGGGAGCAAACTGATGTGTGTCCTGTCCTTTTTCAAGCACACCCAATACACCTAATGGCAGCGCAGGTGAGGTGAGTGTGCTCCTTCTGTTGCCATATGAATCCGGTAGCCACATCACTGATATCGGGCTGACAGTTCTTCCTCATGGAGTCTAAGTTCTCGTGCAGCAAGGGTTGATGTGTTGTGAAGAACACTTAAGTTTGGCTTCAGAATACTGTGGCCATCTCACGCTTGAGCAACAGTGTCTTTAAAAGATGGCAATGTTGGCATGAGTTGTGCAGCGATTTGTTCGTTAGCTTGCTTTGTGGTTCACAGCCTGGCAATCGGTACAGACAAAACCACCAAGTTTGTGGAATTGAAGGAACGTTTTTGTTAATTGAGCCTGCCCTTGAATCTGTGGAAAAGATGGCCCTGAAAAATGGTCAGTTTGGTTCTTCCTGTGCACTTCCAGTGAAAAATCTCAGTGTGTCTGTGTCTGGAAAGATCTGAGAGAACTATGTGCTGGCCCATTGGGTGAGGAAAGAATGACAGAATAATGACAAGACATCCTATACCTTTGAACCCTCTCAAGTGTTTTTATTGCTTTAACAAGTTGATGCTTGAGTTTTCTGTTTCCAGGAACAGAAATTGGGAGCGTATTGATTAGAGTGTAGAACCAACTGATGTACAGTTCAGTTAAGGCACTGTAGCCCAGTAGCAATTTGGGCTAGACCAGCTGATTTGTCTATGGCAATGGACTATCAGAGGAAATCCTTCTACGTTTCATTACAAAACCCTTATATGGCTTGGAAAAAAAATATCTGAAGAAAATAAATAAATTGTTATATGAGAGGAGGTTAATTCAGAAAGCTTATTGCTTGGTTGAATCCAAATTTCAGAAAGATTTGGCTGCAATGCTCCCCTTGATTGTGTTTGTAAATACCTGAAGAAAGCTGCCTTTCACTGTCAATAATTGTGAAATGTGTTTTGGCAGCTTTATGAGCTCTAAGCATGCTTAGAGCATCTTGCTGAAAGAATGTAAGGGATAGTAGGAGGGTGAAGAAATGCATGGTTGATTAAAAATTAACTGGTAAGCTGGTAGAGAACAAATCAGTGAAAAACATCATATACGACAAATACACAGTTTAGACTTATCCTGATAGGATATAGAATAGTAAAAAGCCTGTTGGCCAAAGTTAGGCATCTGAATTCTGGTGAGTGTTATTAGAATTGGATTCCATACTCTTGCATGCTTCTAGTGGCCAGTGTCGTCACTAACATTTGCAAGCATCCAGCACTTCTGAAAATCAATTCTTGTATTGAGAGACCTATCACTGGCTTAACACATCTTCTGAGTCACTTGGATTTTAAGAAAATTGGCCTAAAATTTATTGAATTAGCACTTTCATTAAAGCAGAATAAAATTAGTAGCAATTATTATCTACCGGCCAAGGTTTATAATGCTCATTTTCATACATACTCCTTCCACTTCTGCAATATTTTTAAGACTGACTAGAAGTTGCTGCAGGTACCTATTTGAAATAAAGGTCAGCAGTGTCATCTCAAGAAACTGCTTTAGACGTGTAGTGGTTTACATAAATGGAATCACATCAAGGGGGGATGCAAGATGGAATGTCATCATATGCTAGGGAAATGATAGCTTTGAAGTAGGGCACTTGAGCATATTGCTGACAATGTTCATTCAGTTCTGAACCACTAAGAGCTGCCAAATCTTTAATGCCTGGAAGGACAAAACTCTCCATTTTGGGACCATCTCCTACTTGCAGTTAGCTTTAGAAGCTACGCACTAAGCAAGCAATGGGAGAGTCAAACATTCTTGAGCATGCAGACAGTTCTAACCAGTAGAATCATGAGTACTTCAACTCATTGTCCTGGGAGTTAAGCTGGCTAGTTGGGTTTGGAGTTTTTCTTTTTAGTGTTTGAATCATTGTGCAGAAGCAGAGGTTGGTGGAGGGCTTTTTTATGTACTGGGATTGTTTGGTTTACTGGGTTGCTCATCAAGGGAGAAGCCACAACTCTGTATAAAATAGAAGAATACCTTAGCAGGAAGGATAGCTTTAAGCGTGGGACCTGTGAATCAGCCACAGATCCGTATTACAGCCTCACAAACCATAGCCTGAGAATTACTTCTGTAAGGCGCAGTAGATATCTCTGAGAGCCTGTAGGAGGCCAGGTTGAAGGCATGAGTCGCACACTAGATCCCATGCAGCCAGTGAGTCCATGAAAGAATGCACTAACAAAGATACAGAGGTTCTTCATTGGGATGCTTTTACAACTTCTTATATCATACAGTGTGGTTTAATAATCTTTAGTTATTTCTAACAATAATTTATCTAAATCTTTCTTGAATCATGTAAACTGCTGCCATGAACAATGGCCTGCAGTGGGGAGTTCCATAATTTAATGATCCTGGGGTGAAAGACCACCCCCTTTTCATTTTTTAAATAATGCTCTATTTGAGCAGTTTAATGGGAGACATGGTAACAATTTCTCACTATTCTCCTTCTCCCTTTTCTGGATTTTATAGGTGACGCGATACATGCGAATTAACTACAATGCCAGGAGTTTTGTCTCCAGGGTGAAAGTTATGTTCAGTACAGCTGGCTGTAAAGTTAGCCTGCATTAGCCACTTTTTATCATCTTCCAGCCTGGACATTCCATTAATCTTACCAGGATGAGGAGTGCCTGGTATCAGGTATTTTTGTTTACTTTAAAGGGGAAGTGAATTGCCTGTACTTCCTCCACATCATCACTAAGCATGTGGGGAGATCCTGTACTGCACAATAATTTCTTCACAAGACAAACTGTAGACATCGAACTGTGAAGCTAGATTCTGTGGTTGATAGGGTTCTGAGATCTGAGAGATGGTCAGTATGAAAGTGATGACGGTCACTATTAAAGTGATAACTGGAAATCCTTTATCTTCTGGGTACCAGGCTATGGGTCATCTTTTTGGAGGTCAAAATGAATAAGGTGGGTGTTCAGCGTGGAACTTTTCAATTTCAAACAAATACCGTAGTAGAATTTTGGAAGGATTTAAGAATCCTTTGACCAATAACATTAACAATTACTCAAGATTAAGCATAAAAATCAAAGCCCAGTGATCTCGGGCTGAAGTCAGGAGCGAGGGCTTTTTAGCTGAAGGATGGGCAATTTGCTACCTGTTTCAAGGAGCTAGGATTTATCTCCTACTGAAATATTTGGTGCTTCTGGCTGCTAAGGGAAAATATTTAGACTGGCCAGAAAAGCTACCCAAGCCAGGATAGATGCTTTGAGCTGCCAGGCTGGCTCAGAGTACTTTAAGCAACCTGGCTGGATGTGCAGTTCGAAGCTATCCATTCTCCTGTGTCATCTGCTCGTCTGTATATGGCATTGTGTTGCTTTTTTTTTCATTGCAAAGCAGCAAAACAAATTGCATTTTTAGCAACTGATAATGTGGCAAAACACTGCAGTTCATTAAGTGCAAGGGGTTTTTGCAGAAGTCTTCTTTCAGAGAAGCAGGCCACCTGCAACATGAGGACTGAGAAGCAATGCCCCATTTCCCATTATGGCTCTTATAGAAGAAGGATTTACATGGTTTAGAGTGCTATTTTGACAAGAGGAAGTTAATAGAAACAGCTGATAATTACTTTACTGTGCCTATTAGTAGGGGAAAGCAACAGGTAAGTCATCATTTGTTTCCAATAAAACAGCATCAGTTTTGTCTGCCTTTTTAGCAAATGTACACTGATGTTTCTAGATTTTATTAGTTAAAATATTAACGCCATTTTTCATTGGTGTTTCTGCAACACTTTTCAAAATGTAGCACTGCTGAGTGGTATCACTGCTTTGCAAAGAGATTAATAATTTTATAGAACTGAGACACTTTGACTATGTTGCTTAAGAGTTCCCTGCAGTGTCCCTATAATTCTGGTTTCGCTGTGTACATCTTGCCCTTTCCATCCCACATTCTGATTTCACAGTGAGGTGAAATGACTTGCTCACCGTCGACAGAACAAGCTGAGAGCAGAGCCAAGCATCGACCCCAAAGCCCTGATTAAAGCCCTTTCTGCATTGGTGCAATGTCGATGTGAAGCGTAAGTGCAGCTGAAAGGAACAGCCTCCCTCCGCTCCATCAGTTTGTACTCATTTGCTGGCCCCTTGCATTGTTTTCTGTGTTGTTTTCTATTGTCTCTCCATGCTACCTTCGATCTCTCTGGGCTTCCTTGCATCAATTCTTTTAATGATCTATTTCTAGTGAATTCCTTACTGTGAATATAAGTGACGTGTTATGGCAGTGAATACAAGGCTTGTGCTTGTCGTGACAGTTGCTAGTGAAAGTGCCCATACGTGGTTTTGCCCAACAAGATACGTGCTTAGGAAATGTGACACGTATTTGGATTACCTTTTGCTTCTTACTCCTCATAATCTATGACCTTTTCCTAACCAAGTAGTAGTCTCTTTTGATAAATCACCTCATAGCCTGCCAGAAACAAGGCACAAATACCTGCCTCACAGGCTGCTCTATAAAGCGAGACTTATCAATGAACAGCACAGTATTTTCTTGACAATCATGGCTTCTCTTTAATCTGGTAATATCCAATGACATTGTGGTTTTTATCAAAATCTCATCCAGGTAGCTTTCAGAAATTAACATTTTCTTAAATTGTTATTGTCTCTCTTTCTCTTCATCTCTTCTCTTTTCTTTCACAGGTTAACTGTAAGCAATAATTTCCTAGTTCTTTCCAGTATCCAATGTTTGAACTTGTAGTTGTTCTGGTCATTCATCTGGGATACTGATTGGTGTGGGGGTGAATTGCTCCTCCCCTTGGCCGTGTCAGAACTAAAGCCACTGCACAAGGCAGAGAGCTCTGAGCTACTGCTGAGTGTGTCTGTGCCAGAGGAGGAAAGCACTGACCTGTGCTGACAGGCGGCCTGTGTTCCTCAGCCTTCACTGTCCCATAACCGCCCAGCAGTGGGTCCTTTGCGGGTGTTGCTGCATTTCACTGTGGGGATGTGCTGGCATGAACACGAGTGGTTTTGTTTGACATAGTCCTGCCCAAGGTCATGTGAAGTAGACAAGAGAGTGAACAAGCAATTTGGGGATTGCAAAGACAGCAAATTTAAGTAGCAATTCTATGCTAGAAGAATTTTTCTTCCCATTTACATGTTGTCTGGATTGATTAAGAGTTCCTTAAGGCCAGAGAATGCCTCTGCTATGCCGCTCGGTATCCAGTACAATAGGACCCATCCTCTAGAGCCCTGTCGGAATTACCAGCATGTAGGCAGCAGAGCAAACTTCTTCCTAGGCCAGCAAAGCTCTGTTGGGAGAAAGGCAAACAAATGGTATAGGAAATAAAAGCTGGAAAAGGAAGGCAGGTGCAGTTGTCCCTGCTGGTAGCACGCTTCCTTGTGAGATTCTGTAAGACTAGAATGCCTCCGTATGACAGGCAGCTGTACTTACATGCACACCCACACGGGCTCTGTGTTGGTTCAGGCAGAGCTGAAGAGCCCTTATTACAGAACAAATAAGAACAGTTCCCCTCCTCTTTCTATTCAGCAGCTGAGCTGAAGAAGTAGGTGATAATATAGCCCATTCTATTTCTAATTGTTATTTGTTGTGTTCAGATTGTGAGCTGCGGGGAAAGTTCCTGCCCTTCAAAACTTGCAATTAAAATAGCTTAGATGTGGAGAAGGTTAGATACCAGAACAATCTGAGAGGATAATTTCTCTCCTCACTGAGATGATTAGTTTATTTTGCTGCATACTAAGAAAATAACACCTAGATGTTTTCTGTTTGTTTCTATCAGTTAATCTTGCTCTGCAAAAATCACTGTAATTTGCAAGGTCCTGGAGAAAGACAATGGATTTTCCAGTGTTACCAGAGTAAAGAATAGAACTCCAGCATCCTGCAGTCCCCGTGTTTTGTTTACTGGCCCGAACTCTTGGTTGGTGGGGTCAGAATAGTAGAGAAAGTAAGATGACATGTCAGAAATGCCTGTGCGAGGGACAGTCTTAGTCTTTGCTTCAGTGACAAAGGACAAGCTGGATTTCTCTGTTCTACAGCGAATATGGGGGCAAGTGGACCTTTCTTCTCGTTATAGCTAATCGCTATTTGGCATTCCTCATCCTTTTCATTATTCGGTGGCTGGCAAATGGACTTGCTGACTTCCGGACTGACTTACTAGGCTTTATGTTTTATTGATGTCTTATGGTTTTCATGACTTCAGAATTCTCCATTCACTTTAATTAGTTGAACCTGGGTTCACAAACTCAGAGACCTTTTAAAGCATTTGGCAAGCTGCACGAATGTGTCACAGCAAAAGCCTGTGAAGTGCACAATGTAATCCATGTTGAAAACAGAGAGATTTTATAGATACCTTTTAAAATCTTGAATATCAAGGAAAAAATATACTTGAGATAAAAATATGCCTACTCTCTGCTGAGCCAGCCAAAAAGAATCATAGAGTGAGCTTTCCCAGGTACTTAGTGTAGGCTTAAATGCAGCTCTCATTGATTTAAATCAGAAGGGAAATAGCCCAGGTAGCAGAAATCTCTCCCCGCCACCCTTCTTGATCTTTTGTCCAAAGTGTGCACAGCAACCTCTCTCTGATTTTACCTGTTTGTTCCAGTGATGTCAGCCTGCAGTGAAGGGTCTGGACGTAGAATCAAAAGTGACTGAGATCCCATGGCATAACAGCTCCGGCTGCCCACTGAGCCTGGACGGGGACACGCTCACCACAGGGCACGTGCTCGCCAGAATGGGTTCTTATTGTCTCAGTGATGAAAATGGTGTAAGTTAATCCATAAAGCTTCATAACTGAGGGAAGCTAACAACAAGCATTTGCTCATGTATTGAAGCCGATAGGTGAAAGCCTCTTAAGTTGTAGTATCTTGTTGACTTGGGCTTGTTTACCGTATCCGCATAGACATCATTACTGAGTGCTGAGGAAGGACTGAGTTGTGCCTGGGCTTCGTGCTCCATGTTTCAGGACTTCCCTGCCCCTATGACCAGCGCAGAATGAAGCGTGATGTTGATGTGTGCACATTCAGTTGTTCAAGTTGCGGCTGGTGCCCCAAATATAATTATAAGTCTGTCAGACTTGCATTGTATTTTTAATTGCCTGTAGGAAGTTTGCAATCCAATTGCTTCCTGGTGTTAGTTCACCAACAAGGAACAGCCACTAAGGAAGATGTCGGCTGTGCGCCTTGTGGATTTTGCTTCTGGTATCACTGTTCTAAATCAACAGTGAAAGCATACGTACAAATCTTTTGAGGCTTTATGGAAATATAGTAATAAAAATAAAAGGTTGTGATAAAAACCAGAGTAATAATTGCTGTCTTATGGAATTTTTAATAATTAAGATTTACTTAATGAATATTTAAATATATTGAAACCTTTGATATTGAAGTGGTTGTGCTTAGCAGAAACTATCCCAGAGCTGGTATATGAATTTCAGGTCACTCTGACTTCAGTCCATTAATTTGCACTCTGGGCAACTGCATCTTTTTCACTCCCTGGTGATCATGACAGCTCTCATCCTTTTTGCTGTCCTGTAAACTACAGTTCTCTTTGCTCAACTCATTTGCTGACTTGTTCAGATCTTAATGACACAAAATGGGGATAATGAAAAGCAGCAGCTGATGGCATACAGAGTTTCCAGCAGTGTCAGAGGAGGCAGGTACTTGCTTCCAGGCTTGCGAGATGATGATGGCTGTACCAGAGATGTTAGATTGCTCGTGATGTTGTATACCCTGAAAGTCAATAATCAAATTGGGTCTGGAAGTCCAGCTTCAAGAGACGAAGACAGGACATTTAAATAGGCTTAATGACTGCATGAGTGAATACCATAGAATGTTGCTGATGCTTATCAAAGACACAATAAATACAGAGGATGCTTTGTAAAATTTGTGGGCTTTATGTGTTAGGAATTGGAAGAATCCTAGAACCTCTTGGCCAAATTGTATCTTGTATTGCTTCAGTGGCAGCTTTTTGAGGAGAATGGAAGTGCAGAAGGATCCAGCTGGACCATTGGAGGCTGGTCTTTGATGGGCTGTCCCTTGTGTGAGACTGTAGTGAGCAAGTGGAGGAACCCGACTTCCCTGCTACTCTAGTCTCTGACTGTTTCCGTGGCAACAGGTGTCAGCCTGCTGAAAATGGAGTAAATGGGAGCCTGGAACCAATTCTTGTTTGAAATCGCTTGCTCGGTTATTGCAGCTGGGTAGCTGTTCCTGTGGCGACAGCAGGTAACAGAGCCATTAAGTCCTCAGTTGTCAGGTTCACGTCCAGCCACTAAGTGACAGCTGAAAGACCTCATTTTTGTTAATAGAACCCCCCAGGCTTGTATATCTTGAGTGTGGGAAGCGGGTTTAAAGTGTTTATTAGGCAAAAGAATAATATGCCTGTCTCTAGGAAAATATAGAAGGAGAATGTTAAGGAAAAAATGAGAATTAGAATAATCCAAGAAATCCTCACACTTCTTGCTGAAGAGAGCAGAGCACATCTTCACACACATACTCACACCTCTGTGCCACCGTCTGTTCAGCTCCTGTAAAACTAACTGTAAGATTCCAAATCCGCTCACCCTTCAGGTTTCAAAGATAAGCACTTAGTGCCAGATTTTTGGCATTCCTGTTATATCATGGTGAGTCTGTAGGGAATGAGAGAAGATGGCAAAAAAGTATTAAAAAAAAAAAAGGAGATATTTTGAATTTTAGAAATGGTGATAACATTTCTCAAAATGAGGACATCTTAAAGAACATCCCCCGGTTTCTTTTCACTGCCTCTCAATTCACCAGTGTGATTCAGGAGCTGATGTCCTACAGCAAACCAAAGCTTGTTGGAATCCAAACTTACTAGGGGCAGCATCTACTTGCCAGGTATTTTGCTCTCATTCAAGTCCCTCTCTAAAATCCGCATCTGTCAGAAAGCTTTAGAAGAGGTAAACTAATTAAAATGTTAGTGAAATAATTTTGCTCTTCAAAACTGCCTGTGAGAAGCAGCAAAAGCTTATCAGTAGGATACTTTGGCGTTTGAAGTTCAACTGTCCATCATCTCGGCTCTGCTGAGCCCTTGAATGCAAAGTTCCCAAGTCTTATGTGGCTCATGAGATACTTAGGGCATTTGTGGGCAAGATACGATCAGTAGTGCTAATTAGTACAAACTTTGGTAGGGTGATTTTTTTCTATTAATGTTAATCGCCTAATAACGGTCTTATGCTGCATGTAGCTTCTCCCATCATTTTTTGTATTAAATCACTGTGGAAAGATCAGCGCTTTTCTTTTGCTCTCATACAGCTCTCAGTCTGTTATTTTACATGTCTTTTTTGCACTCCTTTTCTCTGCTGTTCCTTTGATCTTTGCTCTGTTTTGCAATTTGAAAAATTTTCATTCCCCTAGATAACGTGCAGCGTTATCATTTTTCTCAGGAGATATGCAGAATTCTTTTTCACAGGGCCCAGAACAATTCTGCAGCATCTGACAACTCTGTGCCAGACCTCAGGTTTGCATATCATAGGGTTCCCTCAGTTCTGCATTCCCAGTATATCTTGTTCACTGTGCAAAACAGGGAAGTTAAACCGCCGAAGGCCATTCTGAAACCTCCTCCCACCAAGTGTCGCTCGGCTCAGTGGAGCTGTTCCTCAAGTTGTCTTAAATCTATGGCTTGAAATTCTTAGGAACAAACATGAAAACATTTGTGCAACCAAGCCTGTTTGATCTTTTATTTTTAAAAAAAGTTAAACCTTAGTAAACTGCTAGTGGGAGGGCAGGCTGTTCTGTGCCTGGAGAAGTCTACAGCCGTTTGGACATCTGTCTGAACTCGGCTAAAGTTGAATCCCTGTGTATTTCCCCAAGTTGATCCTGGTAATGAGTTTTGTTTCTTAGCTACTGACACAATTGCTGGGTGGAGAAGAGATTTCATGGTGTCTTCAGCGCTGGTTGGTTCTGAGGACCTGCTGCTGTTGCTTCCCTGGAAAGTCTGCAAGGGAAAGGAAGAATTTGGAATCTGAACAGTGAAGGAAGTTGTCACAGAGGTTGTGGAAACCTGGAAGAATAAATTTCTCATTAAAGGACTAATTAAAAATTTCTTAAGTGCATTGAAATCTCCTACCTGCTTGTGTATTGAGAGGTAGATGGGTACACGGAGACCCTTATTTTTTCACTTCCTCATTCCAGCTGCTCTTAGGAAATTTCTTGAGCATTCAAAACACAAGATTTTGGAAAATGCATCCTGATCTGCTCACGGGTTTTTTTTCAGGTGGTCTTTAGATCATATAACTGAGCTGGTTGGTGCTCATGCCCTAAAGTTTTATCCTAATATGAAAGAACAAATACTCTAGAGATTGTTTCTCTATTTCAGTCTCCATTTCAAGAGGCCTGGCCCTCACAATATTCTGAAATGAAACATTTTAGTAGTTTTTTTATCATTTTTAATATATTTCAAATAAATAGAAGCCTGATCTTATTTATATAATCCTCAGGATGGGTGGTTTGACAAATGAGTGGTGATCTGTGTTAAGATGGTAAGAGTCTAAGATGTAGAAAAGAGTCTCTGGTTTTGGCTGTTTTGCTTAAAGGGTCCTTTGAGTTGTGCTTTGCTATTGGAAGTATTTAGTCAATGCAGTGATAGTACTGATTTATTTTCTAGCAGTTAGAAGAAGGGTATTATGAAGGGTGGCTTTCTTTTCATCTCTCTTTAGGCGTCTGGTATTAGGCAAGGAATATTACAAAGTAGCAGTCTTTTTAATGAGAGCGATACACCTAAATATTTGTTTTTATTTTTCGTGGTTTTTTTTAACAATAGGTAGTGCTAGTGTGCCATAGTTACTTGCAGTCAGTAAAACTTGATAATGGAGAGGACAGAAGCATGGAAAAATGAAAGCAAATTGTAGGTAAGAAGCACATTAGACTGAACTTTCTTTCCTAAATGTTCAGGCTTGATGTTTGCTACATCTGGTACAAGGCTTTCAGATAGATGATACTTTGGTTTAAAAAACAGCTTGTATGGAGATTAGGATATTTTTGTAATTGCAGTACTATAAAACAAAGAATGTTCCAATTAACAGACTCCTATAACAGAGCTCCTTCTTTTTGTTGTGAATGCCACGCTATATACTCTTCCTCTCTGCTTTTTTTACTCTTTTTCCTTTAGTAACTTTAACCTTGATGGAAGCCACCAAGAAGTTCTTGCTAAAAGTAAAAATAAAATTACCTCCACTTTTGAAGTAGGCTCCTAACCTACCACAGTAAAGAATTCGAGACCAAACACTGCGTAGATGATGAAAGGAACTGATTAGTAGCTTTGACTGTTTGAAGTGAGGACTGATAGCCAGAAGCTGCCAAAGAGTTATTTAAAAATGAAAATGAAGCCATACTCTGTTCAAGGAGGTGAAACAGATATTACTTGGGGGGTGGGGTGATGGACTCATTTTTTACTTCCAAATCCTTTAAAAAAATAGGGAGCCAATTATCACCCAATTGCTCCAGTCTGGATTTCTGTCATGATATACAACAATGGCAATTATACAGCATTATGTACTCTCAGAAAAACAGCACCAAAGATTGCTTCTGCAGTTGCCTTCAAACTGTGACTGACCAGATCCCAAACCCAAAACTCATCCAGAAGCCAGGGGGAAGAGTGGATTTATGCATTGTGTTAGCACAGCCAAAATATGGGAAATAGAGACCTGAACCAAAGTTGTGAACTGTGCTTAATTTCACAGCTTACAGAAGATGCTGTTTTATCTGCACACCCAGTATAAAAAAAAGGGAATTTTCTTTATGGAACCAAAGGGAAATGAGGGAAATGGCCTGCCTAGTAAGGCCCTGGGGGAAGTGAAGGTCAGGGATGCTAATCTTCCTCAGAAGTAGGATCTAACTGGGAATAGAATCACCAGGTTGTAAAAGACCTCTTAGATCAATTAAGATCAACCATTCCTATCTGCCACTAAACCATGTCCCTGAGCACCTCGTCTACCTGTCTTCTAAACACTTCTAGGGATGGTGACTCCACCACCTCCCTGGGCAGCCTGTTCCAGTGCCCGATGACCCTTTCTGTGAAAAATTTTTCCCTGATATCCTGTCAGAACCTCCCCTGGCAAGCTTGTCCTGTCCCCTGTCACTTGGGAAAAGAGCCCAGCACCCTCCTCTCTACAACCTCCTTTCAGGTAGTTGCAGAGAGCAACGAGGTCTCCCCTCAGCCTCCTCTTCTCTAGGCTAAACAACCCCAGATCCCTCAACTGCTTCTTGTATGACTTGTTCAGTACTTGTCTGTTCTTTGGAAGCAGAGTTTTGATAAACCTTTTTCAAATCATTGACAGATTTCCACTGAAGCTGTTGTTGCTGGGAGGTTGCTCAGGAGTCAGAACTTACCTGAGCTACTGTTGCAGTCAAATTTTGCCATGTAAATGGTCCCACAGCCAGTTGTTCCTCTCTTCTAGGCAACTGGAATGAGATGCTACTGGTCCTTACCCATCGGGGATCCCATTGGGCCATATCACAGGGAGGTGTTGTGTGTTCTTTTATCCAAGGAAGCCCTTGTGGGAGTAGTGTGCTAGGCCAGAGGTGCACAAAAAAGTACAGAAATGGAACACCTCTTTGTGGATTACATGTAGGTTCTTTTTTAGGTTGCTGTTGCCCCTTACCAAGTAATGATCTACAGAAAGCTACTGGTATGTGAGCTGGAGTTATTCAACCCTAGAATACTGAAAGTCTTTACCGTTGCTATGATTTGATGAGGCTTGTCTGAATACAGAGAATAGAAGTTGGGCATTCCAGGTACTACAGCTACAGAATATGTGAATTTTGTTTGTTGCATCAGCTGAGGAGACCAGGCTAAATGGAATTGCAGCTATAATTGAGGATTGAGAACAAGTATCACAGTTAACAGAGCTATTGACTGTAGAATGGATTTTTGAGGTGCTTAGGCTTGGTGTGATAGTGAGGTGTGCCACAGGCTCTGTGTTGGAAACTGCTCACGTTCTTCTCTTGGGCTTTGGAGGCATTTAGGGCAATCTTACACCAACAGACTGTTCCTCCTGTCACGGACACAGTGCAGAAACTTGCCTGGGGGCTTAATATCTTCATCATGACTGACTCCATAGAATAAAATTGTAAGAAAGTAGACAGCTGGAGAGATGGTTCTTGAGGGGAGCGCGGCTACAGTGTTCGTGCTTATTGAGAATTTTCTCTCCGTTTGCTGTGGTGCTGCATTGAGACATTTGGGGTTTCCCACCCCACAGTTGATTATACACAACGTAGGAAGAGTTCTTTACATTTCATAGGCACTATTCTGATTTATAAAGATAAAGTAAACAAAAATGAAGGCTTAACAGAAGTCAGTCAACAAAACATGCACTAGAAAAAAACTCATCACAGTGAAACAGATATTGGTCTCTGATTTGGGACAGCAGAAAGTGTATAGCAATGTCTAGCACAACAGGGGTGGCCTGAGTGCGAAATGTGCTTGTGCTGGTCCTGGGCCACTTCCACTGCAGTAAACAAGATTAGTAAGTATCATCGTGTTATACGCAGCAGGACCTGTGATGTTATATTCATAGCAGTTCAAAGAACAACTCCTCTAAACCAAACAATACTATATATTCTCAAGAGTACTGAGAAACTTGCTGCATATATTCAGTGCTCTAGCAACAGCAGGGGTCTGCTGTGGAAAATGAGACTGCACAAAAGATGCTCATAGTCCTTGTCGTACGCAGAAATTGCCCTGGCTGGTTACATCTCAAAGAGAAATCCTATTATTAATGGTTAGCGTAGAAATCATAGAACAGTTTGAGGTGGAAAGGACCTTAAAGATCACGTAGTTCTAACCCCCCTACCATGATTAACACCACAATTCATATTATTCTACTTCTTTCCACAACCTCCTCCTTGTTCCCAAGATACAGCAGGCGGTGTCTGTCCAAAATTCTCCGTGAAGCATGCTATATGATTTTCTGCTGCTTATACTACTCCACATCACTAATGTTATAATCCGCATGCATATTCTTATATAGCTGTGATAAAGTGCACATGTGGAACTGGGAGAGCAGGATTTGATTTCTTTCACCGAGGACAGTAGGTTGAGCTGTTTTCACCAGGCCTTTGAAATCAGTTAAACTTTGGAAAATGGACTTGTTTTCTACTGGCTGGTCCAGAATATCCAATTAACATTTCAGTGCCTTAAGTGCATCTTGCAATAATCCATCTCCTGGAGCTGCCTTAAATTTGTGCCATAAAAAAATGTATTTTGGGGCTGGAAGAAGATAAGCCTGGCAGTTCAGAATGCTGAACAGATGGTGGTGCAGAGTCCTGGACTGCAGATTCAGCTGTGCTTTGGGGTGCCTGCAGATTAGACCAGCCCTTTGGAATGCTGCAGAGACAAACAGGATCCATTCAGGACCCTTTTGTAAGAGTTGGTGTTGCATCCTGTGTTGAACTACAAAAATAGCAGTTGTTATTTTCATTTTCATGCAATAATAGTGCCACATAAACAGCTGGATCTGCTTTCTAGCTGTGAGTATAGGTAATCAGATGCTTCCTAGCAGCTGTGCTTCTGTGGGAAGTTACTGTAAATATCTCAATTAAGTGTTTTCATTCTTTGCATAAGTAGCATTTGTTGAATAATGCTAAAATCTATTAAAGCTTCATGTTGTTAAACTGGAAGCAAACTTCTGTATTTCATTAATTACATACATAAAGACTCTGTTAATGCATCATTTTATGCTAAGTAGTTTATTTTTGTATTAGTTCTGTAATGACTGTAAATGTTCAGTACTTGGAGATCTTAAAATCTACTATGTCTTATAAAAATTAAAATATATAGCTAAGGTGTTCACGCATAGATATTATTCTCCTATCAATGATTGCTCCAAATTACATCTTCATCAACCGCTGGGCAAGGGCAGAGAGGAAGGAATTTGTGGATGTTCCAAGCATTAATGCCATTAGGTTATTTCATGCAACTCATGAGTAAGAATGGAATAAATCTCAGTCAAAAAATTTCCAAGAGAGTGTTATCCATATACCCTGCTCATATAGTAGAAAGAGTAATTGGATCGATTGCTTCTATGGATACAACTGCAGTGTTGTAAAAAAAGGCTGTCTTAGCTGAACAGCAGCACCATATCCTCTGTACTCCAAATCTGAGAAGCAGGTCAAGTTCAGTAATATAATATACTCTTGATAGTGGTCTCATTTTGAAGACAGGGACTTTAGTCTTGCCTTAACTGTAAGTCACACCCAAGGAGCAATTTTCTAATGAAAAATAATGCTATGTTCTCTGCTGCCTGTGGCCAAGGAGTTGGGTTTATGCCCCTATAGAATGTGTAATGCTAATTTTAAAAACTAGTAGGTCAGAAACTCAAATCTAGAGTCTTGTAAGCAATCGTAATGCTATCCTCTCTACAGTTGTATATAATGTGTTGTATTTAAGGATAATGACTTTCAGGGACAGGTATTTCTTGGTAATTGCTGACTGATTGGAGGAATTGCTGCTCTTGGCATTGCCTGAGGTACTTAACCTAGCTGGTCTTTAAATGGTAAAGACTGTCTGATCTGGAAGCAGTTATTGTCATTTTAAAGAGAAAAAGATGATTCTCATTGAAAATAAGAGCATTGACTATTACATCACCATAGGTGTGGATTGTGGTTCACGGTTTTGGATTTTTACTAGTAATTAAAGAGCATAATCACTAGTAGAAGCCAGATTGTCTTTTCTGGAGTCTATTAGATTTATGAATTCTGTTTCAGTTAGGTTTTACACTCTTGGGTGTATCAGTAGTACACAGAAGAGCATCTATATAAAATGACATCTCCCTGCTCACTATTTTGCTTGCTGCGAATACAAAAGCGGCAGAGACTCGGTTTTCTCAGCTTGGGTGGGTTTTTGTTTGTTTAGTGTACTCCATCCAGCACTAACTGAGCAGAACTGCTATGGGAAACTTAGCTGCACGGCAGGTGACTTGGCAGCAGTCATTGTGGCTCCAGCAGAGGAACCTCTGTGTCTCGAACTAGTGAGCAGGGGAAGCCTGAGTTCTGAATTACTGATGGCAGTGGTTGTAGTGGGGGGGATGTTAAAGCCATTAAACAAGCCTGGAACCAATGGGATCAAGTGGAGATTTATTCTGAAATTTCTTAGAGTCTTTAGCATGTCTTAAAAGAAAGCTCTCTAATCTGACTGCTGCTGCGTTTTAGAACAATAAAAAGGCAGATGTGGTGCGTTTGCTCTGAATTTCATCTGAATTAAAACCTACTGGACTAGGAGGGAACCTTTCCATTTACCTCCCTTGACTTTGTGGACAGTATTGCCAACCCCCACCCCCCCTCAACTGCTGAAAGAAAGCAGTAGCTTTGTGGTTGGGTCATTTTGTGTAACAACGTGGGGTGGGTGCTGCATCCCCAGTTCTCTTTGTGCAGGTGGTGGTGGTAGTAGAAGCCCTGAATCATAGAATGGTTTGTGTTGGAAGGGACCCCAAAGATCATCCGGTTCCACCCCAGCTCCATAGCCTTCTTATGTTGAGGATTCCAGAAAAACGGACATCAAAAATGGACAAAAAAAAAATTCAAAAGAGAAGGGAAGGTATAGAAAGGGAGAGGGGCAGAGAAATGCTTTGAATTGCTGTAGGTTCTGCAGTGATACAGAAGCACAGCTGAGAGTTCTGCTCAAGTCCTCCAGTTTAATGAGCTATTCATTAATCGTATTCATGTCTCTTTCTACTGATGGCACATTCCTTACGGTTTTGAGAACTTGCATCTTTGCTTGGGAAAAAAGGGATTTTAAAATGTATTAGTTTACTCATTATAACAGAAGGGAAGGTTTAAAGAAAACTATGAGAAACTGGGCAATCAAAGAAAAATAAAAAGAACTTCAGAAAGTACAGATGTGGTTCTTGTAGATCTGTGTGCACAGAGTGCAGTCATCACACACATGCAAATTTTTCATCCTGAGGCTTTTTCTTTGAAGAACAATAGCGTGTATTCATCACTGGAGGTTCATACACATGGATTTCCTTCGGTTGGATATATAACCTGGTGGCTAGGGTTGCATCTGCCTATCATCAAGTTCATACTGCAGATTAAGAGATGTCATTGGGTTTAGAGCTTTACTCAGTTACTTGAGAATTCAATTCAGTTAAAAAGAATTGACATTAGGTGTGTGCAATCTTTATAGGTAGTGAGGTTTTTGTCTTCAAATTTATGACAGTGACCCTTTGAAGAAGCTTAGGTTTCAGGGTGAGGTTAGCACAAGAAAAAATGCTACCAAATGTAACGTCATGCTGCTCATTTGAAATGCACAGAAATCTCAGTTTGCACATAAATTATAGATCGAGCCAGGTCTGTGCTCATCTGTTTTAATATAAACCTGTTTCTCAGAGTGGCATCACAATGAGCACAAGAATGCTAAGTAATAAATCTTGAAAATGCCATAGATGCAGAGATCTTGGGCAGCATGCTATGTGATGTAGGCGCTGTTCACGTGGTATGCTACAATGCTGACAGATTAAATGAAGTGGCTAGAGCTCCATGGCTCCAGTTTTAAAGCAGGTACCTTTAAGCTGCATGTGATTCACAGAATTAGTTTCATTACTGTCACTCTCCTTGTTGCTGTGCCAAAATAAAATCATTGTTGTTCCAGTTCAAGTCTCTCAAACAGAACTTTTTAACCTTATTTAGTGTATGTCTGTATAGTGGGAAAGAGTCGCTTCCTGAGCAGCTGTGGTCCCCCTCAGCCCAATGAGATTACAGTGGTCTTGGTATTGTGCAAAACGTCTTACATAAAAAAAAAATTGACAAAGATAAGAACAAAACATTAATACAAAAGACAGAGAACACTTTTTCTTGCCTTAATTCACCGTCAGAGTGTTATTTGAATGTGGTTACCACTCAACAGGTAGGGACAGCACTTGAAAACCTGCATGATCTAAACACATCGATCCTCTTGCTGTATGGGCGCATATTAAAGAGCAAAACCTAAAGCATCCCCATCCTTTTAAAGAGAAATCTGTGGACTTCCTAGTATTCAACACCTTTGGGGAAGCAGGGAGGAGAAATACTGTGTACAGCTGTGCCAAGCTAAATGTCCCTGCCTGCACACCCCCTTCTGGGACCAGGGGACAATATTTTAAACAGTGACAGTCAATGCTCAGGAGAGAAAAGAGATTTTTATTATGCATTAGAGAAAAAGTGCAAGGTGATTCCAAGAGCTTAGCAGATGAAAACACTCCACGTTTAAGTGGCTTATGATTTTCATGGGACCTGACTTAGAGAATCTGAGTGCTTGATGCTGGCAGTTCTTCATATTCTGCCACAATTAGTCTACCATTTACTCATTTTGCTCTCATTCTCAGTGACTCATTATATTGCTGGCCATGACTTATTTGCATTCAGGGCTTCATAGTCTGTTTCAGTACCATTTTCTCCTTCAGGAAATTTTCTTTTCTGGTTCTTTATTGGCCTTGTGCACTGAGGAGGACCTAGACCTGCAGGTGATACCTTTATCTTAAGCAGAAAGTGGGTCACTGGCTTTTCATAAATCTGGGGATGCTACTTCCCTAGATTTTATCTTCACCTGCTGCTCCTGCATTTTTTAAAACATCAGGCACATCCCAGCTCCCTGGGAGACACTTCCATATTATTTCCCTCAAGCAGACTTCAACTGCATTTTCCTCCTTCAGCTGGGAGAGCACAATGAGACATTCCCTAGAAGCCTGTCAATGCAGACCATTTAATTAGGTCAGACGGGATCACTCAAGCAGAAGTGCAAAGCTCTTTTTTCCCCTTGGAGCTGCTAATGCTGCCTTCCCAGTGTTCAGTCTCGGTGGCTAGGGACGTAGAGTTAAGACATAATGCATCCTTCTCACCCTGGTGAGTGCACCTGGCTTGTTATTACAGGTCTAAAATGTTCCACCTTATCTTACTGACCTCTTGCACTTCAGTGACTTCCCGCGTTTGCACATGGCACAAGAGCAGTGCCATTAGTCACCTGTTCTTGTAGAACTCTTGAGTGTTCTCCCAGGGAAAAGAAGCCAGTATAGAGGTTGAGTACAGCCAGAGAGCCGAAGACTAAGTGAGAGGTTTCTCTATATGCCCTAAACAAGTATTCCAGATGCAATGTATTCCCAGTTGAGGCTGTATTCAGCAGATAGCCAAGCAATTAATAGAAGATATGTAGCTAAAGCACTCGTATAACTTTGGGTTGTCATGATGTTGTGTGCGAACTGTGATTACAATGAAGGAGTTGTAATATTTTTAGTGCTAGATGGCCTGAAACTGGCTCTTAAAAATACAGAGGTTATGTCCGTCCATTTAGCTTTCTTGCTTGTGTTATTGTTGAATGGCATACTTAGTACTGTCTGGCTCTGCATTTATTACCTTACAGCTTAACCAAGACCAAAAAAACCTTGAGGTATCTTGAGTTTAACAGAATAGCCTTTAATAAACTAAAGCTAACGGAAAAATCCTTCCCTATTCAAAGATAAATTTACATTCAGAAAAGAAACTCCCATTTGTTTAGAAGAGAAACCTTTGATTTAAGAAGTAGTACACCCAAACTGATGTCATGGAATCATGACTGCCTGCCTGCTGTAGGGACACTGGAGAAGGGGCTCCTGCTTACAGGAGCTCCACTCATACGCTTAGATCAAGACTTAAAAGTAGCCTGTTAGAGAGAATACGGTTCATTGTAGCTTTTGTGTGGTAGTTAATATTCTTGATGAACTTACTTGAGTCGTGGCCGTTGTGGTGATGGGCTATTTGTAAGTATTGATCCTCTGCAGACTTGGGCTGAGGCAGGCAGTAAAATTAACACAGGCAGCTAAACTGCCATTACTATTGACCGGAGCTGGATTCACTGCTAAAATACCCCATTATCCACTCTACAGAGCTTTCTGGTCTTCAGTGTTACAGAGAAAAATCAGCCAGTAGAATTTCCATGCTAAAAATCCTGGGATTCCCTTATCCCAACTTTAGCCTTTTTCTTTCTTTTTCCTTAGCCTTGGTGACAGTTAATAAAATGCAAAGCTTATTTTCTGCCGAGGAAGCTAAACAGAAGTGTGGTTCGGTAATCAGTGCAACCTGTCACTCAATGCAGATAAATTAATTTTGCTACACAGCTGCTCTCAGAGTAACCAGGGATTAATGTAATCTAGAGACTGCAAAACCAGTTCAGATTTGCAATACGCTGCTGCACGGAGGCTCAGCAGCACTACCTGGTGATCTGGGTGCCAAAAATGCTGCTGTGGTAGGTGGGAATACAGCCAAGAAACCCCCGAGGCAGCGCTATTACAGTTAGTTATTTAGTAACTCAGCTCCATTCATGCCCAACTTCTAAGCCTGCTTGAAGGCCGTGGAACTTCAGGAATGAGAACAGGGTCAGTTAGGAAGCTGAGATAACTCCATAGTTAAGAGAACCACTGAGCAGAGGTGTTGAGAGTGTACGGTTGAGCTTAAGGAGCTGCAAGGCTACACGAGTCGGTTACCAGCATTTATGTTTTTGTGAACAAAAATAGAAGGAACACTAAAAGAAAGGATTGTAGAGTACAGTTTGGGACGATCTCGGACATCAGTGTGGTGCTAATAATGTAAAAGAACAGTTATTTCTCAAGAGGAGACAAGCAGGCTCACCTGCAGGACACATTCCCATGGCACTGGGGCCTAGCAAGGAGATCCCAGTGGCAGCAGCAGTTGTTCCCATCAGTGACATCGAGCAAACGTGAGGCAACAGGTCAGACTGGTGACAAATTTGAACACTGTAAGAATAGGAAAAGAAAGAAAACCTTAAGATATTGCCAAGATTGAAGGGCTAAATTGGAGTTTATATGGGGCTCCTGGGCCCATAGCTGGAGGGTGGATGGATGAAAGTCCCATATGAGTCTGCTCTGGGCAAATAAAGGCTGTTAAAGAGCTTTACAGTGTGGGAAGTATGGTCAGTCCACCCATACCTTTGGGGGGATGAAACTGGAGGACAGCTGAGTTAGTCTAGAGCATGTGAATGGCACTACTTGCCTGTGCTTAGGGCACTGAACCCCACCTGTGGTGATGGATCAAAGCATGAACATTACGACCCTTACTGAGTACTAGGATTCTGAGAATAAGGAACTTAGACTGAGGAACTCAGCAATTTTGGCATGGGAAGCGGCTGCAGGAGCATCTTAATTTAGAGTTGGAGGATGGTTTTTCCAGAATGAAAGTTGACAGTTAAGAAAATTCAGCTGTGCTTGATTGGAATGAATTCTTAAATTGTTTCTAATTTTCACAAACCAAAAATAAAGTAGATTATTTTCATATTAAGAGTTTTTTCTATCGCTACAGTTAAAGAAAAATATTATATTAATACTTTTTGATGAAGAGTTTCCTGTTGACCGTACTGTTGAATATGGGACTCTTAAGCAACTGAGTCAAGAAATTTATCAGACCCTTTTCTTCAAAGGGTTACTCTTTTGACAAAGAACGCAGTGAACAGGTGTGTGCTTGAGCAGCTGATATCCAACAGAGGGTTTGGGGCAAGCTCCTAAAATCTGGCTGCAATAACTGTTCTTGCCTCCTCTTTTTGTGAACTTCAAAATGCCTTTCTGGAGTCTTAGTGAACCAGCTGTGGCATTTTTTCCTGTTTATTTGGTCTGCAGTTTTGGACCGAGGCATCAAACCAAATTGTGAGTTTGCTTAGAATCAAGAGGTTTAATTTAGTCAGCCCCTTGTACCTTGCAGAAACACACCACATGCCAGGACTAGCACTTGAGATTTATCTGTTTCATAATCAAGGTAGTCAATAGACTGAGTTTTAAGATTCTTGATGCATTTTGTGAAGAACATAACATCTGCTCTGTCTTTGCTTTTCATCAGCACTGGCTGTGAATATAGCTGCTTTTTCTACTTGCAGAGTCCTGGGGGTAAAAAAGGTACAATTGCTTGTTCTTTATGACTACCTAACCCGGTTTTGGTCCTATTAGTAACTCTTTGAATTGGATTTAGAGATGGTAATTGATATTTAATACCAATGTTTGAGGTGTGATTGGTCAGGAGTTGTAGGGTAAGAGTTGCTCTCTTCAGTGTGAGAGGAATGACCTGGAGCGGTGGTGATTAGGTGTGGGCTTAAAGCCTGTTCTGGAGTGGAGAATAACTGAAAAACTGACTGTCACAGACTTTTAGCATATCTCCTGAATCTTTTCCTTTTTTGACTGCTAAGGACTGCTCTGGGCATCTTTTCTACGGATCAAGGAGGGCTTTGTGCAGGAGTGGGGTATTCTTACCAGGCACGTGAGGCTGCAAGCTGGCCCTCCTGCCTTCCACGGACACCAGTGCCTGCTCCCGCGCTTCGGTGGGGGCTGCAAGTGAGGGCCTGCCCAGGGAATGGGGAAGGCTCCACGCTTGAGTTATTGTTCTTATTTTATTTTCTGCTCAGCAAAGGGCTATTTCCTAAAGTATTATAGCTCAGAGTTAGCATTCTGGTACAATTCAATTGTACCAATTAAATCCAACCATAATACCAGTGATAAAGCAGCATATTTCCATCACTCAGTTTCAAATGAAATCACAGCAGAATGAGAAATATAATGATGACAGAATGAGGAATATGCATCATTTATTATCAGGATCTGTGTTGTCTCCATTCCTGATTGATTTCCTTTTTTCTGAGGGAATAGTTAGTGTGTGATATTATGATCTTTAATGATGGCTAATACAGGGTGAGGGTCTGGTGTAAAGCTGTTAGTTAAACCAATTTCACTTATTATGAATATATAAAATATCTAAAGTACTCGATGTGCACTGTATCATTAGAATTTGTGCCCGACTGTTTTTAATCTGATTAGTTATTTTATATGAGAGTAGAATTAAGATGATTGCAGTAGAAATGCCAAGAGGTAGATTTGATGTCTTTATTTAAGAGAGAATCAGTTAATCCAAATTCCCAGAACATATGCTAGTTCAGTTGGTAATAAATCCTTTTCAAGATGACTTGAATTTTCCTCTGCTTATTCTGAACATTTTTTTCCTACTCAAATCTGAGAATGATTACTTATACTGGTTTGTTTTTTTTTTAAATAACCTTTTTTATTTAAAAAAACCCCCAAAATATTGAAACATGGAATTACTGGAAAATATATAGTTATGATTGTTTACAGTTGTATGATTCTGAGGAGTAATACAGCTTTGGAGTTCGTTAATCCAAATAATGGAGTACAATTTAAATAAATGTCTCTGAAATCTGTTTTACAAGACTATCAGTTTTCTCATGTAAAAATCAATAGATTTTTATTTGTGTTTCCAAAACACCAGCCCTTGCCCCCACCCCAAAAAGTGCACAGAGACAAAGCACCATACCTGTCTCACTCGTAGCATCTCCTGCTGGAGAAGTAATCCAACACCTCCCCACAACTGGGATTTTCCAGGACTTCCGAGATGTTTTATGCAGTTACTGAGTGAAACTTTGCGAGGTGGTTTGATGTGGGGAAGCCACATCCATATTTTACAGAAGGGCCAAGAGTTCTTCGTGTATAAAACTGAATTTGGGTGAAGTTAAGGAGGTCACCTGGAACTGTTGCAAGATAACTCCATGGACAGAGAAAGGCAGATATAGTTTTGCACATTTTCTAGTCAACCACAAAGACAGAAGCACTAACTTCCCTTGTCTCACATTGCAGCCTGTAAAGCGTTGATCTTATGGTCTGACACAAATCTAAGGCATCCAAACTAATTCATAGCACTGGTTAATTAATATGAAGTACTTAACAAATCTATGTCCTATTCTGTCAAAACACAGTGAAACCAGTATGTAGTCTCAGGTGGTGTATCCATGTATCTCCAGCTGTTGGTAACAGAAGTTATACGTGTGGCTCGGATGGATTTTATAACAGGAGATTAATCATTTTCCCTCTGTCCATTCATTTCAAAACCCATGTGCTGCTATCCTGCCGATTCGCTAGATCTGAACAAAGCCCATGCTTGGAAGTTGGGATACTAGTTATACTTTTATTTTTTCTAAATAGGCTTCCTTATATTCGTTTTAAGAATGCAACATATCCTCATGTTCTCTTCGTATTTTCTGTTTGACTGGCACTGCCCAGGTAATTAGTTTAACTTTATCCTGTTGTCCAAGAGCCCCTTGGCCTACATAAAAATGTCTGCTTGGAAAATGCCCTTGGATTCAGCTGACAGCAGGTGATGTATGAAATACAGTAAAACTAAACAAACTTTCTGAGCACAAGTGGCAAGAATTTATGGTTCAAACTCTCTTCTACAGGAGTACGTTATTGATGGATTTGGACTGTGATGAGTTATTTGTATTGGAGTGAAATCTGGAGATCTGAGGAGAGAACTGCATTCAGAGCCAACTCTTTCACTGATACCTTGGGAAGGTGAACAGGGAGGTGGAGTTCCTCCAGTTTACACAATAAATGACCAGCCAGTTGGTGCTTTGGGTGTGTGGTTTGTTAGGGAGCGACTGTGTGGGGTGGGAAAATACAAATGAAAATGTAAGGACTGCGATCTGTTCCACTGTGGTGGAAGCTGTCCAGGAATCTGGAAGAAAACAACTCATGTGGAAGAAATCGTGGCAAAAGAGACAAGAAAGAGGAACTAGAAAATGATAAGTTTATACATTTTAATTTCTTGGTAAACACTTTCCTAGGCAGGGAAAATGGAAAATTTCCTAGATCTTTTGCCTGTAGCTTCAAAAATACTACAGAGAGGCTTCATTTGTAAAGTGAAGATCCAGGTTCAGTTTTAAACCTCAGCTCCTCTCAAACTGGATATTTTCTTCCAGTTTCCAGTTCAAGCTTATTTCTGACACTGAAAAACACACTATTTCTAACACTTTTTGCTGATGAAAGACGGAAGTGCAAATTGTTGAAGTGGTTACACATCAAACCATATTTTGTTTAATTTCTACCTAAAATAATATTCTTCTTTTTGTTTGCTCCTCCAGATTTTAGAGTATTAATACTTAAACTCTGGTTTGCTGAGACGTTTGATTAATTTTGTGTGGTTGCAGTTTTGTAATGAAACCATGAAAGCAGCCAAGAAGCTTTACTGAGCTCCACTGCACATAGCTGTGAATTATTACTGTGGTAACGCTCCAAGGAAATGAGTACAGCATCCAGTCTCAGTGGAAGGTTTCTGTCTGATTGGTTTTCCAGTCAAAACTTCTTACTCCTTTTGCTACATTCACTGGGATTCCTGTGAGGGTGCTGGGCTCAGTCTAAAAGAAGGGCAAATGTTTACAGTGTCCAGACAGCTTTCCATTAGCTATAAAGACGGGTGACCATGGCACAGTGCTTTGAGAAAAGATTTAAGGCAAGAAGAAAATACCAATGAATCTGTCTAATGCAGATGGGAGTAAATGCTGAGATTTGCAGGCAAATGCACAGCTTTGGAAAACATCATAGTAAATTCTGGGAAGATTTGACTTGAAAAAACACAAGACACCATCTAGTCTCCATCTTTCCAGAAGGTGAAATAGCTTCCACCAAGCTTTTCCTGATAAACGTTCCTGTAATACCGTCTTCCAAATCCTTCAGTGCTAGAGCAATACATCCCAGTTCTCCACCGTCCTCTCTGCACACATTTTTTGGTGTGTAGCCTGAATTTCGCTGAGTGCTAAGCCCCCTTTTCCTCCTTCTCTTCTCA
The DNA here is from genome assembly GCA_033459285.1 of Clamator glandarius. Lineage (NCBI taxonomy): Eukaryota > Metazoa > Chordata > Aves > Cuculiformes > Cuculidae > Clamator > Clamator glandarius. Next base: position 1,307,945 of record JAUNZM010000413.1, read on the forward strand.
GAGGATAAACAATTTATTAACTCCTTCTCTTCCCCTTTATATCTTGTACATAAAGATTTAGAATCGGAATCACAGCAGAGTCCACTTTCAGAGAATATACAATCCTAATTCTTTCGGTCTCCTTCTTAGATGTTTCCGTAGACCTATGGTTCTGTGACATCTTGCTGTCTCTGGTAGTTCTTACTGTTCTCCTCTCAACGTTCTATAGTTGATTTGGATCTTTCTTCAAATGCAGTGCTCAGGTGATACATTCCAACTGAGACACTATCAGCCTGGATAGAAGAATTGCTTCATCTATCTTACCCATGACACTTTTACTTTATATACCTTATAAAAATACTGTTTATTTCAGGTATTTTCTTTGATTTCTCAAGGTCATTGGGTATTCCAGTATTGTTTCCCAAGCACTTAGAGCTTTTTCTTATGTTCCGTATTTCTATTTAATTAATTAACAGCATTTGGATTTTTTTCCTGAATTTTGTTTTGCTTTGTTATTTACAGAAGCAGACAGGTAAAAATATCTGTGTATGCATCTGCAAAATCTGTTTCATTTAAAATATGGCCTTACTTCTGGCAATATTTAGTACAAATGGGAATGTTCAGTAAAATATGTAGGACCAGGTGGAAAAACTGTTTGGATAACTCTGAGGGTAAGAATGAGCTAGCAAAGTCTTTTAAGTTCCATATATGGTAATATTCTTCCACAGGCCGAAGCCTGGAGAAGGTGCTCCACCATCCTTCCTCCAGGTAACTCTTAGAGACAAGAAGCTTAGGGAGCTAGATCAAAGTTCATCTGCTCTTTGGTAGGTGTTAAGAGGCACAGAAAGGAAAGAGTGATAAGAAATGGCAGTTTACTTGATCGTGGTGCAAGACAATGATATAAAATGATCACAAAAGATATCCATCTTCATTACTGAGTTTTCCGTCTGAAACTTCTTTGCTGCGTAAATCACTCAGGTGTTATGAAAGGAGCAAGAGGTATATATTTTTCCAGAAGTATATCATGCTTCATTTACTAAGTTGTTAATAGTGATAGGACGAGTAGTGGTGGTTGAATATTTTTGAAGGGCTATGTGCAGGGATAATTCTCCTCAGCACGATCCTAGTGGTGTGCACTGGGAGGGAACTCCTGCTTTACTTAGATGTTATGCCTGGTATTTGACTATTTTTGTTCCAAAATAGGAATACCAAATAAAGTTGGATTCCAAAACGCTTCAACTCCTCTGAGCAAAGCAGTATTTATGAGGACAAAAATAGATGTAACATCCTATCACCACCCTTTAATGCATGGTTTAAATACTAGGAACTCTCTGGGGGGAAAGAAGTAGGAAAGTTTGTAGTTGCGTATGAATAGTCTGAGCTGTAAATACCAGCAGAGATCAGAGGTGGAAAATCGTGTTTTTCTTTTGGATAGCCTGTGACTATACTTTAAAAAAGTCTTGAAAGTATGATTCTTAAAAGCAGTTGTCTTCATTCTCTTTTTAACGTAAAGAATTTTAAGATGGAGTGCTTAATCAAGATCAGGTTGCAGTACTACAGTGATGCCCTTTAATTTTATAATGTTGCTTTTAGGTGACCTTGAAATTTATTGACGTAGAATTACCAGACCCTTTTGCATTTTTGCAGCACCATGAAATTTTTCCTACTCTAGGCAGACCCACCTGGTGTCTCATCCATGACCGCGAATCAATGAAATGGTCTTGCCAGGGTTACAGAATTTTACAGATAGAAGTCCAACAGTTGTCATTTACAGCAGGCTGTGGAGGAATCTTTGCAAGATGGGATCCCGCAGACAACGCTACCTTATGGAGAGTCTGAATGCCTGTGTGAGAAGCTGAGTGATAACTGAGGACAGGAACCTGGGTATATAGTATGCATGTGTCCATGGGCAAGAGAGGGGTGGGAAAATTTCAACTGACCATCTCTAGAAGTCACCAAAAAAAGGATTTCAGAAAATAGTTTAGATTTTAAAAAATCCTTCACTTGTAATCTGGGAGGCTGATGTTGTCTGACTGACTGAAAGCAAGGGCCAAGAGCTCCGAGGCCAGCAACACAGTGTCTTCACTCAGAAACTACGGGCTTCCTTTCCTTTAGGACCCTTTTCATTGTCTATAGACCCAAGTCTGATCTGGTCATTCAGGGACCACAGCACAGCCTCTTATGCTGTGGGTTTGAATTTAATCCTGAACCTCAGAAGCCCTTTCTGATAAAATTTCCACGAAATCTTATTTGGAATGAATGTGTTTCAACAAAGTAATATTTTCCTGTGGAAAATCCATTTCTTTATGTAATCCCTGACCATGTTTATTCATCTACTACTGAAACAGAACTGATACCCATTGTGCTATCAAAAACCTCCATACTCTAATCCAAAGCGCGTACACAAGGATTGCCCAGAACCAAGCAAAGAACAGCAATACTAATCAAAAGAGAGATGCCCGAAGCTTGAAAACACATCAAATATATGATAGCCTTTATAAAGAGAATTTCTGTAAAATCATTTTAATGATAGCTGTAGTATTTTCAGAAATTTGGCTTTATAAAAATCAGAAGCATAGGACAATGTTCATTTACCTGGATTTGAAAGGAATCAAAAGGGACAAATACAAGAAGTGTTGTTGACTCCATCTGCTTCTTTGAATTAGTGTAAGCCCCAAATTTCTAATAATACCCTCGCTGGGCCGCCCCGTCTCTTGTGGCAGCTGATACTGTTCTGATTTCATGGGTACTGCTAGTGCAGATGGCACGTTTTGCAACATAGGCTGCTGTTAGAGAGGGAATCACCAACGGTTAGGAACTCACAGAGGCTCCTGGGCAGCAGTTGCTATAGAGGAGGGAATAGAAACTTCTCAAGTGACGAATACTAAAATGGGTGAAACAAATGGGAATGTTCTTGTGGGGAAGACTCAAATGACAGAAATATACAGATATACATCTTTGGAGAAGAGGGCTGGGAGCAGAGTCATGGAGGATTTTGACAATTAAATGGGAAGTGTGACTGGAGGCAGTAACCACTTCTGAGCTGCTCGCTGCCTGAGGTGGAATTTGCTCAGACCTGCAGTAGAGCTGCCCAAGTGGCGGGTTTGCATCTTATCATCCTCTGCCTCTCCGTGACCCTCAGGGACTGGCACAGAGCTTGGTCGCTTAGTTTAGGCTTCCTCAGGTTTTCCTCCTCCCCTGGGAGTTGCTGCTAAAGTTCTGGTGGTGTCCAGCAGTGATTATTTTGATATGGTGATAGTTGTTTGTGCTGCATGCTGGAGAGCTCTGAATAATTTCTGCCTCTTAACTTTCGTGTACTCCCACAGTCGTAAGTTCTTTTTCATAGACTCATTATGTAAACCTGTAAAATTTCTTGTGTAATATTTTAGGACTGCTTCAACTAGACCTTCAGAAGGCTACAGACTTTAGTTATAGTTTATGGTATGGGGAAAAGCAACTGTCTGAAGTCTAGAAAGCCTGGCTGTAGCATATGGAAATAATTAAAACAAAAGTAACATTTAAATCATCTTCTTTTAAGCGGAGGGTTAGATACCGAGAATACTCTCTAATAATGAAGAAGGCAACTGCCCTGATGTGGCAAAAGTCTATCCACCCTTCCCAATAATAAATGAATTGTCCTTATTTAGATAAATGTCACAGAGTTGTCAGTTCACTGTAAATAAAAAATTATTTTATCACTTAAGTATGTTTTTCCTAGGCCTTTGCTACTTTTTCTATAGTCAGCATGTGTAGCTGTGCATATACCCGGCTGCTGGCCAAAGCAGATCTCAAAATATCCTGTTTCGCTGTTGTTTGAGGAACGCAATATTAGGGCTGTTGTGGGCCACAAAGCTGACTCCTGTCTTTAAAATAAATATCTAACTAAATAAAAGGAGTGGGAGGAAGGGTTCATTTCAGAGCCACTATGGTTTCTGACATTCAAAACTTTTCCCTATTTTATTTTTAAATAAGCTCAAAATATTCAGCAGTTTTTTGCTTAAATAACAGAACCCGTTTGGGATTACACAGTCTGCACACAACTCTATTTAGAAACGCTTCCAGCATAATGGCTCTCTCCAGTTTTCAGCCTTTCTGCATCATTTTTTTGCATCTGATTTTGTTTATTTTATGCTGTGGTACCTGGATTCTAATCCAGTTCCTGAGGAGAAGGAGTATTAGATTGAGTTCTGACATCAGAAGATAAGTCTAAACCTCTGTAATGTTTATGGCAGTGCAGAATAATGAAAGCCTAACACATTGGCAGGCAGCGAATCGGAGAGATCTGGCAATACTTGGACCTGGAAGTCTGGTGTTTTTATGTGATATTGATAGAAATATGGATTACTTTTGCCACTTGAGTGCAAGATTCCAGTTGCAGCTTCACTGAATTGTCACGGCCATCCCTTACTGTTTGAAAACAAATTGGGAAGCCCATCTTATTCCTGAAAAAATACAAACCCACAAACCCACCAAATTCCAAGAAATAAGGTCAGATTTTAAACATATGTAATATGAAAAGCCATTTTTCTGAAGCCCAGAAAGCCCTTTTTATAGATAAACTTTGCTGTTTCTAAGAGCCTGGCCTCAGGTCTGGCTGCAGGATGTGTTAGAAACTCCTGGCTAGGACTTGAAGTACGTCGTGCTCCCAGTTGCTGCGCAAAAGGCACCATCCAGTGCCCCAGAGCATCCACGGAGTAGCCGCACTGGTACAGTGAAACACCCAGTGATTTCTTCAGCTCAGGAGCACAAGTCTGTCTTTGCCCAGAGCGTCTCACTGGAGAGCCTTACCTTATAATCATAAAATCCAGGAGAAAGCCTAGCTATTTAAAACCCAAATATTTGGCACCTCCAGCCTCAGTGCTGCTTCTCCACAGCCATGCTGGCTTTTAACTTCCCTTTTTATTGAACTATTAAATTGGGAATTTTTATTACTCCCAATTTAGCTGTTCTAATAAAAAGTTCCAGTTAAAAGCCTCTGTGGGTCCTGAAACTTGCAGCTGTGATTGTTCTTGATGGAAATAAAGACAAACTCAGCCTTTAAAGCTTGTCTCTGTCGGGTGGAGGCTCCAAATCAGAGGGAGCTGGGTGAGATAGCACCTGGGAAGGGATTTTAGCAGCAGGAGGGGGGTGAGGAGAAAGGAGAGAAGGTGGCAGAAGAAAAGAAATATTAATTATGTGTTTGTGGTGCAGCTATAGTTCCAGCATAATACCTCAAAGCTTAGAAATAATCAAAAGCCACTCACTGCTTTAATGCAGTGCTTATTTAAACATGACATCAGTATTCAGAGTGGTGGCTTAAGCCTCATTGGAGGCTTTGAATAATTTTACCATTAATATAAAGTTCTGTAGTAGGCACTGGCCCTGACTAGTGTGTATATCAGAAAAAAGTGTAGCGGCAGGGTGAGGTAGCATGTTGCTACAGATCCTGAAAGTGGGCATTTGAGACAGTTCCTGCAATAGCTGTAAAGCACAACTCGACCTCTTGAACCAGCAATTCAAAGCCACATCAGAGGGAATTTCAATACAAAGAAACTATTTTTATATCCAGCTCCCTAAGCTGCCATAATTATCTTGTTTAACAAAGAAAAATACTAAAAAGTGCAAGAATATATTTTTATACTGTGTTTCTGCTGGAAATAAATCTTTTCATTATAAAAATACGTGGAGATGGAAACTCTGATATAACGATCTCAAGTTTTCTGTCTTCAGTCAGACTTTTTTTACAGTCCCTTTTTCTTTCTGTAAATATAGTATGTGGGAGGAAGAGAGAACCGTACTTTCAATTACTGAAGTGGAATTCAAAGGTACTTGACTGGACTGCAGGAGTCGTCCTGGGATGAAAGGATGCAGGCATGAACGGTGCCTCCTGCAGGGCCTTGGAAATCTCCAGGAATGCTGCTCTTCTCTGCTGACTGTTCTTCCCTCTGCCTAGGAAATGAGGCTGCCTCTCTAGAGGTGTATCATTATTCGGCTTTTGATTCAGTTTGGGTTTGGTTCCAAACGAAAAAACAGAGCTGCAGACTTCTGAAGTAGAAAGCATAAGAGCATAAACCTGCCCACTCTTTCTTTATCCATCTGAAGCCCAGATCTGTAGCAAGCGGTTGGTCAGGTGTCTCATAGTTTACTACATGTTGCTGAAGGCGTGAGGAGGAACCACTTTTCATTAGAGAATGACATCTGCTGGGGCTGCATTTCATGCTGACGGCCTGATGGTGCACTCGGCTCTGTCAGAGATCGCGTCAGCCTTTCCAGCTCCACTCTCAGAAAGGCTCCTCAGACTGTGCTGTTCACCAACTTGACTGAATTCAGTTTAGCTCCACTGATTTTGCTGAAATTGTCTTGAATATAACAGTGCTAAAATTAGACAGCAATGTGGGGGGTTGCGAGTCTCAATAACCTTGGGTGCCGTCTGTCTTTCCTCGATTCTCCCATCTCTGCTTCATACGATGTGAACACAAGGCAATGGTTTTTAATAAGTTGGAAGCTTGCCCGGAGCCGAGCGTGTGCGCCCGATGTCCAGGCAACGTAGGGTGCCTCAGCAGATTTTAAGTGGTGGCAAGTAGCCGCTTTCAGCAGCGATGCCCGTCTGTGGCAGCCGAGGACGTGGCTCTGCTCCTAGCTCCCTCCTCTCTGCGGGGCTCCCACTGCCGCACCCGGTGGCAGGAGAAAGCGGGTGTCCACTCAGCCGCCCGGGTCAGTCCTGTTCTGTCAGCGCTGCATCGTGAATAACTGCTGTTAGCTGTGTTTAGCAGAGAGCCAAGCCAGTTAAAAAGAGCTGTTTGATTGGGATGCCGTTCTGTCTGTGGGTCTGATGTACAACGCGGTCCAAGCGCTCTGGGCAGGGTCTAGGCACACAGCAGTGGGGCCGCCTGCCTAACTCTGACACGAACGTGCCGCTGGTGGGTGAGGAAAGTACTACTGCAATAAACAAGAGCGCTAGAAGAAATAAAAGAGAAATAATTGTATGGGACCCAGTAAAAAGTTAAAGAAAAATATTCTGATGCAGGGAAAGGGAGAGAGCAAGATGCCGTTATGATTGCACTAATCAACTACGCTGACTGTTTATATTTCTCCAGGGCTAGAGTTGGGGCGGGGGGGACACGGCTGATTCTTATGAATATTTAATATATATATTTTTTAAATGTTTAATCAACTCAGTGAATTAAGGAGACTTGCAATGAACAGATGAAGTATTAGACTCTGTGGAGTGAAGACAAGCATTTAAATTAAGAAAACAGCATGATAAGATTGCACAAGCTGAGTCCAAAAACCCTTGATCTAGAAATTTAATGGATGGAAGGGAAGACAAGCAGGAATATATAAAAAGATCCTATTAGTGCCCTGGGGTTATCCGAGGAAAAAGAATTTTCAGTGTGAGAAAGTAATTTGAAAATGTTTACTTTTTGTCCAGATGTTTTATGGGGAACCCTATGGCAAAGAACAGAAAGAAAGGAAGATATAAAAATAAAAGCAGGGAAGAAAGATACAATATTTTAGAGGCTCTTTTCCAGGTTGGTTTTTTTTTTCACATACCTGTATGGCATAACTTTGTGCCCTTTGTAAAGGGAGATCAAAGCTGTAGGAGAAGCATGATCTAACAAAAGGCATCTGGGCCTTGGGATAAAAGGAACAAGTGTCTCAAAAAGGATGATGAGTGTATAGTTATTCCTCCTGTCAGATCTAATGTGAAAATGGAGACACAAGAACACAACCAGCACCAATCTACCTCTTATGCAGCATCAGCGGTGGAGGTGAAGCAGTGGGAGGACGCATGTATGAAGCTTACAGGGGAACAAGAATGCTGCTGGTGTACAGCTGAAACCAAATGGCCACAAATTTTCAATATGTTTGCTCAATATGTTTGCTATTTAAGAACTGATATAAGTTTTTGATTGAAAACTAACTGAAACGCAATCATTCACGGAAGGCAAAAAGCTTTTCCTTTTTTGTCTGTCTTAAAACACAGGTTCTGGTTATCAGTGTGGGTTTATAGAGCAGCCAGATGGAGACCATTCTAGGTTCTTGCAGTAGGTGGCAAGGCCTCTGAAAGGGCATTTTCAGAAATCTGGGCCTTGATGTGTATCAATTTAAAATAATACTACTATGTCAATAAAGCTGGAGTTTTGAGGAAGTATTAGTTTTTTACCTATTTCTGGCTTTTCTGTTGAAATGACGTAGGCACTGTCCTAAGGGCTGCCCAGGTCCCCAGGCCATGCTGCTGTCTCCAGCAGGAGAGAAATATTTTGTTTAGAAACTCTCAGAAATTCCTTGTGTTGAGAATAATTTCAGATATGTGTATTCTGATCCCCACCAGAGAGGCAATGTTTTGCAATAATATCACTTCACCTTTTACCCAAATTGAAAGAAAAGTCATTAATGATCTGCCTTATGTTCTGTGACCTTAGCTCTGCCTGTAAAACCATGATCTCTGGGGCCTGTTTGCCACCCTTCAGCACTGAGGTCCACTCCAACTTTTTGCTCCTCAGCATTCTTTTTTGTGGGCTTGTTTTTCTTAATTAGAAAAGATAAATTGAAGGATATTTTCCTCCCTTCTGCTCCATGCGTGCCTGCATGTAGCACACTGTGTACTCCGTTCTTTACTTCTCTGGAGTGTTACATATTCCCTTCATCTTCCTTTCTTTCCTCCTTGCTTCTTCCTTGGCTGCTGTTTCTTTCATCTGTGCTTGGAGGCCTTCACTTTGTCAGGCTCTCTTGTGTGCAAGAGACTAGGACTTAATGATCCAAGTGAAGAGAAGCCTTCAGCCCCTGCGGTGGCCCAAGTGCATTTGCTGTCACCCTCGCAGCCTGTGACGGACACAGCTTAGCATTTCTCTTCGTGCATCGGGCACTGCATCACTGTGCAGCAGCGGCCGGATGGCCAGATTGGTATCAGCTGCATTCTTTGAGAACCGACACTCTATGCGAAGAAGCTGAGAAATTATTTGCTACATGTATGGTTCTATATTTTTCAATCCAAATCTGACCCCCTGCTTTGTTCCCAGACCACTTGCTGTTAAGCAGGTCTGGAATTTATTACGCCATCTGTACTGTGAATATGATAGAATTACTTAGACCTTTTTAAATCCTTTGTTTAGATGTTCCAAGTCCATTAATGCATAGCTTAAATAATTGGTACATTTGATGAACAGACAAAAATTAATTTTTCAATATCTCATTTTGCTTCTTGGTATCTTAAACACTGACCATTTCTTCTTTCTTTCTTTTTTTGCTTTTAAACTTTCCATTTTCTATGTAAGGGGGGTGTCTGCTGTAATGCAGAACTAGCCCAAGCGACAGGGTTGCTATCTCCATGAGCTGCTTCCTCGCGCAGGATGATAAGCAGCATTAAAGTAGTTTATCTGGGGTCCCCACTGGCTTCAGGGCACAGTGTTAGTGCTAGAGCTCATTGAAGGAATTCTGAATTTGCAGCTCAATCTCCTGATGGATTCCCTGTCCTTCTGCCACTCACTTTTCTGTGTTTACATTCTACAAATATTCTAGTAAATGATGGGATACATATTGAAATTTCATAAATATTGCCATAAAGTCATCCTCTCCCTTCCTGGAAGTATCTGGTGCTCTTTATTTGTCCAGGTAAATCCCTGAGATGGAAATCTTAAAACAATACCCTGGTTTGTTTTGAATTTAAAATAAACACAAGGAAAAGCCTGTTCCTGGGAAACCTGCAGATGGAGAGTGACAGCATCTGCTGAACAAGTTAGAGCAAAATATTTGCACAAAAGCTTCTCTGGAGGCAGGGTACAATTTATTCATGGACACATGGAACGAAGACAGGACACTCTCTCATGACTTGACTTTCAGATATTCCCTTGGAGATTCTTACCAAACTACTCAACTTTTTCAGCAGAAGTAAAGGAGATTGTGGAGAGGCTGAAGCAGCAATTTCACTTCTCCTGTCTTCCAGTCTGGTGTCTTTATTCCTTTCCTTCTGGTCTCTTCTCTCCCATTTGACCAATTAGACACAACAGCACATTCAGGCTTAAAGGACTAAATGGCAGGATGAATGCCTTACGGGCAGCTGAGAGGCTGCATCACTCTTCCATCCTGAGAGAAAGAGAACTAGAAAAATTCTGTCTCCAGCATGCAAAGTGTCCTAGTTCTGCCTGTTGTTGGTCTCCTCTGCGTCATCCTGGAGGGAACCAGGGGAGCTGGCAAGCATGCTGAAACCCATGTGTAACTGCTGTTATCTTTTCGTTACTCTCCTAAACAGAAAATTGTGAAAGACTTTTTGTTTTTGTTTTTTACACGCTCTGAGTCTTAATTTCTGAGCTTGCTGGAAGGGGAAGGCATTGTGTAACATCACAGGAACTGGTGGTGCATGCCATAAAAACTCTAAAGCTGGTTTAAGCAGTTGTCCTTGGATTTGAATAGAAAAATGCCTGGAATATTAAGAAAAAAGTGTTCTGTGTGAGAAAATGGAAAAATCTTTTCTTGTCTCAAATGAAGTTCACCCAATCATACATGTGCAATGCTCTTAGCTCTACTGGTGACCAGAACTCATTTCTGTTATAGAACTCCACCATTTCGATAACCATTTAAAAACTCAGGAGAAATTACTGACCCATGTTTCTTTTTTGTTCCACACTTACTCTTCTTTACTATCTCTGCTCCGCTGTGATCGCTGAATAATACCTTTTAGGTTCAGATGGTATTTTTCCTTTCTTGCTTTTGTATTTTTTCTATTTGTTTTGTTTCATGCACTTGCTTTGTTCTGTGGGATCATGGAAGAGATAAGCTGTTGCCTACAAGCTGTTTTGAAAACACTTAGCAGTGTGCTAAAGCATCAGCTAAGGATGTGCCTTCTGGTTCCTCGAAGATGTTCTTCTTTCTCACATACTCTGGCACAAACTTGCACCTGGAGAAGCTGCGTGCTGAGACCTCCCCTGTCCTTGGAGACCTTGGAGGCTGTACCTGTCCTGCAGAGGAAAAGCAGCCTTTGGAGGTGGCTGTAAACATATGGTCCACTGAATGGTGCTCCAGCGCTGGTGCCTGTGCAGCTCGGAGCTGTGCTCTGGGCTGCCTTTCCCTCGAAGAATGTGCTGTAAGCTACTGTGAAGGCAGCACCCAGCTCTGGCTTTAGCCTGACTTCAGGGCTGCCCAAAACAGACAGGACAGGTTTCTCGTAGTTTTACTCTTAGAGGAAAGGTATTGAGTGACTTCCCAGGAGGTTTTCAAAACTCAGCTGAACATGTGGCTGCATCACCCAGAGGATCCTGGTCAGATGGTTCTTTCTGCTGTGGTAGAGATCTTTTTGGTGGGTATTTTTATCACTCAAATCACGGACTTGGGTCTTGTGAAGGTGACTTTTACAAAGATATTGCAAAGGTTCTAAAGAGGGATCTAGTGGGCAACATCATCAAAGAATTTTATCCCTCAACTGAGTGTAAAAATATTTTCACCTAACAATGGTTTTGAGTTTTGTTTTTTTCCCGAGGTTGTATTTATAGGTGGTGGTGGCGGTTACTCTTTTTAGAATAGTAGTAAGGCCTTTTCTTGTAGGCAGCTTTGGTACGAAAAAGCTTTTATCAAATGCTTGATTGTCTCACCACCCTCCTACTTTTCTGGATTTTCTCAGTACAAAGTAGTCTGAGGTTTTCTCCTTTGCTTTCATTCCATCCTTCTTCTCAACTTTTCCCCATGCCAGTGTGAGAAAATGGATGATAACCAGAAGCTTCCCCAGACTGAGAGATGCAGAAAAATCATTCTGAGAGATAAAAAAAACAAAAGGGAGAAAGGTAGTCAGAAAATCCAAGTGATAATCAAACCCAGAATAACTCTGATCTGGGCTCTTTCTGTCTTGAGTAGTTTGAATAATTTCCATGTATAATTTTGGCCACTAGAATCAGGTCACTGTAGAGCCATTGCAGTTTGGATATGAAGATCCAAAAGTGTTAGAGGATATGAGGTCCTCAAGATCAGTAATGACAAAAAGAAGGAGAAAAAAAAAACAACTAACTAGTAATAAAAAAAAAACCAAACCGTGTTTGTCAAGAAAAGCCTTGAGGATTTTCCACTGAGGTAGCAGATAACAGTCCTAAAAGAACAGAGAGAGTATCTCTCACAAAGTCATGGTGGATCGATAGCTTTTTTAACACCATTGTGCGCATCTGAATTTTATCTCCGAAACCTGCTATTGTTTAAGGGTGGAACCCACAAGAGTACATTTTCCTGGTTTTATAGTCTTTCTTGAATAATCTTCCAGCAAACAGGCTTCTAGGCTGATGTGGTGTGGCCATTCTTGTGTTTTCACTCATGGCCTCATAGTGTACCAAAGTGTAGAATATGAAATGGAAGGGATGGAGTCTCCTCGGAGATGAATGTCAGCCTCTCACACATTCTCTTGAGGTGGTACGTGGGGCATGGACACAGCTTTTGGGGAAAACTCTATGGAGAGGTTACGTGATTCTGATGCTGGGCTAGATCCAGAGGATCCGAGACCAGGGAAAGCTTCTGTTGCATTGGGCCTCAGTCTGGCACCTGTCACTTGCATCTTTCTTTACTCAGAAGGTTTAGCAGCTCAAAAGATCATAATTATTGATAAAAGAAAGTTGCAACTTAAAGCTTTGACCCTCTTTGGCCACAGTTACTTTAGCTATCATTCAATCTACTGGAACTGCCACTTCAATCTTTGTCTTTCGATTTAGTAGAGCCCTGTCAAAGCTGGCGTAAACTGATTTAACATAACCATAGAAACAGATAGAGGGTATTTTCTTATTCTTTCAGACTGATATTTTGTTTCTCTGAGATCTTTGTAAAAATTCAATAGAGGGACTTGAAATGATGCATTTAAATAAAACAAAATCTAAAACCAAGGAGAAAACCAACCCCAAACTCATATTGCTGTGTACTGAAGTTACGATTACAGTTGAGCTAAGACCTGTTCAAGGAGAAACTTCAACAGCTCGCCGGGGGCAGCCTCCTTAAGCTGTGGCTGCTGTTAGAGCCTGCTGTAAATACTCTGCTGGTTCACAACTGGCAACTGTGAAACTTGGCGCAAGACCGTGTAAAATGCTTAGATAAAAAATAAATATTTCTTTTCTCTCCCTTCAGAGGTAATCATGTTAATAGATATCAAGAAGAGCAAACAATCAAATCACTCATTAGTAAATACTGTTATCTCACTCACTTCATTCATAAAGCTGCATCAGCCAGGTGTTAGGAATGCAAGTAGCTTTCAATTTTTAACAGTGAATCTACTAAGCTGCAGTGGGTCTGTCTTTATGGCACATCTTTATTCACGTTTGCTGAAGTAAAGTGGTTGTCCTTGGCACTTTGAGCAGATGGTCTGGGTTCTTTAGTGCTACTGAGAACTATACTTGTAACTAATGGAATATCTGTAATATAATTTCATGTTATCGTTAATTTTTTTAAATGGAATGTTTATAAAGTAGTTTCTCAAAGCTAGGAATGACCTTTCTGAATCCTGTCTACAGAACTTTGTACATCTGAAAATTATGGCAAATATTTTTATGTGTATTTATAAGCTGTACTTTTACCATATTTTCTGGTTTAGACTTCTGTTTCTCCTGTGTTTGTCCAAGTGTTACACAGATCATGCACTTGAAATATACTCCACATGCTGTAAAAGTAATAGCTTCAATGATTTCTCTTTAGAAGTTACTGCAGTTAAACAAGATAATTCAGGGAATATGGTAACTGTGCTTGATGAAGAGGGATGGAAACTTTTATCTTTATTGTTGTTTTCTATTTGTTGTCAATAATTCTGAAGCATTTTTGGCTGCATATTCCAAATCACATTAGTGCTGCTAGGACTAATTGTCCATTCCATCCATTCATCTCCTTCAAAGTATTTCTTATATTTAACACGATCCTAAAATACATCATGTTCAGCAGCTAAAATATGGAAATTTCTCCATTTCACCTAGCGTACGAGCTTCATGATGTGAGTGTTTTCCTATATGAGCACTGAAATTTTGGTGCTGGCTGCCTCGAGAGCTGACCAGAGCTGGTTCCAGAAGGGCATCTGCGGGCAGGTAAGCAGCATGTAGGAATTTTCTTCAGAATGCCTCTGTCTTACATTTAGCTTTGCCGTGAAGCTGCTGTATGAATGTAGACAGAATCATAAAATCATAGAATAGTTTGAGTTGGAAGGGACCTTCAAGCCCATCCAGTTCCACCCCTGCCGTGGGCAGAGGTACCTCCCACTGGATCAGGTGCCCAAGGCCCATCCAGCCTGGCCCTGAACCCCTCCAGGGACGGGGCAGCCACAGCTTCCCTGGGCAGCCTGGGCTAGGGCCTCTCCATCCTCATTGTGAAGAAATTCATCCTTATTTCTAGACTAAATCTGCCCCTCTCCAGTTTGTAGCCATTGCCCCTTGTCCTATCACCACAAGCCTTCGTGGACTGTCCCTCCCCAGCTTTCTTGTAGCCTCTTCCGGCACTGGATAAAGAAATTGTTACCAGCTAATTTCCACTGTTCTAGCCTGCTTCTCAATCTGTGTCTTACTCAAGCCCCTGTCCACGTTGGCATTTCAAGGAGTTGCTCCAAGAAACAATATCCTCTAGTCTCAATAGTGAAGAATGCACTGTTGTATTACTTTCTTATCTTTTGAGTTTATTTTATTTTATTTTAATTTTCGCCCTGGTGTAATGCAGGCTGCTGGCTTTCAGACTAGGAATGCTGTCCTTTTTATGGGAGGCCTAGGTGCCTGGCTGCTATACATAAGCATCATTTGGCTTGAAAAAAGCTCAGCAGTAATCTGTCTTTAAGTATCCCTGTAATCTAGGTGGACAGGAGGACACATTTAAGTGGCTGGTTTTACATGTGGAACAGTGTTACCTCTGTTCTCCGAGAGCAGATTTTAGTTGTGAGTGGCTGCCCGAAGAAATAGGGAGCTGAGAAAAGGCAGATTCCCAGCAGACATCCATTATCTCAGCCTCATGCACTCAAGTGGAGCTGCCAGTTTACTGCAGGATTTGCTGCAGGATGCTGGCAGGGAAATAGGGGCGACCAGCAGAGACATTAGTCACTCCTTGCACAGCAGTTTGTTTGGCTTGTGGCCATTTGCTACAAATTGCCCTCAAAAGCTTTATAGCTTCTTGGTGTGCTGAGCTATTTACTGTGTTAAACTTCATGCACCCTAGCGTATAACAGAGTTTTTAATGTAGGCAACGTAGAATGTTCCAGCTGGCCATACGCTTATTTGTAGGTATGTGTGCATGTATATAAAATCTGGAGTCAAGACCAAACAAGAGGAAATTGGGTTCTAGTGTTAAAATGTCAAGGTTTCAGAGTTTTCTTTGCAGCCATGGAAGGGTTTTGAAGCCATGAAGCCCTGCAGGGCTAGAAGCTTCTTCAGGAAAAATACCACAAGGGACAGAGAGATTAGTTTCTCCTGTCTCCAGTTTTCTGCCCCATCACCAATGCCTATCAGATGCCATATCAAAATTGTATTCACAGGCATGTAAATGGAGCATAAGACATCAGCTTTAATTTAAAAAATTCCCATTTTACAACCTCTTTAACTGCGTGAGTCCCGTTTCCTCTAATCTGGCTGTGCTTTTGATTGAAAAAGTTGCTAGGCAGGAAATACCAAACTGAGCCTCTTGTCAGCTGTGGGTACTGTGAACTCGGATCATGAACCACCAGTTCTCAATCTTCCTTCAGCTGAGAAAGTTCGGGTCCTTCTGGCAGTTTACATACTGTCTAATAGACCTGGTTCTTGGGACTTGTTTGTATATTTGATGATATTACTGGGCTTCAGAGAACTGAATCTTTTTCTAGGCCAGTGTGTCTTCCACTTCACACGTGTTTATCAGGGGCTGTGTAGTTTCAATTTCCTGATGTCATCTCGAGGAGTTTCCATCCAGCTCCATCACAACCGACACCCTGGGAAGATCTAGTCCTGACTCCTTTTCTTTACGCTTTATCATAGTGGCTCATACAACAAGAGCCAGATTTTGTGGGGAAAAAAGGGCAATATCCTGTTCTTGTGTTTCCCTGCGAGGTGGTTTTGGCAGGGTCAGCGCTCCATGTTGGACAGCAGAGAGTGGGTGCACAGCGCTCCCCGAACAGTTACATCCAGCTCTGCCAGTGAAACACGGGAAGCTCTTCCTGACGTCACTGTTGACAGGCTTCTGCTGCTCTGCCCTCCCTCTCCCTGGTATTCTCTATTTTGGAAACTTCGAAGACTTTTTGTATTTTGTGATTTCTGTATGTGTGTATTTTTTTTTATCCCTTACCACAGATCTCTGTGGAGCTGTGATGCTGAAACTTTAAAGAGCTCAGGAAAGATTGCCTAGACATCTTGGAGACTCCGATACTCCAATAATATGACATTCAAAAGGTGTTTTGTGTGGAAAACTGGGAGTTTCTGGATTGGAAAAATATTTGAAAATACTTTCAGGTTATGTTTATCCATTAGAAAAAGTAACAAAAAAATCAGCAGAAAATGTTTGCATGTTCTTTATTTCTGAATAAAGAAACCACTTTTTTATTTACAATCTTTGACAAAACCGATATTTCAGTTCATAAAATAGCAAAGCAATTTTTTCTTTTGAGGAGCTACAAGAGCAAATTTGGTAAAATAATGTTTCCAGAGCAGGAATCTGACATGAGCATAAAAATAAAGGTTAAAAGAATGGTGCACAAGCGCACATGCACAAGAACTCTACTGGAAAGCAGTTTAGTAAATCAGATGCATACCCAGGCAACCTTGCTGAGTTTTATTTATTCCTCTGGAAATCTAGAGAAATTTGCATAAGGAAGTTTTGGAGGATAACTTTTGGCTTTGCTTCGTCCCACAAAGCAGTGACATTATGTGTGCGCCCCCCATTATCCCCTCTGCCCTGGCCATAACCTTGCACTCTCTCCTCTCTGACCTCTCCAGGGTGTCTGTCTGCTTCATCTCCCACCGACTGCCACGATGCTTTCGGCTGCCCATTTACTTTATTTCTGAGTTTCATGTGGCCTGGTTTTGTGCTGCGAAACAAAAACAGTTGCAGAAAATTTAATTGAAAGCACGAACATATAAACTCAGAAGAAAGCAGAAACTGGAATTTACAAAGAGTGCTGAAAATAGCCACGGCCATATGGATGGCATTGGGTATGTGCAGCATGCTGAGAGCATCTCTTTTTTTTTTGGCAGCAATTATCTGCTCTCTATTTTCAAGTCCTCTAATTCTTGTTTTGCATTTAGCATCTTAAAGCTATTCAGGAGCAACATGCTTTTAGCATCATCACTACACAAAATGGTAAACTGGGTGTGAACATCTTAAAAGCATGTGTTTGGTCTCTTTTGTTTGTTTGGGGTTTTTTTGGTGGATTTTGTTGGGTTTTGGTTTAGTTTTGCTTTTTTTTTTTTAAACGAAACCATTATTTCAGAGCTGCTGGCTCACTGCGTTATGAGTTAATGGTTCTAACAGTGAAGCTGCTTACTACTGACTAATGCATCATGACTTAGGTTACTGTGGATTTTTCATTTCTAGGAGTTGTTATAAAAGCTTTATCATCATTGTGAATCTTTGTCTTAGTTTATAGCATCAAGTACATTTGATGTCTTGCGAACATCTCTGTTTTCTGGTGGAATATCAGCTATAAGTAACGTAAAATAATAACTTGAGCAGCATATTTAGGGGCAGTGTGTTTTAGGGTGTTAGCTATATTCCTCAACTGACTTCTCATCTTAATTTCCTGGATTCATAGGAAAAATGGAAAATGTCCTATACACATGCAGCGATATTTTAAAAGAAACTTCAGGGAGATAACCCGAGTGATCTGTTGCTGCCTTGAACTAAAGCCACAAGAGGAACCTCAAGAAACTTTGTGGGGTTTCAGCTGTGACTTTCTTTGGTGCTGTCATGAGAGGGACAATAGCATAATCAATGAATCTGCATGTGCAGGTGGCAAATACCTCGTTGCATAAAGCACCTCTGTCCAGCACACATTCCCTGTGTAGGACAGATGGTCTGGGTACATCATGGGAAAAATCACAGAATGTCCTGAGTTGGAACGGACCCACTAGGATCATCGAGTCCAACTCCTGTCCCTGCACAGGACACCCCAACGTTCACACTGCGTGTCTGAGGGTGTTGTCCAGATACTTCTGGAATATTGTCAGACTTGGTGCTGTTACTGCTTCCCTGAGGAGCTGCCCCACTGCTCCACCAGCCTCTGGGTGAAAGAGCCTTTTCCTAACGTCCAGCCTAGCCCTCTCCTGGTACATCATATCACCCGGTTCTCTTGCATGTGCTGTGTGATAGCACTTAAGATGATCTGTTCCATGACCTTCCCCAGCATGGAGGTCAGACTGACAGGCCTGGAGTTCCCTGGATACTCCCTCCAACCCTTCTTGTAAATGGGTGTAACATTTGCCAACATCCAGTCCAGTGGAAATTCCCCAGTGAGCCAGGACTGCTGGTCGATGATGGAAAGGGGTTTGGTGAGCACCTCCACCAGCTCCCTTAATACCTTTAGGTGGATCCCATGTGAATCCCATGTGGCCCCATGGATTTGTGAATGCCTAGCTGGCCGAGCAGAAATGTTGGAAACTTTGTGAGCATCCCCATAAAGTCAGGACAGCTGCAAAGTGAGGCAGTCCTGCTTTTGCTTTGCTAGAAGCCATTTCTACAGACTGTTAGCTCTATGTCAGCAGCATCCTTTGTTATAAAGGCTGCTGTTTTCTGCATCTATCAGAGTTGTCCCCTTGGTTTGCCCTGTGATGTGTTCCATAAATCACAGTTTGGCAAGAGACACTGGGAGGTAGTTTTTTTTAGAGGTAATCATATCTGGTATTGATAGGGCACACACAACTTTACTAAGAATAAACTGAGCTTCCCAACATCCCTCTGGAGCAAGCAGATATCATCATTCCCATTTTTTCAGATATGAAATTTGACATTTTAGTGTGTATTTTGGGTTGTTTTGTTTAGCTTTCATATTTTAATCTTAAACTTGTGGCTGAGTGGAATCCTTGTGTCCTTCACATGGCAAAATTCTTATGTGATGCTTATTGTTTGTGCTTCTTCTGGGAAGTTACAGGCAAGCTGAGATGGCCTTGGATGCCTGGAATTGACTCCAAGGGATCTTTTCTGAGGGAGGCTTGAAGAATGCCTTCTTTTCTCTGTTACTCCCTGGTCCACTGTCAGAAATATGTACATTAGTTCCAATCTCATTCTTCTGATCCATATGGAGCTGAGTTTCTCAGCTCAAGCTGCTCAGCAGATATTGGTGAAACCAGCTGAGGCAGGGCCTTCACAGCTGGGTGAGCCCAAATGGGTTTGAACCAAAGCTCACAAGATGCATGAAGTTTGGTGTATCTCTGTGTGATCCCAGGGAGAAATGCTGGATGTGAGATCTTGAGTGCATAGAAGGTAGATGAGCGTCCACTTGAGAGATGCCTGACTGGAGAATGTTGAAGATTAAATGACCAAAACTATGCCAGAGGCAAAAAAGCCAAGGTGAGAAGCTGCCTTCTATTTTAGTCAAGGGACTTATAAAAACATGCATTAGTGTTAAACTGCCTGCTCGAAAGATAGAGTCAATTAGTGCCTTGATTCAATTGCGTTGTGCCAGAGCCCTGGCTGGCATGAAATAGCACAGATCTCCTAACTTTACTGGAGCTTCAATAATCTGCAAAAGGTTAGGATCTGACTTCTTACCAAGTTATTACTTTGGAAAACTCCCATTGAGATCTATCAGGTTAAGGACAACTGTGTTCTCCATCTGTAGCATTTACTGTAGACTCAAGATGGAAGGACGTTATCTGGGCTATCAACAGTGACACTGGCATCATAGGAGACTGCTTCAGGAGTTCTTTTATCTAGCCGAAATGTCCAACTTTTAGTATTTCTAAAGGGCAATATGAAAAACTGCCTGTGCCACAAAGAAGCAATTGCCTTTGAACTCAATGTTCTTTTGGCTCACCTTCCCCTTGTTTTTAAATTCTCACTATATTTCACAAAATTATGCCCCAACTATTTAAACAGCCAACGTTTGTGGAAAAGTAAATATAGTAAATAGAAACATTAAGGCTGAAACATGTGCTTTTAATGCTAAAGGGAAAGGTGTTCCCATAACCTGATTGTTATTCAAAAGAAGTGGGAAGGCTTCTAACACAGCGGACTCATCTGTTAAAAAAGATCTAAAGACTAATTTTTGTTTCACTCCTAAAAAGAGTTCATGATAATGAGAGTGACATTTGCCAGTTGTTCCTCTCTATTTTTCACTCAGAAGGAATCTTAACCAGCCTTATGGGTATGGATAAGGTCATTTCTGCTTTGTGCTTTTTTTGCTCTGTTACTTCACACTGGATTTGAAAGGGGAGTTTTTGTTTTAACAGTTGCTTCCCTTTGCTTCCAAAAGTGACCATTGTCTTACACCACAAGGGGTTACATTTCCTTTCAAGCTGTGCTTGTGTTTTTGTGAGCACAGGAGCAGGAGGATGAGCAAAAGAAACGAATGGTACAGGGCAAATTGTGCTTTATGCATAGGGTGGTACTTAGACAATGTAGTGACGTGCTCCATGTGTAAATAATGGAGTCACAAGCTGGCTGTATTTCCTGATGAAGAAGGAGAGTCTAACACTGGCTACACGTTCTTTATTCTGGTCCATTTACAGCTCGGAACCTCCCAGGATAGGGCCCCATGCTCTGCAGCACTCCTGCCTGCACGGATCTCTGGTCTATGCGCCTGTGCTTCTGTGACAGGGCGCGAGTGCAACGTGGGTACTTGTGTCTACAGGAAAGTAGGGCAAGTTCCTGGTTTTGGCCTGAAAAAGTTCTGATTTCATCCTTTGGAATTTTGATGAGGGTGCCAGCACCTCTCCCTGTCCCTCTGATGGCTGGCAAAACCACGCAGAGGTGTATTTTGTCTGTTTGCTGGATGATGCTTCAGAATGGGCGTTAAGGACCGGACAGAACTCTGATACTTCCTCAACCAGAAATCTGCCTCTTGTTCCACCCCTTTCCAAATTTTAATTAGTATGCGATAATGCTAAACAACAGAGATTTGGTAATTGGTTGTGTGTGAATAAATTATGATCAGATCTGTTTAATTATGAATGTGCATGTGTCTGTAAGAGAACAGAAGACATCTTAAGGAAATATGATACACACAAGGGATGTGAAATAAAAAAGGCATTCCTTAGTGCTAAAAGCCATAAACTGTCAGGCATTGCAGTGATTTGTCACCTCTGCATTACCCACTGACTCAAAGCATTAATGATAAAAGCAGATAATTATAGTGCTGTCTTCTAACAAAGAAGCTGTTATAGCTGGGTAAATAATAGGCCCTATAAAATTGTCTTAAATTTGTATTTGTGCATCAGACAGCATTCAGTAAGCTTCTGTTAGCTCTGGAGATGCTTGTGTAAGGGAACCTTTTCTTTTGTGCTTTACCTTCTAATATCAGAAGAAAAAACAAAGAGTAGAAAACCAGGTTGTGTGGCAAGTTTTAAAATGCCTGCTGCAGAGGGACAAAGCCCAAGTGACCTTGGCAAGGCCAAAGGCTTTTTTGGGGTTGCTGCAGTGCTTGCAGAAGCCAAGCCTCCTTTTCTTCCCACGCACTGAAGGAAGGCAGCACATTCTTAGAGTCGTGATGATACTCTCTTCCCTTTTCTTCATTCTGTTTCTGGTAGCGACAAAGTACTGGCTGCTGCGTGACACAGAAATAGCAAGTGTGCTAGTGCGGGCATTTGTCTGGCCACAGCCACGTCTAGCCAAGGTTAGCACCAAGGTCAAAGACCAGCCTGTAGCTGGTGGACTGGTAGATTTCTGTTTAGAAATACCTGAAACCAACTGCCAAGGAAGCACCAGTGACTGCAGCTGTGCTCCTTCCTCAAGCCTCGGGCTTTGCTCTGCCTTCAGGCTGCGTAGGGTTTTGAACCATAGGAGTATTGTATCGTTTCAGTAAATAAAGCACCATGTTCCACTGTGGCTCAGGACACCCAGCTACTGTTCTCGGTGCTGTAGAAAGCAGCTATCTCTTGGTGGAGCTGAAGAGTGTGATGTGACCGTACCTGTGCTCACCCAGCCTTCCAGCTGATGTGGGAGAATGAAGACTTTTTAAAAGGAATTGCAGCACCAAGAGAGATGAGAAAGATGTTTCCTGCAATAAATATGTACAGCAAAAATACAATGAGAGTAGATTTCTGATTCTAATTAGTGCTTCATGCTGAGAATATTGTGATCATAAAACATCTTGCAGAATAAAAAATTGTCAGGACAACAGCAGTCATCAGCTGAAGTAATAAAAAGGCACTTACGTTTTAAAAACAGAATCCAGATATACAGTTATTTAATGGAGCTTTTTTCTAGAGAAAATTTAGCATTTCCTGCTGTACTGATGTTTGTGTAAGATAAATATCAAGTATGATCAGTTGAACAGAATTTGTAACCACTGAAAGCTTCTATCTCCTTCAGCTGAATCTACTTATTACCATGAGCAAAAGAACCAAGCGATGCACTTGCTTAGATTCCAACTCAGTTTTAGGAAAGGATAGAAATTAAATTGCTCTTGGCCTTGGTTAATGTTGAAAATATTGATCAAATGGCTTATCTGCCAAAAATGAAAGGCCAGTGAGTGTTCTTTGAAGACGGAGCATGAGTTTGTTAGTAAGATTCCGAAGGGATGATTTTAAGAAGTTGATATCAAGGGATTTTTTTTCTATTGATGCCGATGTTTGATTGAAAAGGATTTACTGAAAAAGAAATAATTATATATATGTTTAAAGTGTTGCTTTTCTTGTATATACACATATCCACATGTACTTGTCTCTGTGCTTGTTAGTTGATAAAACCCATTCATGGTATAGATGGTCAAAGAAATGCTTGTGGGCGCTCGGTCCTGCAGTTGGCTTTCTCTCGGTCCGTTCTGGAGGCAGCGTGTGTTGAACTGCAGAGCCATCAGGAAGCTGTCACAGCAGTCGAGGACGACCCGAGGGCAGCGGTGCTGTGGCAGCATTGCCAAGGTGCCATCTGTACAAAGCAGGAGAGGAGCCAATTTGTGAAGCGCAGCGGCTGCCTGGATATTGCTCCAGCTCCTCTGCCCCGCAGAGCTCGTGCTGCCGTGCTGGCCCTGGTAAAGGGACCTGCCTCGGTGCAGGCCTATCTGCGAATATTGCCCCCAAATATTCTTCCTCCCCCACTGTATTTATTTGAACAATTCCTTCCATCTTCTCTCCCTGTTGCTTCATTCTGAGTCTCTGTCCTCCTTTGCTCTTTATACTGTTGCTTCCTGCACTGTTTTCCTGCCTTTTCCGCTCTCTCCTGCTGATACCTCTGTGTATTTGTTTTTCTGCTGCGCTGATTCCCTTTCCTTTTCTTGAGCTTGTCGGCCTTTATTGCATTAAGCATAGCACTGATAGTTTCTTTGTTGACATATGTGGGATGAGATACGGCAATACGTTATTTCACTGAAATTTTCCTCAAAGGATTATCCCTCCTGGGTGAAATGATTGTTTCCTCTGCTTTGGATTAACCGCAGTAGGAAGGAAATATTTCATGCTTCATTATTGCCATTAATCTTCCAAGGTGCCCCTCTGAATGAAAATCCATTGTTTTGTTTAACAGAGAGGGACACCAATACAAGTTATCTAGGGTAATTATACTTCTAACAGATGTATCTGTCAGGCTGCCCAGTGCTTGGTAACATAACGTCACCAAGTATTACACTGCAATGTAAAATACATTTCCAGCAAGGTATGCAGAGCTGCACCTTTTCTGTTAACTCTAATAAAATGTGATGGTACTTAATCTGCTGGTGTGCACAGGGCAGTATATTTACCTTTCAGGATTATAGAAGACTCTCCTTAGAGCCTATTCCAAGAATACCTAAGGTGATGGGAGGTAAATGAAGAACAAGAAAGGGAGGATGCAGTTCAGCACCCTTTGGAGTTGATAGCAAAAATCCCCTTTTCTTCTGTGAAGATAGGATCAGGATCATCAAATGTAACCTTTGGGTTTGCTTCCTAGTAGCTGTTGTGGGTAACGGTGACCTGTGCTCAGAGAGGCCTCTCCATTTGAGGTAGTAGGAGACTAAATTCTTCATGTTCTTCATGCATCATGCCCTTTCCTTGACTCATTGCCTTTAGAAAGCAGCACTTTATGTTCTGCAGCAAAAGAAATACTAATTTGCAGATGCTGCATGCTCATTTCTTTAGGTAGTTAAGTTGTTCTGTACGATCTTCACATAAATTAATATGGAGGATGTGCCAAACTCATATTTCTGGCTATGATTTATAATTTCATCCTTTTTTTCAGCCA
This sequence comes from Clamator glandarius, assembly GCA_033459285.1. Lineage (NCBI taxonomy): Eukaryota > Metazoa > Chordata > Aves > Cuculiformes > Cuculidae > Clamator > Clamator glandarius. The sequence goes on from JAUNZM010000413.1 coordinate 1,332,167, forward strand.
GGAATATTCAGGTGTAGGGGGGTGTTGTACGGCAGAGAAGCTCAGGAGGCAAGGAGCCAATGTATTTTATTAGCTGTGTGTGCTGTCCAGCGATGATTGCGCAGTCTTCTCAGTCCAACTGGATTTTCTGGGTTTTTGTGCTACTTGTTGCCCATAAAGCAAATCAAAATACTCCTTTGCCACTGACATAGGAGGGGGCTTTGAAATAAGTGCTTTCCCTCTTACTCCTTTCCTTGCAATGACTTCTAAGACTTTCAAATGCTTATAGACGAATTGTCACTATGGAGTTTTTACAGTGCTTAGCAACTTTTAAGCCAATCTAAGGTTTAATAAATTATAATTATACCCTTCCTTCTTCTATTCTACTCATTTTCTGTTCCTTTTGCTCCCACGTGTACCTATCATACTGCTACAGTTTCCAAGTCAAATATTAATAAGCTCATACAGGCTGGAATTAAGTTTGCCTGCACTTAATTTAGTTTTGAATGTATTACAGTATAGTTTTTAATTACATGCTATCTCAATACCTCTCTCTTTTCTGTACTCTGCCAACATGCCATTAGCAGTCACTGAAGTCTCTTTGTGCATTGCAGCCGCTCCTTAGACTCTGCTCCCAGCCGGATCCCTAGCACTTCCAACTCCCATCAGGATTCTCCTCCTTCTAATTCCTCCCAGTGGGGAGCAAGGGACTGATGGGTCCCTGCTCTCATGGTCCGTGTGCTGTGACCGCAGCAGTCCCTGTGCTGGACAGAGTAGGCAAAATCTTTGTCCGCCCTTGAAATGCCGTGTGCTTAGGTACAGGAACTTAATGTCCAGATCCTTTTCAGCTGCTCCAAACCAGAGACGTTTTAGTCTTAAAAATACAGTTATGGGAGCATTTTTAAATGCAGAAACTGACATATTTTGTCCAAATCTCCTTTTGGTAAAAAGGCTGAAGAGGATTTGTTGGAACTGTCCATGAAGTAGAAATCTGGCAGAACTTTAACCCAAAGCGCTTGTGCTTTTGGAGTTATGAACAAGCCAAAATGGTGTTTTATAATGGAAGCTGTTCCATATTCTTAACTATAGGAATCACTACTTGTATTAAGAAAGGATGATTTAGATTTCTATGAAAACATTTCCTCTGAAGCCTTAGTATTTGCAACCTATTGGGTTTTACACTTTGGAGTCAGAGATTTACCCAGCTGCAGATTTATCACACTGCTTGAAATTGCCATGATTATTATAAACCCTGAAAAAATTAAACTTGAAAATTATTTGGACAAATCGACCAGACTCCTGCTTCCTCTGCCCTACGCGCTCAGAATAATGGATTCTGGTGCTTGTGGAGAGCTGACTTTTAACAGTTTGTGTGAAAACCTGGGTTCGTAAGGAACTTTGCATCAATTTTAAATCTCAGCTGGAAACCAAAATGCAGATTAGTCATTTTGGTCTAGGATATCAAAAAGACTTTAATCTCTTTCAAGTATCTTTCCTTTCGTGTATTTTGAAAGTGGGTTACCTCGTCCACATTTCTGAGACAGGTTAGCATTAGTTACTGTGAAAGGGAAAAATCCCTCTGATTGTTTATTTTTATTTTTCAGTACACAGAGCAAAATATGGAGAGCCTCATCAACAGGCTTGAACGCGAACAATGGTTTCCAGTGATGACTCTGGGAGTGATTGTCTTTAATGGCCTGCTAATGGGGTTTGGTGAGGTTAGACTGAATACAAATTCAAAAGGAAAATTTGGGAAAGTAAATCTTTGAGTCTATAGGACATTGTTAGGGAAGATGAGGAATCCTGCATTGTCAGCCAACTGCCGGCTCAAGATATAATCAAGTCTCAAGATGTGGTTTGTCTCTTTTTGTAAGCAAAACTCCCCACTGATTTCAGGGTGTTTTGCTTCCATAATCAAAGCAGATCTCCTGATCAGCCTAGTCATGCGGTTGAGCAGGCTTCCCCTGTGATGTGGCGAAAGAGATCTCTGCTGCTTGGTAGAAGTTCAGACATGGAGTGTCCTGCGAGAAAAGAAAGCTTAAAATTAACCAGATATCCACAACATTAATGAAAAGATACTGTATTAATCCAAACCTTTAGCCTAGGAGTATTCATCAAAACTGTTGTGACATTGCTATGACGCTCCCTCATAGACTCCAGTGACACCTTCAACTAGTCTGGAGTCTAGAATGTGGCCCAGGATAAGTTTTGCTGTGTGGAGGCAGCCTGCTCCTGACTTGTCTGGGTAGGGACGTGGCTCATTAGGTGAGCCAACATGCAAACATGTGGGATGGGAACTCTGGGTTTGTCTTCTCCTGAGTTCCCAGGAAATTAGGTAGGGAACACATCCTGGGCTCCCCCGAGGTTAAGAACTACCCTTGTTCAGAGGTTCTTCTTAACAACTTTTGCTGTCAGCCTATGTAAAATCGGGTATGCTATGGCCTGGCCTAAATCCATTTAGGTAAAATTCGTAGAAGTCTTTAGAGGCCTCCATCCACCGTTAGTCACTTACTTCCCTTTATAATCCTGGTGTCGGTACCGGTATTATAACTATATTGTCTCTTTGTTTCTGCGAGAATCCCTGTGACATCCTGATGGTCCAGCATGCAGGTATTTATACCAGCAATCATTTGCTTTGGTGCTGCTGACACATATTGAGGACAGTTTCTGACTGTTTCTTGAAGAAACTAAAAATACAAGGTCTCCTGCCTTGAGGGAAAGTAATTTTGTGCCATGAGACAAAGTTCTCAAGGGCTCAAGGTGAATGCAAAGGATTCCACGCTTCCCTCTTCCACCCTGAAGTTCCTGGGCAGCATCACCCGTAGGCTGTGCATTTGACGGGAATACAAATAAATTGTAAGAATTACACTTTATTCCTTCTTCACAAAGTAATTTCTAAAGAGATTAGTTCAGAAATGAGGAAATGGAAAGGCAGCATTTAAATGATTTCACGTAGCTTGTTTCAGGGTATTCCTTTGCAATCAACTTAGATTTGTAACACCTATATCTTATTTCAAATAAAATTGACTCCTGGATTATCATATTAACCAAAATTAAAGCAGAGAGAATAAAAATGAGTGAATTATTAATGTGTGCTCATGACATCTCTGCAGCATGAAAGTCTGATATTGCCACATGGACAAGATAATGTGAAACTGAAGGCTGTATACAGCTCTTTGTCAAAGCCCTGAGTAAAGTGACTCTTTAATTATCAGCACTTAGCTCTTTTAGAATAGCAGATTTGGAGAGCCCCAAGTAGCACAAACTTTGTACTGGCTTTTGCTAGGTAATCCTTATAATATTTTTACATATTTATGCATAGAAATCGTGGCAAAACAAAATGTAGTATGTTCCATGGTCACCTATGTTTTCCCTCTTCTGAGGTTTCCTCCTTTATCTCATGCTCTTAATTCCCTGTGTTTTGTACCTGTGAAGCCACTGCACATCTCCCCGGCTGCCCCGGAGAGTGATTTATCTGAGCAAGACTGTACTTTTCACTTCCCGTGGGCCTGTGGAGATCACCTAGTGCAAATCTACAGCTTCAGAACTCTTGCTGAAAAGGGGGCAAAGAGCAATCCTGTGCTATTTCCCCCCACCCCCCCACCCTGTTGCATTGTCTAAGGGCTCGATCTTTCTTCTCTTGATCTGGACAGCAGCTCACACTGATTTTCACAGAAACAGATACTGTGTCTGTAGCTGGAAATAGGACACAGCTGAAGGAAGCGGGCAGCAAACTACTGGGGGGAGTGCCCCAGCAGCCTGCCGGCGGCTCCCTTTTCCCACAGCGGCGGAGAGAGGGCCCAGCTGGGTTGCAGCAAAGCCCTGCCCTTCTATTTGCCCTGTTCCAGCTCGGAATCCTGCCTGAGCAGCAGCGTGGGCATTGCTGGGCTACACTTGCTCTTCCCCAGGTGAATCTCTGCCCTGGGAAGAAGGAAGCACGGCTGCTTTTGGGAGCAGTAGTTGCTTCCCCTCTCTAGGGGCTGCACAGAATTTACTTTGCCTGACTGCTGGCAAGTCTGGAACTTGTATTGTTAGAAAAACTGGCAAAACCTGCCTTTTAACAACCAAACCAACCACAAAGCACTGAACTGAAAGAACACAAAAATAAAAATTAGAAAGAAAGAGAACTAAGAGATTGCTCGTGGTCTGTCTTGTCCACCTGTGTGCCAGTGCCCTACCTAGGATGGTTATCCAGTAGCAGGTACAGACAATGGTTTTTGTCAGTGGATTCCTCTAAACCACATGAATTTGAATGAAAACTCTAGTTTCTCTGCTGCTATTTATCGAGGTTTCCTATTCACAGATGATGTAGATTATAATTTGCAATGAGGATTAAGAACTTCATAGTCACCCTGATTTGTCTGAAAGCTGAGAAGGGTGACTAATAAAATAACCAAGGGAGTATCTCTATTTAATGACTTTTTTTTTAAAATGAAAGAAAAAAGACTAATTGTGGGAACAAATGCATACTGCATACAGACACCAGGAATTTCCATCTTTTCCTTAATGTGAAGTGGCTACTATGTCTTTCTATAAATGCTGGGGTTAATTTGGGGTGTGCTACTTTTGAAAAAGCAGGAAGGTCTGACCAAAGAACTAAATCAATCTCACATTTACATGATCAGAAGCATCTGCACACAAGTCAGGCGCTTCATAGTGATTCATTGACTTAAACATCACACAGAACCATTATGATCATTAAGCTGACCTAACTGCAACACTCAGCTTGTAGTAGGCGCTGTCTTGTTGATGTCTAGCTGACTTCACACTAAAGGTGTTGGCTGTTGACAGATTTGTCAGATTTCTTGGTAATCTCTTCCAGTAACTGAATTTTTTTTAACAAAAATCTTATTTCTAATGTCAGCTTTTGGGATTTTTTTCCTGATTTTGTCTGCTAAATTAAATAGCCTCATATTTTACTTATCTGTATTCTTCTTAATTGGCTCCCAGCTTACTTAGTGTGTTTTAACAAAATGAATAGACAGACCTTCCTACTTGGTCTGTGCAAAATATTTTTTTTCAGGTCTTTAGATGTTCTTGAAGCTTTCTTATAATCCCTCTGCAGTTTTTCTCTGCCTTTTCATGGCATGGACCCAAGTACAGAAACACCAACGTGCTGGAGGCAGCATCACTAGAACATTCCGCAGAGGTGTTATCTCTGCCTCAGCTCCCCTGACTTGACATGCCCCTCTTTGTCTACCAAAGGATCATGTCAGCCGTGCCAAACAAGAGAGTCGTGCAGGGAATCCCTAGACATTTTGCTAAAACACCCAGCATTGCTGGGTGCCTTTCTGCAAGAGATGGTCTTTGACAGTAGGTGGGACAGTTTGTGAGAGAGGTGCATCCAGGCAGCTCTCCTCCTGCTGGTGCCCCTGCCCTCCTGCTTCTCTGCCTTTGGAGAACAGTGTTTCAGTTTCATAATGATTTTCCTGTGTAATCTTAGGAGGGCATTTAAACCTTTAGCTATTGAAAAGTCTTCCGTGGAAAGTGCTAACACCTTTTTAAAGAGAGACTAACTGTGACAATTAATTAAATGTTTGACAAGGCACTTCAAAATCCTTCTGTAGAAACTGCCTTAGGATAACTAATAAACAGCCCGGCTCAAATTCTCCTACACCCTTAAAGAACCTAAAGCAGGAAGGGCTAGAAATCAGTGAGAAGTAAAACGTCTCCATCTTTGAACTCACCTGCTGTTGGATGATCGGCTGCAACGGGCTCCTCATTCCAGCTGTGTGAGTGGGCCCTGCTGCCATCTCCCCAGCCCGTCTGCCTCGCACCTTGGCTCTAGTGGGATCACTGGTTTTTCAGGCTGTTTGCTGATTCTTTGTTGGATTTTTATGAAGACAGTTTAGGTTCCCTCCTTCAAACTCATTTTTGCCCTCGGTTTGATCTCTCTTATCTGATATGATGCAGAACATAGGCAGTATTTTTTTTCATGTAAATATTGTTCAAATGAGAAAAAATACAGGCCGCGTGCTGCCATATCTGTGTTTCTGCCTCTTAATAATGGGGCAGCACTTACAGATGTATGTCATTTATTAGTTATCTAATTCTCTCTTACTTCTCTGTGAATCAATTTCATGTACCTTGAAATAATTAACTTGTTATATCTATATAACAATTAGCACTGTAAAACATCCATATTCATTGAATTCCAGTATCTTTAAGGGGATGTACCCTTTACAACACAAGCAGTTGTACAAAAAGCATTGCCAGGAAACCAAACCAAAGATATTTGTTAGCTGCTGTAAGGGCAGTGAACACGTAGCAAACTCATAAAGCCTTCTTTAAACTCAGAGAAACTAGCAGCTCGGGTGAAACACAGAAAACCCCTAAACCCTTTAGAGATGGTGTATGCCAGAAAGGAGCAGGGCTGACGAGCAAAGAGCCAAGGAAATGGCTGTCTGGACAGTGCCTGAGCTCATTTCCTGAGCCTGTTTTAATTAGGAGCATAGACAAGACCCCTCGAGATCACTGGGACTGATGCAAGCTGCTCAGCCTGAGCCTTTGCGGTGCACGGGAACCAGTTCCAAGTGACTCACAAGAAAGCCTCTTAAAAAAGGACAATTCACCACTTCTGTTCAGGAGCACTCGGACTCGTGCAGAGCGAGTTGAATTAAAAACCAAACAAATCAAACAAACCATAAGTGATTTAATTCAGACTGGATTAGAGATGTGATTCCTTGACCTCATTGAATTCACTGGAATTTCTGCTGAGAGCCTTTGGATATTAGGTTTTATGGCAAAACTGTAGGAAATCTGTGGTAGTTGATCATGTGGATTTTGTGGGTCTGAAATGAGCCCTTTTTTCCTCCCTACTCATAGCACTGTAATAAATGAATTTTACAAATTAAATATTTGTGTTACAATAGAGCTCTCTATCAGGACAGTAACTAATAATCTAAGATGAAATATTATAATTTTTACACTAGCAATTGAAGAGCAATCCCAGGATTGTAATGGGGAGATTACACCATTCATTTATCTTTCCTGTTGTGCTTGTTACGTGGCGCCATGGAAATGAAAATCTAAAAAGTTGGTGTGTTTTCTCACAGGAAAAACAAGTTATCATTTCTTTCTCAGAAGCCCTAAATAAGCAATGCTTAATTATGCAGAATATAATTCATAACATGAAAGCCATAACTGTTTGTGTAACTAGCTAGTCTCATTTTGCTTCTTGTGTGATAACCCACTGAGTGAATCGCATTTGTTCTTCACATCCGAGTTGAAATATTAGATATTCTGCAGCGTTCGGAAACTGGCCGCAGTGAAGTTGGCATCGTTCTTAGCAGTAACCCGCAATAATTCTGAGATGAGCTTGCATATCTTCTGTAGAAGGTCCCTTGCTGCTATCATTTATTTAGAGCGCCTTTATCTGCCAGCGACAGTTGCACGAGATCTGAGTATCTTCTGATAGTTTCCCTTACAACCTGCACCCCAGATTTCCATACTGGGGGATTTGCTAATGATGCAGAGCACGGGTTTAGAAACAACTCAGCAGCCACAGCAGCACAGTGACTTTTCCACAGAGTGAAAAGAATGTATTTGAAGACTCTGGCAACCTTCAACATTATATCTGCTCATTACTTTTCTAAATGCAATGCACTGTTACTGTCTTTGGGGTCAAGTTCTGTAGTTCTTTCACATGAAAAGCTGCTTTTGATCTAGAGAGATGAGTAAGAGTTGCAAAACATCTTCACTTCTCATCTCCTTGGCTTTAGTTCTCCTTACTTTTACTGTCTTTCCTTTCTACCTTGCCATTCCCAAAAGTTGTCTCAGTTGTGTGATCCTTTTTAAGGTGCATTGCAACCTGCCAAAGCACAGCTATAAAATGTTATGGCAGGATGCTGTAATTACAAGTCAGTAATTACCATTACATCCAGTTTTGTACCCAACTTCTTGTCATTGCATTATATGGAGCCACAGGAGGATAGAAACTTGAAAAATAGAGGGTTGGGGAAAGGAGAAATAACATCAAAGAGGAGAGGAGAGGCACATTTAATCTTTCTTGCATTTAGGCATAAACATTCCTGAGAACCCAAGAACCCCAGTGAGAACAAGTCAGTGCAGTGATGAGGAAAGGTCTTGCCCTGGTTCCCATTTCCCGTTAGCCTGAGTGAGAAGGAAGAGACAGTTGTTCAGGGAACGGGTAACTGCACGGACCACAGGGAAATCATAGGATCATAGAACAATTTGCGTTGGAAGGGACCTTAGAGATGATCCAGTTCCAACATCTCTGCCCTGGGCAGGGACGTCTCCCACTGGGTCAGGCTGCCCAGGGCCCATCCAGCCTGGCCCTGCACCCCTCCCTGCTGCAGGGTATCACGCTCTGAGAAGTGGTTACATGGCCAGAACGACAGTCTGGCCGAGAGTCTTGCCTGGTTTTGTGGCGATTACAAAACTTCAGACCTATAAGTCTTGCACTATTAACGGACAGGTTTATTGAACATCCGAGCTCCCGCGGACTGATGGAACTCCTTCACTCACTTCCATCTCTGCAGAAGCACTCTACTATTTAAGAGTAATGATGCAGAAGTAGTAATTATGTTTTTATAATTTTTTTTTTGGTGAGGGATCAACTGTTGTTAGAAGAGTAATTTGTGTGACAAGATTCAAAGAGAAACAGGATGATGACTTGCATATATATTTCTTAAACAAAGGCTTCTGTACTCCTCAGGTCACGGCAACCTCTGGGGTTTTTTCTTTTGTTCATAATTAATTCACCTTTTTTTGGTTTTGGCCTCCCCCCCCGAGATTAATTTCTTCTGCAAAAACACCAAAAAACACAGAAAATTCTTTTCCATTTACTGAGGACATAAATATATACAATAAATAAACTCTGTGTGTATATAGAGATGTGTATGCATATAAATTGTATATCTATAATATTTATGGCTTAAAAAATACAAAAATACATATGATAAATTTGTAGCAGAATTCTTGCCTACCTGTAGTCCTGCCGATGTTCACTAAGGTAAAAGTGGCAAAGCTAGAAAACCGCTATAAAAATACTTCTACCGTTACTCATTTCCATTGAAAAATTAATTCAAGTTGACTTTGTTTAACTCTTGCAAACATTTGGAGGTAAAGTTTTAATCACTCAAAGGTTTACAGAATGTGAACTTCAAATATATGCACTTAAACTGCTGAGGTACTTGGGTGGTATTTAAGTTCTATAGAATGCAGAAATGCTTGTCACCATGGGATTACTAAATTGCTGTGCCAGAGCAGAGATACAAACCCAATTAAACAAATCCGATCAATACTTGACAGCATCTTGCAGAGCGAGGGTGATGAACATGCACAAATATTACTTAATGTGTGTGTACGGAGAGAAATATGAGTGCGAACTCTACAACTGAGAAGTTTATTCTAAACAATCAAACAATTTGCTTGATATGATGTGATGTGATGTGATGTAATCTACTTTACCCGAACTTGGGAGGGGTGTTTTGGCCGATATACCTTGTACCAGTGAGTCCAGGGGAAGCTGATGAAATCTGTGGGTGGCCAACACCTGTTTCCATACTTTCTACCCCACCAGTTCGTACCTTTCAAGCACTGTGATGTCTCAGTACCTGCATGGAAAGGAGCCTCCTACCTCTCAGGCCACAATTCTTTCAGTTGGGACAGATGCTTCGATGGCTCAGCTGCATTAACTTCCCTTTCCACTTAGCCTTCCTAGAACCTGGTAGAGGTGGTGATTCTGCTTGGCCGTAGCGTGACTGTCTGAAGATGCTGCTGCTTTAGAGGCTCCATGGGAGGAGCTGCGGTGATAGGAAGGAGCTGGTGGCCCTCTTGGAGAAGGGACTCGGAGGTTTCCTTTCTCTTTGACTTTGAGATTGCATTCATCTTACATTCAGAGCATGGCTACCAGGAGCTTAATTGACATCGCAAACCTCCAGTCAAAGGCGGGCAAATAATGATGTACTTATTAAGAAACGTTTTAGGAAAAACAACCATTCCTGTTGACTAACAGGCAGATTTAACCTGCTCAAGGTACAGGCCATTGTGAATTGATCCATGGGTATCTGAAACAATTCCACATTGCTTAATTGTTTTTGTCTTTTACTATTATCTTTTGCTTCATCTGTAGCTGTCAAATTGAAAGAGCTTTTAGAAAGTAATCATTTTTCTTATGACAATAACAATTTTTCATATTATCCTAAGTAAATTGCAGCCTTTTCAAGCTGCTATGTTACTAAAACCTCGAAGCCACTTTGTCATTGCCAGTGACAGGTGAAATGCAAACGCCAATCATTTGTTGGGCAACTGCTAAAAAACATTCGCCTACTTATCATTGGGAATGAGAAATTTCACTAGGAAATGTGCTGTCTCTGCAGCAGGACTCTAATGAGATAGCAAGAAAATGCAGCTCTCTGCGAAAAAGCTCGGCTTCTTTTCCTTTTTATTTTGTTAGTCCATTTATTGTAGTATTTGAGTCACTTAGTGGGCTAATACGTTCATTTTGAACTCATTGCCTACCACAAGCTTTGCTGAAGTTTACAATCCTCAAAATAGTCAATTCTCAATTACTTGGAAGACCAACACTCTTCTTGAAAATGTAATTTTCCAAACCAGAGCATTTTCACTAATGATATTCTATAGAAAAAATAAATATTCTTAATCTAGAGTCCTGTGTTGTGTTGCCAGAAAGTGAGTGGATGAAAAGGGCATAATAATTCATGCAGCTTCATTCAAGCAGCAGGTCATAATCTTTTTCTAGCACTGAAGAGCGTGATCGGGAATGGGACTGATAGGATGCATTCTGTTTCAATGAACTCTTTCTCCAAGTTGCTGTCACCTGTTGGTAAAGACCACGTAATGTCCTCTGGTGTTGGTCAACAAGGCAGGGTGGTCTGGGGGTTTGTTCAGAAGGTATTTAAGATAATCCTCTCAGCCTTCTTTGAGAGGTTTTGCCCTCAACCATGAAGATGTGTGGGAAAAGATCCCTTGCTTGAGTTGTATTTATATACTGAAAGGAATCTGTTTGGGAAACTGGGAATAATTAGAATATTTGTCATTTTTACGGGTAAAGGATTAGTCCTCCTGGAAACCCTGAGCCTTTATGGAGAGCCAAGGCATAAGTAAGGGGAATATTGCTATAGCTTTTGTTTCAGTCATCAAGCAACAAGATGAACACTGTGGATTTGAATATCTCTTCTCTGACTGAATTAGTAGCTTATTTGTCCTTGGGTGTCTTATTGTTTCCTGTGAGTAAGAAAAATATTGTTTCATCTCAACCTGTGCTGAAGGGATAGCACTGCCTTTGGAATTGTTCTAGGGTCTGAACTCTTCGGTGATTTTATTTCCTTTAGTTCAGAAAACCAAAGGAATGAGGTTATATTTTTAAGAATTTATCTTGCCTCCTGGAATGATGAATCTGCTCTCTCTGGCCCAATACCTCTCTGAAGTAACTCTGGGCCTCACAAACTCATTTTTTAGAAAGGCTTGACTGCATTTCATTTGTTTGGTTTCAGCTGAATTTTGTGAAGCTGAAATTCAGAGATTCATGTGGATAAGCTATGCGGATGCATTGCAGTATTGAATATCTCTGATGTGGTTTTCCCATTATATATCATCTTTGGAAAAAGTGTGTTTCACTAACAGCTTTTCTGATTTGTTTCCAATCCGTGTTTTCATTCACCTGTGTGTAATGTGGTCACTGTGTTTAGAACCACAAAATTCACAGGAGATTCTCAGTCACTGCAAAGAAAACTGGTACAGTTAGAACAGCAGAAATCAGCAACTGCACAACGTGGGGCACTGCTGGAAAAGAGGATTCAGGCAGTCTGACTTCCTGAGATGCACATGTACCCTCTGTGTTGATCTTTAAAGAAAAGAAATCCAGATTGCAATATATTTTTTCCCATAATGGGGGAAATACCCTACAAGTGCTCTGACTCGCAGGTATCCAGTATGCCTAGAGCTCTCTGTGTCTCTGGATGGCACTCTTTACCTGTGTTCCTACTGAAATGAGCAGCTCCTGTACATATCGGGCCTTGTTAAGTGATCAGCCCAAACGCAAGAGCTCTTGGCAACTCAAATCAAACAGAATTAAATCTAAAATGGTTGCCACGAAGAAATTTGCATCGGAAGAAAACAAAATAGACACAGTATAAGATTAGATTATTATAATAATCAAGAGAAATCAGACATGGAGAAATAGGTGGGAAATTATAGAAAATTATCATCAATCAAAACCATGAATCATAGAATCACCAGGTTGGAAGAGACCCACTGAATTGTCGAGTCGAACCATTCCCATCAATCACTAACCCATGTCCCTTAGCACCTCGTCCACCCGTCCCTTAAACACCTCCAGGGAAGGGGACTCAACCCCCTCCCTGGGCAGCCTCTGCCAGTACACAGTGACCCTTTCTGTGAAAATTTTTTTTCTAATGTTCAGCCTGAACCTCCCCTGGTGGAGCTTGAGGCCATTCCCTCTCGTCCTGTCCCCTGTCACTTGGGAGAAGAGCCCAGCTCCCTCCTCTCCACAAGCTCCTTTCAGGTAGTTGGAGAGAGCAATGAGGTCTCCCCTCAGCCTCCTCTTCTCTAGGCTAAACACCCCCAGCTCTCTCAGCCGCTCCTCATAAAGCCTGTTCTCCAGCCCCTTCACCAGCTTTGTTGCTCTTCTCTGGACTCGCTCCAGAGCCTCAACATCCCTCTTGTGGTGAGGGGCCCAGAACTGAACACAGGATTCGAGGGGCGATCTCACCAGGGCCGAGTCCAGCTGTTGAAAGAAACTGGTTCAGATTTAGCTTGAGGAGGTAATTTTATACTGACTGTAAAAAATCTTTACCCGCATCATCATTTTTTGACATTCAGTCTGGTGTAGCAAGCTGGAAATGAAACGAAAGCAGTTACAGAGATGTTAACAGCCATGAAGCAATTCCAAGCTGCGACTGCATTTTTGTATTAGAGTATTCTTTTCCCACAAAGGTATGGGTTTTTTTTCATTTTGAAGAGTATGACTTAGCAAAGAGAAGCTGTGCTTAGCCTTTGACAAAACAAATAGAAGCAAAGTTAGCTTAGAACAACTTATGGTTAATGGGAAAACTTCATAGATTTTAGGTTAATTCAGTCTGGCACTTTGCTCCAGAAAGGAAGGACACAAATACAGGAAGATATACAGGAATTAGAAGAAAGTAGGAACAGCAAGTATTGGTTAATTGAAAAGTTAATATGGAAATATCATGAACTAAATGGTCATCTGAAAGTTCTAGAACTTTCAGTTTGAGAACCGAAAAAGCTCTCTCAGAGGGCATGAGGGACAGACTCTATAGAAATGTTATGTGGCCTCATGGGAGCTGGAATGGCTCCATACAGGCAGCTCGGGATGGATAGAAATGCTATCATTTTGCTCTTCAGTACTGTTAAAAGTTTGTCAAATTAGATTTTTAGTTGAGCTTCAGAAGTCACCTTGGATATTGATTGCTCTCCCCCGCTGCCTTCCCCGCTTAAAGAAGCCGTATTCACGTCCCTAATGGAGTCACAGCTTCCCTATAGTCTATACAAAACTGAAAGGAGAATATAATGAATTAACATGGGCTATAAACCTAGCAGTGGGGTACCAATTTGCATCTCTAACTTTACCGTGCTGTTTACAGGATGAATGTCCTGTGGAATGGAACTTAGCAGAAGATGAGTTGGTTTGAAGGCACTTAATATAAGAAAGAAGAAATAAACGCTTTGAAGAGTTAAACAATTTGCCTGCTATGCCTCAGCTGATGGCATTTGCTTCCAAAAACTAAGACTGCTGTAGTTCTGGTGGCATGTTGATATTTCATTTCCTCTGGATGCTTGGAGGTTATCTAGTGTGCTACTATCAAAGATCAGCAATCATGAAGTCCATCCCATGCAAAGCTGACATGGTGTTCCAACAGACCATATTTTTGCCTCGGAGCATAGGAAAAAAGGTTACAAAGAAAGGCCCTGGTGCAGGGGGTTGTACAGGGGCACCAATTTCATGATCTGATAATCTGAAGAGAGCATTATGCACTTGTGCTAGGCACCCTACATTAACTTTTCTTTTTCTGTTTGATGAAGACACAGCACAGATGCTGATCCTATCGCCTTTCTGATGGCGTAAGACTACACTGTCTCGTGTGCTGATTTAGATCCCATGATCCACTGTGCCGGCTTTGATCATCTAGCGTCTTACTGGTGGCCAAATAAAAACTGGTTTATTGCTTCTGTGGCTCAACAGCTAATGTGAAATAGAAGAGATAAGGGTTGTTGCATTTTTTAATAGCAGGAATGACACCGAGAACGCTCTCGTTAAAGAAATGGGAGACACCTAGATATTTTGGAATTATGTTTTTATGATTCATTAATTTTTTTGTTGAAGTGTTTCTCAACAATAAACGGGTGGAAAGCCCAAGGTAAAGCACAGCAGCTTACCTGAAAGCAATGGCCAACAGTTTAAATGTAAGATTGCATTGCCTACGCTTTTCGAAGAAGTAATTTATGCTGAAAGCAGGTGGGACGCTTCAACTGTGGTGATGCTGGAGGAGAGGCATTAATTTCTCTATTTGGACAGCTGGAAACTGAAACAGTGCACTTGATTGTGGCTCACATCTAGTGGCTTTGGTACCTTTGGAAAAAGGCATCACAAACTAATTCAAAGACAGACTTCACAAAATGAAATAAAAATATTTATTCATTGTGTTTGTGGTTTAACTTAGTTAAAATTTTATCTTGGGTGTTCACAAAATACTTATTCACTGTTTCACATGATACTTTTTTACTTTAACTATGTATTTTGTAATTTAGATCCAGTGTCTAGGTTGAAACCCTGAGCTAAACTTTCATTAAAATTTTGCTAAAGATTTTCTAATTTCCTAGTACCTGCTGACAGCCTCATTAATGCTGTGAAAAAATACATGAGCTCTGGTTTGGAATTTTAATTTAATTACGTAAAATAATGTCTTAAATGAAAGATCCAAACCAGATAACAGTACTCTGTCATTTCTCTTGCCACCAAAACCAAAAAGGCAAAAATCTAGCAGGTGTTATCTCACTGGGAAATGTTCAGTTAGAGTAAGAATCTTATTTTCATTAAAAGGAAAACAGTAACAAGACTAATACAGAGGCAAGCGCTGTGGATTCCATCAGCTGGTTACCTGAATAATGTTGCTTTTTCTATCTTTTTAGAGATTCAGCACACTGTAGGGCTTAAAACCATTGTGTCTGCAAAGAGGGAAGCGTACTATCTTAACTAAAATTTGATGGGGCAGTTAGGTAGGTGGTATCTGATCAGCCAGGATGGAATTTGGGTAGGAGAACCCTACTCTTGCAATAAGTGCTGCAAGCTTTAGGAGAACCTGCTATCAAGACCCTGTGTATAACTCAGTCCAGAGCACATCCAGGAGAATAGCTGTAGTGGGACGTTAGCTCAGACCTGAGTCGTGTCTCCTATCGAGTTACCACCTGGCACAGGTGTCCATTGAAGGGCTACTTTGTGGTTCCGTGAGATTAACCTAACTTGTAGCATGATTTTACATAGTGATCTCTCACTATAGAAGCCAAGCAAGGTTTGTAATATATTTAAAACAAGTAATGCTTTTGAATTAATGATTAAAAGCAGGTATCTATTATGGAACCCCAAATAAGATTTATGTCTCTTGCAATTAAAGAGCATGACAAAAGCAGTGAGTTTAAAAGCAGAAAGTTTCGGGGTTCAAATGTCTGAAGTGAGGAACTAGTTGCACATTTTCCATTATACAAATTAGAATATACAGTGTTATGTATACTTGCAGAGTTCCAATCTGCATTCTTAAATAGGAATTACAACACTATACACAAATTACTAGGGACGATACAATATACTGGTCATAGTGTTCATTTTCAACATTAGCTCCTTGGCTTTGGTTGGGTTCTTAATGCTGCTTTAACACTGTTCATTCCCTACCTTTGTATGATTCTTCCTGCGGCAAAAGAGCCTTTTGTTTAGAAAACTTCCCAATGATTACAGAACAAATTTATTTATTATTCAGGTGGTTCATTTATTAAGAATAAATAATTTAAGTATATTTTCTTTTGTTTAATTAATACATTAGCATTTGCAGCATATCCAGAAAGCGATGTTTATGTTCGTAGTCGTTGCTCAGGCCGTTTGTTCTGTTCTGCTTGACGGGCACTCTACTTTCTTATTAAAAGCTCCTGACCTGAGTAAGTCCCTGGAGAGATGCTCGCACACTTCTAGAGAGGCAGTGCAACCTGGGGTAGCAGTAGAAAAGCTCTCCATCATTCTGTCCAGGGCCTCCAACGTTCAAGGCGAGTTTAAATCCATGGAGCGAAAGAGCGAATCCTCAGGAAGGCCCCAGGCCTCGTTCAGACTTGTAAAGAAGCATAAATTACATCAGTGTCAAGGCTGCTGCATTTGGTGCACATAAAACCCAATACTTTATAGGACCTGCAAAAACAATTTTTACTTTCATTCTACTGAAATAGTAGATACTTATTTCTCTACTTGATTGCAATACCAGACTTCTATGCGTCATATTAAAATGCACACTGCACACTCCATAATGTTGTCTTTTAAAACTAGTTTCTTCTTTAAAATGGCAGAGATGCTCCTCTCCCCTTTCTTTTCCCAACAGGGAAAGATATTGCTGTTTTCGTTGTTACTACATAAACACTTTGTAAATGTAATAACATCTAGATTCCTGTGGCATATTTATTAACTATATATTAAGTTTAACATTGTATGAATCATGGCTTTAGGCACCCAGTCAGATTATGTGCATCCTGGTTTGGTGTTATGCAAATAGAGATCAGTGTCCTAAAATAAAGCAATAAAGAACATCGAAACGCAGACCCTGACCCGTTAACGAATGCTACAGTGGGGTTTGCTATAGGATCTGAATGATGTACTGGAATCTTTTGTATAGATGACAAAGTGACGTTCCTAATGTTGAAAATGAATGTTCTTTCACGATTTTATTCATTTTTGCTGTTTAAGTTGTTTTTTAATTAATGGAGTCTAATACCCTTAACAGTAGCATAATACCAATTTGTCCCTGAATATTAGTTAAATCGAGTTAAAGACATCCCTGCCTCTGCAGGGAAGTTGGGCTGGATGACCTGTAAAGGTCTCTTCCAACCCAAAGTCTTCTATGATTACTGCTAAGCTCCCTCTTCTTTATCACTTATAAACCTTGATATTCACCATGATGTTGTCAGAAACTAGGATCATCAACACAGTTAAGGCTCCCAGTTAAATATCCTGACAATCATGAGGTAGGTCTGACCGCGACCTTGGTGCTACTCCGATCTCTTCAGCAAACTGCCAGTCAGGGTTAAATTCCCCCCTTCCAGCAGTATCTTGTATCCACGCTGGGAAATTATGATAAAAATAATCTTTACATCTCCAGACTCAGATGGATCTTTCTGACTGACTGCCTCTGATGCCAGATCCACGTCAATAACTCTCAGTAAATGCATGGCTATGACCTTTTCCCCCTTGTCTTGGAATTTCTATTTACAAGACCAATAAACCACGTCAGAACAACGTGGTGGTTCTAGACATGTGAATGAATGGATCTCAGGTCAGAGCTAATCCGTCAGCAGGGTCCTGTTTGGGACTAAATAATATATTTCCTTACGGTAATGGTTCTGTCACAAACATACATGAGCAGAAATGGAAAGATACACTCCTTCAGCTGCACAGTGATCAGACAGAAAGAGCAAAATGAGTAAAGGATTTTAACTCGCTTCTTCAACCCAGGTATGGGCTGTAGAAGTTAGTGGGCACGCCTGGTTGCAAAGCAGCGTGAAATGTAGGACTTAATGGCAATTATTTCCTTTAAATTGCTGCATAGTACTACATCATCACTATCCTTTGTAAATCTTTCTATCCATCGATGTCCATCAAAGTGCCACCAGGAGACCGTATAACACTCAGGCCGTCATGTCAACAAACAAATACAATCATGGAAAAAGGAGAACAGTTTTTGATTAAGGTACCAGAGCTGGAATTAGTTTTTGATTCAGACACCAATATAAAGTTATCTATCGGTGAAGTCTTCTCATCTTTTGTACTTCAGCTCCCTGCCTGTGCAATGGGGTAACAATTGTCCCTCTTGATTGCTGCTATCTATCTTATTTATTTGGACTGTAAGCTGGCTGAGAAGAGAGATGCATCTTCCATACAGCCTCTACCTTGCTTTCTACATGCTACCAACAAATCAGTTATATTATGGGTTGTTAATACTTTTAAAGCAATATTTTCCCATGTTGGCTTCCTCAAATTCTTGCTAGTTCACTGTATGAAAGTACCCTCCTCTGAATTGCATTGCTGTGTTTATTTCAGTGTGCTAGGCCACAGGTCACACCTGTAACCTTCCAGAAAGTGGCATGTTGCATTATGGAGTTGTGGTGCTGCTTGCACCAGAAATGAACAAACTACAGTTCTCTAGATTTTACAGTTCCTTCTGTGCCTTTGCCAGTCTGACTGCTCAAATGAGGATAATTTTGGCCAGGCCCACATAGATTTACCCTGTAATTCCCATTCATGTTGATTCTTAAACCCGTCTCTGCTACATGAGGAAAATATTTTTCACTGAAAGGGTCGTCAGGCACTGGCAGAGGCTGCCCAGAGAGGTGGTGGAGTCACCACCCCTGGAGGTGTGTAAAAGACAGGCAGATAAGGTGCTCAGGGACATGGTTTAGGGGCAGATAGGAATGGTTGGACTTGATGATCCAAGAGGTGTTTTCCAACCTAGTGATTCCATGATTCTGTATTTAATATTTGCCTCCCGGTGATGGATGCTTGGGCACTCAGCACAGCAGAGCATCTTTAAAAAGCCGAGCTGCAAGGTGTGGGGCTGCTTTCACAGAACAGGTAGGGGGGTGCTCTCAGCTGGGTGCCAGCACGGGCGGCCAAGCCTTGTATCACACACTGAAAGCCCTTCTGGGCTGTTTGCAGGACACCCTTACTGTGCACGCGTACCAAACATTGGTTTGGAACATTTAACCCTTTGAGGATGGATGAGTTTTCGTCCTGACAAACAGAAGTGATGCAATAGCTGAATTCTTCATAAAAATATCTTGTTCTGTAGAAACATGAAAAACAACTGAATGCTGGCAAAAATGACTTTTCTTTTTTGTGCATAGCTGTCTGCTGAGTCATTTTATTGTTGATTTTATTGTTGATTTTATTGCTGATTTTCCCTAACTTTTCTTGATGCCCGTTCTATTCCAGCTCAGATTGGAGGAAAGCAGATTCTGTAACTAATTAGACAAGCAACCAGAATGAGTGTGAGCCTTTGGACTCACGTTACACCAGGCAGGTTCAGACTGGACATTATGAGAAATTTCTTCACAGAAGGAGTTCTGAAGCACTGGAAGAGGTGCCCAGGGAGATGGTTCAGTCAACATCCCTGGAGGAGGTTTAAAAGACGGGTAGATGAAGTGCTTAGGGATATGGTTTAGCAGTGGACAGGTACAGTTGGACTCATGATCTACAGAGTCTTTTCCAGCCTAGTGATTCTCTGAGAAGTTTGTCTCAGCCAGTGTAACTGGAAAATTTTTTGTTTGAATGAAGTGGAACATTAACTGCATATTGCCAGCCTCCCTCTCCAGCAGGTGAAGTGTTACATCTGGGAAAGGGCTTGGGTTCTTGTCTCTGAGTCCCATCCCACTTCTTCTGTGTGTGTGGCCAGAAGGAGGAGGAAATCTTGCATTCTGTCTACTGGAAGCAATTGCTTGATGAATCCCGCTTCTAGTAATAGAGGTAGATAATGAAAAAGAATAAATCTAAAGGCCCACACCCAAATGATTTTACCCAGTCAAGTGTTACACCGGGTTATGAAGGAAAGGACCCCAGTCTTGCTCTTTGGTACCCGCTGTTCAGCTAACACCCCTGGCCGCCTGAGCTGCTCTCTGCCGCAGTGACAGCCCTCACGAAGTCAAGGGAATAACAAGCACATCTTAGAGTTTCGATTCTGTTGCGAGTACTTGCTTTCCGGAGTCTGGTGGCTTCGATGAACAGTTTATTGCACAAGCAAGACAACAGCGAAGCAAGGAGGGAACTTGCAGGGCAGAGGCTTCCCTGCAATGATTCCTTGTAGCTCTCACAGCTAGTGTGTGGATATCTCACAGCTAGTGTACTCTTACAGTGAGCATCCTCAGTCACCTGTGCGTTCCTTCCAGATTATCTCAGACCTCTGCAATTCTGAATCCGAGCCTCTTCCAGGCATAGTTTCTGAGACACCATCACACAGCTTTCCTCGCCTTCCCAGCCCAATTCCACCTCTCTCCTGCACGGTTCCAAGCCTTTCCATCTCTAAAGGCTGAAGTCTTGTCATTTCTTGCTCATTTCTCCACCAGAACCTTTGCAATTTGTCCTCTTGGTTTCTCATTCTCTCCCCTCTCTTCCCGAGCTTTCTTTCCACCTCAGGTTTCCAAGGTCTCCCACTTCTCCTCCAAAACTACCTTTCTCTTCCCTGGCCCGTTCCTTGTTCCAGCCGCCACCTCTGGGCACCTGCCCTGCTGCCCTTTGCATCCTGCCCCCAAAGACCCGTTTGCTCCCTCTCTGTCCCCACCTTTCTCCACCTTCACCCCCAACTCCCCGCACCCCCCCGAGGTTACCAGTCTCCCCCCAACCCCACTGTCAGCTGGGGCGGCTCCCGGGGCCCCCTTGCTTTGCTCCTTGGCCCCAGCATCCCTGCACCCCCGGAATGCCTGCATCCTGCCCGGAGCCCCCCATATCCCTGGGATCCCTGCACCCCACTTAAAGCACCCCCCTCCCTACCCGCGGATTCTCGCCCCCCGCCGCCCCCCCTCCCCGTGACGTCGCGCGGTCCCGGGGCGGGCGCGGAGCCGCCCCAGCGCTGACAGCGAGCGCGGCTGCCGAGCGGCGGCGGCTCGGCTCCTCTCGGCTCGGCTCGGCTCGGCTCGGCTCGGCTCGGCTCGGCTCGGCTCGGCTCGGCTCGGCTCGGCTCGGCTCGGCTCGGCTCGGCTCCCCTCGGCTCGGCTCGGCTCCCCTCGGCTCGGCTCGGCTCGGCTCGGCTCGGCTCGGGAGCGGCGCTCTGCCCGGGGTCCGGCGATGCGGCGGGGCGGCTGCCGGGGGGCGGCGGCGCCGCTGCTGCTGCTGGGGCTGGGGCTGGGCAGCCTGCTCGCCGCCAAAGGCAGGTACCGCGCACCGGGACCCGCGCCGCGGGGGCGCCGCGCCCGGCCGGGGGCTCCGACACCGCGGGGGTCAGCCCGGAGCTCAGCGTGGAGCTCATCCCAGAGCCGGGGGTCCCGTCCCGGAGCCGTGGCGGCGGCTTGGGGACCGCGTCCCCCCGCGGGGCGGCAGGGGGAGCCGCCGCGCTCCCTGGGCCCGGGGCGGCGGGTCCCGCCGAGCATCCCGGGGCCGCTGCCCTCGGCTCTTCCCCCGCTTGGTGCCGTTTCCTCGCGGCTCCGCTCTGACTTTTCCAGCCTCAAGTTTGAACTTCAGTTTTGAGAACTCCGTGCGTTTTATGTTTAAAGGCAGTTCTTTTTACCTTTTTTTCTTTCTTTTTTTTTTTTTTTAATTTGAGGCTTTACCTTTCCTCGTACCTGCGCGCGTGGCAAGGAGGGGTGCTGGTTCCCCCGAGCAGCCCCCGCGGCACCGCCCGGGGGGATCGGCCCCTCCGCTCCGGTTCCTTCTGCCCTTTAAGGCGATTCTCTCCTGTTTGCGGCTCTTGCGAGAAGCGCCGCTCCAGCCGGGCCGAGGTGCCGGTGGCCGCCGCAGGTGGTTCGGCCGGAGGGAGCCGTGTCTGCCGGCCCTGCCCGCGGTGGCCGCCGGGGGGCAGCAGAGAGCGCCGCGCGGGGCCGCGGGGCCCCGGCCTTTGCGCTTGGAACACGCACATCTAAGCAGTAATTTATATCTACGTGTAACTGCTCCAAGTGTGCGCTCATTACTTTATATCTACGTGTAACTGCTCCAAGTGTGCGCTCATTACTTTATATCTACGTGTAACTGCTCCAGGTGTGCGCTCTTTTCTAAACACGCGTGGTTCTTAAATACTAACCATCTTCAAAGGCTCCGATGCAGGATTAATGAATGATCGTATCTAGCAGCTTTGGCAGACAGTATCTGATACAGTTACCTCTGTGGATTCTTCCTTCTTTATCCCTCTACCCGATCAGCAGAGAAAAGGAAAAAGGGTTTATTTCAATAAAAATCCGATGCCGCTCTGTCTTTGCTCTGTATTTACCCACAGGACAGACATTTTAATTTAAAAGGCGTTTTGCGGCTATCTTGCACTGTTCATTTTGTGCGTGAGGCTTGGTGCTGTAACCATAAACTTGATTTTTTGCTTGAAGGTGGATGCTTTCTGGCTAGGGATGCAGGATGTGGTGTGTACAGAGCTCCTCTGGTGCTTTAAACCCTGTTGTAGAGAGCAGCAAAGGCAATCCTAGATAACGATTTCAAATCTTACCCTATCTCATCTACTTGGCTCTGCTCTGCTGCTTCAAAACCAACCCCCACTCCTTTCCCCACATGTTTTTGGAGATGGGGGGAAAGGTTACAGAAGCAGTCCTGGTTTTCAATGCTCACTCAGCAGAATGCAACAATTTATTTCAAATATATACCTCTAGGCTGCAAAAAATGTTCCTTCTCCATAGAAAGGAAACAAACCAAGACCCTCTAAAATGGAAAAACAAATCTAAGAGTTAATGCCGGGATGTTTAGTAGGTGGTCTGTTACAGAACTTAATTTATGCATTAAACATTCATCTGCAGTTTGTGGCTTTTTTAGCTTTCTGGCAGGCTGTTGACCCTGGGATCTTTGTCACAGGTTCCAATGAAATCGCTATTTTGGACAGAAAAATGGTTTCTTTAAAGTATTTTCAGACAGCTGTGTTCGATAAGACAGAGAGGCACGCTTTCTGGATTATTGGAAACGCATTAATGATGTCTGGAAATTGTGCGGACAGTCTCTCGTGGTCTTCAGTTATGTAAAATAGAATGTGCTGAAGGGTAAGGTACATTTTTTTTCCAGCACATTCAGAATCCAAAGGTGCACGTGGTCACAGGCAGGGAGAAATACTACCTGCAGCACTGCACTTTCTGTCTCTCCACAAATCTATGCATAAGGCTGATCTCTTAAATTACTTATTATCTTATGCTAGCATTAACTATTAAACTACTCAGTGAAGTCCTAAGAAGGCTTCTATATCCAAATTCCTGGTGAGACCCAATTAGTCAGCCTTTCCAGTCTGACTATATTTGAACTTCATCACCAACATAAACATCATCTTAATCTTAATTTTTAAGTACAGCTGAAAGCCTCTCAATGATCTGCATAAGTAGGAATATTTGAGTCCAATTAAATTAATTACATGGGCAAAACTTGAAGTCTTAGTTATTCAAGACCTTTCCAAATCAATGGAACATTCAGTCCTACTTGGCAAACCTCTTATGTGAATACATCTGATATGACTATCAGTGGTAGAAAAACAACTAACCCGAGAGACAGAGCCAGCAGATTCTGCTTAAAAGAAAGATTAAAGCTTGGATGGAAGAAATTGAAGGAAAATCTTTGAGAGTATGCTAGACTGGTTCCAGTGTCTGGATTTTTCTGCATAACAGTTTGGTTACTTGAATTTTTTTTTCGCAGTGAACTGAAATATTTTCTGGATTGGTTCAAAGGAGAACTAAAAAAATAAGGACCTTCTTTTCATCCTCATCCAAAATACATGAGAGGTAATGTTTGGCCCACCGCTTAGGTCGGAAGGTGAGGATGAAGCAGCCTTGCTTTCTGTTGCTGGTGCTTTCTGCAGGTCACCAAGACACTGGAAAAGACAAGTAAACGGTTTCATTTCCTTTTTCTCATAAATAAATGGAGATAGGAATAGTCCTTTACAGCACTTCTCTTTTTTTTTTTTTTTAAAGTGTTTTGATTGAAAAGTGGTTAATGAAAACTAGCTCTTTGTCTCATAGGATAAAAGATTAAACTGATTATTAAGTCTGACTATCAATACAATGAAATGATTCAGAGGTCTCAAAGGACAGAAATCAGAGTATTTGATAACTGCTTTAGTATTTGGGTATTTCAGCACAGAGGACTGACAACTCTAAGTTGTCATTACAAAGGTAGAGAGTGTTTGCCAGCCGTAATGGTATCGTTACCCAGTTTAATTGCCTTATTTGGGAGGCTACCAAAACTGACAACTTAAGAGTTTCCGAGCTTCCAAAGCATCATTGAGTAGTGAGCGGAGTGTGCACCCTGGAGTCGTGTATTGTCGCCAGCATGGAATGGGGGAGCGCAGCGTGGGGTCCGTTTGGTCTCTTTTCCTCCTTGGAGTGACAGCCCTCAGCGTCTGAAGGCAGTGCCAGCATTGGAGAGACCTCATGGCCAAACTGCACACCTGAAACTGGCCTCAGGTCTCTTTTTCCACCTTTTAAAGATGGGGAGAAGCCGTGAAAGCTGATGAGACGCTCTCAGGGGCACTGTCACCTTGTTCTGATTATTTACTTTTTCACTGGTAAAAATGTATCGACGATCCAGGACTCGTGTGCATCCATCGGGCATTAAAAAGCAGGGTGCAAACTGCTAGTTTTCTACAACTGCTGCTTGCTGTGTTATGAAATGGGTTTTACTCGTAGGGCTCTTGAAAATTAAGTTTTATGAGGATGTTATTTAATATCTGATAAAGATGTTAGAAGGTAAGTTTTGTCATAGGCTTTTTGTGCATCAGATTTTCTGTCAGATTGACAGGATGTTTTGGGAAGGTAATTGCAAAGGTCCAGTTCCAGCTTTGCACAGGCTTCCTCTCCTTCCTTTGTGCCTATGTTCTTGACCTCCTCTTGGCCCTCATTTTGACTTAGTCTCCTCAAAGTGATTTGTTTCTTTTTCTTTTATTTCCAATAAGGTCATACTAGAAGGAGGCAAATAGCTTGCCTGGCCCCTATAGAGCGTCTGAATGGTGTAGCTAGCACTTCATTTAGCAGAGAGAGCTTCCTTACTGTGAAGTAAGTACCGGGGAAATGAAAGCTAAAATGTTTTGTTTCTATAGCAAGCTAATTGCTAGTGTCAAGTGGAGTTCCCTGTTGTCCATAGCCTGTTTTTGCAAATATGGCAAATAATTGAGTCCTGATATTGGAAACATGTTTAACGTTACTTTATGTGTCTGATTTTAAAAGAGAAATTTTAAAACCCAGTAGCAGTGAGATTTGGCCAGGCAGTGAGATTTAGTCTGTCTGTTTGTGGAGAGTGTACCTTATCTCAGAGATCCTTTTCCCCCTCTGGCATCCTTAGAAAAGAGCAGTCTGAGAATAACAGGTAGGAGGTGCAGACAACAGAGTCATTGATCCTTTTGACTCATTTGAGTACAATGAATGTCCTCAAAGGGCAGTTTCACAGCCTCTCAAATGTCTTAACCCTTTTGATTTTATAAACAAAAATTAACTGAAAAATAAATGATCTTCAAGCAAGTCATAGTCAATTTTAACAGCATTCTTTAGAATCCTTAACAGACGATCCTTTAGAATTCTTAACAGAGTTGGAAGATAGATTCCTTATTTGAGATTCGTCTGGAGAAAAATCTTTGGGCTTGGATGTTGCACTTCATGTAGAACCTGGGCCAGCTGGAGATAGTGCCAACAGAGAGCAACGGGATTGTAAATCTAGAAAAAGTGACCTGAGGAGTTGAGGTCAGCTGGAGGAAAAATAATCGAGGAACTTGCAAACAGTTCTCAGGAATGTAAAAAGCTGCAAAGCAGAGGAGAAAATTATCTTCTTTGTGCTCTCTGTGGGTAGGATATAAAGTAAAGAGCAGGAGGAAAGATTCAGAGTAGACTTTAGGAAAAGCTTACCTTAAAATATATTAGCATCTTTATCTGGAGAGCTGTAACAACTATTTGGAACAATATGAGCACCTATGAGTACCAGAACTTTTGGCATGGAGGCAAATGGATGGAATGACTTTCTAAGGTCATTCCAGCACCTGAGTCTCAAACTACCCATAAAACATTTGGTAGTGGAGAAACAAAAGAGTTAAAGGCAATATGGACATTGAAAAAAATGTTATATCACCTGAGATGCCTCTTCAGGCATCTTATACCATTCCTTGGCTGCTCTGCAGATGCTGACTTGCAGCCCTCTTTCTCTGGCATCCGCTGCGGCTCTCCCTCCTGGGGGTACTCTCATGCTTCTTTGTATATTCTCCTAGATAAAATCCTTCTGTCCTCAAAAGGTACAGTGTTCAACAACTGTGTGAAGTAGTCGCTCCTCCTCTGTTCTCTAGAGCCTTCCACTGAATCGCGATCTAGCTGTAGGTGCTATAAATGGTCATATAGGCTGTTCACGTCTTTGGTACTAAACCGTTACAGAAGAAGCTGTAGGGTGTCGTAGATGCTGAACCTTCAGCTGGATTCAGCAAATGATTGTACAGCTTCATGAAAGCAAAAAAAATTTCAATGTGTGCGTAATGTGCAAAGGCACAACCTCTTGTTGCAGTGGTTGTATGCAACCTACTGCTGGAAGCTGGAAGAAAATCCAGAGTGATATTTTATATGGTTTCTGATTTGCTAAAGACAGTTGGCTGTTGTGGTCAAAGATAGGCATCCTAGCTTAGATTGTCCTGTTCTCCTACTGGTGATTCTATGATTCTGTGATTCCCGTGGGTTTTGCCAGCCAGCCAGGTAAATGAGAGTGTGTGTGTCTGACTGATGAAATGGGCTTACTTGCTGAGCACAAATTGTGGTATTTTGCTCTTAGGTTTATGCTGGATTTGAAAGAAGACCCTGGCTTTTTGAGTGTCCACAAATGCACGTTTTAGGTAGCACGCTGGCAAGCCCACATTAAACGCTGTATGAGTCCCTGTAATAATTGCAGCTGAGGCAGACAAGAGAGTGACTGGGAATCTGGAATCCGGAATCTGAGTCTTAAACTTCTGAATCAGGAAACAGGTGAGCCCTGCTGACGGATTGAAAAGTGTGAGTCAGAATAATAAGAGTAAAAAGAGAAGACAGTTTGAAAAGAACTAGGGGTGGGGGGAAAAGCCTAGTGTCAAACCTGGGAAAGGCACTTGTTATATCAAAACCACAATATTCTCAGACTAAAGTTAAAGTTGGGGATTTGATCACATTAGACTTCTATCTGTGACTTTAAGTTCGTTTTGATTATTTAAAAATAGAAAATTTGTCATGATTTGGAAAGGGTATTTATGAAAATAAGGAGAAATTTTGCAGGAGGCTTGGCGTGATTTAAAGAGTTGTTAAATCTGTCACTGTGTGCAGAAGCAGGTTGCTTGTCTGTCACTTTATGATGTAATACATAAAGCGCTTTCTGCAGCATCGTAGGCTTTCCTGTGCTGCGAGTTTCTTGCAGAACAGCAGAATGGGGTGTCCGGTGGACAAGATGTGTGTTTCAGAAAACAAGGGTATGTGAAAGCATGTCGATGTGTAAGCTCTGTATTTATTTTAAACAGACTTAATTGTGTATATGTACACGTGCCTGCGTTCTTAACTGTGGGCTATAAGAAATGATCAAATCTGGAAGAAAACACTGCAAGTCATTTTGTGTTCCGCATCTCGGGAGCTTCCATTGTAAGGCTGGGGTGTGCCAAAGTCCTTGAATTCTTTGTGTGGACTTGCTGAGTTTGCTTTGATACCATTCTTCAGAGGAAATCCTACTGCAGGAAGAAAAAAAATGAGCCTTCATTTCCATGTTGTTTACATCTTTGTGAGCTCTGTCCATGTAGTCTGGTGGCTTCTGCATGGCTGGGAAGCTGCAAAGTGAGAACTCCTGCTTTGGGTTTGGTTTTATGTAATCGGGGTGCTTTGGCGTGCTAAGAACGACGCCCACTTGGAGAGAAGGGTGCACGTCTCACTGCGGGGCTTCGAGCAGACATCTCCAGGGTCCTCATGATGCTTCAGTGCTTTGGTTTCTTTTATGAACTGCAGATTTACTGCATAGATGAGATTAATGAGGGGAATTGAAATCTTTAAAGTGTTTATGTGTAGATTTCTAAAGTGTACTTTAGGACAATTCATTCCAAATGTATGTATTCCAATAAAAATGAATGTGATGACTGCTTATAGCTGTTGAGTAAGAGAGTGAGTTATGGAGTTGTTAAAACCTGAGTATAGTACGGCATCAAAAGTACAAGCAGCTTCTTGATAAAATCAGCATAAACGCTGTAGTCACAAGCGTAATCGGGTAATTTGACATTTGTCGTTCTCAATAACTAACATTTAAAAAAATAAGTTTGATGCTTAAACCACATTGAATATAAATGGGATTTATCCCCTCAAACCCTGAAATCCTACTTAACACAGGAGATGGATGATTCTTAAAATCTCTCTCTTAAGAAATTGCTGGGGTTTGTGTAACTGTATTTTAAGTTCTGTTGCTTGGTGGTGAAATAACGCTGCTTTTGGCTTTTTGGTATCGTTAGGGTCTGTATGAGATGTTCAAACTTGCCAGCAATGAAACAGAGTGAAAACCAGTTCATTATTTTTGGCCCTTATGGGGCTGGCTGCGTATCCTCAAGGTCACTCGGCCACAGTGCCAGCTGACCAATACATCACTTGGAACAGCTGCGCTATGGAAGAGGATTTTGCCTATTGTGTAAAAGCATTGTTTGAAATTGGATATGAGAAGCTTATATGCTGAATTACAATTCATTTTAATGTGACTCCTCTCTGTATTGATTGTTAAGATGGTTTTGCATGGAACTGCAGTTTCCTAGCAGTTATTGCTGTTATTTAGATGTTTGATCTTTGTAGGTGAAATCTTGACCCTGGTTAAATCGATGTGAGATTTGTAGTGTATAGCAGGGAGATCAAGGTCTCCTCCTTTGTGTATTTTAGAATAAATGTAAACAGTTCTTCCCAAGCTTTTAATGTTTTGCTAATAGTTGCCTTTATCCAAACAGGAGGAATGTTTGATTTCATCCCTTTCACTTCATGGATTCCTATGGTATAACTGCTTTCATTGAGTCCACAGAACAATTCTTGGGGTTTTTGTTCTTTTCAAAGTGCTTTTCATTCAACTTAAAACTATTCAGCGAAGTGTTGACAAAGATAGCTGTCCTACAGATTTAAGTGTGGTTATTCTTTGAGGTGTTGACTTTCAAAATATTTCTAATGAAGCAGTCTGTGTTTCTCTTGTTTCCTCCTTTGTCTTGTCTTTCATCCCATCCCTGTGGTTCCTGTCTGGTACGGGTTGAAGGCACAGAGTACGGTAAAGACTAGCAGTGCTGCAGTTCCCCAAGGTTTCAGTTGTACTCATGCTGTCAAAGTGTATTTTGTTGCTTTTTTAAATCAGACAAATCACTTTTTAAGTTCTGTATCCCAAATATGGATAATACTTATCTGGTTTTTTAATAACAGTTATATTAATAATTACATTTTATTTGCCTTACTGCTACTTCCCTACCCTTAGGACAATCAAAATTAAGTGGGACACCATAAGTTCATTTGAAGAAAATTACCATTAAATGTAAATATTCAGATTGTGTTGTCTTCTAATCTACAGTCATCCACCACTCGCCACTCAGATTACAGTAAGAGGTGAGAAAAATTGGACTCTTCTAGAGCCTTATTTCTTCTCACTTTCTCACCTGAGTAGATTCCCCTCTCACTGAAATATGGAAATGCTTATGAATACTATGTGTTTGTATTTTATTCCGTAAAGGATAATAAACCCTATTTGTAATCTGAGGGAGAAGTGAAAAGGTAATGTAGGGATATCATAAAAGTTTACAAACACAAATGAGGTAATAAATGTTTCCCTCAACTTTGTGTGAGGGTTTGTTGTTTTTTTGTTACACGTGATTGTTTAATGGCCACAAGCTCCACCAGGGGAGGTTCAGGCTGGACATTAGGAAAAAATTTTTCACAGAAAGGGTGATTGGGCACTGGCAGAGGCTGCCCAGGGAGGGGATTGAGTCACCTTCCCTGGAGGGGTTTATGGCACGGGTGGATGAGGTGCTGAGGGACATGGTTTAGTGTTTGATGGGAATGGTTGGACTCAATGATCCGGTGAGTCTCTTCCAACCTGGTTATTCCATGATTCTATGATTCTATGATCTCTCTGTTCTAAAATACTTGCCACAAAGTGCTGACTGTAGCTTTATTGTAAAGGATTTTTGAGATTTTTATCCTTGCAAAATGTTTCTTGGATATCTTTTCCCAGATCATGTCTGACTCAGTTCTTTTGGAGATTTAACTAGTATTGCATATAAGCAATTGCTCTGGTATGAGTTATGATCATCCCAGAATACACTTTTGACCTTTTAACTTTTCTGCTGCAATCAGTATAATGACTGTGTTGAACAAAGAAGGAAATTGAAGGCCAAATATTATACAGGGGAGTTGAATCACTTGGGATCTGGAGAAGACTGGCTATGATCTGTGGGAAGGGAGCTGTTTGCAGTCTTTTCATGTGTATAATGTGCAGCTATCCTTCTCAGCTATTGTTGCATGCACAGTGGGAGAAATTTGATGATAGGAAGTGTAGGCAAGCATGGAAGTGCACTGCAGGAACTTCTGGAAGAACAGTGCCCGTGGGCTGCTGCTTGTGAATTATTTTGCGTTGTTCCTGAGAAGCACTAATAGCTGCGCTGGTCCCTCAAGTGGGGAGAAAAAACCTAAGATCATGGAGGGGAATCATATTCTACTCTTGCTCCCTTCTCTGCATCCTAAAAGATGTCATTGTGCCTTATAATTCTCCAAAGGGTAAGTAACTTTAAGCTGAACAACTCTGCAGTTACAGAAAAATAAAGTTCTTCCTGGCTGGCTTGTAATACTTTGGCTGATTTAATGCCTGTTATTACAAATTAAATCTTAAATCATAGTTCTAAATATAAAATTAAGAACTTTCTAAACTGTGCAATATTTTCCTGATGCTTATTAATGTATGTAGTCAGTCTATCAAAATTCAGCACCTTGTGATCCAGATGAGATTCAGGAGGTGGGAAGAAAATGAAATTGTTTCACGTTCTCAAACATTTTGAGGTTAGTGTTTAGTAAGGTAAGCCTTTGCTCCTACCTTAGTGTTCGTTGTTGCAGGAATTTGATTTGAAATATATAACAATTGATGCAGCTTTCATTTCCCTCGTCATAAGTCATCTTAATTTTGGTTTTCCCATTATTAAATGGAACTAATTGCCATCAGCTTTGTGACTTATTAGGTGGGTAATATGCTTTGTTCTAAACTTTGGAGTGCATGTAGCAAAACTTTGAGGGTGGTTTCAGCCCTTCAGCTGGAAGGCAGCTCATGTGCTTTTCAAAGTATGTGTCTTAGAACAATGACTGGACCTCCCCTGGGAGGGCAATGAGTTCCACATTGATCGGTCAGATCGCACAGGAGCTCCTATTTTTTCGTCATTAAAGTCAGTGGGGTGGCTTATGACCAAAACTGGGCTTTCAGTTGTAAAATCACAGTGGTGCGTGTTTTGCAGGTCAAGACTAGGGTCCAAAATAGGACAAAACAATGCACTCTGGATTTTTTTTTGAGAAGGTTATAAACCTGTATTTCTTAATAAGCTGACTTTGCATTGGAATTTGCATCAAAATGTGGCACTGGAGGGAAAGAGAGCTCTAGGTGTAGTGCTGAGATATCACTTAGAGACCATAGATTTGCTGGTCTTCATACTTCCTTCTTGGCTCTCTGAGATCCCACAGGCAGGGTTGTGCGTGAAGTAAATTTTCCTTTACTGCTGATTCTTTGTGAAAGAGGTGGTACCGTTTCTATTTTCAGTTCTGTCCTTTGATAAGAGATAAGCCATGTTCTGTGAATATCTGCCTGTCATCTGGTCTGAGCTGTCTGGCCATTTCATCAGAAGTTTTCACTTTGTGTACCGGGTACAGCAAGGAATGAGGTGGTGTGCAAGGAGAGCCAGCAGTGCCTGCTTTCTTATTTGGAGCCAGAAAATAGACTTTATCTGGATCCTTTTCTTCTTGTGAATGGGCAAAATGATTTCTGAATTCTGTTATGAACCAACTGGGTGATGCTGGTGGAACAAATATGTTATCGCTCATTCTCAGCTGTGCTTGATTTATCGAAAAGTGATGAAAACTTGTTTATCTTCACTATAAAATTTACAAAGAAAACGGCACTGGGGCTGTGGAAGCTATCTGAGAAGGCTTAGTTAGCTTGCAGGTACACAAACTAGTTTGCTCTTTGCATGGTTTCCATTTTTTTCTCCCCTTGCTGCCTCACAGTCTGGAACTGCCCTTAATGGCATTCAGGACTTTCCCGTCTAAGTGCCATGAATCAAGTGCATTTCTCAGCACTGGTGTGCAGACTGTACTAGCAGGTACTGGCACTGCATTTTTTTGGTTCCAGGCCACAGTTCTTCCCATCCTTTCCCTCAGGATTTTGTACTGTTTGAGAAACAGTTTGGAATTATTTTTGTTCAATACTTTAGGGTTCTTTTATGTGTGTTTTTTTTTCTTTTCCCCTTCTTCTTTGTTGGCTCTGGTAGCTCTTAAAGAATTCTTTTCCTCTTGCATTATATTTTGTTGAAGCTGGTGGATATGATTGTTTATTTATTTTGATGATCTCAAGAAGAGAGTGTGTGTCCCTTGCATCCTTCCACTGGACTGGAGAGCTGACCAGCTCTGTGCACGAGCATCCCAGTGGTTCCCGGTGCAGTGGGCTCCAGAGCCAGTTCTGTTCCTTGCTCGGACCCAGCTGGGGCTGGAAGGTCTGTTTTCTGCCCTTGGTAAAGGATCTGAGCAGCGTTCTGGCTTGTTCTGCAGATGGTGCAAAGGATGGGGAGGGACTGTTCACAAAGGCTGGTGGTGATAGGATGAGGGGCAGTGGCTGTAAGCTGGAGAGGGGCAGATTTAGACTAGACATAAGGAGGAATTTCTTCAGGATGAGGGTGGTGAGGCCCTGGGACAGGGAAGCTGTGGCTGCCCCGTCCCTGGAGGTGTTCCAGGCCAGGTTGGATGGGCCTTGGGCAGCCTGAGCCAGCGGGAGGTGTCGCTGCCCAGGGCAGGGGCTGGAACACAAACTATTCTGTGATTCTATGATAGAAGCTTTTCCCGGAGTGTATGTTTTTGCACTTTCTCTGTCAATGTCCTCAGTCCGCGTTCAGTGAAGAAAAAGCCTTGTCAGCTTTCTTATGTAGTGTCATAGCAACCAATGGCTGATGCAGCAAGCTCTGTGTGCACTGGTCAGGAGCAAGACTGGGTGTGAAAGTCAGTCAGGGAAAGAAATGGAGCAGCCTGGTGTCTGAGTGCATGTGGGACACTGGCTTCTTCTCCAAACTCGCACGTCTTCCTGCCTTGCTGTTTGTCACAAGGACAGGGCCAGAATTCTGTTATTCAGGTCATTCCTACACCAGCTCAGAAATGGGTTATTATGTTGTTTGTGCTCTGGATTCCACTTTCTTCCTTAAACTAAACTGCATTTGAAAAATTAACATATGTGGTAAAAATTGCTGGCAGTTACTGGCTCGTGAGTTCTCCTTGAAG
The DNA here is from genome assembly GCA_033459285.1 of Clamator glandarius. Lineage (NCBI taxonomy): Eukaryota > Metazoa > Chordata > Aves > Cuculiformes > Cuculidae > Clamator > Clamator glandarius. Next base: position 1,365,554 of record JAUNZM010000413.1, read on the forward strand.
TGCGCATCAAGCTAACATTCTTTCATTTCTGTATGGAATATTCTTACGATTACATTTACATTTTCTTCCCCCACTCTCAGCAGAACATTCAGCTGTTGTTATCTCTGCTTTCCGCTTTTGTAGGTGTTCAGACGTTTCTATAAAAAAGTTTTATAAAAAAGTTTTGCAGAAGACTGCATGAAGCGCGTAACAGCTATTATTGATTTCCTCAGTAATGGAATAATGTTCATCTCTCCTCTTAGCTGGTCTCCTGGGATTCCGCAGGTCATGCGGTACCATAATAAAATCAAACACTGACACATTATTTGTTAAGCTATACATCAGGAATAGAAAATGAGGCCCAAAATAACTCTTAGCTGTCTCTCTTTTTTTTTTTTTTAACTGCTGACTTTGTACTTGTTTTGTTTTTTTAAATATCATGAAACATTAATGTAGAAAAAGCAGTAAGTGGCAGAGACTGCTGCTCCGATGGAAGTACCAGCTTGCTTTGTCAGGAGGAGCTGACAGATAAAACATTAAATATAATTAAGTTGTTTGCATTGGCATACAGCTGTTAAGAACCAGGACAACGTCTCCATCCTTTTTTATCTCCCTTTATGTCCTTTTGTGAAATTACGTTTAGTTGGTGATATTTCAGCAGGATAAAAGTGGAGCCTATCTGAGCTGTTGTAAAATTTCTTAAATGAATTTGTTCCTTCACGAAATACAAGGGGGAATAATATAGCCCTGAGTGCAAGAGTCAGGATTCCTTCTGATTTAAGAAGAGGTCTCTGAATGAAATGAGGACAAAGCTTTACTTTAATCTTTGTAAGAATGAAGTGATATCATTTCATACTTTTAATAATTTAAAAGCTTTTCCCTGCCCTGGCTGTTTCTTGTTTTCAAATGTATTATACATTTCACTTGAAGTCTTTTTTAACATGATGCCTTCTTTGTTCTGCAAGGAGATAGTTTCTCCTGTAAGTTTTGTTTGTCTTTTAGTACAAGGCTGTGAACAGACTGGTTTTACCTTAAATAACAGCTAATGTCACTGATTGCTCTCTTTGCTGATTCTTCTTTGCTATTTAACATGCAGGCTTCCATATAGTGTCAAGTTAGGGGGAGTATCAAAGGCAGCTATGCTTCTGTTATGACTTAGATAGAAGACCTGTTCTTCTGTCCTGCATACTTTAACAGCAGCACAATAATATTTCGTTATTCCATGTAGATGATTATTCTGCAGTCAGAACACTGCTGTTGAGTTTAGCTTTCATTAACTAAGAATAAACAGGACTAAACAAAAGGGTCAAGTTATTTCTTGTAGTAGTGTATGATCCTATGAATCCAATCAAGATGTGTAGAGGTTTAATCAGTGGGATGATATCATGCTCCTTCTTTTTGATTACTATTTTAATATTATTTGATGGGCTGTGGGAAGAGCTGACTATATTTCATCATTTTTCTATCAAGAAAGCATAGTCATAGTTGAAGTAACAATCCAAGGAAGTTTCTAATTTGCAATGAAAATCCAAAGTAAACAAACCCGAGTGTTGTATATAAAAACAAAAATATGATCTCTTATTTCCATTCATTTGCCTGTAGCTTCTTTTTGCTTTGGGGCCTGGCAGATGTGCTTATTCTGATTAAACTGGCTGGGCTGCGTGCACTTGGTTTAGTGGTTTCTTCTATTTATTACCGTGGGCACAGAAATATTACCGTGGAGTGAATGAGTTGTTTGCACAAGTATGGAATAGCAAATTCAGCTGAGGATATTTACAGGTTTTCATGGTGGGCTAGGATTGAGTCATTCTCGGGCACATCCTTAAATGGAAGTAAGTTTTTTTTTTCTCCAACCAGGATCTTAAACGGGAGGAAAAAGAAGTAATATTCTGTCTTTCTGTCTGTTTCTCACATGCTGACATTCCTCATTGCCTGAGAATTTGTGGTGACACCTGGAGTTTGATGCCGATATTGATGTTAATGCAGCGGCTTCCGAGGCGTAATTAGGACGATAAATGGCATAATTCTGTGGTTAGATTCTCCTGCCACACACTGTGCCATGAAGCTGCAGCTTAACTTGTAGCCTGCTGGGAGGTGAAAACGTTGCTGTTGCCTGCACACAGTGTGAAATGTTCAGTCCGTGTTTAGATTTGAATAATGCTTTTAATAACAGTAAATGTCTCTGGTAATCAAAATCCCTGTGTAATTGTTTAGCTGCTTTCACAGTGTGAATCAATGTACTTCGGGTGTTCCTTTGCTTAACAAACTGCAGTCAAGGAGCCAGTTCCTTTAGTGTAACAGTTGTGTGAGAAGGAATGGGAGCAGGGGCAATTGGAATTGGGTTTTGGCAAGTAGAGGCTTTAGCAGGAAGAGCAAAGCACAAGATATTAGGTGTGTCCCACCCTAAATTGTTAAAATCTGTAGCTTCTTAGTGAATACATACTCTCTCACTTGAAAATTGAAATTTGATGTTAATACTGTCAAGCTTTTAACATCTTGGTGAATTTGAGGATATAATTTAACCCCCCGCTGTTCTTTGCTTCATGTTGGAATGAAAAGGATGCATCTTCATTTGTATCCTGCCCTGAAATTATCTAGAGGTCCTGTGTGTGTCCTGTGTTCTATCATCTGTTACTTTTAGCCCTCATTCAAGCAGAATTTTCAATGTCTGAAGAGAGAGTTTAATTTCACCAGAGAACTTTGTTGCTGGTCAGAATGTATCAGAAATACTCCTCAGTTCCCTGCCAGTGGTTGAAGAGCCGCTGTAAAAATAGTAACAGCACATCTTCCACGCTGAGGATATTCCACACTGATATTCTGAGATGTAAATACAACGTATGCAAGGGTGGAAAGATACTAGGGGTAGTAGAAAAGAGAAAGAGACTTTATAATTTCTTGGGGAAGTTGCTTGGCAATTGGAGCGTGGTTTTGTAATGGGAAGAAGAATTTGCTCTGTGCACTGTGTGTATCTCCACTCTGTAGTAAGCCCAGATGAAACACACTTGATTTGAATGGTTTAAGTAAGCAGTGCATGAGCTATCACAAAGCAGAGGCCGATTGCATGTAAATGGTTTCTATATCTTTATGCATGTTTCCTTGGTTGTATTTGTTGAGTCTTTTGTCCAGAGGTCTTGGAGGCTTTTGCTTTAAATAAATTGTAAGAGATTTTGCGAGTTCTTAGGTGAGCTGGCAAGGGGAGGTTATGGGAAACACACAGACTGTCAACATAGAATTGTCCCTATCTTCCTCAAGGGACATTCTAGCTCGTATTAAAAGGCAGCTGGACACTGTCTCTACCCCATCTTCCTTGCTGCAAAAATACTCGCAGTGTGAAGCACAAATGAGCATGGGCTTTAAGGTTTTGCATGGGCAGTGCGACATTAGGGCAGAATCAGATGAGAGGGCACAGACTGTCATGAGCATAATGCCGTGCTGTAAACTTGGGGGGGGGAATTAATACTGCTGTCAGTGTGAAAGTTTTCCAGTTTGTCTGCTCATTAGAGCCTGATTTTGGGGAGTGAATATGGCACAGAAACTGGAAGGTGGCATTTAGAGTCCGTTCTTGCTGTAGGAAAGGAGGCTGACCCAGCTTTCTCTGCTCGGTTCACTGTGGTCTGCTCCCGTTCGTTAGCTTGGCTCTTCCCTCGGGGATCCCCCAGTTTCAAGCTGTGATGCTGCTGTGTGATGCTGTAAGGTGGAACTGAATCTGAAGAAGTACATGAAATATTTCCAAAGGACTCCTGAAATGCTTTCTGTTGTGGTTGATCTGGTGGCATCAGCTTGACTTTTCTTTTGTAGTAGTTCTGTTTGCTCAACACGCTTTTGAAATATGTTCTCTCTTTAAAGTTTTGGCCTGCATGGAGTTTTCTCTGAATGTTGTACTTGTCTGAAGCGTTCCTGGGGCTAAGGCCTTCTGGATAGGTTGAATCAGTGAGGAATCAGTCTTCCAGTGAATTCAAAACTCTACTAGGAGGATCTGAGTAATTACAGTTTTAAAATTTTGGTGTGGATTCTGAAGGCAGGAACGTGGATGCATCTGGTGGTGTGTATGGATACACAACCAAAGAAGAGCATATGACTTTTAAACATCTGGAAGACTTGGAGTAAAACTCCATCCTTGTTTGAGATTTTTTTAGTCCCGGTGTACTAATCCAAGTTAACTGGTTTTTGTAGCAAAGAATTTGCTTGTTACTATTTAAAATGTAATTTTAATCTGCTTCATGGGGAGCTGAGGAGTCAAAATTTAATTCTAGTACTGAAACAGGATCTGCTCAGTTTGCTACTGGGAAAATATATACACTGCAGCTCGTAAGTCACGACTTAAATAGATTTCTACAGAAATACTGAGGACACTGAGTTGCTTTGCAGACTTGTAGTTTTTCATAGTGCCAAACTTTATTTGATACTATGGGACTTTTTAGAAATTTAGGTATCAGCTGCAGCTGCATGTGACATTCTTTGCAGACATAAATAAGTTTAGAAAGGCTTAAGCTCCAGTTCGGTTATTTCAGGATTTCTCCTTCTCTCTCATCTTTCTCTTTTTCTCATTTGTGAACTGTCGTGAAATTCTCTTCCCTTTTCTTGGTCAGATAGTTATTTTCAAGGGTGAACATTATTCTTCTCTAAACCTCCCTAAAACAACGTAGGAGGACAACCACAGAAGACTTGGAATTCAATCACTACCAAATAAAATGTTCATGAAATGAAATACTGTTTCTAATCATGTGAAATAATGAAAGCCTTCCATGGTCAGCTGCAGTAGGAAGAGCACAGAAAGTACCGAGAAGCAATTAACTTTAAGTGATTTCTTTCAATTTTGAGCCAGCTATTCCTGTATTATCTCTGCTTTGTGAGTAAGGCAGTAGTTTTTTCTGAGCATTAATAATAATAGTACATGATATGTCTAAATAACCCTGTGCTTTGAGTTATTCTGACCTCTTGGGCAATGGATTGATCTGCAATGACTTTGCTATGACATGATCAAAAAGAATAGAAGAATGTAAAAATACAAGTACTTAAAAACTCTCCAAAGTAAATGTAATGTTGCTGACCAGAGTAAAACTTTTCTCTGAAAATGTCAAAAGTAGAGTTTTCTTTCCAGGGAAAAATGGTTGTTCTACCCCCTGCCCCCAAACAGTCTAAGCTGTTAGAAGTTTTTGCACAAGAAATTTATTTTAATGTCAAGTTGTATTATTGGTGTGGAGGGGAAATGGAAATAGTTTAGCAGTCTTGTGTTCCTCGCGTTCACCTTCCATCACGTGCTGTGTTCTTCCAGCTGCTTTTACAACCCCTGAAGCTGAAATGCTGGTGAAATGGGGAAAGAATCTTCATTCCAGTTCCATGTTATGTCTGATGTTTGATATCCATAGCCTCAGGATAAATCCTGTTGACTTTCAGGGAGGAGTAGGCTTTGAGACATTCAGGCCTAGTCTTCATGGTTCATAACTGGGAAAACTGATGGAAAATAACTAAAATTGTGATGTCAGAGCATGTAAGTATGAAAATGGGAATGCAGATCTATTAGTAACTCCCCCCCACTGTACATAAGAACTCATTTAACTGCTTTTCCGGCTTCTTTGTCGCTCTAGGTGTGCTGCCTGCTGTGCAAGTGCCGTGGTGCACTGTTTCCTCTGACCTCATGTCCAACGTTCCACCAGGTTTGCCTGGTGCAGGATTCAGCGATCTGATGTGTGGTAGAGGTTACACTAGGCTGGAGAGAGGGTGTGCTGTTTCAGGAGTTCAGCTGAGTACCCCTAGTCTCGCTGGAAAACCTGCACCAAAGCCTCTGCCTGTTGGAAGTCCAAATTGCATGTCTGCTGTGCAGTGATTTCCATTGTGTGAGTAAAGGGATAAATATTTCTTCCTGCAGCTGGAGACGTGTGACCAGTACATGGGTTCTTCCTCCATCCCTGCAAGAGGAGGCAGGTGTGTGAACGGGTACTGGAGGCAAACAGCCAAAACTATTGGTGGTTTAAGAAGAAACAGATTAAGAACCAGTTTATGGAGAAGTTTCTGTATGGGTAATCTGCTTTACACGGGTAAAGATGGCGAAGCTAAAGCTTTGATCTCTGGCCAAGTTCTTCACAAATGCTAGTGCTGTCTCTCACATTGTTTGGAAATTGTGGTTGTTTGCTGCTCTCCAGGGGATTAAGCTACAATGTACAGATGTTGTTTTGTTTCTTTATGAATCTTCACAGGAAGGTCTAGTGCCCTTACGCTTAATATCATTTTTTTTAAGTTAATCTGGCTGAATTCCATACCAAGTAGGCTGTGAGATGCTATGGAAATATGAACCCCGTATCTTTGCTACACATTTACACAAGAGCCATCTGGCACTGAGACTGCATTCATTTGCTTCCTGCTAGGAGGCAGTTTTGGGTCAGAAGCACCATAACTGACATCTGAGAAGAAGGGCGTGTAATGGCCCTGCTGAGAGACCTTGTTTCACCAGCAAGCATGGAATACTTGCCCACAGGCTTTGTGCAGCAGGGTGGCCTAAGCTTTTGAAGATGAATCTTCTGCTTTGAATACAACTCATTCATGCTTTCTCTTAGATTTTACGTGTGTGATTGTAGGGGATCAGACACAGCTGAGCATATGAAAAATATTACAGAGGTGTTGATAGAGAATGAGTCTCTTCCTTGCTGAAGCGTTATTCTTTATTGTCCTAGTGTATCATTGGTAAATAGATTGAAGTAGGGTAGAAAAAAATTTAGCTAATTTGTCAGTGGATGTAACTGATTTTATAAGAGGTAGAAGTAAGCTCTTGCAGTGAAAATAGCTGTAATAGAAGAAAAGTGTAATTGTAACCCTCAGCTTCCAAATTGTATGTAAAATTTATTACTTTGCTTTATGAAATCTAATGTGTTCCTCTATAAATAATGCTACAGGATCAAATGGGTGGTTTTATCAGCAGTTAACTTTCTTTCTCTGTCAGAAAACAGTGTCCTGCAAAGAGATCAACGGTAATTTAAATTCCTCTTTGCAGAGGATGGTGTTGAATGTTTAAAATCAAAAGTTGAGTTCTGTAGCATCTCAGGATGATCATCGGGGAGTGGTCTCTCTACCATTTTGGAGCTTTGTAAAGGTCAGAGCGATTCTGAATGGGTTGAAGATCTCATCTCTCCTAACCCAGCTACAGAGTTCAGGCCCTTCTATGTAATCTCAGATGGCTGATGATCTTTTCAATATTGGCCTTCAGGATCTGCCTCTGTAGCAAATAAAGGGTTGAGTGTCTTTTGCTTTGTAAACATGTTTTAAATGTTGATTCATTGAATGCTTTTAGCTGAGTGGTTTATCACACTTGACTTGGTTGGGAAGGGCAGTACACTGATGTTAGCTGGATTTCAATGAATCTACATTTATTTTAGTGTTTACATAATCTAATTGGAAAGGTTTTATTGTTTGGGTTTGAGCCTGAGGTTCAGGTGTGGTGGTGCAGCAGTGAATCTGCTGATATGCCAGATGTTTAACTGGTCTCTGGTCCTGTATTGAAGAGGACCAAGAGTGACTGCACGCTTGCTGTTTTTTTGAGTGCTAGGAGAGTTATTCAGTTTGCCTGTGAAATCCATGATTTCTGGAGTGTGCAGGTGTGCCCAGCTGGAAATGTCGGTGTTGTATTTAGTGTTGCTCTTTTGCCTTTCTATGACTGGCTTTAACTGCAGGTCCTGAATCCGTACACTTACTGGCTTTCCTGCTGAGCTTTGCTCAGCCTAAATTACATACCGTCTGCAGTCCTAGGCAGCAGACTTTGTAGCAGGGACTGGTTTTATGAACTTTAGCTCTCTAGAAATTGTGTCTAAGCTATTTCTCTAATCAATATTTATACAGAGAGGAGGTCTCATCTGGAGAAGATGGAACAAATTGCTCTTTTTGACAGCTGCTGTAAGTGGAGTTGGGTCCTGGCTTAAGTTTATATTATGAAATAGTGAATTTGAAAAATTTTAACCTTGCCTGGTATGCTTTGGCTGCAAAATCAAGCTGGGGAGATTTCTGGTAGTTAAGTATTCAGGTTGATTTTTCTCTGAGAGGGAAGGAGGGCTTAGTTGACGTGCACTACTTATTTATAATTTATAATCAAGCGCAAACAAATTGAAGTGTTGTAGGTAAAAGGTCGTATGAGAAAGCGCATGGATTAGAGCATGGAAATGTTTGTGTATAATGTTGATAAATATTTTCTTTAAACAAGAATAGCTTCAGTTTATGTCAACTTATATTGGCCTTGGTTATGAGACATGAGAAGGTAACTTGATGTCAAGTATTTCTTTACCCCCCCAAAATGATCTGTGGGAAAGGAAAGGAATGGCAGATTCACTAAACTGCTGCTGTTTGCTATTTCTGCTGCATCTGATATTGCTGTTGTTAAATTAACTGTTTCCCATTCTTTCCTAAGAGGAAATAAAGTTTCTTGGCCTTGATTTACGGTACAAATGCAGCAAGGATGACCTGAGCTGAAGAGGCACGGCTTTGACCTTTTGAGCCACCTGAAGAATTCTGTAACTGCAGCATTGATAGCTGAGCTGAATAAATCTAACTTCAGATATGAGAGATTAAAACGTTCCCTGCAAGGAGAGGGCAAAAAGAGCCATTCAGACAGTAGAATGCATGTTGTAGATGCTCCAGCAGCAGAAGAGCTTGTGGGCCAGGGTCAGTGTTGTGACCTCTCAGTCTATTTGCAAGCCTATATCCCTTGCTTTACTACTTGTATTCTGTCACTGGGTTTAAGTGTGGACTGTTAATAATAACAGTCAAGGTTTGTTAAATTATGCTATAATTGCTCAGCTTAACGGGAGATTGAAATAAGCCTTCAGACTGATTGTGGCCAAACCCAGTTGTTATGGTAGATTCTCAGTCCTCGTGCTGGTGGAAATTATTTCTGTAACTTTGATTAAAATTATGAAACTTAAATTCTTTCAAATTAATTGGTATAACTTAATGTTCTTAAAAATCCGGATGTATGTTCAATACTGGGCTGAACATAGGACAAATTGGTGCTGCTAATTGGGATGATCTATCCGACATGTTTCGTGTCATCCCACTGCAGGTCATGAAGGAGCTGTAACCAGCTGATGGCAAACAAATGATGAGCAGAGCACCCCCCTGCAAGCTTTGATATCAGAGCAGATACAGTTAATGCCTGTGAAGATGGCCCAGGTGTCCTATAGCTAGCTTCTCTGCTTTTGTTGTTCCTAAAGGAAGGATCATAAATGCTGTACTGTAAGTTGTGGAAGATGAAATGAGCTTTGTAGAAGATTGCTAGATTCCTTGGAGCTGCTGTGTCACCACTAAAACCCCATGCTGGGAGAAAATTTTTGGTGCTTGTACTCATATTTGCATTACTGACAGTTATGCCACAACTACTGTTTTATCCAGTATGTCCTATTGGGTTTACTGGGTGATACAGTAGAAGAGCTCCAAAAACTTTCTTGACTCAAGGAAATAAGACGCTAACTAAACAGTTGTGCTTAATGTTATCAGGGTAACTTGTATAACATTGAACTGGGTCTTTAATTTAAAATATGCATTTATGACCATCATTAATGGTAACAGCAGCACTGCCTCTTGAGTTTATTCTCTGCAAGATGTTGAGCCATCGGGGGGGTTTGCTGTTAAGTTGTGCGCCGAGTGTTCCACTGTTTCATGAATGGTTGCCTGGCCACACTAGAGAAGCTGTCCTTAATCTTTTTCCTGAATAGGTTTTAAGAGCCACCTTTTTTGAGTTAGAGTTGAGTTTTACTGCAAGTACAAGGTCTTAACTTCTAGGTGTTATTACCTTTTATATAATGAAAGATTTAACAGAAGTGAAACATAAACGATCACTAAAAGCTTTTTAATTATTTCTTACATGGTGGCAAAACCCTTGTCTTTTCATAATGTTATCCCTGCCTAAGGAGTTCAGTTATTGTTGAGTGTGCTCTCATTAGGAATTCTTCTGAATTATGTCATAAAACTGCATATTAACTGTACTTACTCAGTATTCCTGTGAGAGTGCTGTGAAAAAAAAAAAAGTACAAAGGCTTTACTGTAATTCACCATTATATATGTATTAGTTACTAGACAGTGGAAACCTGCTCACAGAGCTCCCTGCATTCTTCGTTGAAAGTCAGTGTTGCTGGTCTTAAAATAATGAAGAAAGTCTAAAACTTGCATCCGTGGAGGTGTGTCTGCCTGTCTTTGGAAAAATGAGTGGGAACTAGACTGCTGGGTTGTTAGAATGAAAAGGAACAGTGTTACATCGATGCGTACCAGGAGGCTGCTGGCAAACAGAGCTCTGCCCTGGCCTTGCAGTCCCAGGGATGAGAGGAGCAAGTGTTTATAAGGACTTTTTTTCCTTGCTCGGTTATGCTATAGACGGGGCCAACTGGTGCTTGCCAGGACCAGCTGGGACCAGTGCACAAACTCATATATGATGTCAATCTGTGGCAATTCTAGCGGAGCATGAAATGGGTCTGAACCGGGGCGATTCCTGAATAATGCCTCCTCTAGGAAAGTGCAACAACTGAGAAACAACCAAAAAGGGAATTCGGATTTTTGAATAAAGACCTGGTTTTGAGAATTGTATGCACGTTCCCAGTAACTTGTAAGTAGAAAGAATGGCAGGCGGTTGAAGTTTGAGTTTGCTGAGTACTATATAAAAGCAAAATTCCTTCTAATGAACTTACAGGTACGATAACTGAACCTAAGATATTAACAGAATGTGACAGTGTGGCCTTGAATGTGCTTTAAAAAAGGAGCGTTCCCACTTTTGCCCTGTTCTAACATTCTAAATGGGATATTTTAATTAGGTATGCCAGCCCAGATGCAGAGCACCACATTTAAAATGCTGAGTTGGGATTGGATGCTTCCTGCAGACAAATATGTGAATTATTTTTCCTGTTGTAGTGTGTGGGCTGACTCTGTCACCTGAGGGCGAGGAGTTTGTGTTCTCCAGGCTGCTTTCCCTTCCAAAATGACAACAAGCCGTGAGGGCCCTGCACTGAGAGAGGAACATCCCTTTGTGCCTCGTCATGGCTGTGGAATGGCCTCTGTGGGCTCTAACATCTAAAAGAGTTGAGGGAAAAGCTGCCAAGTCAAATCTTTTAGGAAAGGGAATGCAATGATTGATTTAACTGACTGTTATTTCTATATTTACCATCTTTTGAAACGTCTGCTGAGTTTTTGTTTTAACAGTTTTTTTTTTTTTTTGCTGTTCTAGAAAGATCTGGTCATAGCGTTCTATTACCTTAGCTTTCTTTTTCTGCTAAGGGAACACCAGACATTAATGAAATGTCAGTGACTTGTAGTTAAATTCTCCTTCCATATCTAATTAGACCTAAATGGTTAGTGAGGTTAGAGAGGCTAAATAAAAGGAACACAGTTAGTTCAGCATTCTTGTGTTTGCCAAATCAATTTTAATTACATTCATAGAGATATCTGGTTCTTCTGAAGTACAACTTTAAGTCTTTTTCAGAGTAATAGGAGATTGTTTGGCTGAATTTTATTTTGGTGCTGTTCATTTGTGTTGTACTTTCCTTAAGAATGATGTGCCTCAAGCTGACTAGATGGGACAATAAAAATGATGGACCTTTTTTCTGGTCCAGTCTTGTGTAACATCTGTATCTTTTTAATATCTCTTTATAGTTTAATCAATTAGACTACTGTTGGATGACTAATAGTGATGGAAAGATTTGTAACAATAGAGCACTTGTGTTAACAGCAAGTGAGATGAAAAAAGAGTCTGAGTGGGACACGTAATATTCCTAAGATGGGAAGCTGGCAAGGCTTTAATATGCAGGCGTTTGCTCATGATACAGTTTGATTGCATAATTAGCAGATTTTTATTATTATTCCAACTGCTACAGTCCAATTATATTGCAGCAATCGGACTTCTCCTAATTTCCCATAACACTTAGAGATGCAAAGGAAGAACCTGATTCATGCAGCCTGCCAGGAAGCCCGTAGTGCGAGCTCTGGGTGCACTGTGGAGATCTGAATATAGTTGCAGAAAATAGTTCTCTTAAAAATGACACCAAGTTGCATTGAAGTGTTGATCTGCTGGAGGACAGGAAGGATCTGCAGAGAGACCTGGACAGATTGAATTGATGGGCAGAGGCCAAGGGGATGGGCTTCACCAGGGCCACATTCTGAGTCCTGCACTTGGGTCACAACCACCCCAGGCAGCGCTCCAGGCTTGGGGAAGAGCGGCTGGAGAGCTGCCTGGTGGAAAAGGACCTGGGGTTGTTGGTCAGCAGCAGCTGAACATGAGCCAGCGGTGGCTCCGGTGGCCGAGAAGGCCAGCAGCATCCTGGCTTGGATCAGCCACGGGATGGCCAGAAGGAATAGGACAGGGATCGTCCCCCTGTTCTCAGAACTGGTGAGGGCGCAACTCAAATCCTGGGTTCAGTTTTGGGCCCCTCACTACAAGACAGACATGGAGGGGCTGGAGCACGTCCAGAGAAGGGGAAGGGTGTGGAGCACAAGGGTTCTGGAAGCAGCTGAGGGACCTGGAATTTATTATTGTGAAGAAGAGGGGAGACCTCATCTCTCTCTGAAAGGAGGTTGTAGTGAGGTGGGTGTTAGTCTCTTCTCCCAAGTGAAAAACATTACGACAAGAAGAAATGGCCTCAACTCGCACCAGGGGAGGATTAGATTGGGTATCAGGAAAAATTTCTTATCTAAAACGTTTCTCAAACACTGGCAGAGGTGCGCAGGGAAGTGGTAGAGTCACTGTCCATGGAGGGATTTAAAAGCCACTTGCATGTGGTGCTTAGGGACATGTTTTAGTGGTGGACTTAGCTATGTTAGGTTAAGAGTTTGCTGCGATTATCTTACAGATCTTTTCCAACCTAAACGATTCTAAAGCAACTCTTGGAGTATAGGTTACAGAGAACAACTCAATTGTGATTATTTTTTTTAGTCCCTCTCCTGGAATACACATAACTTTTTGATGAGAGATGAAATAGGTTGTGAATTCCTTTTCATAAGGAAGATTGCTTTGGTGTTGCTGTGTGTCCAGCTTTGTCAATTATTCTATTTCTGCTCTTATACAGTTACATAATTATTTCCCCCCCCACTTTGTATCTGCTTTCAGTGACCACACTGTGAATGTAATAGCTTGCTGCAGGAATGATTACAGGTGTCCATGGTAATTTGACATTGTGATTATTTCTGAAGGATGATGTGAAACATTGAATCTCCCTTCTTTCTGTTATAAAGGAAATAATGCTATGTATTTCCCATTTTCACATGATAATTTGTTCTCTGTAAAAAGTCCCCCCATTCACTTTGTCAAGAGGTGGAACTGACATCAGTCACGTTCTGTAGATTCTTCTCATCCTACTGCTTTCTGAGATTTCTCTGGTTTGGGATGTTTAGCAAACTCCTATTTTTTTTTTTTTTTTTTTTTTAAATTTACCTATCTAGAGCCTAGAGGTTCATTGTCTTCCACAGAACTTAAAACTGTGTAAACTGAGAATTGGATGCCAACCTAGACATTAAGTTTTCTGTGGAAGAGGCTTCACCCTTAATGTGGCAGCTGTCTTGCGCAACACCCCGGCATAATGTGCTTTCCTTCACATCTCTTTTGGCTCTGACTTGGTGTGTGTGCTCCTAATGGTTTGTTACTGTGATGAGAAAAGAGCTACTTCATCCAGCCTGTGGACTGTAAGAAGGAATTTATATTATCTGGATCATTCAGGAATGCAAAATACTGAGAGTTGCCCAGTCTGAAATGCAATGAGGGGTCATAACGTGCATTCTGAAGGCTCCTTGAAAATATACTTTATTGCTTAGACCTTTTGGCAGATTAGAGAACGGCTGAGAAATAAGCATCTGAGCCTTCCAAAGTGCTATGGTTTTCAAGTAATGTTGTGACTGGTTAATTTATTTTCCACTTACCTGATTAACGATCTATTTGCAGACCTTTAAAATTAATTTTTATTTGACTTGTGATCAAAACGTACTCGTGTAGGTGTTCTACTCCAGCTATGATTTCTGCCAGTCCCTTGCTGAGAATGTAACCTAGAACCTCCCAAAACCAGATCTGAGAGGTTTTGTGAGGGTTGTCAGCTCCTGCATCGTTTTTCTAGGCACCTGGTTGCACTGTGATTGAACTAATAACAATTTGAAATGGGGATTCATACAAAGGTTTTCCACTACTGTAAGATTCAAATGAGAAACTGTTGAATAACAAAGTAGGTTCTGTAACTCTGAATATTGGCAACAGAGTTGTCTGCTATGTTTTGTGCTGAGTCATGGTCTCAAAACCACAACAGCAGCAAAGGAGTGTCTTGTTTACACAGCTAATATGGGTTTCAGCTTTTTGACCATCCCTTAACAATACTGCGTGAAAGGTAAAGAATAAACCTTTTTTAAATGTGAGTTCATGGCATGTTTGATTTTGCTGAGTTTATGTCTTTAGCTCTAACGGACGTGAGGATTTTCTTACTTCTCTAACGTTCCATGTGAGAGCAGTCTGACTGACTTCAGATTTGGTTAAGTGGCAGAAGTGTTTTCACTAAGTATCAGAAATATGGGAATGGCTAAAGGCTGTGGCTGGGTGTTTGTGCCACGTTTTAATGGTATAACTTCATTTAGTGCATTTGTAATTATCTGCAGTTTTGGAATTGAACTGCATTATAGAATTAAACCCATGTCTCCTCCTGATAGTGTTCTATTACTTTGCTAAGTAAAAATTTTAATGATGCTTTTAGGGGATATATTGTCTATGTAATCATGCTTTCAGGGACCACTTAGCTCCTTGTAATGTGGAAGGGAGGAATGGAGCTGGTTCCAGTTCAGATATGAAATAGTTATTTTGCTATACTTTGCTAAGAGTCATGGTTGCATGCAGGCGAGTAGTTAATGATGGGTTGTATTTCCCATCTTCTGCTCTTGCACTTTGCTTTATGGTTACACGAGTTCTCTGGGGAGAATCATTCCTTTCATGGCAACCATCTGAAGTGCAGCTCTCTGCAGAGCAGCGAGCTAGTTAAGTAAGTAATAAAACCCGAGCACTTGGTAGCAGACAGGTAGCCCTTAAAAGGCCGACTAGTTTATGACAGTCTCAGCTAACCGGCTTCGTTACATTGGCAGCAGCCTCTGAGGAGCTGGCTTCCCTCTGTCTCTCAGGCTCTGGCTGAGCCGCGGACACAGAGTGTGAGTGAGACAAATGAACTGAGGTGGAAACCGAGGCGTCGCCACGGACTGCACTGTTTTGTCCCGTTCGGGCATGTCTGGTAGCAGCAGTGTTGTGACCCGTGCTGCATTGTCACAGAGGAGCGGAAGCAATTTTTTCTGCAACTCTTACTGTCTGAGGAGTGTTGGTGCTTTGTGTTAAGAACCTATTTTTATTATTGATGGTGGTGCTAAACCCAGATTACTGGTTCTCCTATTGGCGTGACTAACCTTTTGTGTTACTGTTTCTCCTGGGACTTTGTGATGTGTTAGTAAGTTTTCAAATGTGCTTTCAATTTTTATTCATCTTTATCTAAAAGAACAGCTAAAAAGTCAGCGTAGTAACTTTCGAATTGGCCTGTCTGTTATCAGTGAATTTGTCCTAAATACTTGCTGTCCTGGCGTGGTCCCAGACATCATGGGAGCTGTTAAACAGGAATAGAAACATTCAACAAAAAGCTGTCAAAGGCTGATCTATTATGTTTCTATCAACTAGACTGAGTTTACCATGCCCTGTAGGAAACTTTAGTCTTTCTTAAATTTTCCTTTCCTCTCGTAGTGAGGAGTAATTTGGGGGTAGTATAGTGAGACTGACATTCCTGGGATGGTTTGTGTATGCAGTCTGTCTCTCTATATAGAGTGTGATAGGCATGCGCAGGCATGGGATAGTGCTAACAGGTATGGCATTAAGACTCTTATCGTTTCCTCTGCTACACTTGATACTTACATTTTTTTGATTGCCATTTTTATTCAACAGTCTGATTACTTTCTACTAACTTCTTGAGGAGTTGCTTACATTGCCATCTCTGTTCACACTTCCCTGTGCCATAGATTGCAGAACTTCTGTCTTGCTTTTGTTTCAGCTGCTTGAGTCTGACCTGCGTGTTTAGGATTAAAAAAATCTAGTGCTCATTTGCATTTTGCTTCTCTGCATTTTCCTCCTGTGCCTGCTCTGCCCTCCTTTGTATCTGTATCCCCTTGTTGCCCCTTCAGCCTTGGAGCAGATACCTCTTTTGGAAACCTTTGGAATTTTTTTCACATTAATTTTGGAGGAAGAAAGAATTTGATTTGCTTTTCAAGTATTTGAATGCCATCTTACACACTTGAACGAGCGGAGATGAGTTTCTCTGAATAGGTCCTAGAACCTGCCTGAATGACTTAAATTCCTCTGGTGATGGTTGGTTTGAAAAGCCATGGATTTTGTAGCCTCCCACTCAGACGTTCAACTTGTCCAGGCACCTAAAGGAGCTCACCACATTAACAAAGTTGTAGCAGGAATTCCTCTGTCCTCAAGTTAAATTCTAGCTCTCAGCTGCTCTACTTGAACTGCGCTCCAAGACGTTATTTGTTTCTTTGTACAGGGATTTTGGGCGTGTATATCCTAGTTGCAAGGGAAAATCATGACATTTCCCCTTACTTAAAGAAGGAATCTATATATCCTTTCATTAGAAAAGCTTATGTATCTCTTCTGCTTTCAGATGGGGGGGGAAACTTAAGCATCTTCTCCAGTCAGAATAAAATAGTGGGCTTCATGTTGATTGGCAATAATTCCATATTTCATCAAGAATTACTTTGAAAAGCCGCAGAGCTTGGCCTGGGGAGGAACAAGAGCTTGTACAGACCAAATTTCTCAAATGTCTCCTGTAGTCAACCGTGACCTCCATCTCACATCTGAGGAACTCTAACGTTCTTGGGTCTGTCAAGAGACTCCTGAAGCCTTTTGACATCTCAGTGATCTTTGCTCCTACAGTTTCTCACAATTCAGGATAATCTTTACTACTTCTCACTTACTTAATCTTTACTACTACTCACTTACCTGATTTGCAGTTCTAGCACTCTTCAGAGTTCTCTGGCAACACGGGGTGAAGGAATGCTCTCAACAGTGCTGCTGATATAAAAGCCTCGCGAGCTAAACAATAGTGCTGCTTTGGAGACTGATTTTCAAATTAACTTCTTGTGCCTGTATGGATTCCGAAATAAAGTTTCTTAATGTGGGAATAAAAAGGTATAAATATGTATTTTTCCTTAAGGTGTGCTATGAAATCCATCATCTTTTGTGCTCAAATATTCTGCCTTTAATTGCATTTGTGCAAATCCAACAGAGACAAGAATTTAATTTGTTTATGCAACAGGAACATGATTAATGTGTATGATGATAGTACCTAGGGCAGAACAAAATCTGCTTTTGTTTTTCCCCTCCCTCATTGATTCTTGATCAAGAGGATCTGAAAAAATACAAAAACTTTGTTTCATCACTGGAGGAGGAGGATGTGAGGGTCCTATTGCGTAAGATGATGTGATGTTAAGAGTATATAACTCTTTCCAACAATATTCCTAGAGGAGGGCTTCTTGTTGGCTGGTGCCTGCTCTTTTGCACCCAGCTCAGACAGTAAAACCAAAGCCTTTTTTTCAGTCCTCTCCCAACAGGGAGATAAAAGCTACTCGGCAGGAAAAAAAAGGTTTTGAAAGTACAACAAAAATATGTTCATCATTGCTGATAGTTCTTGAAAAGCAGATTTCTTGGCTGGTTCTACTGATCAACGTGTGTTCTTCAAAAGCTTGAGATGGCTAAAAAGCCAGAAGTAGCTTTTTGTGTATGTTCCTATACCTTAATCAATGTGCTCCTGTGTGTTATGGTTGACTAGCTAAAGAATTTTTAGCAGCAGAACTTTGCCCAAATTGCCAGTTTTTGTATAATTAGCATTTTCCTTATTATAAATAAGTAGGTGGCTTTATTTTGAACACTGATTTTTTTTTAATTATTATTTTTTATGTTGCATTCCAGAGTGAAGATTCTAGTTTGTGCCTTTTTTTTGTATTGAACTACCACATTTGTTTCCCTTTAATATTGAGTTATTGTGTCTGTTGGTCTGACAGTAAATGTGTCGGGGATGTCTTCAGTGTTACAACATCGGCTTGTAGCAGTGATGACCTGCACTCTGTAATCTAACCTGTTGCTCCTGAGATCATGTGCAGTGCCCTCTTCTGAAACTCGCAGATGAACTTTTAAGGCTCTCATATTGTAGCTCTTAAACTTTTACTTAGGAGGCTGACTTCTTTGCTCTGTCACTCATAGCTCTCCTAAACAACTGTATTGTCCTCCAGCCCCGAGTTCTGTCTTGTAGAAAAGAAAAGTACAGCAGCTTTAAAAATGGATATGGTTTTATTTACCTAGAAGTGACATGGGCCCCTGGGTACTCAGATCATGTTATATTTCTGATATGGCTCATGAAAGTCTCTGAAAGTATTTTCAAATGGTTACATTTCTGGAGAAACACTGTAGATTTAAAGCCAATATTTTTTTTTTTTAAAAAAAAAAGTAGTTTACTTTTCTTGCTCAGAATGAGAGAGGATGATCTTGACCAGGCAACTATGTCTCACATCACTGCAGAATACGAAAGAATGAGTATAGTCAGGAATGATGTTTGGGGTGGCATTTGTATCATTTATTCAGTATTACTGATGGAGATGCTGTGGAAAGGAAAGTCTGAGCAGCAAATGAACTGTGCCAGCGAGTTGCACGAGAACTTGTAGAACTGAAGCTGTCACTTGAGCACTGTGCGTAACCAGAGGACGTGCTCGCCGGGGGGTTCCTGCCACCTAGGCAGCTGCATTACACTCAGCTGACAGCAGGAGCTTCTCCACAGTGTGTTGAAGATGGAGAATAGACCAAAAGTCTATTCAAAGTTTGCAAAGGAAGTTTCTTTCTTTGCATCTGATACGAAGTAGTGTACCTGACATCAACACAGATTAATCGAACGTGTACCTTCATTAACTCATGATACTTCTCTTTATTCACAGAAAAAGGTAATTAACTGGCAGGGATTTGGTTTCCTAATTTAGCCAAATGTCTGGTAAGGCCCTTGGTGTTGGCACTTGATAGGTTCAGCCCAAGCAGTGGACTGCTGCTAACACCACAGAGTGGCTGGAGGTGGCTGTGCCTACTGGGAGTGTCATGGAATCATAACAAATGGTCCCTCTGGCCATCTGGATCCTGATGGAAAAATGACGGGAGATCAGATGTAAGGAAGGACAGCAGGCAAAGGGGCCTGGCAAAGTGGTTGTTGCAGAAAAGTTCTAGGTGGCCTTCTCTGGTGATGATATTGCACAAGAAAACCAAATTTATTGGTAAAAAGACAGGCTGTATGGAGAAATTAGAGAAATTAAGAGAGAACATAATTTTTTTTTTTCCTACAAGCCCCCTTAGTCCAAACAGCCCTGCTGTGTGTAAGCTCAGCCCCATATATCCTCTGCCAGCATTCCCTCTTGCTTCTCTGCTGCTCTGCACCGTGCAGTTCCCAGACAGGCAAATCCGTTTCACTGGAGGGATGTCTCTGAACGTTGTACAGCAGCTTCGGAACCTGTGGGATGGAAAGGCGTGATCAGTCTAATTCATTGTTTTTCCTGTACATGTTAGATTGTCACAGATTAAGTGTGCTTTTAAAGATGTTGCTTTCCAGAAATAGCTTAGGGTGAGAACAGAAATATAGTTTTTGCTGCCGCTCAAATGAGTATGGCTTCTTGCTAATGTTTAGCAACTGATTTTTTTTTTCCTGTCAATCCATTTTTCATTTCTAATACATGTGGCCTAATTAAACGTTTGCCTACTGTCTGGCCTGTGCTTGGGGTTGATCCTTAGACTGAGTTTATAATAAAAGAAACTGTAGTGTAGTGTATGTGATCAGTAGTTTTGAAAATGACAATATTGTTTATAGCAGGAAAGTGGAAGAACAATATGGACCACGGGAAATCTTTTGCTAAAGCAGATTTCTAAGAATTTCTGTTGTTATGACTCTGATTTTTTTCTTTTTCCTTACGAAACAGTCTCAAGTAGTTGCCATTCTTTATTCTTGCTTCCTCATTCTGGTTGACATTTGAGATGATGTTTTCCTGGTTCTTAAAATGACTCTCGAGCGAGATGTCACCACCTTGACTGAGAGCTGTTATTCAATGAGATCACCATTTGAAATTAGCCTTTCATAACACACTGTTGAAGTGGCTCTGCTTTTGTAACTGCATCATCATCTACGTGAACCCTGCTGAAACCAGTGATAAACCTACAGTGGAAGGATGAGTTGTTACTGCTTGGCTGTGTTATTAGGAAATGGTGGTAAGGTGTGAAGTTCAACCACGTAGGGCCAGAAAGTGATGTACAAAATATGATTTGCCTGCTAGGAATTTACTTTTAAGCTGAGAGACATTCAAGTAACAACAGTTTCATAGCATCAAATCTGATGTAGTGGGCCCTTGTTCTGTAATTAGTGGTCTCTTAATTAAGCATCTGTTTTTGAGGTAGCATTGCAGTATTCTGAAGAGTCAAATTCTAACATTAAAGTTCTATTCAGCTGTGCCTATGAACAATTTTACTTTTTTTCTCCAGACTGGTAGCTACGTATTCAGCCTTATTCAGGAGAGGGGTAAGACATAAGAAGCTCTGTTTATACCTCCTGGCTAAAACCAACAAGTGACTGGTTTGAGGTAAAAAAATCAGTCCCTTGGTGACTGACTTGGAGTAAAATGTTACCCTTTATTCTCTGGAGATCATGGTTTTGCTAAGGGATCAAAAAGAAGGGCCAGTGGTGCATCAAAGGCTCATAACATTTCAAAAAATGGTTCTAGGGGAAATAAAAATGCAGATGCCATAGGTGGATGATGTTTAGAAATTTGAAGGATTTTTGCTCTATCAGTCTGTTCTTCTTGTAAAATCTTGTTGGACCTCAGCAACACATATGGATACAAAAGAAATGATTGTAGACTATGCAGTAATAAACTTCACTGTGATGTCCTTAATAGAGAGCTTTTAGCTTATTTAGTCCTAAGGGCAACTTCTTTAATAGTTTTTTTCTATAACAAACACTCTCTTGGAACCATGTATTCTGTTACGATTGTAGTTGGTCTCTAGATTTTTAATATGGAAATACCTCTTCATTAGAAATACAAAGTAATTTCATGAAATACTGCTTTCCTTTCCTGTAGGAAACTAGTAGGATAGGAGCAAGGGAGTTTTTTTTCCCAGTGACTGGGTAAATATAAATAATGCATTGAAATATTTAGATTAAAATTCAGAAATAGTTATTAAAAATATGTAGCCATTAATCTCAGAGCGGAAGTGTCATTGTGTTTTTCATATTTTCAGCTGAAAAAGTCTAAAAGAAAGGAAAAAAAAAAAGTGGATTTTTAATTTTGTTTCAAATAAGTAGAGAACAATAAACACGAAGCTGTGGTGCCCATACAAACTTTCCTGCAGCAATATACCAGCAATCATTTTTAGATGCTGCATTAATATCCTTGAACTTGTATAATAAAACATTGTGTCACAACCTGACAGTGGTTTATTTCTTCCCTGCTTCCGTTACCGTCTGATTACTGGCTGATGCTTTTTTTTTGTATCTTACCAGCATAGAACATTTACGATTTAAGCCACATTAATCTGTAACTTTCTGTAGTTGTTTAAAATGGAGGGAAAGGGTTTTCCAACCTAGTTCTTGTATAAAGGTTTTGTATGTTTTGAATCCCCTGGGAAGTCTTTTGTGGACTCAAAATGCTTGCACTGACTTTGATAGTTTTAAGGCTCAGAATCCGTAGTTTATACTACCAAGTTATTTGCAGATAACTGGAAGAGTAAACTAATAGTGAGGTGTGAAAGGAGGGTAAGGGTCTGATGCCCACGAAAACTGAGCTCTTTGTGTCTCTTTTACAAATGATGTGTTGATGGGTATTATGGTCTGTGGTTCAGTGGTGGGCTTGCTGTTCTTTCCAAACAAGGGTTTAAGTGGAAAGCAGGGTCTAGTTTAAGTGAGCATATACTGGAGCTCGCTGGTCCACATCTACTTCCTGATGATGGACCCACAAAATAAGCGTGGAATCCCAGCTTCATGAGAAGCGGTGTCCTCTGTGACATTGCAAGAAGTTCCCATCATCTGTTTAGAGATTCTTAAACTGCCAAAGCTGATTTATAGGGATGATGCATTCACATAGGAATGATTCATTCATTGTCACGCCTTGCCCCTTTTACGAGGTCTGATTGTCTGCTGCATCAGACAACATCGGTGGAAAGGAGTGTGAGGTAATTGTCTCCCAGGTCCTGGTCGTGACTCCTCAGCTCTCAGGCTGACCCTCTTCTGTCAGATCCACACTTGAGCTGCTGTGGCTGTAGCATCATGTGCTTATAAATGACTGCATGCGACCTGCCCACCTTCCTCTGTACCAGCGTGTGGAGAAGGGTAGGAATGGCCTGGCTCCTTTGGTACCCAGTCTATACGGGAGGATCAGGTTCTCCTATGCAGAATTTTCCAATTAATTTTTATTGTGGTGAAACCAGATGGCTTGGTGGTACCCTCACCTGAAACCACCATGTTTTATCTAGGAAGTGCTACTTAGTAAAAGCGTTCACGTAGAACTACCTCAAACCCCTGCTGACTTCCTTATTCCATAATCCTCTTAGCTTTCCCAAAAGCCTCTCTGGAACAGGACTTGTTATTAGATTTCCCATGAAGTGTAGCCTCAAATAGCTTTGTTTCTTGACCAGACAATTGACCAGGTCAGTCATAGCACAGGAAAGTTAAGAGAGTTGAGGTATGTATGGAATAGCACATGGCATTTATGGGACTTTCTTTGGAATGACTAGGAGCACAGCATTCCCCATTTCTTAGGCATTTTATGAAAAAGTGTCTTTTTAAGTTTTGAAATTGTTAGAGTTGAGGAAACTCTTCAAAGAAGATCTGGAAACCATTGTTCCTTGACAGCTACATAAGAAACCTGTTTGTTTTTCAAAGGTGCTTTAATGTCTTTGCTGTTGCCTTAAAGTATATTTGTGTACTTGCTTCATTCTTGAAAATTAAGTTCTTATTATATGTAGGGTAAGATAATATCCCTAATATCAACAGGAATCCTGTGGGAAAATTTTATTACCAGCATTTGCTTTGGGTAATATCTTATTCTATGTAAGGATGAAATAGGTCTTTCTGTATTCTCCAGGGTAATTCAGAAACATCTGCTTCATATTAGCTCCTCAAAGTACTTTGTTTAAAAGAAACATAGTAAAGAAGCCTTTCACAGCTCTTAGTAGAGCAACTGCTTATTTAGTGTTGGGCTAAGTGCTCTCTAATATGAATGATTGCTGTAGCAGCAAGGACAATTAGAGCACCATCCGGTAACGGTCTGCTTGCCCAGCATGTTGTGATCAAGATAATGCAAAACGAGCTGCTCCTAAGAGTTCCTTGAAGTTATGTTTTTATTATATCTTATAGTCTTGTTCCAGCAACTGCCCTAAGTGAAAGAATATAGAGGCTATTGGTGACAAACTGCCAGGGTGTATCATGATCCCTCGTTCTTCGTGATTCTTGATTCCTGACTTCATAGTAATTTTGTTATTTGTCAGCTTTGCTGTCATTTGCCTCCTTTGTTTTTCAGTCTGAACACTTCTTTTCAAAAAGAAGGTTCTGAATTTTGATTCAGTGATTTTCATGATTCAATCTGAAATACTCTCCACAAGATAATACTGAGAGCTACTTTTAGTAACCTTCCTGTCTGCTCATATTCCATTATCACAGTTTCATTAGTATCCAGGCTTGGTTTTCTGTTTTGTATCTGTCCTATATTTCTTGTTTCTGGGCAGAACAAAATTTATAGCTCCCCTTGAACCCTGTTATCCCAGACACGATTTCTTCACTGCAGAATGCTCTTGGTGTTGCAAGCCGGGAGAGGCTCTGCCCCCACGGTGGCCACAGCTGCCTGGCATTCCAGGGGGATGTGAAGCCTCCTGCTGCAACCGTTCCATTACCTTTTACTGACCCATAATACTCACTGAAGCAGGGATAGGAATTAAGATAGCTTTGTAGGTAACAAGTCTTTCATAGAGGAGGGGGTCAGACTACTTTTCTGTCTCTACGCTGATAAACTTTCCAGGCTGAGAAGGTGAAAGTTAATTGGTTTTTACTGTAATAGGTGTATAAAGAAAAATACATGATATATCACAGGCTTTGATAAGTACCTGGGCAACTAAAACTGCTTCTACCTGGGAGTGCTTTCATGATAGTTCAAGCAGTCAGGGTAACTGTTCTCTCCTCTAGAGAATTAAGGACTATTTGGTGTTATTAGGTACCAGTTTACCTCTTTACAAGCCTAAGAGTTTGGATTCTGCTGCCTTAGTTCACAAGGTTTGTAAGCTTTTTCCCCTCTATCTTTCTTCCGTATTTCAGATGAAGCCACCTTCCTTGGCATGTTCAGTGGAGTTCGAACAAATGTTAATCTTCGTATAGAAATATAATTAAATTCTAATATATAATTAAATTCTATCTCTAAATAGCAGGTGATTTCCATTTTATAGTGGATCAGTTTGCATTTTTTCCATGTTTAATCCCTGCTACAGGTTGAGCATATATTTTGCCACACTATATGCCTAATGATTTTATCTTTCCTCTCGTTGCTGACACAAAATAATTGGTGTTTGTCTCTGCTGTACTTAATTCCACGTAGCTTCTGCTCTTGTTGCCATTTCTGTTACTGATTTTGTGGTATATTTTTGTGGGCATTTCAAGGCTTACCCAGCATTGTTTAACTTTCCACAAATGTTGTTTTCTTCTCTTTGCATCCTTACTTTTTTATCTTGCCGGCAAATCATAGCCTGACAAGAGCTGTTGCAGAGAGTAATAAGGTCACTCCTCAGCCTCCTCCTCTCCGAACTGGGGTTGTTTAGCCTGGAGAAGAGGAGGCTGAGGGGGGACCTTATTACTCTCTACAACTCCCTGAAGGGAGGTTGTGAAGAGGAGGGTGCTGGCCTCTTCTCCCAAGGGACAGGGGACAGGATGAGAGGGAATGGCCTCAAGCTCCGCCAGGGGAGATTTAGGTTTGAGATAAGGAAAAAATTCTTCACGGAAAGGGTGGTTAGACATTGGAACAGGCTGCCCAGGGAGGTGGTTGAGTCACCGTCCTAGGAGGTGTTTAAGGTGAGGGTGGATGAGGTACTTAGGAGCATGATTTAGGGATTGGTGGGAATGGTTGGACTCGACGAACCGGTGGGTCTCTTCCAACCTGGTTATTCCGTGATTCTGTGATTCTGAATGGGGAGTGGGTCTAGCCGTCTTTCAGCTAAGATACTTGTGAATGGACGTTTCAACTGTCCTTTGCTGAAAGGTCTGTGAGTACAAGAAAGGGAGGTTACCGAAAGGTGGCTCAGATATTAAAAACCATGGAGGACAACTTTGTGTGAGTGGCTGGATGCATGTCGGAGAGTGTTCTTTCACGTGTGACAGAGTCTTTGAAAATGAACCTTCTTTGCAATGGTGAATGTCACACATTCGGTGTCAGTAATACCTTTTGGAAGGGTCAACGGTAATATTCTAACAACATTTTCTTCTTTGGTACAGCTTGAATTTCTAATTTCCATAGGTGATCATGTACCCACAATGATTAATGTGCCACTTATGAACTGTTCACAGTGATTCTCCATACAAACAAATTCTTAGAGGACGTGACACCTGAATATCATTTCCACACAGATACTGCAACGAATTTTGCAGTAGGAGATCTGCTTCCACTGTTTGCTCCCGTATCTGTTCTGTAGATGCAGCAGTGTATGTGTTCATGTACGTGCATGGTGCACATTCTCTCTTATTGATAAACTGATGCAAATCAAGTTTGAACTTCTTAACGTGGGTGCAGTCTTTGAAATAATCATTTAATTCTCTATTCTTACAAATGCTTTTCATGCAAATGCACAAAACTCGTGGGCTTGTGCATGTATATGTAAAATACTTCATTTAGTTTCATGTAGGCATGTATTCTTGTCTGCCAGAAAATGAGCAGGTAGTTCAGTTGTAGGAGTTATTTATTTATTTTTTCCACTGGGAATGAAAGTTTAAAGCAACAAAGGATTGAACCTGTATTTTTCTAATTTAAAGCAAACTTTTTATCTGCTTTAATTTCAACTTTCTGATAACAATGATAGGACGAAATACTGTCATAGTTGACTGTTGATAATTAAATAGGGAATGTTTACTGCACATGCAAAATGCAGCTAATCTTCTGTGGTAGGTGCCAATGTTTCCATGATGACTTTCAAAACTTTCATTAATTTTAGTGTACATCTACGCTGTGCGTGCCTTGTTGCCATTTGGAACTGATGGCAGCCTGTTAATTCTCCTTGGTGTGCCCTGTCTCAATCTGTAAGCACCGTGGGATATACACACTTTCCTAGCTATGATCCAGCGCATTTTGTGACAATAATTACAGATTCAGAGATGAAGTTGCCTCTTTGCCTTAGGAGCATAATTA
Organism: Clamator glandarius; assembly: GCA_033459285.1. NCBI lineage: Eukaryota > Metazoa > Chordata > Aves > Cuculiformes > Cuculidae > Clamator > Clamator glandarius. The sequence continues at coordinate 1,391,960 of JAUNZM010000413.1, forward strand.
CAGTGGAATTCATGTAGTTGTGGGAATGCAGATCCTATTGTTGGTCTTGGTGCTAGGTGTGCATGTTTCAGTTGGTCTAATAACATATTGGTGATGAAATCTGGGGATAATTTTGTATTTGTAAAGTCACACTTCAGTATAAATTTGATTTAAAAGACATATTGAGAACAAATTCTATCTTCGCGCTCTAAATGCAGACTTTGTCATTCAATGTAAGTCTTCTATGAATAATTTTCACAGAGGGGATTTCAGATGTCTTGTCTCTCTTATGTGCATTGGATTGCGATTTGATTCTGTTTGACCATTTTGGAGTCAGTAGAGATTTGCCTTTTTCAGGTTTATTGTATCCCCAAGGTTTTGCATTAATGTGCTTCCTACTTGTTTTGCATCCTACTGGAAAACCGAGCAACTCCCCTCAGCCTTAGAATCTCAGAAGATTGTAAAGATACATAAGGCAAAACAACGCACTGATCTTTGACTGCCTTGTTTCTCTGTACCAGCTGCCACGTACTAGGAGAGCAGTGGAAGCCAGGACATGATTGTGTCTGTCTGACCTGTGCACAACACTGCCCTTAGAAAACACATTTACCTGCGTCGTCTGTGCCAGCCATGGCGTGTTTCCAGATTTGTTTTACCACAGATCTGCAATAGAGGCTACGTTATTACTTTTAAAAGCCAGCCAAGTGGGACAGGAGGTAGCTTTGTGTAGAGTTTTAGTTTTTTTAATGCCTTGCAATAAGCAGATGGCAAAATGTGCGTGTAGCTCCCAAACCAGTTGTGTATTTTCTGTTTCTACAAACTGTAGTTTGTAGCTAGCTGGCAGGATCACAGTGCCATGAGTGCTCATTCTAGTTAGATCTCTGTATTTTGAGGTTTGCTGAAATGGAAAATGAATGATTGGCCTTGAAGCAAAGCAAAATGCGCTCATTTTGAGAGGTTGAAATTATTTCAGCCTCACCAGAAAATATGTTGATTTTTCAAACTCGTCTTAAAATGCAGAATGTTCAGCCCTATCTTATTCCATTTCTTTAACCTTTCTGAAATGGATTTGATTGCAGTTCTACATGGAAGCAACAGATAAACAGCTTAGACTATAAAATGAAAATTATTAGCATTAATGTTTTACTCCAGAGCTCAGGCATCAGTACTTAACTTATGACTGAGAAATGAATAAACTGCAGTTTACAGCTCTGAAATGCCAAATGTTTAATGCAACTGTGGGCTGGCTCAGCAATGCTTAAAACCTTCAGCTTCACCCCTTGTGGTGTGCTGGATGCCATTAAGTCGTGGTACATTTGTCATGCAACATTTCAAGATTTCCAGGAGAAAAAGTAGTAAATTTCAGAGCAAGGCAAAGGAACTTTTTTTCTCTGCCACTGATTTGTAGCCCACTGGTGAGTGCTATAAATGTAGAAAAATGTGCTCTGAAGAATACTGGGAAGTTAAAAGCCTGAGTAAAAAAAAAATAAGTAGTTTAAAATAAGTGGATTAATATTTAGTAACATTGCATGCCTAAAAAGCACTTTTAAAATAAAAAGAAAGAAATGCTTTTTCCAGATTTCAAGGCATTTGGACTTTGAAGGAAGCATAATGAAGCTGTTGCTTTATGAGTGTGGGTGGTGGCTCCTTGGAAAAGGTAAAATAGAAATTTGTGAAGTTACAAGGTTCTTGCTGGGCACCGTGGTCTTAGTTAGCAGTGCTGGTGCCCGCATTGCCCGCACTCGACTGCGGTGAAGGAGGAGGCAGAATCCCAAGGTCCTCTGTGCAATTCTCAGTACTTGCCGACTCTCCGGGAGCTGTGATCTTTCCATTTGAAGGGAACTGCTGCAGGAAGGAAATAACTTGGGAAAGGCTTCCACTCCAGCAGAGTACAAAGATGTATTTTTGAGGGATCATCAGGATAAGAACAATATTATTTAAATCAAGGAAATGTAATTGGTATCACTGCAGAAATTATGTACGTTAACTAGTATACAGCTTCATTACTGCTAGCGACTGCATGGTTCAGGGGGACCGTTTATCATGTTGCTAATGATCACTTTAATGTAGAACAAGAGAGCACTAGATTTTATTGCTAATCTGCTCAAAATATCACTGGAATCAAGGTGTAGAATTAGTTTATTTGTAGTGAAGATTGTAGCTACGATAGAAATAGTGTGTAGTTTGTTCAGTGATGGACAAAGTTTCCTACAGTGGAATAAGCAGCATGTTGGTTTTTTATGGGATGGGGCTAGTCTGGAGAAGGTGAAAAATTGGAGACATGTAGTACATTAATTTGCCGTGTTTTACTGAGCCAGCAAGGTGAATAATGCACGTTTTGGGGCTGAGGAAAAAAGAAGTCCTTCATTAGCGTTAGATACCACGAGAACTAGGTGCTTGTTAGCTGCTAAAAGCTCCTTCAACAGCTTTTACACGAGGGGGGAACCCCAAGGAGTTTCAGCAGCAACCTGTGTATGTGTTTGTCGTCATGAACAGATGAGGCATTTCTGAATCACTGCAGTGAGTAAATCTGGCCTTAGTTGGGGTGTGTGTCTGTGTTTATATTATATATATGACTTGCTGTACATTCCCAGCAGCAGGGGTTCGTACAGTGGCTGTGATACATTTTCCCTCTGCCAATTCCAACCTTGTATTTTGTTCTGTTACTCCCAAGAGATTGTATTTGGCCTAAGTCATACCAGCAGCTGCACTCCTGCTTGATAGGTGCATTTGTACGTTACTGCAGTGTAGAGCTGTGGTAAATTAGTCACTGAAGACAATTAAAACTAAGGAAATGGCTCATCCAGTGATGGTCCAGTTGAAAAGGAAGACGGATCACAGTAGTTTCCTATGTGACCTGCAAGTACAGGACACAGGGACAAGATGACACACGTCTAGTGTGTAATGCAGAATGCTTTTCCCCGAAGAAAGCTTTCGTCCTGTGTCTGTGATCTTAAGTCTGAATCTTTAAGATTTAATTTATATAAAAAATATTAGTTTGTCAGCAAAGGGAAATCATTAGTGCTAAAGTGTTAATTTAGGAGGTTGCTGTAAACCTCATGGGCTTTTTGGTGTTGCGAAATCATATCTGCTGAGTGGGGCCGATTTATTCAGCCACTGGGGAGTAAAATCCTTGGCATGTATTTACATCTTAGCTCAGATGAGAATTTCCTGGTCACCTTAACCACTCTGCCTACAACCCAGGCCGCCTTGAAATACGATGCTGCGCTTTTCCTGCTAGTGAGAAGATTCTATTGTGCATATTTTGTGTGTAAAGCCCTGACGTAGATCCAGTAAAATAAGCATTAATCCCGTGGTTCTGTCTGTTTTAAGGTGCTGCTTGACAAGATAAAGGGTAAATATAGAAGCATTTTTCTAGCTGCCAACCCCCGGCTCGGGTGCGCCTGGTGACCGCGTTTCCATAAGCAGAGAGACTGACTCAGTTGGGAGCATACTCGGCTGTTTCCCAAGCGGGATATTCCCTGCAATATTCCTTGCTTCATCTTGGGTTTTTCTGAGAGCAGCAGATGACCTTTTGTTGGTTTTTTTACAGAATTTGCCGGATATGGCTGTGGACCATGTTGTCCTAGCATTTGGGGATTTGTTCTAGAACTTCAGTTTTCTTTCTGTAACACATGCTGTTATTGAAACGTATTGGTTAATTAAAGCTGTGGTATAAGAAGAGGGGAGAAGCTACCATCAGCCCAGGAACTGTGAAATGAGCTGAATGGTGCAGTGGCTTCAGCATATTCTGTTTTTATTCAAACATTGCAAATACAACAGGAGGCACAGACTTCTGTACTCAAAGTGCGAATCCAGTGATACAGCACTGCTGAGAGAGGTGCGCTGGAGTGTTAGGGCAGATGGAGATACCCCTGGCTAGGGAGTCCCCAGCAGTTTCTCGAGTTCTGCTCTCCTCCCCGACTCCGCTATGGGGGTGGTGATGAAGAAAAGCTTGACCTGAGCAGAAGTCTGTGTTAAGTAGTTCTGAATCCAAGGTGAATAGTTTAGGATGTTTGTGTTAGCAACAACCTGAACTTGTGACAGAAATTCAGTTGTAAGTTACAGGAGCCTCTTTTCTTAGTGTGGAACACTAGTCTTCATTTTTTTTCCTGAAGAGTCTCACTATACTAAGATCTATGAAAACGTGAAACATATTTTAGCAACCGATCTGCACACCCTGTGGCTTGGGTAAGAGGGCAGATACTTTCATAGACTCACAGAACCAGTGGGAATCTTCCATTATTATCAGTGGACAAGAAGTTCATTCAGTGTCTAAGCAAAAGTATACATAGTTTTTGATTATGCTTAAAGGTTACTCCATTTTCCTATGAACAACAAAATAAATAGCTTATTTACATAGCTGAACCCTTCTTCCATCAGTGTTCAGTAGATGCACAAAACAAATTCGATTTCTAACCTAGATGCTGTAGTGATGGATTCTATTTGATGAGTTCCAGTCACGCATCTTCCATATTTTTGACACGAGAATACATTGTTGTAAACTATCAGTGGTATGAAGTATTGTAATGAAGTGTTGTCACTAGTCAGGGACAAGAACACGGATTGATGGTGTCATGGTCCACTCATAAGTGGATGCGTGATGGTTCATTTCATTTATGATTTCAGAGTGCAAATAATTCAACGAGTCAAGGGAGTCAAATTTCAATCTAAACTGATGCTTTATTAATTGTGCCCATAAAGCGACTTATGATAGGAAGAGACAGAAAACAAGGAAAGAGATAGGGAGAAAAGAGAAGGAAAAGGGGTTTATAGCTACCACCACGAGTCCACAGATATCTGACATCTTCGGGAGTCCCGGTCCACAAAGCTGCTTCTGTCTTCGATGGACGTGATCCCACAGTGGGGAGGGGGTGACTCCTTCTGTCTTGGTCTTCTGTTCCCCCCAAATTCAGCTGCTCTGGAGCTGTCTTTTATACCAGTCAATACACCCATGACCTGCCTTTACCTGTGGAGATGTGCCAGTGTCCACCTACACAAGCCAAGAGAGGTGTGTCTGTCTGCAGGTCTCCTCCCCTTGTGCATGCACTCCTTCTGGGGTCTCCCAATGAAGGCCAGTAGTCATCATCACCTTGCACGCATGCTCTGTGGCTATGGGTCTGTGGTAAGTCCTGTCATTAATCTTCCTGTCTTTTCCTCCTTGCTTCATGGATCTTTCACGATGCTAGGGAGCAGAGAGGCTTGAAGACAGGTACAAAACATTTTTGAGATGAGGAGGTAGGTGCAGGCAGTTAGGTACAAAGCATTCGTTCCGTACCAGCTCTGGCCATTTTTCTGAGGCCTGCATTTATTATTTATACAGTCGAGTTCTAAAACTAAAAACAAGAAAATGTTGAGGCAGAAATGGATCCTTTGACCAGCTCTTACAGATGGGAAACAGTTTTGTTGGTCTGGAGTGCTAAACACATCGTAACCTCTGTCTTTTCCAGACAAATTATATGTTGCTGGCTAAAAGTAACAGCATACAGAAAAGACCGATGATTTATTCTTTGGCCATTAATGTATTGGCCAAAGCATTGAGTTTTGCATGTGCCTGAAAAACATTGAGCTAAACTGAGCATATTGCAGCATCGCTTTGTAACAATGATAGCAGTTCGGCATTATCAGAGACATTGACTGCTAATGCCTTTTGCAAATGTCAGTGTCTGTTTGAAGACTGATTTCCGATGTTGATTTTCATTCGTTCCTGGCTAGGCTGTGATCCCTGGTCAGTGTGCGCTTAAAAGGAAGAAGCACTCGAGCTGTACAGTGATCAGCTTATTTTATTCTTTGTGTGTTCTTTACCCCCAAATTCTTCTTGAGAGTATAAATCTTGATTTCTTTATTTAACTGTACTCTAGTGCTTTGAATCTTACTTCCTCAATTCCATTTTCCTTGCAATAGAAAGGGAATGATCCCTATTGTGCCCAGCCCAGTTCAGGCAAACTTGAGGGCTGTGAGAAGAGACAGTATTGCATGCTTGAGTTTTAAACTAAAGTCAGTCCAGCAGGTTGTGATTTTGAAAGATGATAGGTTTGTAATTAGGGTTAAGCTAATCTCTGATTTAAAAAAAGAAAAAGCAAGTGTACATATTTTTTTTTCTTTTTTAAAGACAAGGGAGAGTACTTTGTAGAACCCAGTACTTTTTAGCTGCTTAGGTCAGACTTCAGTGCAGCTCAAATGTGTGGCTTTTGTACCTCATTTAAAAGCAGGCACATCTCTTGAATTGATTTTTGAATGATAGATCATTAGAGTGCTGTAGGGTTGTATATCAGATGATTGCTAACAATTCTGTGTTAGCATGTTGTATTCCTTTAAATTCAGGCATTCATGGGGAAATAATAGCTGTTGCCCTTTTAATACAAAAGATCACAAGGAGCTGCTTATTTGGATGGAGAGCCTGTCTGAATAGAGGCAAATAAGATTGGTCACCACAAACCTCTTGTTGAGGGATATCAACGGCTATTAACAGAAGTAGGATCTTGGATGTCAGTTGGTTGTGGATGGTGTTGGTCCCAGGGGTTTATCAGCCCTATTAGCAGTGACGGCTTTCTGTGAGCTGCTTGGGAAAGTGCTTGGAGCTCAGACGAGTTAATATGTAAGCAGAGGCCTGAAAATGGGAAACACAGGATTTCTGAGCAGGGGGCCGTGTGCAGACTTCAGTATGAAGTCAAGCTTGAAATTTTAGTTACTCTGAAATGCAAACCAAAATCCTTTCAGAATATGATGAATTACTTCCAAAAGCTGAATTTTATACACCGCTGTTAAACTATTGTTAGGAAGCAGTATATGCGAACCCTGCAAATTGGATCATAACTCTTTCATGTTGCCTTTCTGAAATGCCCCATTGATTTATGTTGTCTAAGTGCGAGACCTCCATTCCATATCCAGCCCATGTGTTGAAACAGGACCCTGCTGTTAGTGTGCAATTAAAATATTCAGGACATTGAATGGTCTCTTGAGAGCTGTGGCAGGTAGTGGTGAGCAGAACTGTTGTGAAAACTTAAGAATCAGATTATCAGTACTAAAAGAAGTTACGTGGTAATGATGTAGTGAGTTTTGAAAGTCTGAAGTGCATTGCTAGGAATAAGCTGGAAGGCTTAAATTTAGAAATGGAGCCACATAAGTTAGTACACGGTGGTCTTTGAGGGCTTCTGTAATTTTTTATAGGCATGCAAACCTTGGCTTACTTAGGGTTTGTCAGATCAGAATAGGCTAGAAATAATAACTGAGCCTGTCTTTGTTCCAAAGAATGTGATGAAAAGATGGCTTTGTCACACACAATCCCTGGATCACGGGCATCAGGGAATAGACGTGATAACTTCAGGCAAGGCGTGAGGTGTGCAGAGACTTGTATAGCTTTATTTGCTTAAGTCTGTTTGTTCTGCACGTTTGAGGGACAGCTGTTTGTGCAGCTCTTCCATAGGGTCTGCAAGCGCGTGGCAACTACGTATCATGTTGCTTTGACATAAATGGAGTGCACATTTCTGATTTCTCTAGGGTATTTTGCATGTTGGGAGAACCAGCAAAGCTGTCGTGATTAATCTTATTAAAAAAAAAAAAAAAAGGAAATGTCTAAGCACAAAATCCTTGGACTTGTAGACAGTGGATGTTTACATGGTAACATGAGTCCGTTTAAATAAATGAAATTTTTAAATCTCTGTAAAACAGCCGCATGTATTATCAGGAAATAAATGTTCTGCAATCACAGAAGACAAAATAAAGCTGTTTATAGCTTCGGAGGTTGTTAATGATGAAACATTATTTTTTCCTATAGGAATATGCAAAACCTCTCCTGACATAAGCACCCTGGGGAGAGACATACAGATTTTCAAACAACTTGTTTGGATCATGATATTAATTATACCCCCTGCCCTGGAGCGTTCCTGGACCATGACCCCGTCAAACTAGGCACCACCGCTGGAATTGTTAACTGCGCCCTAGTGCTTGTCCAGGGTGGGGATTACAGAGCTCCAGGGAGACAGCCCGTGCTCAAGTCTGAGTAAAGCCTATTATTATTCCTTTCCAATAATCACATGCACTTTCATTCAGTTATGCTCTAAACTGGAGTTTGCCTAGGAAACCTGTGACGAGGTTGCGCTGCTAAGTGCTCATTAGAGGAATGCCGGTAAGATGATGGGAGTCTGTGGCAGCAGCAGAGAGTGATTCTTATTCCAAATGCTGTTTTCAGCTCATAAATTCCTGAAGCATCTTAAACTAATGTTTTCAAGCTATGTTTCCAGTTTTGAATATGCTAAATTGAGCAAAAACAGTTATTGATGTTTTTACTATTGAATGTATACTTGAAGTCCAGGTTGCGGGAGCTCTTGTATAATTTTTTCATTGTCTGTCATCATTTAACATCTCAGGTGGTGTCATGTATGAAGGGTCATTTAGGGACCTATTTTGGAGGCAGAAGACCTGTGGGTATTTCTTTCCGTGGTAACAGAAGAGACTTGACAGTATGGTTGATTTGGAAAGAAGATATGAAACCTAAGTGGAACAAACAGGTGTTTGTGAAGTGTTACTCCATCTTCAGCTTTTAGATGGACATGGAAAGAAGTGATGATGTGATTCCTCAGTTGAAGGTGGGGAGGCCCTGGCCCAGGTTGGCCGGGGAAGCTGTGGCTGCCCCATCCCTGGAGGGGTTCAAGGCCAGGTTGGATGGGCCTTGGGCAGCCTGATCCTCTGCTGTGGTACAGACAGATCACAGTATTTGCACCAAGGGTAGACAGCAAATAGCTTATAGTAAAATAACTTAGATACTTGATATTTAAGAAGTATTCTGCGAAGGAAAATGGCTGTTTGGTTTTATTACCTATAGTCTCTCTTCTTAAATGAAACAAAAATGCTGCATCCTTAATCAAACTGCCTATGGCTGTATTTCCTTGTTAGACATTTCTGGTTTTCTTCTCTCATGCTCTTAAAATTGTAGAATTTCACAAAGCATCAACAGCTCGTTTAACTGAGATTAGCTCATTCTCAAGTAAATTGAATTTTGTTAAAGAATGTGAGATGATAAATATGAGTATTTGATGTACAATTGACTCGTCAGTACAAACATTGCTTCATCTGGGAGAGATGGCAGGATCGCAAACAAGTGTGGGCTACGGCACTTTCTTTTGGCTTGCTGAATCTGGGTAAATGTAGTGGAGTAATGATCTAATTTGCACCAACCCATCTGAATGTTTTCATGATTTTTCTTCTTTTGTTTTGACTAGAATCTTGGAATCTGCAAGGTTTCTCAAGGTTCCACAGCCTTGTTTCCTAATTATTTCTAATAGATGATGTTAGGAGCTACAGTTAAGATAGGGTGGCACAAAGCTTCAATTCAATTGCAATCTAATCGATTTGTTCCCATCGCTTCTGTTTGCTCACCACAATTACCCCCATCCTGCCTTTCTGAAAGTGCACAAGCGTATGTTGCAAACATTTGTCAGAATCCCTTGTTACTGCAAAGTGGAAGGCCAAGTCAGTTCCTGCTTAGCAATTTTTTCGTAACATCTCAGCTTCCTCGTTTGATGGGCGATTCCCCATGGAGCAGCTCGCACAAGTCAGAATCCATGGTGACAGTTCTGTAAGGTAAGCGGGTATCAAGACAAATGAAAAGCTGTTGAAGCGTGTTCAAAAATGATGGCTTTGTTTATAGTTTTTGGTTCTTAGCTAAAGTTGGAGTAAGAACCTACTAGATAGGGGATATTACTGTAGGGAAAAAAAAAATGTTACACTCAATTTTCTCACCCAAATTTCATGTTGGGAGTATGCAAGAGCTGCAAGCAGCCTGCAGAGTGGGGTTGGTGCTGAGGAGCAGAGACAGGGCTGGCAGCCAGTGTGGAGCGTTGGAAGGATGCGCGTGGGGCTGCTGAACTTGGCAACAGCTTCTTTTCCATCTTCTTGGAAAAGGTGTGTGTGGTCTCTGATACATAAAGGAGATTTAGGTTTTTCACCTTTGTCTTCTGACTACTTATCTAATGTTATTAATATGCACAGAGTTGATAGTTAGATCTAATTGCTCCTTGTTCTTCTCTAATATAGACACACACACTTGGAGCTTATTCAAAGCTGAATCCTAGCACGTCTGACTCCAGCTACTCTGCCAGCCCTGTACCGTATCAAGATATCAAATGGATGCCTGTCCTTGTGACTAATGTGTACGGTAGATAAGGTTCCAGTAACATTGAGACAAGTAATTAAATCCCTGGCTAGGATGTAATTTTTTGGAATGATTGCCAAGAAGTCACCTTTTGCTTTGAAACAAATGATTTCTGTTGTGGTCTGTGATCCGCAGCCACCTGCGCTGGGGGAGGGCAGACGTGCTGGGTGGCTTTTTCACATTTTGTCCTCGTGTGCCTCTTCCTGCAGAAGGATTCTTTTGCTTGAAAATACAGCAGACAGTGCTCCAGATGATGTTCTGTACACACGTAGATAAATCTAATTTCTAAAAGAAGCATAAACCAACATTAAAAAGAGATCTACAAGCCCAGATTTGAACTCATTTCCCAGTTGTGTTACTGTAAGAGCAAAATATTTTGCACTCTCTTTTCTCCTACTGCTTCTCCTCTCATGTCTCCTGGACATACATTGTGATGTTCTATAGTTTGGTCTCTCCACAGTGTTGTGGAGCATCTTTATTTTCGCAGCTGGAATGGAAACTGGTGTGCTGTGGGTCTAACCCAGTACTCTATTTATTCATGTAGTGTATTTCACGTCTTCACCCTTCGTCCAGCTGCTTCACCCCTAAGCAGTTAAAATAGTTCATAGCATCAATAAGGGCACCTGCCCAAGTAGGGCAAACCCTGAGTAAATATTTTTCCAGAAATGCTGTTTAGTTAGGTATTTTTTTCTATTTGTATTTTATCAGAACCTGTTTCAGCATTGATCTGTTTAAATGGCAGACAAATTAATTGTGAAGAAGTCTGGAATCCTGTTGTGATCTCTGGAGACCTTTTAATGTAAGCTATTTTGAAAGCATATTTAAAGAACTCTACAGATTTTTAACAAACTCTGTGTGAGTGTTGAAATAAGATTGCTATTCCCTGTGTATGGAGCAGCAGGTATAGACAAATGCAGACATGGGAATTAAGAATATTTTTTCCCCAACACTAGAATTAAAAAGATAAAAAACTCAAAACCCACCATGATATTAATTCAAGAGAGTGCTGGTTTACTGCCATCAGCTTATTTGTAGTCATTTGTAAATTGCTTTAATTTTAAATCTCCAAGAGTAATATAAGAAGGGGAGTTTATTACTCAGAAAAAGAGAAAATGACATTTGGGGTTTGTGCCCCTGCCTGTTCCTCTGGTTCAGGTCCCGGTGTATCTGACAGCTGCTTTAGAGAATACACATTTGTCCTAGTGCCTCACTTTTGCCGTATTTTTTCTTTTCTAACTTCTTTCCCTCTTCTGTCAGCGCTTTCTTCTATTTGTGGGTCTGTCTGATTCAACTCTATTGTAAAGCCTTTATTGGTCTCCTTTCCATTTTTTTTCTGAAAGCATTTATTTTGTCTTTTCTTCCTCACATACAAACTCTGGTTCACTCTCTCTTGTTTTGCTCCCTTTATCACTTTGAACAGAATTTCACAGACTAATTTTTAGGTGGAAAACCCATTTTTCCTTTGCCGTATAGATTTCTTTGAGCCATCCAGGAATAAACTTCAAGGAAGTGTGTGGGATTTTTTTGTGTTGGGTTTTCAGGTTTTCATTTTGTTTGTTTGTTGTAGTATGTACCTGAAAATGCATATTTAAGGTGAAACTAGTTAAACTGTTCCTTAGGCTTAGGAATTGCTGAATCAATCATATCGAGTGCATTCATATTCGGCTATTTCTAGAGCTCTGAGAAGCTTCATCTTCTGAGTTGCCCATAATTTTTTATGCAAAGTGCAGTGTGTATTATTGTTAAAATCCAGAATATTGCTACATAGCAGTAAAAGAATTATTTGTTTAAATTATCGTTATCCAACAGATCTTTTCTGTTGATGATGATTAAGAAGGAAACTGAGAGCCCTTAGGTTTCCTTGCCCCACAAACTCCCCTTACGCTCTGTTACAGCTACTCCTTTGCTGAGGCCACAGTTCAGTGTGGTGAGGGGTGTAGCTGGGCTGCTGCCATCCCCCTCAGCTTCTAGTGACATCTTGATAAAACTGACACTGCTTATCAATAAAAGAAGAAGTTTAGGAAAGCAAAATGTGGTTCCCCCCCAGTTTTTTATGACATCATTAGAGAAGCAGTGGACATGGTGGATAAATGGAGGATCTGGCGCAGGGCAGGGTTACCCCGGTCAGACAAGGATTTGCCTCCAGCGTTCATCGTAACTGGTTTGCCATTTATGTAAAATGCCACGATGTGGCACTAACAAAATGATGTGAGTTTTCTTTTCAGGGCTAACTGGATATGTACTCAGGTGACAGATCACTTGGAGAAAGATACATGAGAGCGAGATGCTTTTACTCATGGGAAGGAGCCTCATGTCTTTGTTTAGGCTGATGAGATCAGTAAATGATGCTGCTGCCTTTCACATCCAGACTCACAGTAAAGAGACCCTTGTGTTAAAGCTACACATTTCAGTGTTGTATTATCTGCATAATATTTTCACAGCTGTTAATGACCACATTGCTCATATTTATTTACATTTCTTTTTTAATTGGGCATTTGGAGAATAATTTATTTGGTAATTCTCCTGTGTTATAGTTCTCACTTTCAACAACTTGTTAACAAGCACATTCTTGGTCAGAATATGGTGGGAAACCCTTGCCTTCTTGAAAAGAAGCTGTACAAGGATAATGGCATGCCTGATTGTGGTAGTTACAAAGTAATTCTCAAATACAAAATACACCACTGATATAATGACTGGCATCACACTGTACTTTTTAATCATTAATCCTGTTTCACTGGAATGCCTTCTAAAAGTAATCTGTGTTTTGGCAGTGTAAGAAGCAACATATGTTCCTGTTTTATTGAGTTTTTTGGCTTTATGCTAAACAGGGAGTAATTTTTTTAAGTACTGTCCATGAGTGTTTGTCTAACCTGAAGATCAATGTTACTTTTTGAGTTTATGTAAACATCCTCCTCACGTTTGTCTTGGAGGAAAATACTGAAAAAAAAGACACAGTTAGTGAAATACTTTATTTAGGAACCACAGAAAATAACTTCCTAGATAGTAATAGCTGCGTGCTTTGACTGTTGTTAGATGAGGGTGGTGGTGATTCAAGATGGCACTGGCTTATCTTAGAAATGAAAATATGACATCAGACCCTTCCTTGTTTTCCCTATTTATTTTGTTTAGTTTTTCCCCTTTCCCTGGTTCTGTATTAGTTCTTGCTTCAAGTGCCTTGATGTTTTTGAGCCAAGGTCTTTACGTTTCTTCTGAGTAACTGTTTGAAGGTATAATTGCTGCTGCAGTGATGGTCCAGGTCAGGGAGTAATACTGTCGGTAGCCAAGTAATAGGCTGCAGATTCCTGCAGATACTTTACAATTATTCTTCATTGCATTAATGTTCCATTTCTTCTCCCTCATTAATATGTCTTGAGTCTGTCCTTGGCCTGCTTGCCATTTCTTTTTAACCCTCAAAGAAATTTCTTCTGCGTAGAAGGGATTCTGCAATAAAGATATTATTCCTCTTCTCTGTTTCTTGTCTCCTACTTCAGACAGTTAGTCTGTAAAATGCAGGAAGTAAACACACCTAATGATATTCAGGCCATCGAAGGCTGAGCAGTTCCTTCTTCACTTTGTAAACTATGGAATTAAATTATGGGTTCATGAGTACTCTTTGAAATGAGTCAGGAATAGTTTGAAACTCATGGCTGTACTGATCTCCATGATGAGGGGGAGGAAATATATGTTCGTATAACCTTGATAATGCTGGCTATAGTGGAATAATTTTAGTTTCACTATGAAAGGATTTTCTTTAAAAGCAAAAAAAAAAAATCTGGGATGCACAAATTAAATGCTTTCTGATCTGGTATGAAATAAGTCCTCCTGGTTTAATGGCCTTGTCAAGTTCTATATAGAGTCATAGAGCCATAGGAATGGTTTGAGTTGGAAGGGACCTCAAAGCCCATCCAGTCCCACCCCTGCCCTGGGCAGGGACACCTCCCACTGGATCAAGGGGCTCCAAGGCCCATCCAGCCTGGCCTTGAGCCCCTCCAGGGATGGGGCAGCCACAGCTCCCTGGGCAGCCGCGGCCAGGGCCTCCCCACCCTCCTCGTGAAGCAATTCCTCCTTTTGTCCAGCCTAACTCTGCCCCTCTCCAGTTTATCCCCATTGCCCCTCTTCCCATCACTCCAAGCCTTTGTGAACAGTCCCTCCCCAGCTTTTTTGTAGCCCTTTTCAGTGCTAGAAGGTCTCTCTAACCTCAGAGCCTTCTCCTCTCCAGGCTGAACAAACCCAACTCTCTCAGCCTGTCCTCATATGGGAGGTGCTCCAGCCCTCTGATTATCCTTGTAGCCTCCTCCGGGCCCGTATATACCCCATTTAGACAGATAATCTCTTTCAGTGAATAGGTCTTAGGCTTCAGGAGTGTAAGAAGTTTTCAAGCCTCAGAGAAACTGACCTGTCTCCCAAGGTGAGGGGTTTATGGAAGTCACAGTGTGCTTTTGCCCAGCTGTGTTATGTCCGTAGGATGATTCGCTAGAGAAAGAAGAGACTGTTCCCTGGTTGCAAGGTCTCCTTTGTCCAGCAGCAGTGATGGCCCCAGGGGGCTGGGAGCCAGGCATGGGTCAGGCTGGGGGAGGCAGCGGCCTCCCCGAAGGGCAGATACACAGCACCTGGGGCAGGTGAGCGGGGGCCCTCGGTTCAGCCGGGCTCCCAATAGCTAAACCTGTGCCTAGTGACTAGACAAGGCCAGGCTGAATCTGTGCATTGGATTCTAGAACAACTGGTGGCTGGTGAGGCAGAGCTGCAGGAGGGGTCAGGTGGGGCTCAGTGGGACCCTCCCTGGGAAGAAGAGAAGCCCTGCCTGAGGCAGAGCTGTCTGGGGGAGCCCTCACCGAGGCTCCCCTTCCAGCAATCTCCTCCTAGCAGTTCTCATCCACAAGCCACCAGCCGATCATCTTCAAAGGAAGCATGTTCGGGACCCTGCTTCTTGAGCCATCACAGGGGGCATTTTTAGCTTTCTCGGAGGTCTTGTTTTGTCTCCTGTTAGGTTTCTGTCTGTCAGTGATGCTGTAGGAATTCATGTACCCTTTTTGAGGGTTCCATTCCTCTGTTGTGCTCGGGAGGCAAAAAGGAAGGTGAGTGCATGTGGCATTGGAAACCTGCTGGGAAGGCAAAACTAGTGAATTTGAATTAAGCTTTGCTACACTGCACTTCCTAAAACAAATATTTCATTAAAATGGAGAATTATGAAACTGTAGTGTGAAAGCCCTAGTGGTAAGAAAAGTGTTTGAAGTACTCAACAGATTCAGAATTACATGCTTAATATGTATGGGTTTTTTCTTTAGTTCTTCCTATAATTTACGATGATTTTTTTTCCTTGGGGATTAAACCTCTACCCCTTTTGAGATTAAGTTCTATGCCAAGGAATGTGCTGAATAATAAGAAAAAAAAATTGATGGTTATTGTAATCTGTGCTCTATCTTTTGAAATTTGCAAAGAGCAATCCTTTCCATAATGCATATTCACAGGATATTCTATGTGAGAAAGACATTCCGCATCAAAATGAAGAGGCATTTCTCAACTATAAAGGCAAACTTCCTGTTATAAAATCAAATTAGAAGTTTTATCGCAGTAGGAAAGTTAATGCAGAAGATGAGTTGTGGGAGAGGTCATCCTCCAGTGGTATAATCCACCAAATATTTGTGAAGGTAACTGTAATGTAAAGATATGACTGTGTTAAAGACACTATAAACCTGAAAATTACTTCTTAAAAGCACTTTTGCGCTTTGGTTTGAAGAGTGGGTTTGGGTCTTGGATTTTGTAGGAAAAAGAACAGCATCTCTGTGAGGAGTGAAATACTGATTCGTGCGGTGGAGGGGAGGAAGGAGGTAGCTCATTTTCTTTTGCTCCCAAGACTACTGGGAGGAAGTACTTTACTTGTACCACAGAGAAATCTTTCTTCCTGCCCCCCTCTTCAAGAAGAAAGTACGAGGTTGCTGAGGAACAGGCCGTCTTCCGAGACTTCACTGTTTTTCTTCCTCAAAGCGTCTTTCTAGAAAGTGAGACTGTACTGGTGTGGAGAATCGTCCTGAAAGACATGAAACTCCTGTCTTTCCTTTTGTCACTGCTCTGGTGACTGTGTCATTGTGCTTTACCAGGCAACCACCCAGAAACTGCTCATTTTAAAAGCCTCTCCCGTTCCTAAGGTGCCAGTCGCAGACCGTGCGTGAATTTGTAACTCAGCCCAGCTTCATCCGAACCTGCTGTCTGTGGGGTGTGATGCAGGTGTTTAAGAGGAACACAGGGATCATTAACTGTGAGTATGTTTGTCTTGTGCAAAGCACAGATGCACAATACAGCTCAATTAGTTTGAATTTCATATGCCAGATAGTCAGCGTGACACTCTTCCTACAGTCCCATACGTGTTCTACTTGCCTGACCCAGCTCAGGTCCTAGATCTGCCTCACACCGTGTTCCATGTAGACGTGGGGCAACTGCTCAGTTATTTTCTGTGGGAATTTAGCTCATTGATGAACAGCCAAGTCTCTGTGTGTCTGCAAATATTGTCTGAAACAGTCACATCAAGGATGAAGCTCCCTCTTGTTTTTATTGGAAAAGACCTGCGTGTGTTTAATAGTACTGGGTTAAAAGCTTAAATCACCAACATCTAATTGGAAAGGCACTTTGGAGGAGTTCTGGGGAGTTACCTGTTAAAAAAACCAGAAGCTCAGAAGGCTAAAACATGATCTTTGAAGTAGCTGTTTGTGCTGCTTTCGATTTACAAGGTTGCTGCACCAAACTATACATTTGAAGTGATTAATTTCTTTGGACATTGGAAATAATTTTCTGGTACGAATGAAGGAAAGTGCCTCAGTGTAACAGGTTTGTCTCTGGCATTGGCCGGCATCTGTAAGCATCTTACAGCTGCCTCCTCCCTCCCAGTGGAAGAGGGGAGAAGGAAGAACAAAATGAAGAATACTTGTGGCTTGAGATAGATTGTTTAATGAGCAAAGGGGGGTGGGAGAAAAACAGAGAAACAAAACAAGTGATACAGTCACTCCCCACTTCTCACAAGCAGACTGATGCCCAGATGGTGTCTGAGCAATGGTTACTTTCCCCCAAGTGCCCCTCCTCTCAGTTGTTATTGCCAACTATTAGTTGATATGGCATGGAATAAGCCTCCGGTCAGCTGGGGTCAGCTCCAGGCTGTGCTCCCTCCTAGCCTCTCTCCCTTCTCCAGCCTGCTTGACGTGAGAGCAGAGTGGGGGAAAAGAGAGAGCCGTGATCAGGTGCAAGTGCTGCTCTGCAATAGCCCAAACATTGCTGTGTTATCGAGGCTCTTTCAGTCATAAATCCTGACTGCAACACTGTAAGGCCTGCCAGCTAGGAAGACAATTAACTCCATCCCTTCCAAACTCAGTAGCCTCTAATGCTAGTGATGCCATCAAGCCTTAAGATCTGTTCTATCTGGCACACCCTAGAATATACAGAGCTCTTGAGAACTGGGATCATCTCCTAGAACAGCTGAAGTGTAGGCAATGGGTAGATGCACTAAATAAGATCATAAAGAGGATAAAATGCACCAGTTACCTGACCACCTGAGCAGGTTTTATACCCCTTAGAGTTGGAGGATGTCAGTAATTGTATCTCTATGTAAGCGTTCTGGTTATGCATCATACAGCAATGTGTGCTTTTAAACAAATTATTTACCATTAATTTAAGTCATTTCAAACTTCCTCCCACAGAAGAAGAATCCTTAGCTAATATTACGCTTTTAGTTCTAGTAAGTTAAATTTGATTTTGCCATGTAGAAGTCTTTCAGACCTTGTATCTTTTAAATGTCTGAAACACACCACATGGAGCATTAGGTGTGGATTTTAAGAACCTGTGCTGCTTTCTCTCTTAGTCTCACCCATTTTCTTTACCCTGCTAAGGGTGGCTAAAACGGGTGATGAAGTGGCAGACCTCCCTTCTCCCTCCACAGAATCCCTGGCAGCGTTTTCAGTGATGTCTCTAATACAAGGGTAGTAAATACACAAGAAGAAGCTGTAGTGGTAAAAAAAAAATAATTGTATGGCTTCCTACCAAATGAGTTTTATTTATGATTTCTTACACCCAGGAGTGGAAAAACCTGTATGATTTTTCTCCTGTGGCAGGTTAGAATGTGAGCCCAAACTAGGTGTGGGATCACTTGTGTCACTGTGGGATAGAGAGGTGCACATAACCATGGCGATGCTGTCTGCTCGCTGTATGCCAGGAATTCTCTCTGATTTCATATTGGCTCTAAGAGATGGGGCTACCTAAAACTTCAGCTCTTGCACATCTGGCTTGTTCTCAGCAATCACAAAGATAAGACTGCAAATATTGACATCTCTCATGTATATTTACCATCTGGACTGCAAAAAGCCTTCAATTAGATAATTCACAGTTTGCAAGGGCAAGTAAACTGCATTTATTTCAACAAGGAGTAATGAATTTCAATAAGGAGAGTAATCACTATTCTGTGATTTTCTGTTTTGAATGCAAGGTTAGAGGTAAATAAACTGACCCTGTAGGTTTTAATCCTGCATTTGTCATCAGGGGGAGCACTTGACAGAGTTAATAATGGCTATGACTTGTTCCTTTGAATCTTGGCTTTCACCAAGTAAACGCTACTGTAATGATGAAAAAAACGCCAAAAAATAATCCAGTGTGTAGCTGTTATTTGAATTTTTAGGAAGTTTGAAACAGTGCTGGATGTGTTAGCTGCCTGTTTCGAACTCTGAATGATTTCAGCACCCATTTGAACAACGGTGAATATGACCTACATTATAGACATCAGCCTTTGTGCTTGAAGCATTGTGTTCTTTTTCATTATGTTGATCTTCAGAGGCTGGAAGAATGCTGGTATAAAAAAACCCTGATAAGTAACAGTTTCATGAAGACTTTTTTTGTGAATTTTGATTTTTTTATTATCCGCATCTTCATCTGATGTCCAAATGGCATGTCAGAAGGAAATGCTGCGTGTCATATTTTCTTACCAAAAGCCTTTGGGATTTGGGAGCCTTGAATGATGAGACCTGCCTTTGTTTCTTCTGGTCAAATGAACAGTAAGTATGTTTTGCACATGAAATTGCATGAAAGAAAACATAAGTTTAAATTGTCTTTTATTTTTTTAATATTAATTTTTCTAATTTTCAAATAACTTGTCTTAGAAAGGATCCCTGTGTTGGCCACTGTTGCCCCAGCTACAGACTTACCATATATCCAGTGATAAAGAGCCTGATGGTATGAGGACATTTACACAACAAATTTCAAGTAGACTTCAATTCACCTTTCTACTGAATCATTATGCTATACTTGTCATGACACAGAAGAGGCTATTTTGAGAGCATATGGCCTGGAAAACGATTGCTAAGCAGGTGTAACAGAAATTCTTCTCATAATGGCTCCAAATAATTCTGACAAATACGTCATGGACGGTTTTTCCTGATGTGAGGGAGTATGTAATGTATAGGAATGATGACTTGTGGATAACTGACTTTGAAGAACCTTATTCTTTGCAATAACTGTGCTGTAAATGTATAAAATCCTAGCACAGCTGCATAATGAAGGTGATTCACTTACGTTTTAAGGGTTCTTCAAACCAGAAGTTGCTTCAGCTGAAATAGATTTTAGCAACTTATTATCATATCAGCCTACATGTAAATATCCAGTTGAAGGAGGATTTAAGTACTTTTTAAAGGTTTGTTTTTCCTCTGTTACTTAGACTTTAAAAAAAACCCCACTTACTGGAAAAAGAAAATAACCTTTTTAACGTAAGACTATTAAAATCTGTCTGAAACTATTAATCCTGGTTCTGGTGGTGGCAAGGCAGAAGGAAATGGACTATTGCTTTTTTGAAACTAAAATGATGCATGCGAAGAATTCAAGTAATTCTGTTTCATGCATTTGAATGGAATGATGATTTTATAAATCCATTTTAGGTGTTGTTTGCTGTTGCTCTTTTACTGAGAAATGTTTATAAAGTTTGTTTGGACCTATTGCAACAAAAGTTTTGTTGGATAGTGCTCCTGGCTTTGCTTAAAATTAGTGAATGTTTCAATGAGGTGGAATTGTGGTGCCGATTCTGGAATTTTATGCATGGAGGAAGATCTAAAAATATTTGGACTACTTATGGCTGAACAGAAAGTACCTGGGGTGATCAATCCATATGGTAAACTGGTGGATATAAATTGTGAGCTTTGTATCAGCTTACATTGCTGAAGAACAGGGACAAATGTTGAGCTCAGAATTAAAAATCTTGAGGATTCTGGTTTATTCGCCATCTGATCTTTAAAAATGCACATGTGAATTGGCATCAAATTTTAGTATTTGTTGACAAACTTTTTAATAGACATAAAACAAAATTAGGAATCGGGTCCAACCTTCCTTAGTCCCACCGAACCTGAGTGAATTATATAGTCCCTCACCTAATAATCAGTAGAAGGATCTGAGGGAAATTACGAATTCAAAATGTGGGACAGCATAAATTGAACTCATTCATACAATTCAGATTTTGTAACTTCATGCGGTTGCAAGAAGAGACAGTACATAGTAAAACTGAAGACCTTTGAATAAGATTGTGTTGTATTGAGGGACATGGTAAGGTAAGACGGTTGCTTTGAAGTTTGCAACGAAGGACAGATCTTCATAGTCAGTAGTGTATCCTTGAGGATGTAAGTTGTTTGTAATAGAGCAGAGTATGCACCAGGTTTCCTCACAGATCTGGTAAAAGAATGGGCTGTGAAGTTTAGATGGGATTTCACAAATTTCAGATTTGGCCTTTATTTGAAGAGGTGGTTCAAAGGTTTCTGTGTGACCAGAGTTATTGAGTGGGAAGAGTGGGAAAACAGGAAAGTAACATGTCCAGAATTAACCTTTTTTAAAGTCTCACTGGTGTTTCTTGGGGTAAAAAGTTGATTTGGCATTGAAATGATGAAAGGAGGGGAAATGATTGTATTGTTTATATTTTTCATTACAGAATAAATGAGTGAAACTTTTGAAAATGTAGGGGTGATATGAAAGGCTGGATCATCAACATATTGTAATTACACTGCTGCAGTTTGCTGAGGCATTTGCTAGAAAGAGCAATTACAGTAAAACATAATCAGCACTTCATCTCATAATTGTGCAGACTGTTCAAAGCTGTTGGAAATTCTACAGTGCCATGTGTGCACATTTGGCACACTGCAAATAGTGTTAGTTTAACAATAAGAAAATGCTTGCAAATCATGATCAGAAGTAGCAACTGTGATACTGTGCGCTAAGGACTATCTGCTTTCTCATGGTTAAAACTTGAGATGGGAAAGCCAGGTTCTGTTCCTTCCTTCAGTACAAATTACAGAATAGTTTGGGCTGGAAGGGACCTTAAAGCCTATCCAGTCCCACCCCTGCCCTGGACAGGGACACCTCCCACTGGATCAGGTGCCCAAGGCCCATCCAGCCTGGATTGAACCCCTCCAGGGATGGGGCAGCCACAGCTCCCTGGGCAGCCTGGGCCAGGGTCTCACCACCCTCATCATGAAGAAATTCCTCCTTCTGTCTAGTCTAACTGTGCTCCTCTCCAGTTTATCCCCATTGCCCCTCGTCCTATCACCACAAGCCTTTGTGAACAGTCCCCCCTCCATTTTCTTGTAGCTCCTTTCAGGCACTGGAAGGTCTCCCTAAGGTCTTTTTGGAGCCTTCTCTTCTCCAGGCTGAACAAACCCAACTCTCTCAGCCTGTCCTCATATGAGAGGTGCTCCAGCCCTCTGATATTCCTTGTAGCCTGTCCTGCTTTAATCTAGGTGCACTGGCTTGTTTTCTAGTCTAACTGAGTATCTGAACAAGCTTTTAAGAACTGTGAAGACAGAGCTTGTGATAGAAGTGTTCAGCATTTCAGATTTCCACCTGTATTTCTTTGATTCACTTGTAAATCACAGCAGTTCTTCCTGCATTTATCTGATTATTGACTTAATTCAAATTACAGACACAGGACTGGGACCAAAGTCCAGGATCCTGGGTTCCCACTCTGAGCCATGTGTTCTCATTGGAAGTATACCTGTGATCCCGTTTTATGTTTTCACCTTGTGCCTGTGCACCTGGAATACATGCAGGTGGTACGCCTTTCTGATCGGGAGTGGTGTGTGACTAGGTGAGTACTGAGCAAAGTCACAAGGGAGAGAAAAGAAGTAGAAGCAGTAGTCCTCTTATTTCAGGTGTATAGGTGAAGCACCAAATATACCGAGGGACACTGGAAAATTGGAAGTGACTTTGGTATCAGTGATCGATTTCCTGAAGTCACGTGCATCAGTAACTCAGTGTGAGCATAATATCTAGTAGTGTCCAGAAGGCTTATCACTAGGACTCATGTTCTTAAAACAAGAACTAATAAATCCTGTGTGGGACAGAAAGAATGTCTTAACAGTTGTCTTTCAGCTAGACATCATCATTTTAAGTTGATTTTATGTAATGAAGATCTTGCCATCATCAGGGCTTGTACTAAGCCTTATACATGTGGATTTAGCTTTCAAAAGCAGATTAAGAATATATGTGAAGCTTGTTCCTGCAAACACTTACTGGGAAATAGTCTGCTTGCTGCTCTGAGTAGATTCAGTGAGGTGGGAAAAACATGTAGAAATCTCTGTCAAGCCTGCATCTCAGCCTGTTCTGCCTAAAATTAAACACCTAAAGATGACATTAGGATCTAGGAACTCCCAAAGCTCTCATTAAAGAAATTAATGCAAAAGAAGAGCAAGTTCCAGCAGCACTTGGGAGGGGTGAAGTTATTTGAATTGCTGTTGTCAATAATTTTGACTTTGGTCCTAAAGCTAAAGCTGATACTCTGCTTATGAGTAAATATTGTCAATTGATTCTGTCACCTGAATTAATGTCTACTGGGCTGTATCCCACTTCCCCTTGACGCTTGCTTCCTTAGCATCGTGTGCAGGAGGCAGAAGCAACTTGTAATTATAATTTAGTCTTTTAGAACTTAATTTTTGGCTGCATGAAACTTAACCAAATCCTGAACTTGTGTGAATAGCAGTGGTACAGGGTGATCTCATTTGTGTTTCGTGCAGGAGGAATGTTGCATGGCTTGGGGTTTGTCTAATTAGCACTCCTTACACCAAGTTGTTCCTACCACTGGGGATATTTTAGTAGCCTATTCACAGCCTTTTATTCTTTTTTCCCTGAAGAAAAGCAGGCACAAGTAAAATTGCTTTGTTCGAGTAAGAATGAGATGAGTTTTATTTCTGAAGAAATAGTGTTGTCATAAAAGCATGTCCCCCGAAGGCGATGTTTTCCATTATGAGTGAGATGCAGTGACTGTCCATTAGGACAGGATATCTTCTGGTAACAGGCAGGCAGTGAGTTCCAGCCATGCTTACACTCACAAGTTGTTTTTTTTACAGAGCAACTACTTGAAGATTGGGTTTTTTATACTTGTGCAAATTCTTCTGTGTCTTGTATGACATGTTTCTTAGACTCTTGTTCTTCTAATCTTGATTATGATTTAGTTCACCCCTCTGTTTGTCCAGAATATCAGATGGTTTAGAATGATTTTGCTTAGGCTTTAAAACTTCCCAAGAGGCAGTTTATTTTCAGAAATAAATAGCAAATGCTGCCTTTTCCTTGTTTATGTTTCATCAAAGATTGTTGAAAATGGAGGAGAATGTTAGCTAAAAGGGACATTGTTTTTTATGGAAGTATCAGCTTCCCTTCCTCCTGTGGTTTGTTCAGGACTCTTGTTTCACTTGTTAGGATTTGGATTTCATGGAGAATAGATATATACAGCACCTCTGTTATTTTTTCCCATTTAAGGGACTAGATTGTGTTTGAGAGGTGCAGCCCAGGCATTCCCCCCATCTCCATCATCCCACTCCCCAAGATAGCTGCACTATGGCCCCATCTACTGACCTTGGCAGAGAGAGATTAGTTTATTAAGTAATTTCCACTATTGAATGGCACAGATCTGCCACAGATCATGATTGCCAGCTATTGCTAGAGATAGCCTAAGAGACTGAATTGGTGGCTTTTAGCTCCCCCATTTTAGAGAGTATCGCGCAGCGGGGCTGTCATGATCTGGGCTGTTGCTTGCACTGGTACGGAAGCTCTGCCGTTGGGGGCAACAAGGGTTATGTAGACTTTTCTTTAAAAAGATTCAGTATTCAGTAACAGATTTTTTTTTGTTTTGGTCATAATTTGTCATATTTCCATGTGGTATGTTATGAGTTTTTCTAACTAGTTTCCACTCCCCCCCTATGTAGCCATTCAGCCTGTGTCCTGAGTGTGGAAAAGCAAATGAGGCAAAATAACGTAATTTTAAAATTAGTCTTGTAAGAAATAAAAAAAAAAATCTTTCAAAATGGTCTCCTTGATACATTAAAAAGTTTGTTAAAACCAAACTAAATTTCTTGCTTTGTATAGGGGAGAAAAAAGGTTCTTTTATATAAAACTAAACTTAATTCTTGAATGGAGATTAAATTTTTTCACATTGAATTTAAAGAAAAATAATAAAGTTTTTCTTTGCCTATCTTAATTGGTTCTCTCGAATCTTAAGTCCATGGAGGGATTTGAATATATCACTGGAACAAACTGCAAATGGTGGAAGAAATTTATTAACTAAAAAATATTAAAATTGGAGCTGTTAGGAAGGAGAATTCATTAAATTCTTTGACCTGGAAATATTGATATGAAGATTTGAATGGAAAACTGTGGCTGCACATCCCTGGGGGAGAGCAAGGGTCACCAATAAGAGCAGAGTGAACCGTCCCCTCAGGTGATGGATCTCATAATTTTCCTGTGCATTGAGGTGACGTCAGGAAGGTCAGGTTCTTCACAAGAACTCCAGCTTGGCTCTTCAGCTTTGAGATTGCTCCCAAATTCAAGGTTGCTTATTGAATCGTGACCATGGGATCATTCAGGTTGGCAAGGCCCATGAGGTTTCTGCTCCAGCCTCCTGCTCAAAGCAGATTCAGCATCTGGTTCAGTGGGTTGTTTAGGACTTTATCCAGTCAGGTCTTGAAAACTTCAGGAAAGGAGACTTCACAGACCTTTCTGGGCACCTGTTCCAAAGCTTGGTTATCCTCACAGTAATGAAGCAGCTACTCGGAACCTCCTCTGTTTTGAAGTGTTGCCTGTTGTTCTTCTGCCACACACCTAAGCCAGAAGCTCTGGTCCTTTTAAGTCTGGCGTGAAGCTTGTTCTTCCACTTGCTGCTAAGTACAACAGCACTGTGTGTATGTGGCTGTGTGGACACTATATGCTTTTATAGCTTCTTACTGTGAAACCCAAGGCTAAGGCAGCCCAAACAACACCTGTTGGTATCTGGAAAAGATATGCAAGATATGAACAATAAGTGTAACGCTGTACCGCAAGAGGCAGGTAGAAAATAGACACTGGCCAAGAAGAATGCGCATTAAGAGATGGTGCAGTTAGTTTGGGGTTTTTTTTGTTATAACTCAGCTGTACTGCAGGTTATAGAGTAGTTTGAGTTGGCAGAGACCTTAAAGATCATCTAGTTCCATACCCCCAGCAATGGGCAGGGACATCCCACTGGATCAGATGGTGGCTGAGCGGTTGTTTCTCTGTTCTTTTTGACTTCCTGTCCTCAACTTCTTGGCATTTTATTAAATTACTGCTACACATATTGTTAAACAATGTTCACCAGACAGCGAGTAACTGTAGACTTGCTTTATTTACAACTCGGAGTTGGGCCATCACCTCAGTGAGTGGCAGAGGCCCACACAAAATCATCAGATATTTATACATTTTAACATAGCATTATACAATAGGAATGTTCTTTGGAAAGTTCTTGGTATTTTTCCATGCCCTCCTAGTTTTTAATTCTTAATTAACTCGAAAGTCCACAGAAGTCCACCTTGATAATTCATCTCTGCTGTCTTGTTTTGGTTCTCCCTCAGAAGTGATGCTTCAATAGGTCACGTTCCGCCCCCGGTCATAAAAATCTAATACCTGTGTTCTAAGTCTGACATTTCTTATGTTGGTTCAGCCAGACTGGGGCTGTATGTGGGACAGTTGAACATTATTCTTGTATTTGTCATAAAGATTAATTTCCAACAACTGTTCTTATTATATTCTTAATACAATGCTCCTGTTTGTCACAATCAACTAGTAATAGTATCTAAGTCATACATGGATATATTTATCATATTTTCCCATTCCCTTTAACACTTAGAACTTTTTAAAAAGAGGCAAATTACTGTTTCTGACAAACTTCACGTTTTGACTTTTTTGTTAAAGTTGGAACAATTCTTTTCCCCATCATTAAATTTAACATTTCACATTTTTCAAGTATTTGGGTACTAACACAGCATTGCTTTTAATGAGAAAACTCAAAGCTGATTTCTTGCCAACTGTCACAGTTAAATAGCTTGGCATTAAAAACTATCAAAGAGAAGCTGTAAAATGGAATCAGTGGCTGAATAAAAGGTTTGTTAGAAGACGTATAGAGATTACTTGTTTGTAATTTCAAAGACAGTTAATTACAACTGGACTATTAAGTTTTTACCTTTTATGTTTAAATATTTTAGAATGCATCACAGCCATATTAAAAAATTGCTCTTTCCTTTGATTTTTTCTCAGGCCCTATTCCCAGTTCCCTTCCCATTGCAAGCTCTGACTGACTTGGCAATACTGATGGGTCTATATTTTAGGATGGTTAAACATTAAAAAATGCTGAGTTTTGAGATTTGTGTTTTAAGCTGTTCATTTTAGGTACACTATCAGCTCTTAGAAATACCATTTCCAGAAGGTCTAGTTCAACAAAAAACATGCAATTTAAAAGCTTTCCAGAGGGTGAATTGTTTCTCCTCTTTCTGGGAGTATTGATGATTCTTAGCTGCCTCAGGGCTCTTGTTCTGTTGGAGCTCAAATGAGGTGGAGCACGTCACTAGTTTGACGTAAGCTTTTAGAAAGGATGGCTCGTTGGGCAGTTTGAGAGGTATACGACTGATGTGAATGAAGGCATGTAGGTTTTTTTTTAAAGTAATAATTACATTTTAAAATGAAATCACAGTTTCTGAACAACTGTTTCTTTCATTTGTATGTGTCTTTGTCAAATGTAATTTCTAATAATGAGAAATTTGCAAATCAAAAAAAACCCAATGAATCCCCTCCAGCTTCAGCCGATGTCGTTAACTGTATCTCCTTTGGAAGGCAAAGTTCAAAACTGAATGCCTGAGTGCAAAATTAATCCTTGGAGAAATCAAATGGAGATGTATAATGCAACATACAGTTGTCACGATCACTATTTAAGATGGAGTTTCAGAGACTGAGAAGGAGTGAGTGTTTGGAGAGCTGGATGTATTACTTGGTTAATGGTCCAGCTGGATGAATTGATGGGTGGTGCTCATTCTTTTGTGGGATCCTGGTTTTCCCACTACTTCACCTTTCTTCTCATTTGCCAGCTTTGTGACAGCGCATCTGCTTTTGTGGGAGGAACAGTCATGGCTGGTGACTGCTTTTGTGTTAGGAAGCTATTACCAGAGTCAAGTTGTCCTGGTGTGAGTGGCCTCGTGTTTTAGAAGCGCGGGGCGTGCGCCATGTGGATGAAGTGTGGTGGGGCTGGGGTGGATGGGCATGTTGAAGACTACAAAAAAACATCTTCAAGTTCAACTTCCTATGAAAGCTGTGTGTACCTTTCAAACAAAGTCCAGCATTTTCCTTTGGCATTTTAAGCCTTTTCTCCCCATTTGTTACAAAAGAAAACCCATTAAATAGATGTTTATTAAAGCTTGAACTGATGGTGTTGGTTAAGGATGGTTGGATAAGGTGTATTTTCATCAGTGCTTACTGCCAAATGCAACCTGTGCTCAGACCTTTTGTTTGATGACGGTGTTTCAGGCTTCACAAGGTGTACTTTTTCTGCGTATAACGTGAACCTGGTGTAACCGCCCTATATTTTATCAAAAAAGGCATCTATTTACCACAAAGTAGATTAATACTTTTCAGCATCACATTGTTATATTACACATGATATTGTGGATGCAATTCATTCATCAATATGAATTATAGATGACAGTCCCAAATTAGTGGTGGATGTTAAGTTAGGACGTGGCCTTTGTCTGCACATCATAGCTTGGAGGATGGATTGTTCTCCACATTGTCTCCAGTAGAAAGCTTTATTTGTCAAGGGCTTGAAGCCACTGTTCTGTGCTGCACAGCATTTCAATCCTGTTCTCTTATTTGTGTGTAGGGAGCAAATATCCTTTCTTTTATTCTTGTGTAAAAGCATTCTAGTCCCAAACTATGAATCGGAGCTGTGCGGCCGTTTGTGGCGGGAGCCACGAAAGAGCTTTCAGACCATTGTCAGCCACACGTTCGGCACAGGGCAGCGTGCTGCCCTCACAGCTGCAGCACAGCCTTCCGCTGGATCATGAAGGTATAAAGTAAAGACATGAACACACACAGCTGCCTGCACATTTCCTCCACCCCCTTCCTGCTCCAGACTGTGCCTCCCAGCGCAGGGTGTGAAGCATTTTCCCAGCTGCGGCTGCTCTGCAGGAGAGGGCAGCACAACAGTGGCTGCAGGGCTAACCTCTCGTGCCTTTTCCTGCCAGCGTGGATTTCCAGTTGAAAGAGAGCATCATCTTGGACAGGCAGTTTTTAAGGATGCAAGTATTTTGTATAGTTTTTGGCACTCTGGCTCCTTATGATGCTCCCTGGGCAAACTGAAATATTCATTCATCAGTGTGACAAATCATATAACCTGCCCCAGAATCTTGTTATCGTGTGGCTGATCCGACCTCTGCTCAGCACTCTCTTGGAAATTTTTTCTTTTTCTTGTCAAACTACTTCAGTGTGAAATGAGCCACCTTAAAGTGCGGTCTTTTCACTGGCAATTAATCTCTACTTCAAATGAAGATCCATCTTCAGGCAGATGATGGAACAGTAGTCTGATCTTCTTGAGAAAGAATTGAGGCTTTGACAACAAGAAAACCGTGCTGAATAGTAGTGTTTTAAAAGTAGGGCTTGCAGGAGGTGTTATTCCTGTCAAAATACTGGCAGCAGTAAGTCGAGCAAAGAAACAGTCAAACCAGTTGCTTTTTACCTCATTATGTTGAAATAATAAGGAGATGTAGCAGGATTGAATGCTACAGCATTACAGTCTTGATACAACCTTTAAAGTTTGTCCTGAAAATTGTGCAATACCTCTCAGCAGCTCATTTTTCTGCCAAAACCACTGTGGTGCTAGTGTTTGAAAGGCTGAGAGAATTGGGGTTGTTCAACCTGGAGCTGAGAAGGCTCTGAGGAGACCTTATAGCGACCTTCCAGTGCCTGAAGGGGCTGCAAGAAAGCTGGGGGGGGCCTGTTCACAAAGGCTTGTGGGGATAGGACGAGGGGCAATGGGGGTAAACTGGAGAGGGGCTGAGTTAGACTAGACATAAGGCGGAATTTCTTCACGATGAGGGTGGGGAGGCCCTGGCCCAGGCTGCCCAGGAAAGCTGTGGCTTCCCCATCCCTGGAGGGGCTCAAGGCCAGGCTGGATGGGCCTTGGGCACCTGACCCAGTGGGAGGTGTCCCTGCCCAGGGCAGGGGTGGGACTGGATGGGCTTTAAGGTCCCTTCCAACCCAAACTATTCTATGATTCTTGCCATTCTGTTAGTGGCACATGATGTCACCTGAACTCATGGCTTAAGTAAATATCTAATGCTGCGAGGGCAGGGGCAAGGAAATGTATTCTTCTTAGAACTCTTATTCTTCAGTGAGAGCAGGATGTATTCTAAACCTTGTATGAAATGTGTAATCTCATTTGTATGGATTTGATTTTACTTTGAAACTTGCCGGTTCTTGCAAAAAAATCCTGAAAGCGTATTAGCTTTTTCTCTTTTCTATCCCAGCACTCAGTACAGCTATTCCAATATAATGTAGAAGAGATTTTTCAAATCTTGGCTGTACATAACCTGAAGGAGCTTTATTCGGAAAATGATGGCTGAAATTGCCAGCTCCCAGTGATCATGTTTCTGAATGGGCAGTGTCTTTAAAAGCTGAAGTTAGCCGCTTCTGACTGCTATATTGTTTTATGCTTCTATACCATAGAATCAAGGAATGCCCTGAGTTGGAAGGGACCCATGAGGATCATCGAGTCCAACTCCTGTCCCTGCACAGGACACCCCAACATTTGCATTGTGTCTGAGGGTGCTGGCCAAATGCTTCCTGAATATTGCCAGGCTCAGTGCTGTCACTGCTTCCCTGGGGAGCTGCCCTAGTGCTCCACCACCCTCTGAGTGAAGAGCCTTTTCCTAATGTCCAACGTAACCCTCCCCAGTGCATCTTCGTGCCTTTTCCTCCAGTCATGTCATTGGTCACCAGGGAGGAGAGATCAGTGCCTGCTCCTCCTCCGAACCCCTTTGAAATTTCCAGTAGTTTGAGATTTTACAATGATGTCTTTTATTGATGAGCACGCTGGAGTCTTGCCTAGGCCACTCACTGACCTAGACCCTCTGGGAGGTCTCTGGTGTGCTAGTTCAAAGCTTATGAGTAATTCGAGAACGAGAGCGTTAGCCTTTGCGGGCTTAGGAGGTTTGCAGTGGGATTAATACACTTGCTAGTTCAAACCAAAGGCTTTGCAAGCCAAATGTCAGCTTCGTTCTCTGTTACACAGTTTTCTTTAACGTATCATGAGAAACCTGTAACATTCCAGTGGTAATCTTTATCAAATTCCAAACACAAACCTAACATTTATTTGTTAATAATGGAGAAGAAGCTTGAACAGAAAAGATGTTTTCTCTTCTTCAGCATTTCCCCTGTTTCATGAACAGATAGAATAAATACAGCCTAGTAATCTAATGACTATTTTAGTGGTCCCAAGGCTGTAATTTGCTCAAATGTAATGAATTATTCTTTGTGAGGGAGCATGGCATGGCAGATTTTACTACCTTTTTCCTTTTTTTTTCCCTTTTTTTTTTCTTGAAGTCTTCATTTTATTGCAGTTACTTTCCTTGCAGAATAAATTGCACAGGAATAGGTTTTAAGAGGGAGATGATGTGGCATCTTTTTTTTCTTCCTCTTCTAAAACAAAAGGTCTGTTATGTGAGTGGTATGTGAAGATGCTGAAGTAAAAACTTCTCTGTTGTTATAATGAAGTCTTGATTCTGACCTGCTGATCTGCCTTCTGTTCTGGCAGCCTTGGTGTCAGTCTGCCTCAGAGTAAAGGGAAGGTGGAGGGA
Source organism: Clamator glandarius (assembly GCA_033459285.1). Lineage (NCBI taxonomy): Eukaryota > Metazoa > Chordata > Aves > Cuculiformes > Cuculidae > Clamator > Clamator glandarius. The sequence goes on from JAUNZM010000413.1 coordinate 1,423,223, forward strand.
CACCAAGTGACAGTCAAATGGCTTGATTTTTTTTCTAGTACCCTCTGTGGGTAAATACAGGAAGTTTATAAAATTCTCTATTCTAGCTGCACATTACAAGGAAACTCAGCTTTCTGTGCACCTTTCTGGGCTTATACTTAACAGATATTGCTGCAAGTGTCAATAAAAGTGAGCATTTATAGGAGTTATAAGGGTTCTGTTACGATGCAGTGTCCTGAAATTTCAGTAAGTTTTTATATTATCACTCACACAACATGTAACATTAACCTTGAACCAAATAATGGCATTTAACTTTTCTTGACATGTGAAATTTTTGATATGCCCATGTTTTTTTAAAAGTTGCAAATCTCAAGGAAATGAATTTTATTGTTTAATTGGTTTTTGCTAACATAAACATTTTAGTGGTCAGATGATTTCAGCACATCCAGAGCTAGTTGAAAGCAGTAAACCATGTTGATGAAAATGTCTATCAATGCTTTTAAATCTCTTTCGTCACAAAATAAGAATTCTGTCTGGAACTCTGTCTATGCTGAAGAGCCAGCTCAGCCTCATTCCAAGTTCTTCAGTTTTCTCTTGAAGTAAACTCTGCTTTGCTAGAAGTTAAGCTATGAAGTACACTGTGGAAGTCCAGTACTGCAGTCTGCCCTAACTGCACTGTTGGCTGAAACCTGTCATCACGAGGGACCCTCTGGCATGGCTGCTACATCAGTCTGCAGCCCAGATGCCTTCGGAGCCGTCTCTTTGGGGGAAGGATGTGATGTCTGACACGTTAGCCAAGAGTAGGAGAGTGTCTTAGGCTTGACTCTTTGATCCTGTTGGTCCTCAGGCATAGCTATAATAACAGAAAAAGCTGTGTTAACTTCTCTCCTTGTCCTGAGAGATGTGCTCTGGTTCACTTGTCATGTCAGTGCTTACACTTTGTTATGACATGAGGCTCCTAGAAAATGCTTCACTTTATAGGCAACTATAATTTAAGTACAGTACTGTGAGGGTGGTTTATTGTGCTGATATTTAATGGTGATTTTTAAGTCTTATGGGTAAGAATGTAGGTAATTGCCTATTATTCATGTACGACATGCTATCAGAAATCTTCATCTTGAATTCACACATCATAACAAGAACTAAGCTCAGGTGGTTGGGTGATGAGGCTGTATGTCCTCTGAGTCACTGATACTGAAGTTTACCTTCCTAGTTAAGCAGCTGCAGCACACATGCTAGGATTGATGGTACAGTGCAGGGAATCAGGGACGACCTGGTTTAAAAAAAAGGCAGCTCTGTCAGAGCTTATTTTCTGTCTTCCTCTCCTATTCTTTGATTCGTTTATAAATCAATTTACTATCTCTTTAACTCAATAAGAAAGAAGCTTTATGAAGAAAATGGATGATCTGAAATGGCTTTGTTTTTCTAGAGTTATTAATCTCTTATTAAGGGAAAGCAGAACTATAGTATCCTTTGGATGGAAAAGACCTTTGAGATCATGTCCAACCGTACCTGTCCACTACTAAACCAGATCTCTGAGCATCTCGTCCACCCGCCTGTTAGACCTCTCCAGGGACGGCGGCTCCACCACCTCCCTGGGCAGCCTCTGCCAGTGTCTGACAACCCTTGCACTGAAGAAATTTTTCCTGATGTCTAATCTGAACCTGCCCTGGCACAATTTTAGGCTGTTTCCTCTCATCCTGTTGCCTATAGAAAGAAATTATTATATATTATAGAAAGTAATGATTATATACATTCTTTCTGTCAGATTTTCCCCATGGAGTTGAAATGTCCTCTGCAATTGTAGGAGACACATGGTCTCTTAAAGTACATAGCAATAAAGTACATAGCATGGCGTCTGTGTCAGGTTAAATACAACTGCAGAAACGGGAAAACACATTCTGTAAAAGTAAAGAGGAGTTGTAAACAAAAGCTGCTTATGTTCTGTCAAAGTCACGCCTCCTGCGTCTACCAGCAAAAAAATTACTGTGATCCAGATTAACTCCCCCTGCTTATTAGCATTTATCTGTCAGATGCTTGAGCTGTCAATTACATTTTATTGTTTGTAATCAGATTTATAGCAGCCACCTGCTTTTTATTTTCTGCAAAGATAAATATAGCCATCTTTCCTATGGAAAGCTTGAGGATTTATCATTTAAACCTAAAGCAGTGCAAGTTTTACATTTCTAACATCTCAGTCCACCAGGCAACCAAATGATGATTTCTCAGACAACCAGGTGCTGTCTTAAAACACTGAGATGATATCACCTTACTTCCTTTCCTCTCCGAGTATTGCGGGTATGTTCACTAAGGGAAGTTTCTAGCTTTTTTCATGTTTCAAAAGATGATAGGAGCTCTGTCATTTTATTTGTAGAAGATGCTGTAATGTAATTTATTTCTACACACGGATCTAATTCTAGAAACTTGTAATTTAATCAGTGTTGATGTAGAATCCTCTGTAGTAAACTAGGCATATCAAATTAAAAAAAACGAACTTTTTTGAAGACTGTGTTTAAATAGCTTTTCCATCTTTAAAAACTATATGAAAAGATTGAGCAGAGGGTTACTCAAAATATGACTTGCTGGTCAACGACAAACCAAGAAGTGTTCCTTCTTTCAGTGTTTTTTAGCTCTGTCCGGTTCTGTGACCTTCCTGATGAATTACCCTGGAATGTGTGTTAAATAATAGGTTGCACAAGGTCGCACTGACAGGTGAAGTCTAATTTCATGCATCACCAGCTGATTAGTTCAGGAGGGGTGGATATTTAGCATCCAGAAAATTCTATCCCTCCTCTGCAAGGAAGAGTTTACATTTTTGGAGATTATATAGTATCTGCAATTAGAAACACTTTATCATCTTTAATGAAATATGTATTTCTCTTTGCAAATGAAGCTTTCCTCACAATCAAGCTTTGACTTAACTGCTCTACAGAAAAAATTCCAATAAAGAAAAAAAAATTGAAGTACTTCTGACAATAATGCTTGTGGATCTTTAGAGAATAGTAAACAGTTCCTTACAGATAGTTCGCTTTTGCCAGCAACTGCTCTGTGAAAAGACTGGGGTTTATAATTTTCAAGATACGTGATAAAAGTTGCAGCTTTATAGAAGACAACTTCCAATTATTCTTGCTTTGAAGTCCCTTTACTGCTAAATTAATGTATAATAAATTGATTTACTATGTAAACTTGAACCTACTTTGGATGTGGCCCACAACATCCCCACCTGAAGTTGTGCACTCAGCTGCCTAGCAAAGCTTAGTGAAGTTAAAACGGTTTGTTCGAGAAAGTGGTGTCATGAATTATTTCAAGGAGGGAGGGAAGGAAGGAAGGAAAAGGAAAGAGGGGTTAAAAAAAGGCTTGACATGACCCAGCAAGGAAATAATGTAAGTTTTTTCTGATTTGCACACATGTTTTATTCTGCCGGTTGCAGTACTTGTGCTGGGTGGCAGCGGGGGGATTATGGAACTGACCACTGGAAATGCTCAAAATTTATAAGAACTGTTAAAATAATTCGTATGTGTGGGAGTTCTATTTGCAAATCCTTCTGCGTCAGGCACCTCTGGTGAGCTAATGTGTTCTCAATGCATCAACAGTCTCTCCTTTGAGACTCTTCAAAGGAAAAGTGTCACTCAAGTCACTAATCCAGCCTTTTGATACTGCTGCACATAGAAACTAAAGGGAGAAAAATCCTTCTGGGTTGTTTTCTTGCGGGTCAGCAGCTGACTCGGTTACCTGTGTGAAGATTGCTGTGCTGGCAGGATGTATGGGTTGAACTTCCACTTTGTTACAGAAGACTTTACAGAAGCTGGAGCTTTGCAAAGGCTTGTTGTAGATTGCCGGTGCGGGTCTGTGACTTTCTGCTTTTAAGCTGGTGCTGGACCCCATCAGGCCACTGGCGAGATGGACGGGGAGGGCTGAGCACGGGGCTTTCCAGCAGCCCAGGTGGGAGGTCTGTGTGCGGCACCCTGTGGCACGGACCCAACTGGCAGCTGTGAGATAAAGGACATTTCACATTTAGAGGTACAAGCAATTGTTCTGTTTTCCTTTTAAAACCTGATTTTAAAAAGGAAAACAGAGGTAAGGCAGGGAAGAGGGACAGTGATGTGTTCCAATAGCTAAAGAATGAGCTCAGCTGGGCTATCCAAAAAGATAATTACCCTGTAAAGTGGAAAACAGATCTTAGTCCTGCCATTTAGGAAGCTGTAGAATACGTCCTTTGCACTAAGATTTCCAATCACCTCAGTCTCTTCAGGCATTTTATTGTATGAGAAGCCGAGGGGTCACTTGGTTGTATAATTGCCAGTGTAGGAGAGAGGGGGAGAGGTCTGTGATAGTAAGAAGATCTCTTAATGTACCAAAAGGCAGAAGCAGTAGTGAGATTCAGTTAGTAGAATCGGAAGTTATAGAAATTCTAGTAAGGGCCTATTAGAACTGGTTAATAGAATTAAGTAGTATTTTTAACTATAATGGTTGTCAATGGGAGATGCCAAGCCGGGATTCTGTTGGGGTTTATTCATATAAGCATCTTCCGGAAACCTAATGAGTTTCCTCCCTGCCTGGCAGAGCACTGTGAACTGGTGCAACCAGGGCTTTTAGGTTTATTCCTACTTTGAGTTTTGAAACGCTGAAAATGAGATGTTTAAAAATATTTAACAAGTGCAGATTTCTCTTTAATCTTAAGCAGTTCTAGCTGAATTTTTTGAAATTCAGAGGTTTTTGTACTCCTAAAAAGGATATTTCGGTTCTATCTGTGATTGTTACAGTAAAGTAATTGTGAAAACAATGGTTCTTTAACATGAAGAAAAAAAGAAATTTAGAGGAAATAGTTAATTCTCATTTTCTTCTTACACCACTCATCATTTCAATATACCAGAAGTCATAAAATAAAAGGGCATGCTAGAAGAATACAAAAGGAAATAATAATTTTGCAGCCAGTTAAGAAAATATTGCAAAAGGTCACTGAGTCAAGTGCTCATTCCTTGCAAAAGGTTGAAGAATCTCTTCAGATAACTCCTTCCCACTGCCTGGTGGATCAGTTCCTAAACTGCACTGGGGGATTTTAGCCTAAAGCTGCTGATGGTAAATACTAAGATACTGCATTTGTTCACATGTTTTAGTGTTGACTAATAGTCGTGTGCTTTTGTATTTGATGTGAGATTTTCCATAAATCATATTTGAAAGGGAAGGTTTCTGGCTGTGTGGGATGGTTCCTATACAAAGAATTTTGTGTGCATAAATTTAAACGTGCTTTTTAAATACAATCTTGCCAAACATTCCTGCTATACAATTTCCATAATCATGTAAATACGCAGGTAGTTTATGTGCAGATTGTGAGTTCATAATGCTGATTTGTAATTAGCATAAGGTTTCGTTTAGCACAGACACCTGGTCTGTAACGTATGAAAGCAAAACATATGTGTTCTATGATTAGCCATTTGGTAAATCATCTTCAGTGTTATAAAACATTCCACTTCCCTCTGGAAGCTCTCTGCTCCTTTTGAGCATCCCCTGCCTGCTTTAATAGCAGTGGCAAAAAACCCAGAAAACAGAAACTCCCCAGGAGCCCCCCAAGCAGTTTATACTGTTAATGTCTCATTTCTGGTTTTTAGAACTTGTAAACCCATTCATTGTTTTGCAAGTAGCATCTCTGTCTGGACTCCTAGTCTGGAAGGATGGCTCATCTTCTGTTGGCATTTATGTAAGAGGAGTCAGAAGAAACAGCTTTTTGTATTCCCTGCATTCAAAGCTGCTACCCTGATTTTAATCAAGAACTCATTCCATATGACACGAGAGCTGCTGAGTATGTTTCTGTGTTTCATACCTGAAGCTACAACCATATATGCCAAAGACACATTCTGTTTTCCTAGTACTTGCTTAAGAACCAGTAGAAATATAGGAATCTTAGACTGCTTAACAACATTAGATAATTTCAAGGTGCTAAAAATCAACATAAGAAATGAAAAAGTGATCTTGGCATACGAACTTGCATATTCTTGGACTGTCCAGTACAAGGCAGATATTGCCAAACTGGAGAGGGTCCAGCCGCAGGGAAGCAGGACATCGAGAACTGTGAAATAATTTTCTGTGTACAGTCGTGAAGTTTGAACAGGCTACTGGAAGACACCGGGAAGACGTGTGATGGGCAAAGGGATAATGTGGCAGTTGGCGTTCGCTGCGGTCAGGGAGGTGCTGGATGGAGGAAGCGACAGTGAGGGGTGAGAGATGTCAGCCAGCTGTGGGCGAGGGTGGTAGAGCAGCTCCCTACCCCTCTCCTTTTCCTCTCCCAGCTGATGTGGTTGCTCTGAGGAGGGAGCGGTTTGGCCCAGCGTGCTGTGGGCCTGCAAGGGCCGTTCCAAAGGGGACATGGGGACAGATGCAGGTATGCAAAGCGGGGAGACCCTCCCAAATGGAGCACTGCCCAACTATTCACCTGTGCCTCGTGGCTTAATTACCTTCAGTATCAGGCTTTACGGCAGTGAAAGTAAAAGGAACCTCTTCTGATGTGAAATGAAGACTAAATATAATCTGAAAAACCTGGAAAAATAATCCCAAGAGAAATAAATGAGTAAAATGTTATTTCTACCTCGCTGAAAGAATTACTTTGTATTCTGGTTATATTCTCCATAAAGCTAGTCGTAGGCAGTAGGTTCTGGGCCATTTGCATGATGCTTACGGATGATCAAGTTCAGGTAATCAAACAAGTCTTCTTGCTCCGGCACTTGTAGTGCCCACTTTGCCACAGCAACATATGCAGGGCTGTATTTAATTCTGGGTAGCTTATGCCCCGATAAGGGAGTCACCATCCTTGGAGGTGTTCAAAAACCGTGCAGATGTGATGCTTCAGGACATGGTCTAGTAGGCATGTTGGTCTTGTGTTGATGGTTGGACTTGATGATTTTAGAGGTCTTTTCCAACCCTAATGATTCTATGATTCTATTCTGTGATTCTGTTCTATGCTGTGCAGATCACCAGCATGGAAATTCTTACTATAAGTTATTGCTGAATTTGGCTGCTGTTTTATATTTAATGTGCGTTTACAGTTGAAGGGACTGGATTAAAGTAATGTAGGTTCTTGCTGATACTAGTTTACACATAAAGAGCTAAAAGTTAGAAATAGATAATATAGTGTATGCATTTGACTAGTGACCCCTGCTTCTTTTCCTAATATTTCTTATGTCAGTGTTTATGCGGCGACTGTGGTTATGAAGGTTCCTTATCCGTTCACAGCTGTGTTCTCAAACAGTTAATCTTAGCAAGAAACCGATCCTCCTGTGCATTTGTTAGAGCTGACATCCACCTCATAGCTTTAGGCTGAATGGTTTTTCTTTTTTCTCTCTTGAAGTATGTTAGCCCTTCAGGCGTGTATCTCGGGAGTCTGTGTGAAGGACGAGACAGCCTTTGCTTCCCTATTCACAAAACACTAAAGCTACATCTCATTCCTTAGAGGAAAGTTCTTGCTCTGCGCTGAAATGAGAACATACCGGATAACTCCAAAGACCTGTCCTGTCTCTCATAATGTCAAGGTGGGGTGCACTCTGGGAAAAAGCTGAAGCAAACAACATGATTGTAGACTGATCACTTACTCTGCTGTCCTTCCAGTTTCTACTGCCCTGAGAACACTGTGTTTTTATAATGTGTCAGTATGAAGTGAACACACTCCCCTCCAAATATTAGAGAAGACAGAATTACTGAGAGTTTGTAACTATTTTAACCCAAGTTCACATTGTAAATATTGTTTGGATAGAATAAAACTTACAATAATGACATCACATTTTGTTCTTAAATACATCTATTGCACAAGAATCTCTGTTCATGCATAGATCCATCATCATGGGTGATTTATGAGAACTTTCCATCTTTCAGACAATGCATTTGTCTGTATGTTGAAGAAGTTAGGCTAAATGTTGGAAAGTTTTATAGGCATTAATGATTCCATGGAAATCTAAATAATTTGCATAGTTTCTAACTCATCATTTCTAACTAATTCTGATATTTTTTTGGTTGAACTCAACATAAATGTGATCATTATCTACTCAGTGAAAACAGTTTACTTTTTACGGCTGCAAAGCCTTTCAGATTCTTTATTGTGCTTAAAGCTTTGTAATTCGTGTAATATTAAAGAATGTTTTCTTGACTCCTTGCAAAGACGAACTAAGCAGCTTACCTCGGTGCACGGAGACTAAACAGACCGCCAAACAGAGACTAAATTAATATTGAACAAAATTGACTTCTTTCGTGGTTGATATTTCTTTCAACTGATCCTAACTGTAAAATCTTTATCAAAGAAAACAACTCCATGATATCTTTCTGACAACCTCTTAATCTCTCAGAGATTCTGGGAGAACTACAATAAACCAGTCTGTCAGTAATGCAGCTTTCATCTCAATATCCTGGAGATATGTTACCTGCTATTCCTTAAAGGAGATGAAGCTTTCACAAGTCTGCACTCTGCTCGTGTGGCCCAGGATGTCCCTGTAAACTGGAAGCCTTCTCGGCGCTCTGCCTTTGTCACTTACCTTGTTTCACATTGCCCACAGCGGCAAAGGGCAAGTGCCTGCCAAATGTGCTTTCTTGATCTTCCAACCTTGAAGACTGATCATCCCAAGGGTAATGTTCAAAACCTGAACCATATATAGGTTGCGTGCCGTATTTTCCATTAGATAAATAGCTGGTATAAATTGAAGGTGAATCCTGAAGACCATTGTGGTATTTGAGAATCCAGTTTGAAAAAAAAGGTTTTAAAAGAAACACTGGTTTTGGGTTAGATCTGAATGTCTATTCTCAAAAAGAAGTGGACTTCCCTGTTGAGAAAGTCTAGCAATGGGATGCTCAGTCACTATGTGTAAATCAAATGATTTCTGACTTGAAAGCCTCGTCCTCCTGTGCAGGTAAAACCAAAAATGCTGCTGGACAAAAGACTTGACTGTAAGAGGCCTGTCTCTGATGTGATATTTGGGACTGTATGCAATTAGCTGATGAGGCCTTACTTCTAAGGCTACTGACCCAAGCAGGGCGAATGCCTGCGAGTGTGCCTGTGGCACTCGTGAGTGTGAAAAGTGCAGCAGCGCTGCCCTGGCAGCCGTACAAAAGTGAATGTGATCCTGTGTATGTTCTCTGTTGGTTAAATGTGTATTAAAGCGTTGAGAATGAAGGGCTTGGGAAGATTGGTGCATGGAGGGAAAATATTGTTCCATTTAAGTAATAACGAACTTTCCAGTTGAGTGTTTTTATTTTCTCCTAATTTGCATTTCCTCTTTCTATGAAATACTATGCTACCACTATTAATACAGCTTCCTGATGAGACTTTGTCACTCTTGGTGGCTTTTGTCTACTGAGGAAGTAGATGTTTATTGTTTTGGAATATTTTTATTACAGTTTTCACGGTAGAAACACACTACCAACTAATTTATAACACTTGGGGATTTTTGAACAATGTTACAGACAACTTCGTATTTCACACCCCAGTAGCTCAGGTCAATAAATCCAATTATAGAACTGCAGAAATAACAAGATCATACCAGAGAAACTACAAGCAAAGGTTTGAAGATGCAGTCTCTATTTTGATATTAATGTAAATACTGAAACTGGTTATATGCCCTGCATCTCTGTTATGTTGCAGGCTTCTTCAGCGTTTAAATGCAATATCTGAATTTGGAATTGACTTTCTAATTCTGTAAAGGATTAATTGCATTATTAGGTTTATACATCAAATCAGTGAGACTAGTTACTTATTTGAAAAGGTATACATCTTTATACACTCTAGATTGGAGGCTTTAAAAATAGAAATAGGCCAAATTGGTCAAAGCCTGGTTTTGTTGTTTCAAAGCACGGTTAGGTTACTGCATTCTATAATTTTGAAGGTAGATTTTGACAAACTGAATAACAAGACCTTCACGGCAGTTGCTTGAACATCTGTTACAAAATAAAGCAGAGGTGACTTCAGTTAAACAGGTTACCGGGAGTGATGTATTTGTTACTCATGTACTGATTCCACAGGTCCTTGTCCTTCGACAGCGAACACAGAAGCCATTTCTGTGCCCTGCCCAGCTCAGACTTTCTCACTGTGGGATTCCACTTCGTTGAGGGCAGTGGATGTGAATATGCAGATGCCTTCCTAGTCACTCATGACTGCTTCTGTGTTGACTGTGAATGTGGAGGAAGGCAATTTGGTCCTTTCATTCAGGTTTTCTTGTGTTTACTGTGGGCTAAGAGCATTAATGCATTATGGCACTGTTGGCTACCACAACAGTTTACGCCCGATAGCTTGATGTGTGACTTGGCTTGATGATTGGATTGCTGGTCGGAGTCCCCAGTGTTTATAGGTTTCATTTGCCCAATGACTTCCATCAATTTAATTTACTAGTAGATGCTTTTGCAGGACTTCTGAGGGCTGCTTCATAACGTATGTTTAATAATTAATACCAAATCAGTTAAGTTATAGCTGTTTCGTGGCTTAATGAGTATGAACACACTGTTGCTGAACACGGCAACAAGTTCAGCCAAAGGACTGAGGTTAGGAAATATAAAGCAGTCTCCTAGGTGTGATATCTGTCTTTCACACCGTGCTGTCAGCTGCTGTGTTTTGCTTTAAGTAGGTGTGCAGGAGCTGCCACACATCAATGCTGCTGCCAGTTCTTTGTTTTTTCTAACTAAAGCGAAGATAAGCCTAATTCATCAGAGAACTCTGCCCACCTATGAAGGTCCCATCCACAGTTCCTCCCCAGTCAGAGGAGACGTAATAGGTCACAGTGCACCTTGACAGCTTTTATTGCTTGATTGCTTACTCTTTACAGGGTGACAGTTGTTTATAATTACTCTAATTGCTGGACTAATTGAGGATGAGCTTTCTGCTTTATTAAAAGGATCGGTGCTGGGTGCGGAGGCTTGTGGGCTTATATGGTGAATGGTCAAGCAATGATAGACCTGAGAGTAAGGGAAAACCTTCAGGGAGAAGAGGTCAGTGTAGACTGATGGATGCTTCTCTCTGCTTCTGCTGGAGATGATCAGAGGCTTCCAAAAGCACCTAAACAGGTGCAGTAAATCCATTGAGGAAAGAGAAGTGATATTAAGCTCTAAAGTCCTATTAAAAACGCTTCTGTTTTTCGGATTTAAGTGGAGGAAAACCTGATTGTTACTGCAAAAAAAAACCCCAAGAAGTAAAGATAACAGTTTTTTAAACTGTTATCCCCTCTTGTGTTGCATTGCTCTTTTCCACATTTGGAAATGTATTCAACACCTGCAAATTGTTTTGGTGCAAGTTCACATTGATGAACTTGTCAGCATTTGTTTCTGTATTTGATTCTCTATTCCTGCTCTCAAAAATAATTTTGGTTGGAGGGTTTTCTTGTGTGGTGTGGAGTTCTGTGTTCTGTTTGGTTGTTTGGAGGACGGATGGATGACCCAGTCGTTGTGGGAGTGCAGAACAGCCTTCACCCCTGCAAGGGGATGCAGCAGAATCTGACCCTCCTTCCAGAGCAGCCCTGGGTGGTTGTGAAGTGAGGAAGGTAGCGAGACTATATTTGGCCTTCCCTGAAAACACGGGTCCTGTCACCTCCCAGGAATCATGTGGGTGCAGCTGGAGGGTTGTTTTGTACTGAGTCTTTAGTATATCATGAGCATTCCCTTATGACAAATGTAACGAGTTCATCAGGTTTTTGGACTTTGAAGGACAATATTTTTCTAATTACAGATTTTAAGTTAACGGTGTGAAGGTCTTTCCAACACAGGTCACTAAAGGGCATTGTCTCTGAGAAAAACATACTAATTTTATCTTTCTGTAGGTGACTGGTTTAAGTATCATTCCTTAATGCTAATAATCCAAGCCTCGGGTAGAAAAGTGGCAAAGGCCATCATCCTTTTCCTTCTCTAATTGAGTCTGTAATTTGATTGCAAGTAGTATTTATGGCATCTCTCATATTCAGAGGCCTCAGATAACTCCAAGCTTGTTTTACACTGATCTGTGGAATTTTACTCACTTTTTAGATTTTGTCTGGAGGTTATTCATGGAAGTAATACAAATAATGTATTGCCTAATGCTGCCTAAATCTAGCTGTCCAGATTGTAGCTGTGAAGCTAGTTGGTGGGGTTTGGTACAAATCTATCAAAATTGAGGTTACTTAGGTAACTATCCTTAGCAAATTTGAGGAGATCTAAATTTACATGTCTGTAGAATGTAGGTCCCCTAGACTAAGTGAAATCTGTTCAGGGAGAGATGTTGCTCTCAAATTCTGAGGGTCATTAGTCCTCTGGTGTATTCAACACTGTTTCTATAGGAGTGTGGCTGTCTGCTGCATGACAAAGCTCATGCGATGCTCACAGCAAGCCAGGCTGCTTCAGAGCTTTGTGTACCTTCCGTTGAGTTGTGGTTTCTTATTCCCACAGTAAGAAATAAAGCCGGGCATTAATCGGGCCCTAACGCATACCTGGTGAGGAAAATAAGCAGGTCAGCTTAACATTATACTTCTGTAGGAGCACTCACTCCTTTCCTCCTACTTGCTAATGATTCCAGGAATACTGGCAAGACAAGAAAATATGTGACTATTTTACTTTTTGGTCTGTATATAGGCACTGTTTTCTATAAATGGGTTTCTTCTGTTAACTATCTGCTATTCTTGTTACAGATGAAAGAAAAAGAACAGTGTGCTAAGGAAGTATTGGAGGTCCAGGAGGAAGTGTTGCATCCACTATTGCTTTCTTATTCCTTTAAGTAGATATTAACCTATCCATGACCCTTATTAGATTAGCTGAAGTTTAGAACTAATTTTGCAGCTCAAATTTGGATACCCAACTTGCTGATATTAGGAAATCTGATGTAATACCCACTTATAAAATAAAATGGGAATACTATTCATTTGACCTTGGTTGTAATTAACCCAAGTGTGTTTTGACATAGATGTCTCTGAGGGCGTCACAAAATATAAAAGGACACGGCATAAAAAGCTGCTTGCGTTGCACTCTAGCTCAATGCAGATTTCAGAGCTGATCAGTTCTTTTTACCTTAAGGCAATGTTGATCTGATTTGTAGAAAAGTTAGTTGCAATTGCTTAGTATGCTGACATCGTAATATATATGTAAGAGCCGGCTGGTGATAGAACTTGCAAAGGTATGTGGTCCTGTTTGCTGTATTCTCATTAGACAAACTATCCTGAAATCATTATAGAAATGTAAAATTAGAGATGAAATGGAACTGGCTTAATTCCTCTGTAATGAGGAATCTGGTATTGACATGGGTAAACTTTCCCATTCCTATGCATACCCTTATTCCATCAATTTCTTCCTCTTTGTAGAGGTCTGTGCTTGAGGTCCCTCAAGATGTTAAAATGTATTTTCTAGTGATTAATCATTAGTGGTGATTACCTTGTACTAATAACTGTTCACAGGACTCTCTATTTTTGTTATCCTTCTAAACTCTAATCAATGTAAAAGGCTCAGCGATCTCAAAGTAACTTTCCTTCCTGCAAACCTCCTCTTTAAATGAATCCATCATTGCTCATCCTGCAATTCTTTAATTTTTGATCTAAGCATTCTTTGCATATATTTGCAGTGTGTGCAGCTCTGGCTTCCACTTGTGCCGAGCCTGCATTAAACATCTTGAATATAAAGATAAGTTTGTCAGGCAGCACAACTTCTATATTAATTGTAAAAACCCACAAGGTTTTTGTTACATTACCTTATGTTATTATGCTATATTACCTTATATTATTATATAACTGTGTTCTATTCCCTAATATTATTTCAGTCCTCTGAAAGAGAGCTGTGCACAAAGAGGACACAGCTTCAGGTGGAGCTCAAGAGGAGTTGTGACATGCTTGTGAGTGAAATCATGCCAGTAGCTGAAGATGTCATAGCAGCTCTGCAGAGTGTTTGTGAGCAGACTGACAGTACCAGCCAAAACCTTCGAGGAGACAGAGCCTTATGGTCACTAACTTTTCCTGGGTGGTTTCATGGCTTTGCACGGGCCAAGACCTTTCATGTGATGAGAAGGGGGATGGATCTCACCCACCTAGCTGTCTTGGGGAAAGAGGCTCCTAAAGTCATATGGCTACATAGGGATTTTCCCCTTTTCCTTTCTTATCATCTTCCCTTTGGTGACCCTCTAGAAATGTAGAGGGGATTAAGAGTAGGTTGTCAGTGATTTATGTTTACATTTATTCTGCCCATCTCCTCTTGCACAATGCTGCTCAAATTTTTCTGCTTTGCTGTTTTACGTTTACTGTTTCTGCATTACAGTTGCGGTTGAGGTTAATGAACATGGAGAGGTGGTGAAGCTCTTTCAGAAAACAGAGGTACTATACAGCCTTAGTCTCTTAATACTTGATTAGTGAGGCTACACAGTATGATCAAATTGATTTTTTTACCAAGGCAGAGTAGCTTGGGGGTAATGCAGAAGAAAGAAGAGGACTGGAAAGAATAAATCCACTGTTCTGCACCTGTATCTATCTGCTTTCAGGGAAAAGAAGAATTTTCCCTAAAATTTTGGGGTTTTTAACCCATCTTGGCATAGAGTTATGTACCCATCTTCTCTGGATTGTGTGCCTGAGTATAATATTGCAGTATCACCCTGTAAATAGGTAATGCATTTTGGAAATTTTGCAAAGTTGCCATCTGGATGCTTGTCTGATACGTGCCTTGTTGCTGATCTTTTGATTAATATGATGTTCCTGCACTGATTAGTGACGCGACAGCTCATGCATCTTCTGGTCTGTGTAAATGCTGCTCCCCTCCAGTCCCTGCCTGGGAACAGTAGGATGTGAGCTGTACGATTTATTGCCGAAGGTGGCCTGTGCTGAGGTTGGAGAAAATTGTAATGAAGCAGCCCAGCACGTGCCGTGCTGTCAGGTGCAGTGAGGGTGAAGATTGCTGTCAGTTATCATCCAAACAAGACTGAACAGAAATGCAAGCTGTTTCTGATTTTTGTACCAATCATATTTTTATTGAAACTCTGTGGTTTTGAAACACTTGAACTTACCTATTTGAATCAAAAGCTTAAGCTTTTAGCAAGTATCATGGAATCACCGAAGCACAGAATAGACTGAGTTGGAAGGGACCTTAAAGCCCATCCAGTTCCACTCCTGCCTTGGGCAGGGACACCTCCCACTGGATCAGGGGCTCAAAGCCCCATCCAACCTGGCCTTGAGCCCCTCCAGGGATGGGCCAGCCACAGCTTCCCTGGGCAACCTGGGCCAGGGCCTCCCCACCCTCACAGGAAAACATTTCTTCCTAAATTCTCATCTCAATCTCCCCTTTTTCAGCTTAAAACTGTTCCCTTTTGTCCTATCCCTGCACTCCCTGACCCTCCCCAGCTTTCCTGAAGCCCCTTTCAGCACTGGAAGCTGCTCTGAGGTCTCCCAGCAGCCTTCTCTTCTACAGCCCCAGCTCTCTCAGCCTGTCCTCAATGCAGAGGTGCTTCCACCCTCGGATCATCTCTGTGGCCTCCTCTGGGCCCACTCCAGCAGCTCCATGTCCTTCCTTTGCTGAGGACTCCAGAACTGGACACAGGGCTCCACATGAGGTCTCGGGAGTGGAGTATAAGGACAGAATCCCCTCCCTCTCCCTGCTGGTAACATTGCTTTGAATGCAGCCCAGGACTCGGTTGGCTTTTTGGGCTGCAGGTACACATTGCCAGGTTGCATTGAGCTTCTCATGCACCATGGAAGTAGTGTGGATTTGCAGGTATCCTCATCATGTACCACATAATAAACACCTATTAAAGCGGCTCTGTGTTGTTATATTCAAGCTTTCTGTCTCTATTAACTGTAGCGAAGGAGGAAATAGGTTGCGTGGAAACTATCAAATATTAAACATGGTTGGAGTGCAGTATTTTATACTAGCGCTGTGCAGCCTGCTAAGAAATAGCATGCAGTGAGGTAAAGAACACTTGTTCTTGCTATAAGTCTTTCCAGCAGTGTAGTTGTCTCATCTTTACAGGTCTGAAATGCCAAGAGATTCTCCTCAAGTGTTAGGTGCAGCACGTCAATTTGCTTTTCCTGGCAAAATCAGGCTTATATACAGGTACAAACAATAGAGAGATGCACAGCATTGTAATTTTTGCATTGCCAAAAGATGGCTTATCCAATTTATGACAATAATTTATTTACCTCATTAAATATTTAATTTCTTGTTAAAATAGTGTTATTTTTTGCTGTTATTTTTTTTGTTTTGCTCAATAGGAGAAGGCATTTGTGAAGAGGGTGAAGTATTAGTTCTTTTGGCATAGTGTATATGAGAACATGAGTAGTGGTGTTGAATTTGCTGGTCCATGGTTTGTCATTCTGTGTGGTTTTGCAGAAATATCAGACTAAGATTCTTGTATTCCTCTATGATTTTACTTGTTGCAGCCTGAAATACAACACTCTCTAGAAAGATGATTTAATATAGCAAATAGTGCATGCATTTCTTTCCTTTTTCAGTTATTAATCATTTATGTATCTTTAAAAGCGGCAGGTTTGCCCTTGGGTTTTGGTCATAGGTCATTGTGATTTGCAATCCCGTATAGATTATGTTGTGGCGAGATAAAGGACAGAAAAAGAGCTTGGGGTATTAATAAATCATTTAGTCCGTTGTGGTAACGCATGGCAGTTTGTACCACTAGAGTGCTAAAAGGCTGACAGCTTGACTTTTCATGACCAAAGAGTTTGAATGAACCTGGAATCCTTGCATTTTGGCCTTGAAAATGTAAGCAATGATGATTAAGTTTCTGATAATAAAAGATGTGAAGTTTGGCCAGCCCTTCAGGAGGGGCTCAGCACACGCAACGCCCTCGCCGATCACCAGTGAAGAGCAGGTGTGGTGCTGCTCACTAACAAACGGGACATTTTTCTGATCAGCTTGTCACAGGCTAGATCTAAAATTTTGTGCTTGCTGTTGTGTGTACTTTGAAGAACAAAAGGCACGCTTAATGAAACACAGTATTTTATAAATCAGCTAATCAGGAGATCCCTGAAAATGTTGGAAGGGACAGATCTTCCTTGGAACTTCTGTCTCTGAGCTGTACATTGGTACTGCTGAGACTAAGGTGCTCAGTTGGTCTTGGCCACTGAAGTGGTTTTGAGAAAAAAAACAATGTCATAGACCACATTTCTCACATCTTTTCTACTTTTCCTAGCAAACCTGCATAATTTATTTTACTGAAATATTCAGCATTGAAAGTGCTGTTACTGTATATAGTTCCCTACTGGGCATTGCTGTTTCATACCTTGCAGGATTTTAGTCTCAAACTGTCTTTTTCTTCAATAGTCTGTAACCCCCGGATTAATTTTTCTGACTACCAGTCCCTTTGGAATATGAAAGAATGTCAGAATCTGCAGTATTTTTTTTTGTTTCAGCCCTTTGGAAATGATTAAGAGTGCTGGTAATTGTCTACTGAGACTTTGCCAAGTGCATGGATGTCATTGGCTTTAAGTGCTGTTAAAGATCTAGCCTGGGTTTCACAGAAAGATGGAGATGAAGTTGTGCTAATAAGCCATGTTAGATCTCATTGGGCGTGTTGGTACCAGGCACTGGAAGCTGGGGCTGCTGGGGACTGACGGAGCCAGGGGTGCAAAGCTGGGCTTGGGAGGAGAGCCAGTAACACGGTGCAGGGCTGCATGGAGCTGATGAGGCTCTGCCTTCTTCATTTGGATTACAAGTAATGTTATTTACAAAGGGGTTCCCATTCTCCTCTGGCTCTGGGCCCCCTGGCTCAGGCAGGGCTCTGTGTTAGTTAAGCATCGCTGGTACCGCGTTTTGGGTAGGTGTGTCCCCAGGTCAGTGTACAAGGTAGCTACCAAAGGCCACCAAAGTAGAAACACAGGATTTCAGACTTGTGGATGGAGTTGTTTCATGGTTGTTTGAAGCAGTGTGGAAGCATCTTCTGTGGTGTTTTTTCATTTCTCCAATATGCTGTTCTTGATCGTATTATTCGGTAAAGCGCATGGGTAATATGATTAGTTTAGTTCAAATACAAAGAAGTAGGTCATGAGCAGACTGTGAAATGTGGAAAAAATCCTTTAAATGAAATTGTTTTATTGAAGGAAGTTATCTAAATGCCTCTAAGACAGAAAGACTCAGTGTGAAAGTTGTTTGTTGAAGAAATAAATTGATAGCAGTTTAGTATTGTGCTAATGAAAATAATCTCACAATGCTTTATATTAACCATTAGAAGTGCAGTATTACCTTTATTTATACGGAAGGACTGTCAGAAGACTTAGACCTGTATCTTGAAATCTATGAAATTGCATCTGCTTTAAAGTTAGATAAATGTTACTCAGCATTCTATCCTTTCTATGCCAATTAATCTCTCAGGTTCTAGATCTTGTCCATAAAAACGTTAAAGAGAAAACAAACTGTATAAGCAAAACGATCCGTGTACTGTAGCTCAAAGTGGAATGGCATTGTAATGTAAATCAGTCTTATCTTGATAATGTCAGAGGTAAACGATCCTTCTTGCCATCAAGTCTCTTGGAGGATGCTGGCTTAGTTGCTCAGTATGCTGCGGGGAAGGCTGATACCCACTGCATGTTAGGCAGTTCAGTTTAGCAAAGAGGGCATGGCTGCTGTTTGATAAATGAGAATCAAAATACATTTACATGAGGGACCGAAATGGTGGTTTTCAAAGTATGATAAAGGAAATAGCAATAAATCACTGTGTACAGCTGGTCCTGAATGATAGATCTTCTATCCAGTTAGGCTGCAGGCTTCTTCCCAGTGTGCATACATGGAGCCCTGGCTTATCTATAACTTCTCTGTAGGCTTAGAAGTACATACAGGCTAAGAAAAGAAAAAATTCAAAGTAAGGTTGGGTCACAATGTCCTGCTGTCTCTGGGACAGATGTGGTGTGTCAAAGCCTGCTATGTTGACCTGCTGCTTGCTTCGACCTGTTTGTCTCTGAATGTCGTTTTGGACATGGAATACTGATCTGCAAACCAGAAAGACACAGACTTCACCTCCAGCTTCATCCTTACACCCTGGCTCAAAATGCCAGTTGTACTAAAACAAATCTGTGTCATTAGAGTGCAGCCGCAGTTTGCGTGGCTCTTGATTCTGTAATTACCAGTGTTGACCTTTCGCGGCTACTTCTCACATTTTTACCATGTTTAAAATACAGCAGTAAAGTCTGCTTAATTTTATAATATAATTTTAATATTAAAGGGTCTGACCTCATTATTATAGCTGTGAGTCTGTGCAAAATGGCTTTTTTTCAGTGGGCAATAGTGGGACTGTGAGGCAGAATTCAGTTTTTATCATCTCTCTTGCATCTGGTTCCACAGTGACCTGACTCTTGCACAGCTCTTCATTGCAGCCGCGGTGCTTTGGCGCTAGGTGACACACTGCCATTACATGGGTTGTTAAAATAATGGTTTGGAATACTTATTTTTTTATTTCCAATCTGCCATTGAGTAGTTTTCATACTTGATGGTGAAATTCTTCTGCAGTTGATTGTGAGAAGCATCTGTTACGTATTATTAATTTGTTTTTTTTTTTTTTGTTTATCGAAATAATGAAAACTCTTGCAGTGTCCTTCTGACTATGTTGCCTTCAACAAATAGAAGGAGTTGTTCTTGAAAACAAAAACCTGGGGGAATTAAATGATTAGGTGTGTCGTTATTGCAAAGTGCAGTTGGACTTGAGTTTTTGCTGCCTCTGCTAAGATTGGAAGCAAAATCATGAATTTGTTTTGAGTTCTTGGTTGACATGACAGCATCATGTCTGAATCTGAACTGGCAGATCTGTGTGAGCATTCCGGTGCTCTGTCCTGCAACAACTGAGTGAGCGGGCTATTTGAGAGCACAGTTTGTTTGTGCAAACCTCTCTCCTGCTGTGAGGCAATGTGAGAGAGAGAGATGTGACATTCATAATTTAAGCTATGCTTCAGAACTCTAAAAGAAAAGATACTGCTTTGGGGAGGAAAATACAAAGTATTGGATGGGATACAGGTTTTCAGGTAGGATGGTGGAAAGCTGTCGCTCGTGTTGCCCAGAAGGATCTACCTGGACAGATAGCTGTGGGATGTTTTAGTGGGCAGGAGTCAATGAATCTGTAGAAGTGCTTGAAATTGAGCACAAGATGCTTAATTACTAATGACAATCAGTGGAAGACTTCCCCCCCACAAAGTGTGATTTTTTTTTCCCCCAGACTGATCTAACTGTTTAAAGGACGTGAAAACAGCCATTAACTGGTTAAATACTGTAGCATTTCTTGCAGAAAAATGTGCTTTTGAAATTCTCTGTCCTATGAAAAACCGCTAATGTAGTAGTCAATGTCTCATATGCCTGGACTTGTGGTCCCTAAACAGTTAATAGATTTTCATCATGAATGTTACTATGACTGTTTATCTCTAAATTCAGCACTGTTGAGGGAAGAAGCACTTGCCCACCACTCTGCATATTCCCTCTTGAGCTTTCATAAGTATATTTTGCAAAGTGATTCACCTTGCTCAGTGTTGTGAATCTCTCCTGTCTCTCTCTGTCATCATCCGTCTCTTTTTAGATATGCATATGTGATAGATGTGTATATGGAGAGACATTATATAGAGTTACATTTTTAATTGAGTTCTATAAATTTGCTTTAAGTGTGAGAAGAATTTAGTCTTTGTAAATCTGAGATACGCTAGCTCAGTTAGGCCTGCTACAGATGGATGCTGTGCAAGGTCTTCTGTAGAGTTCCACCAGTACTTGGAGATCTTGCCTGCCTGATTTCTTGCTCTTCTTATTTTTCATCTTGCTTCTCTCATATTTATAAAAGTGATTTTCACTGTGCATTACTGTGGCTTGGTGACACAAAGATGAAGAAAAGTGCAGTCACAGAGTTCTTCCAATTTTTTAACAGAACGATTACCTGAACTATTGGTTCCCTGTGATTGAGCCTGTCACGCTAAAGTATTCCTGGCATTAACTTGATTATAGTCTAACATCTGTCCGTATAAAATGGTCTACATTTAGAAGAGCTTTAAAATGCCAACAGAAATGTCATTATTGGTAGCAGTTCTCCTCAATAATACCAAGCATTTGGAATTGCTTTCTGTGCGGGTATTGTTCTACTGTGGGAGTTCTTACACATTTCTTTTCATTCTGTATGCTCGGGGTACAACTTTCTTATGGCCTTGGAGTTTCAGCACCATACAAATGCTGAACTTGTCCTTGCATCATCTCACTCATATTAAGAAATATGATTTTTCCAATGTATAGATGTAAATCTGAGTAGAAGATTAGGATGCTAGTCTGAAGGGGTCAAGGGAAAAAAGGTGGCAGAGACTGGTATCCAAAAGTATGTTTTCTGTCTTCAAATGTTCCTTTTCTGGGGAACATGGGCTTTGAGCTTTAGAGTAACATGACAGACATGGACTTTGCTTGGCGTTTCTTGACTTATGCAAGGAAAAACAAACTGCAATGTGCCACGTCCAAACCCATCACTGATCAGCAGGAGACAGCTCTGCTGTGGGGTGAGCATCCAGCACTACAGGCTCCTCGCCTCATTCTTTGTGTCCCTATGCATCGCACGGGGACAGGAGCGGGGCTGCTCTAGCACTAGCTCACCTCATCAGTGAGTTCCTAATAGTTGTATTTACATATCTTGCAGATGGCTATGCCACTTACTGGACAGTAGACATTTACTTTCAACATACAGTCTGTTCAGGTAATGCTGACAAATCACAAATGTTATTGTAAAATTAATTACATGTTTCTGAAAAGCACATCTTCTTCCACAGGTTTTTGTGGTTTATGGTTTTTATGTCTTTTTTGAAAAGTACTGCTCTTTATTCTAGTCTAATAAAATCTGCTTTTTCTTTCATTTTACCAATGCAATCTATTTTTTGATCTAGAGACCATCCTGATATAGGCAATGTGTCTACTGCCTTATCAGAAAAGTTATATTATCCTTCCCTACTACTGTATTTGATAAATGTCTCCCCAGATATTGGTGAAACTCTCAGGAGAAAAAAGAACATAAAGGGGAAAAACAGCTTTATGCTAGATGCAAGCATGTTGAATTGCATCTGAAAGGGGAGAGTGCTGTGGGAGATATGAGCACCAAGTGCCCCTTGAAGAAAAGGTGGAGGTCTGTCCTCTGTAGCTATGTGCACCATCTGTATTATTCACGGACTCTTGCTGAAATTGAACTTCTGCATTTGACTGGATGTGCTTGAAATGACGGGATTTTAATAGACCCAGGTACTTTAAATTTAAAATTGAACTGCTGTGCTGCCAAGTGTGTGGGGGAGATTCTGTTCCTCCAGACAGGCTAATTGTGGATGGCAGTAGTTTGAAACCGGCTTCTGTCTCACAAGACTTGGATATTTTTTTTTCCCCTCTCCTGCTTTATGTTATTCTTAACCAGCAAAAGCTTTAATCATCATTTTCTAGCCTTATTTGTCCTGCAAGAGATCAGTTGTGGAAATGGCTCTCTGCTTCCAAACTGGTTTCTCATTTAAAGGGACCTAATAGCAGACAGATGTCCCTCTTGAAAATAAAAAAATGACAGGAAGGGGAAACTTCCCTCCACCAGATACGTCTGGAGCTCGCTTGGTGAGTGGGGGATGGCACTATTTTATTCCCATCTCTTAACTTGAATGAATCTGCCAGATTTTCATTTTGTTTGGGTCAGCTTCTCTGCTCAGTGTAAAATTTGGAGCATTATCTTCTTTATCTCTTTCATCTCTTGGATTGCTTAGCAAGGCATTTTGATGAAAATGTGCCCTAGGTGTTCTTTGAGTTCAAGCTGCAGCCAGACAGATGAAAAATGACAGATGGGGCCATTTGAGTGAAATCCGTCTGCTGTGATAAGATTCTTAAGGGCAGTCTTTGCAGACTAGTGGAAGCACCCAAGCAGCGCAGAATTCCAGTGAGTTAATGCTTGCACTGGTTTCCTATTGATTCATTTGAGATTTAGAAGATTTCTGAAAGTAAATACCCTCAGCTGAAACACTTACAGCTTCATGAGAATAAGACATCCATGCTTTTTTGTTAATTGAGCCACCCAGAAACATTCCTTGAGATTACTTTCCCCCAGTCTTCCAAGAAAAATACTTTACAATGTAATATAGGAAAACTGGAAACAAAACTTCACATTGATGGAAATTAACCAAAAATATTTGTTGAAATTTTCATTTGTGAGCAACTTTGATATCATGTGGGATTATTATACATGCATCTCGATTTAGATGTGATTTTGGTTTGTTCTTTAAGAAATCAGGAGAGATTATTTTTTTCTGCGGCGTATATCAAGGAAAGGAGGGATGGGAGAAGGACTCCAATCAGGATGGATTTGATTGTGTTGTGAAAAGTTTCTGTAGCACCACAGAAGTTGTAGGTGAGGACACAGTAATGTTGTGGTGTTAAAGTGTTCTACATGCTTATGTGGTGTATTTCTCTCAGGATTAAAGCACAGTATTAATATTTTGGAGTCAGCATGGAAATTTTCCCCCGAGTCCGATTAGCAAAGTATCTTGTGGAGATTTACTCATGTAACACTCAGAGTCTGGGAATCCTTTGATATTCCCTAACAAAGTCCTCAACATGCAGCGATGCAGCATGATGGTGATTGATTTCAGAGCAAGTCTGTAATGTAGCTGTCACTGGGGGTTGTCTAGTGTCAGTTCTACCAGCTGTTAGAGGCTGCTGGGCGACGATGTTTATCTTGGGCTAAGTATGGGTATGTGGAGTGAGGAGAAACTTCTCGCAGAGCTTTCTGTTAAATGTGCTGTTGTAACATAAGATGACCTCTGGCCGTGAGGGTCTGGACTTGATGACTCAGTTGGCTCCTTTCAATCTCATGCTAAGTCCTGTTCATCAAAAGCATCTTAAAACCTGCAATAAAATGGATGACCTGCTTATGAAGAGACAGCATCTCATTACAGCCTGGAGTGTAGTGAACTGATCTGGGGTGAGAATCAATGTTGGTTCTCTGAAGAAAAATGTTGCAGTCATACAGATCAAAGGTGCAATTAACCTTTCTGTGCCAATAATTGGGCATCTTCTCATTCTCAGGGATGGTACTGCTCTTGGCGTGTCTTCATTTAGATTTTTCATGCCACATTTTTTAGTGATTTAATGCACATTTCCACATGGAGCTTTTTGAGGATGGATGCTATGATGGTACAGCTGTTCCCTTTAATGGCAGAGCCTCATGTAACTTTATACTAGAGAAGACCTTAGTTCAAGAGAAATTTGTATTCTCTGCTGCTTCTTCTATATCCCTCTCTTGGTTTTGCTTGAAGTTCAAATGGGGAAGAAAAAAACCCAAACTTAGTAATTTGAATATTGATGTTATTCATTATCTAGGTTCAAGGTTTGTACCTGCAACTACAACTCCTCATTTCTTAACATCATGATGAACTCAGTCTTTGAGTCAAATAAGCTTTCTCATTCTGATTTTCCTAATTTTTGATACATATATATATATATGAAACTGGTAGAAAAGGGTGTCTGAGATGAGAATTGGCGGGAGATAATAGGAAATCACTGTGGGAATGAAGATAAGGATTTATTTGAGGCTTTTGCACGGTCCACAGCATGAGTTTACCTGCACCTGCCTTATTGAAGGAGAACAACACAATTCTTGCAATAAGAATCCTCCTCAATGTACTTAGCAATGAAATTAACATAAAGGAAGCTGGCTGAAGAGCTATAATTTTGCTTGCAGTTACTCATTACTTTGTGGTAAATCTTCATTTGGCTCTATAAGAAATATTCTTCATTTTAGTGTATTCACTTAGGGGAAAAAGGAGTTACTTAATATGCATTTTCCATATATTGAAACATTCTTTGCATTCCTCTTTGTTCCTCCAACGCTTAGTGAAGTGTGTTCCAGCATAATCAGCCTCCCAGTGGATTCTAGCATAAAACCAAATCTTACTGTAATTTAACAAACTTAGGTTTACAAGGCAGTGCAAGGAAATTAAATTACCTGTTTGCAAACACAGACTATTTTCTCAGGAAACATTTTAATATCACTTGCAATTTTCATGTAACTCTTTCCATTGTCAGTTTTTAACTGTTGTGGTTGAGCCATTAATCAAGAGTGCAGGCAGGTGGGCAATAACTCAGATTTTGTCAGTGCTAAGTTTTATTGCTTTGGGATTTTTAGCACAAAGTGCATTTGTGGTGGCTCTTCTAGACTGTGGGCTTAAGGAAAGGTGGGATGATGTCAGACTGGACACACTTATCCATAACGTGCACCTACTCGAGTGCAGGGGTTACAGTGGAGGAGCCATCAAGTTTGCTTACACTTCGTTGTGGACCTGGAAAACCATTTTGTCTGTGTCTTTCTCACACCTGAAGCATTCAATACATATTTTTAATTTGAATATTCTATATTCTGAATGCTTTGCTTTGCAGTTCACAAAACCAGGGCTCAGCTGCTTTGGTGTTACGCCAATGCTAATATAACGCCTTATAGCTTTTTAGCACCTTCCAGCTCTGACAGAAACAAAGTTCTGTTAAAATTGGGAACTTTTACAGAGGAAGCCTATTTCTGTAGAAATAAATTATCCTTTTTAAAATTATTTTAGAATGAAGCACAAAAATTGTGGAATAAGAGCAGGCTATAGCAGTATGATGTGCTTTATCAAAACCTCTGATCTATCAACTCTGAAAATGTACAGGGAAGAGTGCCAGCCTTGACGAGCTTTCATCAAGAGCATTTTGTCAGGTCTCTGCTGAAAGTGATAATTTGAAATGGAGATCCTCATCAAGCCCATAGCCTAGTGATTAATATATTAGCTTTATGTATGGAATGTGAACTCACATCTGAATTGTTTGTTTCCCAACTGATTATTTTGTAGCTGCCTTCATACTGACACTGTATGTTGTCTTACTCTCTGGTGTTTTGGTTTGGGTTTTTTTTATATAGATCTTGAAATATTTTGGGTTTGTGGTGATAAAAAATAAAATATTTTTTAATTTTCCAAGGTCAGGAAACTATTTCTTTGCTATTTATATGGTTTTTATTTTGCTTGATGTTCCTGCAATGCTTGGTTTCCTTTGTCCTCTTACACATGTGGAGAGCAAGGGCTTCTCTTCCCCCGGCCCTTGTGTTCAGGGCTGCTTGGATCTTCATTCTAAAGGGAAGGGATTTGACTGACGCTCCTACCTCTACACAAAAAGCAATAAAACAAGGAAGGCAAACTAGTCATGGTAAGCACGGCAAGCCATACCTCAAACATGAGGAGAGTAAATTTCTATCCCCTCAGATTAAGTGCTTTTCTGAATGACAGTTCCTTATGGATCTTTCATTGGGATGATGTACAGCATCCATTACTTTGAAGAACTGCCTTTAGATACAGGTAATCCCAGAGCAGTGTTTGCAGCTTGGGTACGTAGGCATTAAGCTGCAGTAATATGAACACAAGGACTTAATTTTGTGGACTGCAAATGGCAAATTAGATCTCAACCAGTCTCAGCAAGGGAAAGAGTCATAGATTATATTTTAGAGAATGTTATTTATTAAAATAAAGGAGCAGAGGTTTGAGAGGGAGGTCTTTCCCTCAAGACTGATGAACTAAAGGAGTTTTCATTAAAGGTAATTCTCCTAGGTAGCTGCAGGTACAAGAAGCATGTCTTTGAGCAACTGTGGTGGTTGTGGGAGTTCGCTATTATGTCTGGTTGTACCTCTGGCTCCTTTGAGTGAAAGCATTAAGCTGGTTATGATATTGTAACTGATCCAGTTTAGTATTACCTCAAACCGTTGCATGGGGTGTATGTTAAAATAACTTATTACAATAATCTCTTTTGCTCTTTGTCCTGGAGCTGATAGATCCACTTTAGAGATATTAAGTAAATATTTAGATTCTTTCTTGCTGAAGAAAGAAGGAAATCACGCTCATGGATGAGAGCAGCTCTCAACAAGGTGCTGAAGTAAGAGTGAAAGAACATCAAGATTTTCGTGCCTGCATTTGTGCAGTAGCCGCAGTCCAGGCTGGTGTATGAGGGGGTTGCCTGCGTGCTAAAGACCCTGCGGCTTAAAGTCTCTGCAGTTCAAGTTTAAAAAGCCAGTAGATGCCGGCGGTTGCAAACTGTTATTCTCAGACTGCTTATAGATGAGGCTTCAGGATGAGGGGAAAGGGCGCAGCATACATTCTCAAGGCATAATTCTAAAATATGTTTTCAGTAGTACAGCTTAAGAAAGTTCCTGTCATGGGCAGATACTGCCTGCTCCTGCATGTCATTACTGCACATTCCTCATTTTACTGTGTGCTGTCACAACGCTGCACTGACTTTGCATTTTATTTTCTGCTCAGCTTTGCTTAAGCTTATGCTTTTAAAAAGTGCTATTATCAATCATACACACATAATACATGTGATTCCAAAATACTGTAGGTAGGAAACTTTATCTCCTAGTCTTCCTTTTTCTCTTTTTTTTTTTTTTGATACTGAGGTAATTTAAATGTTAATACTACAGTGTGACCTTATAGCATGACACAATGGTGGCTCCTTGTAGGGCTGAGCAAGCACTAAGTGCCCTGTGTACTTGATTCTGTCTCTCAGGAAAATATATGTGAATTTGAGGGTACATTTACTCAAAGTTAACACCACCCTGCTTGAGGAAAAATAATAATAAAATTTGACTGTGACTGAATCATTAAATGGAAAATTGAATTTCTAAAGGTGATTGCAATAAGAATGGTAGCTCATTAGTGGGGAGAAAAAAAACTTCCATTTTAAAATTAAATCTTTTCTGTAAACCTACTCAGATAATCCTGTTAGCATCCCAGTACATGCAAATAGATCTTAATCGTCTTTTGGTCGTCTTTTATACTGGTAGCTCACTGAAATCCAGTATGCCAAGAGGAGAGCAGCCAGTCTAATGCTTTGGAGGGAGCTGAAATAGCCTGTGCATAGACCGCAGGGCAAGTATTAATCTTATTGATCTTCTAGATTTATTTGCTGTTTGCCCAGCTGAAATTCAGTGGAGCTGGGGAAGGCTCTGGAGCACGGGGATTCTGGGAGCAGCTGAGGGACCTGGAGCTGTTTAGCGTGGAGAAGAGGAGGCTGAGGGGAGACCTCATTGCTCTCTGCAGCTCCTGAAAGGAGGTTGTGGCGAGGTGGGTGTGGATCTCTTCTCCCAGGTAGCAAGTGAGAGGGTGAGAGGAAATGGCCTCAAGTTATGCCAGGGGAGGTTAAATTGGATATAAGGAAAAAATTCTTTACTGAAAGGGCTCTCAAGCGCTGGAACAGGCTGTCCAGAGATGTGGTTGAGTCCCCATCCCTGGATATATTTACAAGACATGTAGATATGGTGCTTAGGGACATGGCTTAGTGGTGGAGTTGGCATTGTTAGGTTGTTGGTTGGACTTGCTGATCTTTAGGGTCTTTTCTGCATCTATGCAGCCTTTTGAATAAAAAGAAAACAAAAAAACCACTAGCAAAAAGGGTGGCTAGTATGAAGGATTACAGATGACACTCTGTATCTCCTCTTGATGCTAGCAGAGCTGCCTCTGACAGGCTTAGCTTCTCAGACTGCAGTTTGGCACTTTACATAGCAGATAATCTATTTAGATACTGATCCAGCAAATTAATCTGTTCTAATATGTTAAAAATATACAGATGTATGCCCATAAGTCAATTAACTCATATTAAAGACTTAGGACTGGAACATTCAGTGCTAAGCGTGTTCTACACTCTTTGTTCAACACAGTTTAAGCTTGCATCCATTTCATTAACTATAATGCATGTGGTATAAAACGTAGATAAAATTTGATATTCTCTTTATTGCCCCTAAATATTGCAGTTTTGTCAGTTCAATTAAGAATGTGTAGCAGAGACGGGAATTGTCCTGTTGTCTCACATTACTCAGCCCTATTAGCACAACAAGCTACTTTTCAAAGTATTAATTTTAAGCTTAAAAAATAATATTAAATGTCACTGCTCTTAATAATTGAAAATTGAGTGGGACTGTTACAGTAATTTCAGTAGGGAGTAAATGCTGTGGTCATCTTTTTATCCAACTGAATTGTTTCCCCTCTTAAAAAGGGGATGTCAGATCTTTTTGTCAGTTCAACATTTCATTCTACTTCAATTACATTTTCTAAAGAAAGATCGAGCTTAGAGGCTGATGAAACTGAACACTGACAGACCATTATTCTTGCTTCTCAACTTTGATTAAAAAGTTCCTGCAAAGGCAATTTATTGCTTTTATTTCTGTCATTCATATAGTTCAAAAATATTATTGTAATAAGGTTAATAGAGATAATACTGTTTGGTTTGTGTGTATCGTGATCTCCAAGTTAGTTTATAAAGCAGATAGCCTTACTGTGAATGCATTCATGTGGCTGTCACCTTGCATATGAAAAGCAGTACACTTTCTTTCCCTAGACCTGGGAGAAATTTAAGGAGTCATGCTCCCAGCCAGAAATGGTTACACGTAGGTTTTCAGTAGATGGTCCTGTCTAGAAATATTTTCTTCTCCCATGGGCAGTGTGGCTGGACTCCTTCAGAAGCGAATGAGGGACTTGGAGTGTCTGTCTAGTTCCTCCATGTTCCCTTCCTGCAGAGGTGTTGAAAAGAACACTATCTTTAGTAGTAAGTGTCCTAAGAAACCTAAAGGCATGGCTCTGTCCATGGCAAAAAAAATAAGCGGGCAGGTTCTTTATCTAGTGACAAAACAATGATTACCAAATCATCTGTGTCCTTTCTAGTTTTTTCTGTAAGGCACATATCTGTCAAGTCTATACTGTGTGTATATATGAAGGGATTTTATCCTTCTCATTTTCATCTTCCAGTTCTTTTATGCTGTGCTAATTGCTATTCTGTCTTTCATTTCAGTAAGATGTCTTTGCATTATCTGTTAGGTTTTGAGCTTGCAGTTGCTATGCATGATTAAGGTAAATGATATTGTAACTGACAACTTAATAGATATTATCCTCACTGGTGATGCTCCCTCTATTCATGATGGTAACAAAGAATACCAGTGGACGAGTCTATTCTCTATACTTTTTATTCTTTTCACATCTTAAACACTGCTCCTGGGCTCTCTTCAGGCTGCAGTCCTTCAGGATAAAGCTGAACTAGCTCGGGGAGATGGCTGAGTCCCCATCTGGAGGTATTTAAGAGACTGGTAGATGAGTTGCTCAGGGATATGGGTATAAACTGGAGAGGAGCAGAGTTAGACTGGACATGAGGAGGAGTCTCCTCACGATGCAGATGGAGAGGCCCTGGCCCAGGTTGCCCAGGGAGCTGTGGTTGCCCCATCCCTGGAGGGGTTCAGGGCCAGGCTGGATGGGCCTTGGGCACCTGATCCAGTGGGAGGTGTCCCTGCCCAGGGCAGGGGTGGAACTGGATGGGCTTTAAGGTCCCTTCCAACACAAACTCTTCTATGACTCTGTGATTTAATGGGGAACAGGTATGGTTGGACTCAATGATGTCAAAGGTCTTTTCTGAACAAGAAATTCTATGATTCTGTGTGGCTTCTCTCCCTTGGTGGCAGTTCCTCCAGGGAGATATCCACCTGCTGGGGTCTGTGGTGTGCGTATCTGCTCTGGTGTGGTCCTCTTCATGGGCTGCTGGGAAATACCAGCTCCAGAGGCCGGCGGCACCTTTGCTCCCACTGGGCTGTCTGTCTCACCGTTTGCTGCCAGGTGGCCCTTGGCCTGCTCTTCACTAGGCAGCCATTGGCTCTTTGTTAATAAAAAAGCAATATTTGACTTCTTCAGGGATTAGAATGGAGGCACCTGCAAATAATGTGTGGAAAACCAGGAGTCTAAATGGAGACAGTGAGAGAAATGCAGGAAGACACTTCTCTCTGGGGACTGTTCAGGGCTCCGTTGGGGGAAACAAGCAGTGTTATTTACCAGTACATCCCTGCCTCGTGGCAGCCCTGTGCTCAGTAAGGTGAGGGGTTTGTAGCCCCACAGTTCCCAGCAGCCTGACTGATGTGTCTTCCTAGGACAGCTTTTCCCACAATTCAGTTTATGAAGGAAATGATGTAGTAAATGAATTACTTCATGTGATGATGTAGTGATGGACTAATTTTAATTTAATTTTTTCTTATTCTGTAATAAAGTGTTGCTTTGGGAGATGTTTCTTTTAGAGATTAAATATCAACTTGAGACTTGAAAGTGGGGCTCATGGGGCAAGCACCAAGGTCATGTGGAATAGCGTACCCTGGGGTGCCCTCAGCTGAGGGCTGTGAGGAACCGGAGCTTTGCTCTCCTCACAGATTTCTTTGTCTTGTCTAGATCTTGCTAATCTGATACCACAGAAGTAGCTGAAGTCTGAGGCCGCATGGTGAATTGTGCTCCTGTTTCAGGGCTTGAGTTGGGCTGCCAAATTTTATTCTGTTGTCAAATCCACATTAGGTAGAAGCATTTGGTCTGGTCAGTTGTATGCTTGTTTCTGCCAAGCTTAGACTGTATCTTCTTGTTCTGTAGGTTTTGAGTCCAAAACTGGCACTGTCAGCTGCCAGAGCCGGGACTGTGAATGCTGGGAGGGAGTTTAGAGACTTCTGTCTTTCGCTTGTAGTTTCTGCTTCCCGGCCAAGGCATAATTGACTCCGTGCTTCCTCATGATTTCGTTGCAAAGCCAAACAGATGGTGAAGCTTTGACTTTGCTCTGGAATGTGTTTGGAGCATTCATGAGTCCAGTTACAGCTCAAGTGGTTTATTTTGAATGTTGTGAATTGTGTGATGTAGTCTGAAGATTGCAATATACTCTTAATTATCATAATTTAGAAGCCTATTTATTCATAAAACAGGGATCGTGTTGTTCACTTCAGCATTTGCCATGAAACTGGTGTGTTAGATGGGACAGTTTGATACAGTACAGCTATTCTGATATACCTGTATTCTCAGTAGTGCCTAGAAGGAAATCAGAAGGGAAAGACCCTAAAATCTCCTGTCTGTATATGACCCCTTACAGTAACTGCTGTTCCAGATGAAGATTGATAAGAGACTTTTTAAAAGCATAAAAATGTACTCATAACTATTGCTTGTTAGTTTACTTTTTTCAGTGTAGCCTTGAATATGCTTCAGTGTAATCTGTCTGAACGTGCACTGCTCCTCTGGGGGGAGGGAATTTGTATTGATGTATTGTGGTTGTTATATAAAATTATGCCAAAACTGATGAAAAAAAAGAAATAAATGAAAATATTGATGTATAAAGTTAGAAAGAGGAAAAGGTAAGTATACTGCAGTGTCAGAAACAAAGAATGATAAATGAGTGCAAACACTGACAGATGTACAAGAAAAAAAAAGTTCGCTGTCTTTATAATCAAAAAGTTACACAGGCAAAAGGAAAACAAACAAGCTGGAAAACCTCAATCCCTGAATCTTACTGCATTTGTAACTTGCAGTATGATAGGTTTGTATAAACACTGATGAATAGCAAAGCCCATCCTGGCTCTGCACTGTACAATCAGTCCTGTGAGACTCATTGTGGCAGTAATTTTGTGCTGTATCCTGGTGTTTCTGCTAGCAAAATATTCTGCTGTGAACAACATTGTGAATCCTTTTGATGTTCTTTGGATCTGAGCACTGTCTCAGCCAGGTGCCATCAGTCATAATCTCTCATGTAAAGAGGACTTTTATTTTAACCTTGTTCGGTTCAGAAAAAAAAGAGTTCCTCATTTTGGTTAGTGCTAATGCTTAGGCTGATACAGGGAGCAGCTTTAAGCCGCCACACTTCATAAATGCGCACGCTGATTAGAACTTTTATTTTTCATAATGATCTAGTAATGTAGTGATAATGCAAGTAATAGCCCATACCTAATGATTTCATGTCCAAGGACTAAAAGAATTACTGTAATATATTTAGTGCCAAGTTCTGAGAAAGAATTGTAAATCCATTTCCTTTTTGGATGTGTGTATTGTTTTTCTACCTGCAAAAGGAAAGAAATAATACAATGGAGATGTCTGATTTCTGATTGCACCCTCCTGTGAAGAGGCAGCAGCTGAACCAATGTCCCTGTTCGATCTGCAGAATGCACGTGGGTCAGGAGGCAATCTGCTTTGGCCTGTGCTGGGAAGGCTGGGGGCCTGGGAGGCAGGGTGGTGCGAGCTGTTTCCCATTAATTTCCACTCGTTTATTTGTTTGTTTGTTTTCCACTGTTGCAAACAGTGCAACTTGAGCATAGGATAAAACCAGAAGTAGTGTCAGAAGCTGGAAGAACACAAGCTGAATTTTCAAATTAATTTAGACATGCTCTTGGAGACTTACTGGGATTAATTCCTGAAAGATTTTGCAGTCCTGTCTGCTTGCTGTGTGAAAACGTGACTGGGGCTGGTATATTGGCCTGAAACTAGAGTAATCTCATTCAAGTCTGTGGTACTATCGCAGATTGCTCTGATAGAGCTGAGATGTGGATTTTTGAATGCTGTTGTTTGCACGAAAGCTTTCTGAATTTGCCGATTTCTTCAGGTATTTGTTACGTCCTCCAAAATGAAGTTAGCTTCCTGACACCATTGCTAGGGGAGCAGGGGTGTGTGTGGGAGGATTTCTCTTTCTTGTTTGTTACTCTCCTGGCCCTTGTTTGGGGTGGGATGGAGGTGCAAGATAGGAATTATGGGAACACTGTAGCCAGGGAAGCTTCTGGCAGCAGCACTGGCTTACAGGTTTCAAGTGTTTATGAAATTATGACTTGCACAGGGTTATCCCTATTCTGGTAAAACCAGTTTGGTAATGAATCTGGCCAAAACATTTCTCTATGGAATATAATTGATGTTATTCTTAAAAGAAGATTGCCATGAGTGTTTTTTACAGACAAATACCTTTTTTTTCCCTATTGTTCAGTCATTGTAGTTGATTTGATGTGACATTCATTTTCTTCCTTTAAACCCATTTTTTGACAGTGTCCTTAAGTCTGTGGCAGCAAAGACTAAAACCTGCTAGTGCAGAAGAAATGACCTGCCTTTTCCCTCAGTCCTCTGTTAGTTCTAGATTTTCCAGGTGACTGGTGGATCTCTCCACACACCAAAAAGGCACTGTGTTGCCTGCACCATTATATGCTGGCATCACCTCATAGTGTAACAAGAGGATAACTTTCCTCTTGCAGTGCTTTCCCTGCAAGTGTACAGGGATGTGACCTTAGTGCAGGCACTTTACCTGCCTAACCTACTCCTTAAGGACTGCAGATCATGATGACTGAAAGAATGGAGCCTGCTAGAAGTGCTTCTGCTTGTAAAGTACCCCATTAAGATACCTGAACAGGTTCTGTTGTTCTAAACAAAAAAAACCCAACCAAACCAAAACAACCTTGTTCCTTGGAGAAGGAAAAAAAATCCCAGCCATCACCCTCCTTGATTCCACCTCCAGTCCTAGAGTGCAAAATCCTGAAAAACTGTAAATAGCAGTAATGGCTTTTGATCAAAGGGAGGAATGTGGAAAGCAGCTGAGATGCTGCTTGTGAGGAGATTTTGTTTAACTTGATAGACCAAGCTGAAAGTTTGAAGTAGTTCAAGAGCTCAGTAACAACTGGGCACCAAGTCCCAGCCTTGAGAGAACTGAGTTATCTGTCAAAAACATGGGGAAAAGGCAGGGCACAAGAACTTACAGCCATTCCGCTGTAATCTAGTCATAGAATCATAGAATGTTTGGGATTGGAAGGGACATTACAGATCATCCAGTTCCAACCCCCATGCCATGGCAGGAACGTCTCCTACTAGATCAGGAGGCTCAAATGTAGCAAATCTTTGCGCTTATAGTGCCTATAGATTTGTGATCATCTTTGGATCAGTTGCTTGACCCCTTGCGGTTTTACTCCATGTGATCTGCACAATCATCTTAGCGATTTCTTTTTTTCTTCAGTTTTAATTTTAGCAAAAAGCAGTGAAAAGAAGAATAATTATTGCTGGTGTGAGGCAGAAAAGAGCAGATGAGTTATTTTGTGAACATGGCTCTTATTTAAGGCAGTATTTAATTAACAAGAGCTCTACCTAGCAACTTCAGTGACTTTTTCTGCATTCCTCCTCACAATAACATAAGCACAAGGCCCGTGTGGTTTGACCACTTTGTTATGCAAATGTGCTGTGTAGTATCAGCAGTAAGATTGATGAAAATATGTGCAGCATTTGTTAGGGTAGCTTGCTTGTCATCACTCCCTCTGTCATCTGCATCTTGTTAAAATGTACGAACACATTTGATACCTTAGAATAATCTCATCTGATGTGTATCTGTGAGAGGCAGCAGCTCCCTAAGTCATGCTCTGCAGAGCTCCTTTAAGATCTCACCTACGTGAGCCCTGCTGTTTGCCCCTGTGATCCGAGAGTGCTGTTTGCAAGCTCGTGTCCAACCCAGAAGGGCTGTAACGATGAGCGGCTGCTGCTGTTGCTAGACTCAAGTTAGCATCATTGATGTAAAGTCTCTCAAAGTTTTGCTTTGACAAAAAGGTACTTTTGAAAGGTTGCCGAGCCCTGCTCTTGATTGCACACCCCTTTGACAGCAGTTTTGGGTTTTTTCTTGGTGTTTCGGGACTACTGATACGTGAGACCAGTCAAATATAAGTGGTCCCCTTTTCCTCCTTGTTGCTGAACCATAGCAGTCCTCTGACCCTTCTGGGCAAGGGGCTTCAGTTGCTTTAGACGTGAGGTGAATGGAGCACGTAGATTCTATTCCTGATACCAGTTCTGTATGAGATATCCTGTGTTCTAAAGCCAAGTTAGTCTTTTTTGTTGTTTAACCCTATTTCCATGGGGAGAAATATAGACAACATTTTTCCCTCTGTTTGTTTTAGGAAAGATGAACTACCTTAAACCTTATTCATTTTTGTTGTCCTTTTTGTTGGTTTTTGTTTTTGTTTTTCTTCAGCTCTGCTGTAACAGTAAAAGTTGATGAGCAATGTTGAAGATGTGCTGATATAAACACAGCCAACCACCCAATCCATGCATCAGCCTTGCTAAATGTGCGTTTACATGATGATGGAGTAATCATTACTGCATTTATGTAGTTGCAGACACTTTCCTGGGTTCCAAGGCTTGGTACAAACATTCAATTATCTCTGCTGTTTCTTGCTACATTTTGATATATATCAATGTTATTGTTTTTAATTGTCACTGTCAAGTTACTGTGGGTGAATCTTAAATAAATTACGTTTCAAAGCCATAAAAAAAGTAGAGTTAAATGATTTTGGGTTTTATTTGGTTTTTTGTTTTGTTTTTCTTCTGTTTTATCTACAAAAGCGTAATAGTAATAGAGAAGGTTCTACATAAACTAGTAGCAAGGGTTCGCACAAGGCTGGTGAGGTAACAGATTATCTTAGTTGTTTCCCTTCTATTGTTACCCTGCATATTTGCTCTTTCATTGATACGGTTTAGCTGTGGTTATCAGAAAGCTTCATTTTATCCTCTCTTGGTTTGCATTGAGGTATATTTTCTGGTGTGACTTCTTATGTGTGCTTGCCTTTGACCTATACTCACTTGTTCCTTGTACTTTATATTTCACATGTCATGTTTCTTATATTAGAACCTCATATTTTGGACACAGAAGCTGTCTGGGGATGTTAAAAGCATGAAGATCAGACCACTTTCATATTACCAACTCAAATTTTCTGAGGGCAGCGTGTCCTTTGAATATATCATTGAACATGCAATCAATGGACTAAAGATTCTGATTATCAGCAATTATTTCTGAGGAAAGGAGCTTTAGAAAAAGAGTATCCGGAGAGCTCTTATGTGAAAATAGTATATAGAAACTGTCTGGAGCCGTTGCTTTGGGAAGCCCAGGAAAAAAAAAAACCTCTTTTATGTTACCCGCCTTTTGAAGTAATCATTGGCTATCACCAAGGTGACCTTTTGAAATACCAAAAATAATGATTTTTGTGTTCTGAAATCCGTAAGATCTGAAATATTGGGAAAAATTGAAGTCAAAGTGTATTTCTTGAAAACATGTCCAGGAGCTTTGACCTTTTCTTCCGATTTCATAGGAATGATTTATATAGTTGTATATTATTATGCCCAAACCTAGTTTTTAACAAAGTTGTAAGAAATAACAGAAATGTGATTTTATTCAAATGTTCCTTTGACAGCAGCCACTGAAGTTAATGTAACAAGATAAGCTGGTGGCATTTTTTTTTAACTTGAAAATTGGTTGAAATCTCCTTTCAAAATTCTCTTGCTTGCACAAATGCAGATATTATGTGCATAATGAGGGGTAAAACTGACAGGACGTGTCTGTCATTGGAGAAATGAATATCAAATGATCGGTTTGAAGTGAATGAACTGTAAAATATATAATTATCATTCATTGTTCCATACCTTTTGCAATAAAAAGTATGAAATGGGACATATTTTATTACAAATTTCATCTGCAACATTGTAGGACAAAAGCTGATATGTCATGGGTCAAAATCAATCTTCCTTATTAGCAATTCATAGAAGCAGTTGATAATTAAGGACAAACGCATGAAGCAGGGAAAATAGTATTTGGTGCTTATGTATGAGACTTAATGAATTAACTAAAAAGACCCCTAAAATGTGTACAAGATGCAATTTCATTTTTCTTCCATCTTCCCTTTGACAAACAACATTTTCTACCCTGGCCTCCAAACTCTCTTTACAGCAGGTAGCAGTAATTAAGAAGTGATCTGTCTAAGTATCAAAGAATACTAATAAGTAATGTATTGAAGCTTTGCTGTTGTTAAGATCAGGGAGACAGAAATGAATGCCAAATGAATTTATAGACATAAACAGAATATCTTCTGCACACATCATGTCAAGCTGTTCTGAGAAATTAATTATTCTAGTATTATAGAATATCTTGTTGGAGGAAAAAAGTATTGATCATATCCAGTTTTCCAGAGTTTCTCAAAATTAGATGTCATCTTTGAGACATGTATTTTGGTTTTGATGGCGAAATATAGCAAAATTGTCAAAATACAAGCCATGTGCATACAAAGGAACTGTGGTGCTGTGTGGGCTGCATGCCCTGTCTCATAGAAACCTAGAATCATGGAATAACTAGGTTGGAAGAGACCCACTGAATTGTCGAGTCCAACCATTCCCATCAATCACTAACGCATGTCCCTTAGCACCTCATCCACCCGTCCCTTAAACCCCTCCAGGGAAGGGGACTCAACCCCCTCCCTGGGCAGCCTCTGCCAGTGCACAGTGACCCTTTCTGTGAAAATTTTTTCCTAATGTCCACCCTAAATCTCCCCTGGTGGAGCTTGAGGCCATTCCCTCTCGTCCTGTCCCCTGTCACTTGGGAGAAGAGCCCAGCTCCCTCCTCTCTACAACCTCCCCTCAGGGAGTTGTAGAGAGCAATGAGGTCTCCCCTCAGCCTCCTCTTCTCCAGGATAAACACCCCCAGCTCTCTCAGTTGCTCCTCTTGTTCTCCAGCCCCTTCCCCAGCTTCGTTGCTCTTCTCTGGACTCGCTCCAGAGCCTCAACATCCTTCTTGTGGTGAGGGGCCCAGAACTGAACACAGGATTCGAGGGGCGATCTCAACATTGACATTGAGTAGGGCAGAAACACAAACAGAAAAAAGCCATTTCTGAAGGAGGAAAATATCAATAAGAAACTTTTGCATAACATGTAAATTTGTATCTGAAAGGCCATGCAGAGCCCAGAGTGCTGGTTTCATTCATGTTTAATAACAGATGGAGGAAAAAAAGGTATCCTGTACGTTCAAGTGAACTCTAGGCTTCTTGCCTGTGTCTGAATATCTCCTTCCTCACTCGTTTATATCATCAGGCTAAAGTGTGAGGGACAATTGTGCAAGGAGGTTACTTGGAGTACTGCTGGAAAGCTGCCTTAGAACATTGGGGAAGTTGATAGCCTGCTGTCATTCCTAAAGAGGCTGAGATCTAAACAGCCTCTTGGCACTGTGGTTGGAGCCACATGGGGACAGGAATGTGTTATTAGTTGGCGTAATGTCACGGGCCAGCTCTGACTGGAACAGGGATCAGTGCTTGGTAATTGTGACCCTTAATACAGGGAAATTCTGCCACACTTTCTGAGCACCAACTAGACTCAGAGTTTATTATTTACATACATAAGTGTGGATGTGAGGAAGGAATATTTGCTAATGTGTGTATTGAATTTTATAAACTACACTGTCTGCAGCCTAATTTCTCTGTAAACAGGCTGATGTGTTTCAAATCATCTAGAAATCAGGAGACACTGAGGACGGTGAGGGGGAAGAGAAGAAAGAAAAATAAGAGGCCATTGCTAGTTTCAGGTTGAAACGCAGAAGAGATGGGTGAGACAGTTTTGAGGAAAGATTACACTATTCAAGTAGGATGAGTGATATCTTTAGGCTTAAATCTGTAGAAAATGTACTGAGAGAAGGAAGATCACCTTGGCAAAAATAAAAGCTGCATTGTTAATGAGGAGGAGTGTAAAAGACAAATTAAGCATTATGTTATAAAGTCAGAGCTGCTTATAATCACAGACAGTCTCAAAGCTTAAAATATTTATTTCAGGCAGTTCTTTGGTCTAAACTAAACTGTTAAAAGGAAATAAATAAACTTCTAGAAAATTAAAGTGTACACAGAATATGGCTGAAAAATGCAGCATTGTTCTGAAAAGCAGGATGTCCTTATGCTTGATGTACTGGTTGTATAGCTCATGTAATTGCGTGCATTCTTCTGTCTCAGATGGCTAAAACACGTAGGGTTTGACTCTTAGAACACCCACATTCCTATTGATTTTTGGGGGGAGACAGATTATTATTTGTTTTGAGTGTGTCTAAGCTTCAGTCAAGGACCACAAGCTAATAAGGACACTGTAAAAAAGTTAAAAAGAAGTAGGACCCTGTCCCCAAAAACCTATTGTTCTTTAGGAGAAAATAGACAATCTATAACAAGTGACCATTGCAGGCACCATCCCACTGTAGTGATACTAAAGCAGAAGACACTCCCTCGTTATCTTTATCCTCCTGTGTGTTATTTACTACATTCTTGCTTTCTGCTGTGATTGAGACAGACAACACCACAATTACTGTCCGTGTTGTGCAGTCATGGAAGTAAAAGTTATGTAATCATTGTCTTATTAATATGTGGGATCATGTAATAAATGCCAGTATTTGAGGGCATAACCTGGAGAGAGGTTTGGGGTGAGAATGGACAGTCAGTGGATACTTGTATTTTGAGGTATGTATCAATTTAAGAGATATCTGAATAGAAAATATGGAAATACTTGCAGATGAACTTCATTCTGTATTTCTCTGGAGTGTATTCCTGCCTACACTATTGAGAGTTATTTTTACAGTTAATTGTTTATTCTGGACTTCAGCACATGAACAGGATGTGCTAATGTGAAGCTGTGGCTTGTATATAGCAGGCGGGTACCATTTTATGTGTACATCTTTCAGCGTACAGTGATTATAATGCGTAGTCCATTTTTGGTTTAACCTGAATCCTAAAATGGTGCAAGGCATCCAGAGGATACCTGCTGTAAAGCTGTCTTAAACCCCCAGCCTTGTGTTTCTGTGCATGGTTACCTCTTTCCCTTAACCTTCCAACTTACAACCCTTGGCTCACAGAAACATGCCTAGAATTTACCCGTATCTCTGTTTCCTGCACCCTTCCTATTTTTCCCTCTTCTCT
This sequence comes from Clamator glandarius, assembly GCA_033459285.1. Lineage (NCBI taxonomy): Eukaryota > Metazoa > Chordata > Aves > Cuculiformes > Cuculidae > Clamator > Clamator glandarius. Next base: position 1,463,652 of record JAUNZM010000413.1, read on the forward strand.
TAAGGTATTTGAGTTTCTTCATTTTCATCAAGGAAGAAAGCATCTCCTTTTGTTAATGACCATTTCAAAACCAACTTGGCAAATATGGCAAGTGTGGTGCCCATAATAAAGAAAAAGATCACTCTCCTCTTTCAAGTGAAATTTTCTATTTGAAGCACTACCTGTCCTTTATGTAATCAGGTTCTCTCTACTGGAATATCCTTCAGCCCCTGCTGTGTGGAAATCTGTAACTTTGAATAAATAATGGACAGTGAGCATCAATATTTTAGTCTATTTTTTAAAAAATTACTACTCCTTGAAATCCATGGCATTAGGGTTTAGCTTGTTTTCCAAGATTTCCAAATGCGTAGGCTTATGTGTAGGAGCCTGGAATTTCAGTGAGATTAGATTTGTGATAGCACTCAAGAATCTGTGCTATCAGAGTAGTGCGGTGCAGAATTTTATAAATGCTACAATGTCTTAAGAATATTTTTCATTTGGAATCATAGAATAGTTAGGGTTGGAAGGGACCTTAAAGATCCAACCTGGGCCAGGGCCTCACCACCTTCATAGTGAAGAAATTCCTCCTTATGTCTATAAATTCCGCCTTTTAACTTCATAATCTAAAAGTGTTTTAACTTTGCTTTCTTCAAAATGCCATTTTCAACTCCAGAGTATTGTTACAGTTTTTGAGATGTAACTGCATAAAACCTAAGTTACTTTAATTTCCATTTTTAAAACTTCAACTTGTTCCTGTTTTACAAAGAAAAGCTGAATTATAAGGTGCTGAAAAACTAGTGCATTTGAAAATCTGCTCAGCAAATGTGATAATGTCCAGTGTTCTGTAATAGTAACAGTGTTCAATTTAGAGATGTCATAATTGAGACCACTTATAGGAAGAAATACCAGCAGCTGGAAGTCCCTGGGTTTAATATTTCAGGCAATTGGAGAGTCGTTAAATGTGCAGATTTGTTCTTTATTTAAACAGGGCACCCTGCAGATCTGTAACTCCTCAATGAAGTTTGTCTTTGGTGCTATTAGGGGATTACTCTTGCTTTTCTGCATTGTTATTGATTTTGTTGTTGTTGTTTGTTCCCTATAGCAACACGCTGTCTGCTTCAAAATGTTTACTAGTGATCTGTATGTTCCTCAGCATCGCTTTAAATATCTGAGTTATTTACAATATATTGATAACCAGTCCATGAAACAACTATGCTGGAATCCCTGTTTGGATAGCATCGTCTGACAGGATTCTTCAGAGGGCTCTTCCTCGTTGTGTTCGACAGGCTGAGAGAGTTGGGGTTGTTCGGCCTGGAGCAGAGAAGGCTTTGAGCAGACCATATAGCGACCTTCCAGTGCCTGAAGGGGCTACAAGAAAGCTGCGGAGGGACTGTTCACAAAGGCTTGGAGTGACAGGACTGGGGGCAACGGGGATAAACTGGAGAGGGGCAGAATTTATTTAGGATGAGCGTGGGGAGGCCCTGGAACAGGCTGCCCAGGGAAGCTGTGGCTGCCCCATCCCCGGAGGGGTTCAACGCCAGGTTGGATGGACCTCGGGCAGCCTGATCCATTGGCAGGAGGTGTCCCTGCCCAGGGCCGGGGTGGGACTGGATGGGCTTTAAGGCCAGAGCACATTTCCCTTGGAGATGTATGTCCTAAGAGCTTGCAAATAATTTGACCTCTTATTGTACTTTGCTTTTGGTTTATTGTTCCTTTCTTCCTCCTAAAATCCCATCTCCCAGGTTTAGGGCTGAACTGTAGAACTTGTTTCTGATGTGCTTTGTTCTCTTCCCATCCAGACACAGATAAAGGAATTATGTTGCTGTCACTCATTTGACGGTTGTTGTTGCTCATGGGACACTAATGGAAAAAAAAGATGAAGCTTGTAGAATTGCAGTTATTGAATACAGAGACTGTTTTTTAACCAAAAGTGTCACCAGTTCTGTTCTGTGGAATCTATTGTAGCAGGAAAGGTTTTAGTTTGGGGGAGGTTTGGTTCTTTGGTGTGGTTTTGGTTTCATGAGAGATGAGGCAATTAACAGAACCAGGAGGATGGAAAAGCTGGCTTTGGTACTTTAACTTTGAGTTTCATAAAGACTTCCCTTCTCATGCGAATTCCTGTTTTACTGGTTCGCTGTTGTTAAATTGTAGCTGCCTTCAATCAACAGATCATCTCTTATTCTGTGTAGCATGTGTCAGTCAAAGATTTGGGTCCTGTTAATGTACAGGTGGAGCATATTTGTGTATCTGGATGTTGAGGCAGTTCATATATTCAAATCAAAGATACTGCAACTGCCCTGCAAACTAAATGCCAAAAGCCAGGCAGAGCTCTGAAATTGCATCCATCGCTTCTCATATTTCAACACTGACAAGATTTTTGGCCTTCATCCCATTACATAAACTCACCAATCTCTCCTCTGGCTGCACAGTCATTACAAGATGAAGAGATCCAAGTTCCTTATTTTCCATTTCACCTTTCCTTGATACATCCCGAGTTTAATCTTCCCATCACTTAGTTATTGCAGAAGTGGGCACTGGGAAGATAAGGAGGCTTTCCTCTGAAAGAATATATAGTGCAACATATAAATGAACTCAAATTCTCATATGAGCAGTTAGAATATGAAATAATTCAGCTTTAAAAGAACCTCAGATCATTCTTCCTAGCTCCGCAATTTCCTAATTATTAAACAAAGAAACAAGAGGGGATAAGAATGAACTTTGATTTGACAGAAATATATTTGTTTGCTTTTCAAAATAGCCAGTAAACAACAAAATTAGTTAATTGTCTGTCCTTTGCACTGGGCCCAGAGCCCCCTCTGTTGTCAGGGTGGTTTTTTGCTACTGGGTTTGTATGGAAGAAACTATGTGGGATAAGCTTGAAACTCGTTCTTGTCTTAGGGTTTTACAGAAGGCAAGGCAGGAAAGTGTTTAGGGTTTGTGTGTGTCGATTTTGTTTATTTTTATAGTGGGGTTATTTTAAATAATCTTATCTGGTTCAATTTGGTTTCAGTTTTAGTGTCAACCCTCCATCTTTGGGAGGGTTTCTGTTACCTCACCAGATGTACATCTGAAAAACAGGTACAAAAATTGCCTGGCATCTGGACCTCGTGAAAGTGTGTTAGATATTCTTTAGTGTGAGGTTTCCTGATGCCTGGGGTAATAAATCCTTTAAATTGCAATTTGTTTGGGCTAGCACCATTGTATTCCTTATGTAGGAGCTACAAAAACATAACATTCAGTTTGTGGCTGTGGGAACAAAATGCTGTTTATAAGCAAAGCTAAACCTCTTACAAAATAGAAAAGGAAGGAAAAAATGGATCTTTGTACTGTCCAATAAATAGGAGAAGCTTTGTGAGAGGGACACACATTGAAAGGGTTGAGGAGTAAGACAATCTGATATGTGGTGTATCCCCTACTTTAAATTATGAACCTAAAGATCAGATACCCGAATGTTTAGCAGCTGTATTTGAAGGACAGATTTTCCAGAAAAACGTCAGAACCCATTTAAGCATAACTAAAGCTGGTGGTGGCTTTTATCAAAGGGATTAAAATGTAGAAGTTATTTTTTTTTGTCTCCAATATACAGAACACAGAAGGGGTTTTAGATAATTTTCCAAAAGTATAAAATGAGAAGTTGACTTTGATTTCAATATTCTCACCTGCCCTTCTGCTTGGTTTGCATCTTGACAAGAGTTGTATTTCTCCGGACATCCCTTCTCCTGCTTCAGAGTTTAACAACTTAAAGCAATTCCTTCGAAAGTGTGTGACCCTAATTGTGTCTGACAGTTGGGAATGCGTTAGAAGTACTTTGATGGTTTTGTGATTTAATTGGACAGATGTCTGTGAGTGTTGGTTCTTTCATCAGTGTGTTGTGGTACAATATGCGTAGCATTTTGGTTTAATACTTAATGTTGAGGAAATACTTTGGGATCCTGTCAGTGGCTTTACAGTAGTAACATTAATACTGGATTTATGTTGAATACTTTCACTTTAAAAATAAAATTAGCTAAAAGGATGTAAAACAAATCAAATTAATGAGGTGTATACTTTTCTTTTCTAGTGAACAAACACAAGCCCTGGATTGAGACATCGTACCATGGAATCATGACTGAAAACAATGACACTGTCATTTTGGATCCTCCCCTTGTGGCTTTGGATAAAGATGCACCCGTTCCCTTTGCAGGTAGGAACCTATTTTAATGGCAGCATTTGAGTTTATGGATTGCATTATGGGGTTATTAGCATTTGTAAAATGAATTTAGGGTGCAGAGGTAATGCAGTCTGAAGGATGTGTTCTCAGGACCTGGCTATTGGCCCACAGGCTTTGAAATGACATGTCTTTTACAATGAATGTGTCTGCTTGTTTGTTGCAAAGCAGAAGCAACGGCGCAATACTGCACGCTTCCACTGTCAATGTATATATTTTTAATGAAAGCACAAAAATTATGGAATTAAATTTGAATTTGCTTTTATGGAAATGAATCAATACAATTGCCTACAGTAAATGGTAGTTAATTTTGTTTAGTAGAGACAGCTCCTGCTTTCTTTCTTCCCGTTCTGCTTCCTTTCTAAACCTGTAAATGGACAAACTATGCAACTAATTAAAGTCACTCCAATCTCACGTTACTGTGTTAGTACTTTGTAACTCTCAAGACTTGGGCAGAAAATTTAATGGAAGTTCTGAAGATTTTTTGCTCAGATTGCTGTCTGGTGGATGGATGTCATATAGAAGTTTTCACCTTTATTAAGTCTGTTTTTCCTAACGCTTATTCTGTCATATTGTGCGCTTTTACATGTCAAGGAAGTTTTCTCTTAAGTTCCCTGTTTCATTAGAAATAGGTTTTTGAAGAAAAAGGAGATTATTAAGGCTTGCTAGCTCTTCTGAAAATCCTAAAGCAATGCAGTTGTTAAAAAGATTGTAGTGCTTAAGACCGTTAATCTTTTATAAGGAAAGGAACTAGTATCCTCATTCTTGTGGAATACAGGTGTGTTCGGTAAGAGTTAAGTCAAAGCACTTGGCCAAAACGGTATGTTACAGTATCATGTAAGAATGGTTATTAGCTGTTTTCCCCTAAAGCATATACTGGCGTGAACTCATACCCGGCAAGGCAGGGATACATGGATGTTTTTTATATATTTAACTGCCTTTTAATGTCAAGATTGGTTTGTCACTTGTGGTGCCCCGTGATTCTTGACTGCAAAGAACACCCTTAGTCCTCAACCACATACTCACTGGGGATGTTCAGTGGAGGGGACTCAGATAAATTTAGTTAGAGGTAGTAAAAACCTCAAAAAACATTTATGTATGGATACAGCAACCACAGCATGAAACACTGTTGTCTGCTGATCAGTTTCTGTGGCACTGACTTTACTTACTAATGGAGGCATAATCAGTGTCCATTCAGAGATAAATAGACAGCCTCCTACTGGGAGGTGCTAATTATAATCAGAGTAGGAGTACTTCATACAAAGATGCTCGGCATAAGGTCTCTGACTCAGTTACTGGTTTTTGAAGCAATGGAAAAAGTACTTGTTAAATTATTTTTTTCATGGATTCATCAAGAAGCAACTATATATTAAAAGAAATGAGAAGTGTGGGATGAGACTTGGAATGCCCGACAGTTATCTGTAATGTATTTGAGTGTTTCTCGTAATGGTAATTTCAGCATACGTGTTTGATTCACTTCTCCAAATGTTTGTGGAAAACAGTAAGGGAAACTTGGATATTTTTTTTTTTTAAGCAAGGATTTAATCTATCTGTGAAATCTTTAGGTATGGTTATTTAAGAATGATGATAGGTATCTAGTGAAATGATGCCCTTTCTGGTTTTGGGGATTTTTCTGCTGCTATGAGTGTTCCATCTCGTGTTTCCTTCCTTTGCTTGCATTCCCTTGGGATCCTGACAGGGATGTTAATCACATGTGTTGTTTCCACTGATAATTTTATAAAATCTTTGTTGACTGAGGATTTGTTAACCTGATTATTTTCCTTGTTTTTTTTTTTTATGTTGGGGACAATCACCATGTTTCTCATGAGCTAGTGGTTTACTCCTCTCATAGACAATCATCCTTCGAAATTCTGAACTTGCACAAGCAGACTGGATTTTGTGATAAAGGTTTCATTAGGTAGTGGTTTCAATTTAGTATTTTCATTTATTGATTTGAATTATTTATGTTTTCAGAAGTATTATGGGATCTGTGAGGGAAAATACTTGGTGCATATTCACTGATAATAATATTTGATTTCCAGGTAGTAAGTTGATTTCCAGGTAATACTGTACATTTGCCCTCACGATCTGCAATTCAGACATAATTTTATAAAAGTAGTTGAACTGTTAATTCCCTTGAAAGGCCTGGGTTCCCTACCTGTTTGGGAAAAAAAACTTGATCCACTTCTTTTTAAGGATCTTGTCTTTTTATATTGCTGAAGTGAACTCTTATTTCTGTTTTAAATTTCTGCTTTAATGTCACGTAATTATATTTTGTTCCATAATATCATTAGTTTTATTATAGGTCTTTATGGAAAATGCAATTGGTGTAATATATTTAGTATGAGAAAACTGAAAATGCAAGAGAACCGGGTGATCAGGCCCAGTCAACACGGGTTCACAAAAGGCAGGTCTTGCCAAACTAACCTGATCACCTTCTATGATAAAGTGACTCGGCTACTGGATGAGGGAAAGACTGTGGATGTATCTTCCTGGACTTCAGCAAAGCTTTTAACACAGTTTCTCACAGCATTCTGCTATGGAAACTGTCACCTCTGGCCTGGACAGGCAAACACCGTCCTGGGTGGAAAACTGGTTGGCTGGAGGGCCCAGAGAGTGGTGGGAAATGGAGTTAAATCCAGCTGGAGGCCAATGACAAGTGGGGTTCCCCAGGGCTCAGTGCTGGGTCCAGCCCTGTTCAATGTCTTTATCAATGACCTGAATGAAGGCATCGAGTGCTCCCTTAGCAAGTTTGCAGATGACACCAAGCTGGGTGGAAGTGTGGATCTGCTGGAGGGTCGAGAGGCTCCAAAGGGATCTGAACAAGCTGGACTGCTGGGCAGAGTCCAATGGCAGGAGGTTTAACAAGGGCAAATGCCGGGTCCTGCACTTGGGGCACAACAACCCTGAGCAGCTCCAGACTAGGAGAAGCCTGGCTGGAAACTGCCTAGAGGAGAAGGGCCTGGGGGTGCTGGTTGACAGCGACTGAACATGAGCCAGCAGTGGCCCAGGTGGCCAAGAAGGCCAATGGCATCTTGGCTTGGATCAGAAACGGCGTGACCAGCAGGTCCAGGGAGGTTCTTCTCCCTCTGTACTCGGCACTGGGGAGACCGCTCCTCGAATCCTGTGTTCAGTTCTGGGCCCCTCACCACAAGAAGGATGTTGAGGCTCTGGAGCGAGTCCAGAGAAGAGCAACAAAGCTGGGGAAGGGGCTGGAGAACAGGCCTTATGAGGAGCGGCTGAGAGAGCTGGGGGTGTTTATCCTGGAGAAGAGGAGGCTGAGGGGAGACCTCATTGCTCTCTCCAACTACCTGAGAGGAGGTTATGGAGAGGAGGGAGCTGGGCTCTTCTCCCAAGGGACAGGGGACAGGACGAGAGGGAATGGCCTCAAGCTCCACCAGGGGAGGTTTAGGTTGGACATTAGGAAAAATTTTTCACAGAAAGGGTCACTGGGTGCTGGCAGAGGCTGCCCAGGGAGGGGATTGATTCACCTTCCCTGGAGGGGTTTAAGGGACGAGTGGATGAGGTGCTAAGGAGCATGGTTTAGTGTTTGATAGGAATGGTTGGACTCGATGATCCAGTGGGTCTCTTCCAACCTGGTTATTCTATGATTCTGTGAAAATATATACAGCTGTAACATTTAACAGCATTCAGTAGCTGTACATTTAATAGAATTGTAATGTAGAATTCCCTTTAAGGCCATATTTTTGTAAGTGTGGAGAAGTTATTCTATAGTATGACATATCAGTCTTCATTTGTGCCAGATTATCAGAGGTCCAACAGTTCCTTTCCCATCCCATTCATATTTTCAGTGTTTTGTGAAACTGATATAGGAAAAAAATTGTAGTTTTATGAAAGACTGTCCATGGTTATTTTTATTTTAATGAGTCCAGATTTGAGAATCTGGGCAGTTTCTGATCTGTGCTTAGGTATCTAATTAGATATCCTTGAAGAAGGCTAAATGTATGCGGTTCCAGTGTGTATTTGGCCTTAAAAATACTCATAAAACCAAACAAAAGAACCCTTTCAAAAAGCAGACCCCAACCAAAAACCCCAGTCTACCTGCTGTCTGTCCTTTCAGTTTTCATATGGACCTAAGCAGCATAGAAATAAAATCAAAATTAGCAAGAGAAAGAAAACTCTCAAGTTAAACACCAAGTTGATGTTCCTAGGGAATACGTCTGTAACCACCCAGCTGGATGTTATGTGGACAGTGTAATCTTTGTACTTTAATTTCTTTGTTTTCAAGTGCTCGTCTTCCATTAATGACAGGCTGAGGAAAAGTTTCAGGGATTTTCATTGAAAGAGGTGACAGGACGTAGTAGGGGAAGTGCCGATTTATTTCATACATTTATTTACTAATTTATACCTATTTATTCCATACTTCTATCTTGCTAGCGAGGGTGTGAGCTTTTCGGAACCATGCTTAACTCGTTGCAATAAGGGCAGGTCATCCTTACGTTTATAGCGAAGGCAAGGAGAGCTTCAGAAAGGAGGAACAGTAGCTGTCACATCAAAATGAGTGCATTGGGGCCCTACGCTTGAGACTATAAACCACGCTTTTTGTTTCTATGTGTTATAAAATGAAGTTAGTGCTGGGGTCTGGGCTATCTGTAGGTAGGCTAGTGCTGTGATCTCTAGGATTATGACAATAACAAGATGTGCACCAGCAGTAGTAGATTCCAGCAAACTGTGAGGTTGCACTGTTCTTTCCACGCCGGAGAGCTGCTGAGCAGCCCTGGCTTAAGGGAACTGGAAAGGGCTGTTTGTAAGGCTGGAAAAGCTCTGAGTTTACCAAGAGGAGCCTGGAAGTGGAGCAGGTTTTCCAGCTCAGAGATTTGTGCTATCAGGGGTGCTTTGAGCAGTTTAAACACCTTGTTCCTCTTGATTGCCCTGGTGCACAGGTAGTTTACATATTTAATACTTTAGTTTGAGCAAATAATCTTTCACCTAATAAGTACTTTGTTATTAAGCACAAAAGCAGAACTAAGATATTAAGACACAGCTGATATTCCTCAATGGCTCTGTTCCCCTCCCCTCAGCGTTTTGTTTTGTTTTCTATATTCATTCTCATGTTCTCATTTTGGTAAGTTTTAATGTCAGTTGTGCCATAGACCTACTCTATAAAGAGTGTTCTTGTTTTTTCTTCTGGAGATTTCAACTATGTTCCTAATAGCTGTGCCTCTTTTCCTTTCCACGACCACTAAGATAAGTGGTATTAACTGTCTTGTCAGTTGCTCTAGTAGAACACACAGAATGGTGCATGTCAAACCCTTATTCCTGGAGTGGTCACTGGAGAAAACTACTATAATCGGCACTTTTTTTCTCTAACCTCTGTCTAATGTTTAAAATCAAGGGCAATGACAGGAGAAAAAAGGAATCTTCTGTGCAGTTACCCTCTCAACCGGTCTGTGTTTCCAGGAGGACCAAATGGAGACTAACACCACTAAATGTGCCTGTGATAATGATGTCTGTCAAATGCAATCAGCCTAGTTCATAACTGGGGCGTGAAAAGTCTCACAAGATTGCAGGAATGGTCTTTGGTGTCTCTTTATGAATTTATTGTGAATCGTGCAATATTTGGAGTATGTATGAAATTCCACTTCTTTAAATAATTATTGTATGTACATATTCACTTTTTTCATGCAAGTACATTTTTCAGACCCATAGCTTTGAAGGCTTGAAAATGCCATTGCAAAAGGTTAAATGCTAGAACTAATATGAGTGGTTTTCCAAACTTCAGTTTTTCACGTCCTGACTATTCAAACAGTGTTGTGTGGGTGCAGTATGGGCTCACTGATTATCTAATGTAGGAAATCCATTGGAGGAATCTCTCTTTAAAAAAATACAAGAAAATCTACCCCAAAGGAGAACTGTGACCTTAATTAGGCTTGCCCCAGCCTGCCGGGTCAGCCATACAACAGTCAGTTAGCACATGCTGGTTAAGAGGCTGGAAATCATTTCAAAGATGTGACGTTCAGGCCTGGGAGTGTTTTGGCTAGAAACAGGTGAGATCAGCTGAGTCAGTTCGGCGATGTTCTGTTTCTGTGCTAGCAAGAAACCCTCACAAAATGCTGTAGCATCTTGGAAGGCTATTTGAAAAGGACACCTGTCTGCATTTTAATAGCAGCAAGTCTCTTTCTTCAGCAATGTTGTGCAAAGTAGATCTGAAGGGAACTTCAAGATGTCTCTGGTCCATCCTTTGCCCAAGGCAGGATCCATTATACCTGTGTCATTCCTGATAAATAGCTTTCTGTCCTAATCTTAAAGATCTATAGTGACAAAGATGCAATGGCTTCCCTGGGCAATCTATTCCACGCTTCACCATATTCACTGTTTTTCATGATGCTTAAGCTGAATTTTCTGTACTGCAATTTTAGCCCATTAGTTTTAGTCATATCTGCCATGGCGAGGCAGAGCGGATTATTCCCATTCTTCATGTTGCAGCAATAGCCTTTTATGTTATTCCCTAAAAGCACTGTGAGCATCTTAAACAGCACTGGGGTGAGCGAGGCTTCAGCTGTCCGTTGTGTTACAGATACAGAGGCGAAGCAGAGACATAGGAGGTAACTTTCAGAACAATGAGATGATGAGTGCCTTTTTCACCTTGAAAGCCAAGAGCCTAACTCTTCACGGTGGCCCCGGTACGATACACTCACATTTCAGTGCAATGTGTTGAACCAAGGTTAAGTTGGATAATTATACCACTGTGCATTGGGCCCATTAAGTCTTAAGCTGCTTTTATGTTCTTGATAGATTTAAGATTTACAGATGTGCCTTTTTAAAAAATAGTCAGGTGTGTGTCTCCCTGCCCTCCCACAGACAGGGCTCTGTATCTCAGAGTGGTTGCAAATCAGGCTTCCTTTGCAGATGGAGTCAGAGTCTCTGGCTACATTTGTCTGTTCTAAAAACCGTGTAAATGATAAGTAGACACCAAAACCAGCCAGGGAGGATGTTGGAATATTCACTAAACTATGAGCTGCATTCATGATCTCTCCCAAATCATCTTCATTAGTTTAGCAGTTCGGAGGAGCTGCACCCCGGCAAATGCAGCAGTTGTCAGTTCGCCCACACCCAGGGGCTGAACACAAAATCCGATTTCTCTGCTTCAAACTGTGAAGCCGTCTAGCCTTTGTATTTGTTTGTTTTTATTGATAAGCAGTGGCACCAGTAACAGAAACAATCTTTCTGCTACAACGTCAAGAATATGGAAATTATTTTTCAAACTGTGACTCTGAATGCTGTTGTTTCTAACCCACTGTCAGCTAGACTTAAAACATGCTGTCAGTTTATGATGCCCAGAATTCAGTGATGTTAAATATTTCACAGTGAAAATGATGCAAGATCAAAAAACCTGAACCGTAAGCAAAGCCATGGAGTATCACAGTTGTTTATAACAAATCGCCTGCTGATTTTTCAAACTCCTATTTTTAAAGTTTACAGTTATTAATGTAGTTAGTTAAAGCAAAGTCTTTAAAGGCAAAAAAAGAATCTCCTCGTGAGGATCACAGCCTGAGGTGGAAAAAAGGTTGCCAATAGCTCAATCGATTGCAGAGATGCTGGGTTTGACCGAAGGGATCCTGCTGGTCGTGCAGCAAATTTAGAGAAATTCTCAGGCTTCAGATTAAGGAAAACAATCACTGTGACAGTGCCCTCTGTTGGTTGGTCCCTGAACTTCAGCGAGGAGGAGTTTGGGGTTGGTTTTTGTTCTTAAGCTTTTCCCAGGTAAGCTTGATTGCCTTTCTTAGTGATTTTGGCAGCAGTGAAATAAAAGTAGGCAACATAAACGTCTTGGAAGATGCCTAAAGGTTCAAGAATTCATACTGTTCTAATGAAGCATTTAGTAGCTGCTGAGTGGCCTGTCATTGCAGGAGCAAGTGGTGAGGAAGGAAATTAGACCTTAATGCATGGACAGTGAATATAAGTTGCTTCTGGCAGACAAACCCAGTAATGAATGAGAGCATTTAGATAAACTTTATTACACCTAAATATGCTAAATTACTCGAAGCCAGAAAGAAGGAAGTAAAGTTACCAGCTAATTAGTATTTGATGATATTCACTTGGTGGTTTAGATTTTTTTTATGGCAAATATTGATGTATAATGGATTTGAACTGTTTTGAATATTTTCTTTACAAATAAGACTTGATCTTTGGAAAATTAGGGCAGGATATTGCAGTGGATATGCAAACATAAACATGAGGATGGGGACAGAATCTGGCATTTTATGGTGCTGAAATATCATACTAAATGACTACTTAATTAAAAACCTGTTTAATTAAAACAGGTTATAACTGAAGTTCCTATGAAAATAGTGTCAGTTGTTAAACTTCTGAGCTGTTCAGAACATTAGAGATAAACCTAAATAGGGAGTACTGGAATTGCTAGGTCTGTAAGTCCCAAAATTGGTAGCAGCTATTATACTCAGTCTATGGATGTAGATTTTACCACGAACCTTCTTTGAAACTAATGAGTAGCATTCTTTTCTATTCATGTGAGTAGCATTCTATTATAAAAAAAAAATACAAACAAATTTGTTAAAATTCCTTAATGTTGTCATCAGAGCTAGGGGTGGCAATATGTATATAATCCAGAAGAAAACCCAAATCTTTCTACAAAAAGGGAGAACAGCAGGGCATAGAATCGTTTGAAGTTGCAAAGGTATGTGCCAGATTCTAACAAATTGTAGGAATTACTGGCATCTAGCGACCAGGGGTCACCTTACTCTGCTGAAGGGGTTTGCAAGTGGTAAAGGCGCCCTGGGGAGGTTTTATGGCCGAGGGAGGCTGAGCTGGAACAGATGGGAGGTGAGTGTAAGTCCTGTGAGGAGCAGCTGAGGGACCTGAGGTTGTTCAGTCTTGAGAGAAGGAGGCTGAGAGGAGACCTCATTGCCCTCTACAACTGCCCACAAGGAGGCTTTCCTGAGGTGAGTGTTGGTTTCTTCTCCCAAGTAACAAGCAGTAGAACGAGAGGAAATGGCCTCATGTTGTGCCACGGGAGGTTTAGGCTGGATGTTAGGAACAGTTCCTTCATGGAAAGGCTTGTGAATCACTGGAACAGGCTGCCCAGGGGGTGGTTGAGTCCCCATCCCTGGAGGTATTTAAAAGATGTGGAGATGTGGCACTTTGGGACATGGTTTATGGTAGAGTTGGCAGTGATAGGTTAATGGTTGGACTTGATGATCTTAAGGTCTTTTCCCAACCTATATGATTCTGTGTGCTTGAGTTAGTGTAAGGCAGCAGAGAGAAGAGTCATTTGTTTGAAGTGATTTCGAAGTAATAAAACACTTAAAAAGAACAGTCTGAATATGTAATTATTTAGCATTCCTTTTGCTTATTGGTCAGCAATTCTCTTATGGAGAGAAGAATTGAGAAACCCCACTTCCCTTGAAAGCTGCCACTTTCCACTCACTGCTGAAAAAATATTATTTTTCTGGACTAGAATAAACTCTTGACAGCCATTAAGTGCTGTTGCTCCCTTTGCTTGCTAAAGCAACCTCAAAAATGCGTGTGATGCTACTTCTATGAAGCATGGGAGGGAAGGAGAATATAAAGAATTCAAAGTCTGGACAGGTGGTTTGAGGCATTGATTTTCTACTCATTTCTCCTGGCTGTGTGAAATGGATCAAACCAATTTGTTCTCTTGGCCTAGGGTTTCCTCCACTGTCCTCTTTTTCTGTGCGCTTAGAGTATAAAAGAAAAATCTTCTCAGTGCTTTTATCTCAGTGACTCTGCAGCACTGAGCATTCTCCTTGTGCATCACCAAGCACAGAGAGGATTCACTGTTCTCAACGCCGCTGTTTTCTGTTCCATACTCTTTTATGATATCGTAGGTAGTATGTCTATAGTAGATGCAACCCATGCAATTGCATTACTGTGGATGTTAAACCTGAGCTAACGGTCCTGCTGGAGACACACACCAGTATGATCACACGGCTCTGTTTCTGTGGCTGGCACTGGTACTGCCAGCAGCCAGCCAGTAAGGCAGATGTGTTACTGAGACATTGCAGAGTTAGGGACGGGACATGGAGAGAAAATATTGGCAAAAGGGGGGAATAGGAGGGGCAATGTGTTCTTACAAAAAGGTTGGAGACTGTGGATACTGGACTCATTGTGCGGACGTGTTTAAAGTTACTATTTCACAAAATTAAAACATAATTTATTGAGTGTTTATTCTTGGGGTTCTGTTTTGTGAAAAAGAAATTAAATGTGTCCTGTAAAATGTAGAATAAGCCATATATACTTGTCATGGACTATGTTTGTATTTGTTCTTGGCCATCATAGATTTAATGTCAAGAGATAAAATATACAATTATTTATGATGGAAACACAACACATGATATAAAGAATCAGGTGTTACCTTAATTGTGTTACATGCACAGACAAGTGTCACAGGGGTGCTGTGAGTGGTACTGATCCCGCTGAGATACAGTACAGCAGCAGGGAGAAGCAGAGGGAAATGTAAGAATTTGCTGGGTGTAAGGAGACATATTGAGAACAGGGCCAGTAGAGCATCTAGGTTTGCTGGGCTTTTATCTGCTGGAATCCTGTAATAGCAGGCTTCAAGGGGCGTAAAAAATTAATTGCCCGTGTTTTCAGATATCTGCTGATCCACAGAGGCTGGATGGTTTTGATGTAGCTACAGCCTGTGGAAATACCAGACACAGTAGAGTATATCTGATCAATTCAGTTGTCAGGATCCTTGTTTCAGCTGCTACACAGTCACCTTTACTCCTCTTGCTCTGGGCATGAGGAGGAGCTTGGTGGGAAGGAGCTCCTAGTTGCCTTTTTTTTCCTAGATGTTTAGCCTCTGTTATTTTTTGCGTTGTTGTATCTTGCATTTACTGTCTATAGAGAGAGATTCAAGTTAGTTTAAAATAACAAAATAAATTCTTCTTTCATAAGGTGTCCTGCTACACAAAATGTATACCCCATTTCATTCAGGTAATTGGCTTTTGTAGTTAAAATAGAGCGGATAACTGGACTCTTGAGGTGAGAGTTACTTTACTTTTTGACTGTTTTTGTATTTCAAGGATTTGTTTCTATGTGGGCTACTCTGTTTATTCCACCTTTCCTGAATGAAATCAGTTCTGTAACTGCACTGTGTAAATTTAGTACACTGTGAAATTTGAGGAATGGAGACAAAATGGAAGTCAGCTTGTGGCCAGAGTAATCATAATTTAGCCATTATTTGCAAAATAGAACCTAAATATTAATCCATGGAAACAAAAAGTCACCATAGGAGACTGATGAGGGGCTGCAGCAGTTGCCCATGGGCAGAAGCAAAAGGAACAGGGCTTTTCAGCCTGGGCAGTACTTAGTTTGGGGAAAACACCACAGCAGCCCCCGGCACCCGTGAGGAGGAGATGGAGGAGAAGCAGCCAGGCCCTCCAGAGTGAGGGGAGGGAGACAGCAGAGAGGAACTGAAACAAGAAGGGTTCAGACTGCACATAAGGCAGAACTTCTTCACCAGGACTGTCAAAGATTCAACTACAATGCTTAAAGAGACTGAGCCACCTCTGTCCTTAGAGGTTTACAAGACCCATTCTGGTTGGAGCCCTGAGTAACCTGAGTTGATAAGCTGCCCCTGCTTTGAGCACGATATCAGCCCAGAGAACTTCTGAGGAGCCCTCCAGCCTGAAATATCCTATGATCCTGTGGTTTCACAATGTTTGGCTGTTTCTTTCAGAAATTAAATCTAAAGAGGCTGTGGGTGGAAGAACACATGAGCTTGCTGTAATGCAGTATCAGAAAGGTACTGCGATTACTTTCTGTTGATTTGAAGAGGACACCTGTGTTGGCAATGACAAGGCCCTTTGAAAAGGGAAGGGAAACAGGATTTCTATAGCGGTGACCTGGCTGAAGTCAGCCGGCAATATTCTTTATGTGACTCAGCTGAGTAAGAGAGAACAGGCTTCACCATTCTGGGTAAGCCTTGCTTTTTGTCTTGGAGTTTTATTTCAAAATAAATGACTTCTAAAAGGAGCTTTAGCTTTTTATGTAAACTCTTGACTACTATGGCCATGTAGAATACACACACAGAAAAAAAAGAAGCCCTACAAAATACTGTCATAAATAACAATTCCTAACCCTATTTTTTTAACTTTATATTACTACTGAGCCATAAATGCTCTTTGTGTTTTGTGCTCATACACAGTTCAGAAGAAAGTACATGCAAGGTGTTGACAGCAGACTGACTCTTGCAGCTCACTGGTAGAGAAAAATGTCCAGATTGCATTGAGCGAACCCCTTGGCAGTGGCTCATATCTAGATTGTATTAGCTTGTATAGCTGTTCTGTATTGACTGTAATCATATTATAGTCACAAAAGGCCACCTGTCCCCTGTGAACCTTGACAGCATGTATCAAGTCAGTACTCTTTTATTTGTCATTCTCATAGTGGTCTTTTTAGAAACTGTCAAAACTATCAGAACTCTTAGTATTTTTAATTATGACGGCTTATTTACACAATTAATAGTTAGGCATGCTGAACTACTTAAAATTGCAGTCTTTAAAAAGTTGAAGGAAGATGTGTTGTCTGCCCTAAGTTCATCTGGGGACTTTGTCTCTCAAGGGGACTTAATTTTCTGGTTAATTGTTGTGAACAAATTTTGGAGGAGAGTTCATGAAAGAGACTAGTAGGGATTCAAACTTGTCATGCTGTTGGACATCTGTCCTTGTTTCAGGTTTATTGCAATATATTAATTTACTTTTAATTTTATATATCTTTTTAAAAGAAAGATTTTATTACCAGATGTAATGAACTTTTTACTGCATGTACTGTCCCCTCTGGCATTTTATATTCCTTTGATCTTCAGATATTGTAGAATATTAAGTGACAGAAGAGTAGAAGTTAAAAAAATAATCCAAACTCCTAAAGCACCCCTAAAACAAACAAACAAAGCCCCCCAAGCAACCTTGATACTGCTAGGACTATAACTTGATTTGTTACTTTTTATCCTTTGCAATTAAAAGCAGAAACAAAAAAAGGAAGCTTTTCACTTCAGTCATAAAAGTCCAGTTCCCAGAGTTAACAGCAGCTTCATACCTACTCTTTTCTTTAGGGAAGTGGGTCTTCTATTTTGATTATGTGAGCTGAAGAAAACATTTTATTTGATCTAATTACTCCCACTGTGTTATGCTGAAATTTCTTCCTCAGTAATTGACTTGCATAAATCTTTTATTTACTTTCATTTAAAGTTTAAGCCACAAACAAATCAAAGGTGTAGAACGTTCTAGTCCAAAACTGCTTGCCAGATTTCCAAAAATGTGTGAATATTTCACTTGATCATGTGTAGCTCCTATATGTTTTTTCCCTTTTATTTCTGTCTATATTGTATATAGTTAAGTTGCATGGAATATTTAATTAGGTTTTAATAAAAAATTATAAAACAGGCTTGGAAATGCTTCAGTAAGCAGGGTTAAACTCAAACGTTAGGCCCAAATATATATTTTTCCTGCTTCAAGTCAGTATCTATTCCCATTGAAAATACTGTGTTGGTTTACCTGAAAGGCTCTTCCACAAGACTGGTAGGGACCAAAATGTTTTGTGTGAAGAGTGTAGAAGTTAAAAGGAAACATCCATGCAAGTTTTCTGTACATCACGATTCTTATTGCAAAGTTGTTTAGATTAAGAGTTATGTATAATTACACATTCAAAGTAAACACGGTAACCTTTCCTCTGCAGTGTTACTGTGTGAGCAAGAACATAATGTAAAGCTTTGCTAGACCACAAGAATTGAGTATAAACCAGTAAAAGAAGGAAGGGGGAAGTTGACTGGGGATGATACCCTGCACCCTTCTTTCAGGCAGAAGGTTGCTTTACCAAGACAAGCCAAGAGGTTTATGTGAAGTGTGCTTGATGTTGTCCTAAATCTTAGCTGGTGTGGGTCTTGTTGCCCCCTTCCATGGGAGAGAAGGCCCAAACACAAATGTAATGGGCTTCAGGATTTGCTGAGAAAAACCGGAACATATCGTCCCTGTTAGCCTCTTGCAGTTCTGCACACTCGCTGGCGCTGCAAAGCCCTCGTTATCATCTCCTCCTGTTGGGAGATGGAACACTAGAGCTGCCTGACTAATTGGCTTGCTGAGTTTAATTTAGAAGGACATGTTAGTGTGAATAAACGATGTGGAGCCTCCAACCAATGCCATCTACGCAGCTTCACTCAGCTCTTTGATGCGCTAATCCTTGTCTTTGGACAGTTGCTTTCTCTCTCTCTGGTCTTCTCTGGATACACATGAAGGCATGTAGAGATAAAATATGAGTAGGTGAGTTATAGACAGTCCTGATGCACATAATTTATAAATCTTCGGTTCTATAATAGCATCTTTTGGACAAAAATTAACCTGCCTGTGCATTTTGTGTATAAACAAAGACTTGTTTTTCAGTCTTTCTATAATAAAGTAGTTCACATCACAGGTCACTTTCCCCCAATTTTAACATTGTCTTATACGTTAAGATTAGAAAATAATAGATTTAGAGAGAAACAACTAGTTCTGCAAAGCGATTAGGTTTTAGTTATTTGATTTAATGTGACTCCACTTTGTTGGTGTGTGATTAGCATGGTGATAAGACTACTGCAAAACAGATTTTATTACCTCTGAAGATGAGAAGGAATTGGATTTTAAAACTTCTGATTTTTCCTCGATTTTTAGAATCATAATGTACTATAATTTACTTGTCTCTTCTTATTAGTTATAAGACAACAGGAAAAATATTTTGGATTAACGAATGAAAGCAATTTCCAGCCTATTCTAGAAATTAATCTCTATTTAAAAAAACAAACTCTGCTTTAATTAAATTTAATTTTATACAAGCATTTAAAATTAACTTATTCCTGTTACATTGCAAATAAAATTAAGGGACTGCAGCAGTGGGTATAACTCATGACTACAATATTTCAGGCCAGCATGGTGGTGCTGTAATGTCAGCTGGATCCCTTTTTAACTAGCTAGGAAGAAAATTTTTGAAAGGTGCGTTAGTGCTTAATTGATTTGTTACTACATGTGACAGAATTAATGGGTATTTCTGACATGAGTTCAGCTCCTTACTGAGATGCTTACACTGGAGAGGTTCCAGTTGTCTAATGAAAAAAAAGCTATGAAGACAGGAACAGATAACGTTGTATTTCATGTGGGATCCAGAGCACAAAAATGAAATATAATACTTTAATTAATAAGCATGCTAGAATTGAAAGGATGACTAATTTAACATCAGCTTCTAGATGATTTTGGGCTAGGATTCTTTACTTAGGACAGCAAAGCTTCTACTGGCAACTTCACTGGGGCTGAGGGGGCTGTTTGTCTCCACGGCCTCTTCTCCCAGTGGTTCACTTCTCCGTTGTCCCACTAAGTAAACGTGAGCCAAAGGGGAAAGTTAGGCAGCTTTGTTGACTTCTGTGGATGTTTGCTCTGTTTGTGGAAATTAGCTGGTGTACTAGGAACAGCATTGTGAAAGGCAATGGAAATTGTATGCAATGAAAATCTCATACGGTGAAAAGCCCCGTAAGCCACATGTAATTTTTTTTTATTTAAAAGTGTCTTTTTGAATGAAATGGGGCCCAGCTGTTGCCTTGTGTCAGCTTTTCAATGCTCTTTACAAAATACATTGTCCAGCGTCACCGGAGGAGACGAAGGCTGCTCGGTATGGGGTTGAATATTCAACTAATGTGCTGAGAACGAAATAGTCGTGTGCTTCACTCTGCAGGATTTACGTAGCTAGGCACTGCCTACTGTTTACTGGACAGTGCGCATTTATACTGTCTATGAAGGCACACACAAAAAAGCCCCTAGCACTTTCTCCTAGAGTGTCGGTGTGATCTGTTTGCTTTCTGTGGTTCTGACATACAAGTAAAAGTCATCTTGGCTAGAACTTTTCTTGCCTGGGACTGTGGGTTTGTTGAGACGAGTTAGCCTGCAGGAAAGCTGGGGAGAGGCTCTGTCAGTGAGTGCAGGGATAGGATGAGGGGGAATGGTTTTCAGCTGAAAGAGGGGAGATTGAGATGAGAATTTAGGAAAAAATGTTTTCCTGTGAGGGTGGGGAGGCCCTGGCCCAGGCTCCCCAGGGAAGCTGTGGCTGCCCCATCCCTGGAGGGGTTCCAGGCCAGGCTGGATGGGGCTTGGAGCCCCTGATCCTGTGGGAGGTGTCCCTGCCCATGGCACGGGTGGCACTGGATGGGCTTTGAGGTCCCTTCCAAGCTAAACCATTCTGTGATTCTGTGATATAGAAATAAACCACTCTGAAGCTTTTATTTCAGTATCGTGATATCCTCATAGAAGAGAGGGAGGGAACTGCCCTGGGATGAACACTTCCACGCGTGTCTGTCTGAGCAGGGTAGCTATGCCTATGTAGGGGCGGTGGCCTCACTTGCTAAGAAGAGGAAAAAAATATAAAAATAAAAAAAAGTCTTGATTTTTCAAAACACCAAGAGAACTTTTAGAGTAAGAAAAATAATCAGTAACACTCAAAATTTATGTAAGGGTTATGAAAAACCTCTTAATAAGCCAGAAAGCAATAGATTGTCTTAAAATATGGTGATGTTTTAATTATTTTGATGTATTTTAAACTCATTTAACCACATGAAGGTTTTCTAAGGTTTGAAATAACACTAAATAAGGCATTAGATAAATCGGTGAAGCATCTGGAGTCATAGGCTGCATACATTCTGTGCATTTTAACAATCACTTTCTAGCAGGGCAGCCACTGACTGCCACAATGAAGCTGTGAAGCTGAACTTAACTACTTTAAGTTTTCATTGTAATTTAACTTAATTTGAATTAACATTAACATAGATGTTGCATGTTTCAGGTAGTTTTGAGACTGCTGTAATCGTAAAGTTTATTCAGAGTTACTCTTCATCTGGTTTGAAATTTTCAGATGTAATACTCTCTTGCGTTGAAAGAATGAAGTGCTATTGTTCGGTGTAATTTCTTGAAAACTCCATTTCATTTATATTGCTGTCTGCTTTTTCTGCTGTTTGAATGCACTAAAGCTGCTTTGTTGTGCTGGCTTTTAAGGTTACACGTGAGTAAAAACAGGCTTTTTAGAAGGTTTGCACTGATCAGAATTGATCAATTTTTTATCAGGCAACCAAAATAAGTAGCTTACCACACATCAGAAGGGTGCACAGAGCACAAAACTAGGGCGTAGGAATTAATATTTCAGTATTCTGCACTTAAGCCACTCCATGCTGTTTTGCTGATGACAATGGAAACAACTTAGAAGAGGCACCTTCTCTGCCTTCCGTTAGTTGTCAACAAAAACTTGAATTGACTGAGAAAGGTTGTGATCCGCTAGCTTGTTTTCCACCTCACACCTCACCTGTCAACTGGCTTTCCTTTTCCCCTATTTTTTCTTGTTGTTATCTAAGAAGTATAAAATCTTGTAATTTCCGACTTGACCAAGCGTACATGTGTGTAAGTGTTTTTTGAAGGAAATAGAGACCAGAGGATTTGGGAAATAGAATTTAATTCTTTCCTCTGCCACAGATTTTGGGCAGTCACATAAGGGCCCAGTTTGATTATGATTCATACTTTGGTGACCATCAATGTGCACTTAAGACTCCTTGGAAGTAAATGACTGTTACTAATAAAATTGCTGCCTTTCATGTCCCTCATACAAGCCTGTTGGCTGTTATGTATGGAATCCTTCCTCTTTCATAATCCAATCCAATAATTTGATTGTTTCCTTTCTTGCATATTCTTTTTTGTTTTGCATGATGGTTTCCACCCTTTTTAACAGCATGGTTGCTTCAGTTTCAGGACCCTGTCTGAACTGTTCAAAGTACAGGCATATACATCAGCTTCCTCTAAGCATGTGTAGACAGGATAGATGTCTGTGTGAATTTATCTCCTTAAACAAAAAGGAAAACATATTTAGCAGATGAGTACTTAATTTTTTTTTTACTTGTGGAAACTTAAAAGATGTAGGGTGATCCTGAGACGTGTCTGTTTACCTCTTATGTCTTAGAGCAAAATTTTTAGTTGCCTCAACTTCATAAGCATTTAATTTTAGCTTTCACACCATTTTGTTTATCTTGGTCTGCAACTGAAATAGAACCTAAGGACATAATTCTTATGCTCTGTTGTCTATCAAATTATTCCAGATATAGTCGGTCCATTAGTATGAGAAAGAATCATTGTTCCTAAGTTAGACAAGCCTGTGCTGTTCTGTGCTGTGGTTCTGCACAATATGTTGAGCAGCACACGTTAGCAGAGCGAAGCAGAAAAGCGTAAGCTGCAGTTCTCCATACAACGCACAGAGGAGGCTAGCAGGGAAATAGCATTGCCTTCTTTGGCTCTTAGTACTGCTTATTACATATTTTCCATCCCCCCAGCTTCCCACCAGACCTTATTTTTCTGTTAAAATTTGTGATTAAAACAGAGAAATGAAGTTATTTTCAATAATTTGATTACTGGTTTTCTTCACAAACACTCTGTAGCGTATTCTCTGTACTTACAGAGAATTTAGTTTAGACAATACAGTTAAGTTTAGACAATACAGTAATTCCTACCTGGATTAAATAATTATTTTAAATGCTGTTAAAGACCACTAGCTCAGAAAGGTGGTCATCTGTTATATTCCTTGACGCATAACCTTTTTCACTTAGGTGTGAAAGTTTTGGAGGTGAGTGAGCTTATAAAATATCTAGAACTTGGTGCTATGTGTTATTATTTTATCCAGTTCTTTTTTCCCATGTCTGGAAATGTGTTATACCCTGACCCTGGCAAAACCTTGCGAGCCTGCACATTACTTCTCTTGCTGCACTAGAATAACGTCTTGCTGGGTGCTGAGCCCTTTGTGCATGGGGCAGGTATTCCCAGCTATTCATTTTGCATGAGCTTCAACATAACTGATGGCTAAGGGGTTATGCATGACGGCTTTTTCTGTTTTAGCTTGTTTCTGGGTGTAGTGCTCTTCATCACGGGTGATGGAAATTTAGCTTGTATTTAGGCTGGTAGGCTTATAAAATTAAATGGAGTTGCTCATTCTGTTGCACCAAAAATATGTGTATGTGTGTGTATTTGTGGACTGTTTTCCTGTCTTTTTTTCCTTGCCAGCCAACACTTTTGATAGCCGTAGGACTGCTGATGTAGGACACTGCTATTTAGTGACCTCATCACTAACATTAGAACCTCATGCCACTGCTGCCAGGACCCTCTGACTTGCAGTGACATACATCTAGAGAGGATTACTCACACCAACATTGCAGCTATTGGCAGGTACTAACACTGTGATGCTCCCTGTTGCTTGCTTCAGGGGTGTTTTTCAGAAAAGAAAAATGGAATGCTTTCCATGAAGACAGACTGGCACTCCTGATCAAATAAAAGGAAACAACCTCTCTGTTAATTTTTGGCATTCTCTTTTGTGTAATCTAGAGGCCATTTGTGCATTTACCAGATCAACTCCAGTTTGTTAAGAAGATGGACAAAGTCTGTTTGAAGTGGTAACAAGTCAGATTTTTACCTGGCTTGAGTTATCGTTGGGCTAATAAAAAAGTGAAGACAATATGGGTTTGTCCCAAGAGTTTTTTTCTAGTTTATTCTCCCTTCTAATCACAAAAAAATAGCTTTGCTTCAAAAAGCCCCTCTGCAGGAATCTCTGATTATCAGAAAATGAGTGTATTTAATGGTGTCTTGTTTACCACATAATTGACAAGAATAATAAGGCGCACGCTGTGACTTCAGTGCATCTTTTTTCAGAGAGAAGGTTAGTATGTAGGTGTGGGGTTTTTTTTGTTCATGTATCTGATTGTTTGAAAGTATAGATGGTTAAAAACCTCAGTTCTGTTGGCGATTTAAATAATCTGTTTGATGGTTTCCAAGGTGAAGTAATTGCTTCATTGGTAAACAGTCCTGGAAGGCTGGGGAAGTTCCACTGGACTGGAGGCTGATGTTGTGCCCATCTACGAGAAGGGTCGCAGGGAGGATCCGGGGAACTACAGGCCTGGCAGTCTGACCTCAGTGCCAGGGAAAGTCCTGGAACAGGTGACCTTGAGTGCTCACTTTTGGTCTGTGTAAAGCACGTGGCACAAAATAGCGCTGTTAGATGAAAATGAACAAACTGCTCTTGAGAAAGAAAAGCAACTAAAAATGTCATCTGAGCCAAAAATCCCAACCACCTTTCCTTCCTCCCCGGTTTTGCTGGAGTAGCACTGCATCTTCTATTTTATGGTTGTGGCCATGCTATTGCAGCAAATAAATGTCTGTTAGATCTGCAAATATCAAAAGTGTAATGGCTTTAAATTTATACATACACAATTAAATATTAAGGAGATGTTTGAACCCACTGCTCTGTTAATGATGACTCAAGACCTGGTTCTAGTTGTCGCTTCTTGTGAAATGCAGATAGCACTTGGCTTTTTTCCCAGTCTCCTCTGTATAAATGGTATATTTCTAATGCAAAACATGATTCCCATGCCCAACAGATATGGGGCTCGCTTTCCTAATGGATGTTATCTTCCTAATTTCTAGCACTTGAACTGAAAAATTGAATATCAAACAAAATCCAATTACCTATAAAGCAAAATGCAACAACTGATGCAGCAAACCAGCTAATCTTTATCACAGATATGAGAGTAGTATCTCTGATATGGCTGAGAATGAGCAATAGTAGCAGTGAGAGAGAAATAAACATGTTCTTAGCCTACTCTGTATTATTTTCATGTGTTAACACGTGACTAATCTTCCTGACTGGGTAGCCGTCTGCTGAAACCAGCAGTAATATCCAACGAAGTCTGGGTTGGGATTTGCGTCAGGGTGAGTGGCAACCATGTGACATGGAGTTCTTGGACGCTATTAATTCCAGTAGATATCCTCGTTTTAAAGGTCTCTGCTCACGGTGTATGAGCAGAGTTATGTGTTTACGTTAGCACTCTCATCCGCATGCTAACCTAGGTAAGAGAATGAGACAGTTCACAGACCTTCCAAGGACACAATGTGTAGATAAAGTTAGCTTGGGCATCAGAGACCTCACAAAATACCTAGACCAGAAAGCCAAAGAAGACAGGGTAAGTATCCTTCCCTGCTGATGAAAGCTTATCCAGTATGTTGAGGAATGGCTTTGATTACAAATTGAAGGCTCCAATACAAAGGTAGCTCGGGAACTGAGAACAAATATTTAATCCAAGTTATAAAAATTGGGGAGGAAGGGGAGAAGGAGGAGTATACTTACACAAAAAGCATAATAAGTGTGTCTTGTAATATGATATTTTTGTTAACTACCATTGTTTTGCCATGCAGGCATCGTCACAGTATTTTGAAAGGGATGAGGTGCTGAAGCAACATTTTTTACTTTCTGCTAGACTGAGCCAAATTAAGCAATTTATTGTGTCTGATGGTTAGTCATGAATCAAATAGTCCTTAGTATATATCACAGAATGGTTCTGTGGAGGTTTGACTGGTGTTACAGAATCCGAATAAACAGCTAGTTTGAAGAAAGGCATCTGTATTACAGTTCTACTGAAATGCCGTGTTTTCACAGTATGAATGCAATACCAGTCTTGGTTCTTTCTGGTCAATTCTTTGTTAGTGCTGATGCCAACTCTGCTTTGTTTTGTTTGGTTACTTTTTTGTTATCATTGGTGATCCTTCTAACAATCCTGAGGGCAGTGGGTTTGGATTGTCCCTTCCAGCTTTCAGACTGAGAATCTCCTTTGTCCTTGGTGGGTATGGAAGAAGGGTTGTATTTCACTAGAGACCAGTGATGTGTGACAAGGGAGACGCTCTAAGAGGCAGTAAAAACCAGTTTCCAGGGACGGATATCATAAAAGAACCACCTGGAAGGGCATACTAACAGCAATATCTATGGATAGGTGGTCGTTTCTTTCAGCTGTTCCTCTGTGTAAAGTTGTAAAGGGGTTCTTTCTCCCCTTTTATGATGGAGTGTTTCCTAAATTCCTCATATGGTACTTTTTTTTTATTTCCTTGATCAATCCTGTAAGTTTGTACTTAACGCTGTAACATTCGGGGTGCTCCCTACACCTCTCCACATTCAAAGAACTGATTTCTATTAGCTATTGTAGAATTTCTGACTGAGAATAAAAGCAATAATTTGGTTTGTAATGTACTTTATCTCCCCTAGTTTTCATAAGAATAATATATTTCCCCAAGCATTATGAAAAGATTAAAATTCAATTTGAGTGCTGAATTATGCATGGTTTTCAATTTGGCAATATTATAAGATTTTTTTGTTTCCTAGCTTTTGGGGAAAATATCTACTATCAAATATAATTTTAACAGATATTTCCTTGTATTAGATGACACAGTTAACATCTAATCTGTTCTACTAAGATGTCTAAATACTTAATTTTCCAATTTATAGTGCCCAATCTTTTTGATAAATGGGATGCTTCTGTTTATGACTAAGATTTGAAGTGAGCAACCATAAAAACAAAATTACATCCAGAGGGGAGAAAAATCAGTTTAGTTAATTATTTCCATTGAATGTACACACTAATATTTATCAAGCTGACAAAATATGAAAATAACAATCAGCAGAGTAAAGACTGAAAAGCATTAATCAAAATTCAGTGTGATTAAGCATTCTTAGTTTAAATAAGGAGATGTAAATATCTTTAAGTTATTCAGTGCTGCTAGAAATAAATTAATAATGTATAAAAATAATGAAAGCTTTAAAGCAGTAGAATTTCAGAGTTTTGCTTTAACACTTTTTTCTTTTAGAGTCAGGGTTGAAACCACAGGCACCTCACATCTCAACTTTGTTGTTGGCTGATCTCTGTTTTTTTATGTTGGTATTGCATAAATAAATATTCAGTACAGATTGGAATCAGTTTGCTGGAGTTAAAATATTCAAAGCCTAAGATGCCTATTTCTTCAGTTTTTTATACTTGGATCTCAATAATTCCCTACTTGGAGACATTTGGCATGGTGAGGTTATTTATTTCGTGAAATGTACTGCAGAGCAGGATCTTTAAACAGAGGCGATACTGCCTATATCCATGTTTGTGCTTCAGGATGAGGTATTCAAACCACCAACAGGCTTTGTACCTTTGTATAACCTTATCTTGACCTTCTTGGGCAGACGGAGAATTAGAGTTTCACTTCTGTGAACTTGATTCTGGCAGTGCTCTCAGGATTAGCTCTTCATGTACCTACTTGCTTAAAACGTTTGCAGAAATTATTAGTGTTTAAATGTGTCTGGTCATTCTTGTTATAAACGTGACAGCAAATTTTATTGGATTTATTGGTTCATAATTTTAGCTGTACTTATTGGATATGCATAGCAATGCAGGTAAACTTACAAATAAACACATTCATCCTCGTGACGTGAAGTATAGTTGAGGTCCTTAATTCTTCAGGATATTTCTGAGCATTCACATAAATGCTTTCATTAAGTAATCAATATCCATGAGTATTTGTACATAAAGCTCATGGATGAGATAAGTGAAAAAGTAATAAACATTATAAATCCATTTTGTCAGAACTCAGTGTCTCTCAGTATGAAAGGGTGTTTAAATGTGTGTCCTTTTAAAGTATAATAGCTGTGATAATAATGTATTCTAGACATAGCTTAGTAGTGCAAAAATAATTCTTTGGCTAATGTGTTTAGTTGGAAACCTGCAGGTTTTGATCTAGTATTGCTGAATTTATATTATACCCAATAAAAATGGTTTTAGTGAAGGGACTTTTCTACACCCATACCAAAATAATTTTTCCCTTTCATATTAAATAAAGGCTTTGCTTTTGTGATTGATCTGTTGTGTAAATGTATAAAACATTAAAATTAAAAGAAGTTTTAGAGTTATAGTTCAGTCAAAAATTCACTCTTTGCAAAGGGCTGCATAGCTAATCACAAATGGATGGAGCAAGAAAGTCATCAGTTACACTAACTTTTAAAAACGGTATATTGTTCTTGTTGGAAAATAAAATCCAATTCCATCCAACATTTCTATGCAATTGTTTCAGAATAAGTGCTATCTCAGCAAGTACATAAATTAGGGATTGCTCAGCTTGTTTGAGTTATGGGCAGACAGCAATGAATAAAATTCCTTCATTAAATGAGTCCGTGGGAGTGGGGAGGTAATGGAGTCAAAGCTAGGTGAGAGTTGTGCCACTGCTGTAGTGTTGTTCTCATTGATGAACACAGAGAGTGCTTGAAGTATCACCAATTGCTCACAGAATAGAATGCTCACTAGAAATGGCAAAGCTTCTACATTGTCTCACATCTTTTCAGTAGCCCTAGCCTGAAATGCCAATATGTCCAAAAAACCCTAATTAGATTGGACTGCCTTACCTTTAATCAGGGAAACCTCTTATCTTTTTAATGGCAAACGAATATGGCCAATTAAGCATTCTTGATTCCATCAATCTTCTCTAATTACCAGATATCTCATTGGGGAGTGTACAGAACATGACCTGAAGGTCATTCTGTTGAAATCCACATTGGACCTGGATCATGGGGATAATGTTGCTCATTCTTGCCATGCAGCTGTTGTCTAGCTTATGTGTGATTGAATCAACTCTGATTTCAAGATCGTAAGCTACCACATCCCTATGCTGTCCCTCATGGAGACCAGTGAGTCCACAGCTGAAGTTCCCAGTCTTGCCCATTGATCTAAGGCCAGAAGAAGTCCATTTGCTGTTCTGGCTTGGAGGATTTCTACTTCAAATTGAATTTTACAGATATTATAGTTTTCCTTATTTGAGTAAACACTGGGATTCCTGACTTCCCGATACCTCTGTTACGTATTAGCTGCTGGTTTGATATATTATTAAGCTAACTTAACTTCAAAGAATGTAAACAGGAAAATGTATGGGGTTTTTATATAATTAAATAGCTACAGAGATTCTAAACTAAAGATAATGTATGATGATAGTGAAAAAAGGAACAAAAGCATGCTAAAGATGCACAAGTGAGTTTATTTTGGATAATTTCCAGAGACAGATCTTAATGGTACTGCTGCCTGCCAGCCTCATAGTAGTCTGTGCAGCCCTTACGATTTACCTGTGTTCCCTGGGATGTGGATCCCACTGATGCTAGCAACATCCCAAGCCACTATATTGTTCTTATGAGGAGTTTAATGCTTAATAGGTTTATGCTTCTTGCACTTCAGATATAAAAATTATATCTAATTACAAGCTATAGCTAATCACCAAATAATGAGAAATGTAGATTTCTGAGACATAAAACCACATAAAACCAGCAGACAATTATAATTGGTGTCCAAATAATTAAGGAAACGTTTGTTTTTAACAAAGCAGTCTATTTAGTCTTTCCATTCCATGCCACGTTCTTCCCCTAAAAGTATTAACATAATCAGCTTAGCCTGTTAAACCACACAGTACAATTCCCTACCATGTGTGAATGGTTTTAAGGTAGTGTAAATTCAAACTCTAACCCTGCAGGTCGTTGCTGTCACTAGGTGAGAGGTAATCCAGGGCTGCTGTCATTGTCAGTTGAATCCACCTCCATGGGAGCAAGCGTAGTCACCTAGACCAGTGGATTCTGCTTCTTCTTCAAGGCATTTTTGAAGTGCCATATCTATTAACTGGATAGCTCTGCTTAAGTTGATTTAATTTAGAGTGCATATTTTAGTCTAGTCGGTTATTAATTGTGCCTATAGTCAATAATTCTTCATAGTGTATTTTGTTGTGTGACTCTCAGTCTCAAAAATGTTCTTCCTCTGGGATGTCCTGGCTGCTCTCCGTTAGAGTGAAGGAGGCACTTAGAAATGCCATTATTTGTCGTAAATGAGAAGCTCTGAGTGGGACCGTTGAGATTCCAGTGCGTGTTTGAGAGTGTTCCATGGCAGTGTCAGTACAGGCCAAAAGAGTACCACCAGCCAATGAAATGCGAAGAATTAAGAAGAATAGGATTTAAAAAAAAAAAACAAAACCACACACGAGAAGAAAGTATCAGCTTGCTGCTGTCTAAATTCTTGCCAGCGTCAATATGTTTGGCCCAGAAGTACCTAAGCAGCAGGTTGTTGTAAGCCAGGAAGATCTACCACAATTCTTCTCCCCTTTTCTCTTAATCCTCTGTTCTTATTTGCTTCCCCTGGTTATAACTAGAGGAAGACACTGGATCTGAAAGGCCTTTCCTCTCATTGAATTGTGGCCATTCTTGTCTAGGTTTTCCAAAAGCAAATCTTATACTTAGAGGCATCTTACATGCATTTTCCAGAAATTAGAACTAGAATCTAGTTGGAACTGTGGCTGTTAAGTTCTCTGTGTTCGATCCTTAGGGGGAAACCTAGGTATACCTCAAGATTCTTGCCTGTTGACTGAAACACAGTTTTCTCTAGGAGCTTTGGGTGATTCTCAGGTACAGGCAGTTAAATCTGAGGACTTTAAAGATGAGATCTCTCTTTAATTCACCAGTATTCAGAGAGTGGCTCCTGGCAGTGCAAAGCAGTGGTGTGGTTTGCTTAGTGCCCTGCATAACTGAGCACATCAGCTTCACTGGGCTGATTTTTATAGTGTCAGGATCTATAAATATCCTTACGTTTGGGCCTTTCAGTTGTGGGAACAGCTTAGTATCCTATTTGAAAGGTGTTAATTTGCTGCTGGTCCACTGAGTTTCCATGTGGGTTTTTTCAGAAGGGTGCAATAATGGTTCTTTACCAAAACATGGCAGTGGGTTAGAGCATTGCCTTCAGGTTGACAAGGCAATCTATGATTGAGATTTATTCTGCAAAGTGCAAATGAAGAAAAAAGCAATTAAAAATGATGCTTCACATAAATCCAAGACTTCCTGCTGATACCAGTGTCAAAGAACTCAGCCTGACACTTGGGCATTTATATTTTCGTCTGAATTCCAGTTTACTCCTTTTTTCTTTCTTAGTTTGAGCAAGATCTGTAGTACAGGTACCTCTTGCCCTACTTCACCAAGCATCCATTGACGACAAAATAGATCACATTTTCAGCTTCTGATCTGAGAAGCAAATAAGCCAGTCAACAGAAACCACCAGTCACTTTTCTAGGACGTGATAATCTCGATCTTTCTCACAGTATCAGCTACTTTGAAAGCTGGTAGTTGTCGAAGGCAGTGATTTGTTCAGGGCACAAGCTAAATTTCTGAGTGTTTTTAAAGAGCTCTTGATTGCAAGTAGAAGAAGCTAATTTGTTCCTCATGTGTCCTGAGACTTGGTGACAGAGAATGGATCAGCCAGATCCTGCCAGACTCAAGTAGCTGGCCTCCGTGTGCTAAGAGGTGGAGTAATAACACCACGGAAGGTAGGCTCTGTAACAGGGATGCTGTCCTTAAGATGGCAATTAGGGCGTGTCTGTTCTTAAATTTCTTATATTTATTTTGACTCCAGAGAATGGCATTTGTGTAACTGTGTTTGATTAGCATAACTTTTGAAATGATTCTGTGCGTTTCCTTCAGGTGTATATTGTCCTAAGAGTCAAACGTGTGTAAGTGGTGCTGGCTGACAGGGAGAATTACACTAGAGGACTCTGGAATAAGGGCTGGCTGGATGTGACACTGAGATATTTTTGGAAGGAAAATGTTTGCTGAGCAATTGCAGATCTAATGCATTATGGTAGAAAACCGAGTCATATTAAATCAGAGCAGAGTGTAAGCCCTGAACATTAAGGACAGCAGCAAATATTCCCCCCTTTGTGCGATGAGAAAGCTCTTTAAAGGATGTGTTGGGGCAGAAACTTTTCCATTTGGACCAGAATCAGATCCAGATTCAGAATCTGTTCAGGATATTGTGGCTATTTCGTGATTTTTTTATTACTGGCTGTAGCTAAATATCAGTATCTAAAGCTTAGTTGGCACAACTTTTATTGGTGTCCTTAATTACCTCTTAACTGTAACTATGTAAGTTAATTTCAGATGACTAGACTTAATAGTGTCCTTTATATTTTACTTACTGTTCTTTTATGTTGTTTTAACCTTTAGATATTTTTTTGGCTATCCTTTACAATTTTTCTTTGCTATTCCTGAATTAATTGGTACTTGTTCAGGAGTTGATTAGATTTTCCTTATGATTATGCAACTGTCTAATCTTTCTGGCAGCTGCTAGCCAACCCAATTGCTTGTAAATTATAATGCATTATAAAACCTGGCTCAGAAACCTTTGCACGTTTCATACAGGGGAGGAAAAAAGAGCATTTTTTCTGCATATAGTAAATAGCAAGGGCAGTTTCCCCTGAGGGCTCCCACTTATATGATAGTGGTTGACTAAATGTTCATATCTGATTTAGTAAATTGTTAGATGATAGCAATCAGGATGCTGACTGGTTGAATAATGAGATTCTAATGACTGCTAACTCCCTGATGGCAAGTGCTTCAAAACCATGAAGTGCTGTAAGAGCATTAATATGTGAAGAACGCAGAGAGCCCTTGCTATTTAAAAGTTGTAGTAATTGTTTCTTATAGATTTATTTAATTCTAATAAATAAAGTTTAGTTTGCCTTTTAGTTTGTAAACTCCTGAGAATAAGTATTATCTTTTTATTAGAGTTCTTCTCATGAGTGATTAACAAATAAAGAATAGGATTTCTGTATGAGTGCCTTGGCAAACATTACAGCAGATGCACAAGCAACCCACACATCAGTCGCCTGTGTTCTCTTGGATTTTTATTTCCCCTAATGACCTTTCTGCAGTGGATACATTAACACAGACGTTTCCGTATGGACATATTTTACAATGGTACTGCAATTAAATCTTCGATGCCATGCAGCCATCCCTACTGCTTGGTTTGGCTGTTCCTTTTTTCATCAAAGCTGTTTAATCAATGAATATGCGTTTATAAAAAACATTTTAAAGAATAAATGGCAGAGATTGTGATGGTTATATATTATGTTTATAATTAATTTTATTACAATGCCGTATCAAAACAACTTTTGAGAGTTAACTCCCTGTAATCTATATTTTTAGGTTTGCAACTGTATTTTTTGCTACTTCCTTCATTTCTGCTAAGCCACACATTTTAGTATCACATCTCTCGAATGTCAGGTTTCTCCTTAATTTGCCACACAGACTGTAACAGAAGTGAAGTAAGTGGGAGAGACCACTGGCAGAGAAAATCATGGATTATAGTTTTTCTTGAAATCTTAACTTTTAAAATTATTTCATACTTCCTAATTCAGTGGAATAGAGAGCTTAATGTGGTATTATCAGCAATACTTATTGTTTACAGGGACTGTCAGGTGCTTTTATGAACTCTTGAAGCTTTGCTGATGTGGCAGCAGATGAGTTCAGTGGAGTTTAATTAATTTGAAAAAAGCAATTACATTCCGTTTTATGTGATTATTAAATTAATATAATAAGTGTGTGGTTAATTTTAAACTCGCAAATTAATAAAAATAAATGTTCCGGCATATTCCCAGACTTTATGATTTTACATTTAGCTGGGTACTGGGCACTGGATGTCATAATAACTGTACTTGAAATTAAAAAAAGGATGCACAGCAAAAAGGATGAACAGCTGTGCTTCAGAGAAAGGAATAATAATAACAATAAAAATAATACTATGAAATATGTGTTGCATTTAATGAATATTAAAAAAGGTCAAATAGCCTACGCATTATAAATAGGAGCAGTGAAGGGTTTTAGTGTTCATGTCATCTTAGCTTGTTTCTTGGCATGAGTGTAAAGGGACCACAGAAAAACTGAGAAACTTCATGTCAGAAAAAATAAAAGCCAGCTTGGTCATATCTTAGGCTGAAAATTAGTCTTGTGAGTTTAAATGAAATTTCACTTGTTTTAATTTGAATGATTAGTAAGATAACCAAAGGTGTCTAGATGCGTTACAATTTCAGTTGACTTCCAGAAAGAATTTTAGCAGTGAGGGACAGCAGCTTTTAAAACAAATCAGTCCAGGTTCCTAAATGGCTTTGAAAATTTCAGCCTTTGTCTTTATAAGGATGTTTCTAGCAACACTTTGTTGGAAAAGCTTCAAACTGAAAAGTTTCTGTATCATAAGAGTGAATCCAAGCTTAGCTAATGCTACGAGAGATTAGCTGGACCTTTTGAAATGATCTTATACAAGTTCCGATGTCTCTTTTCAAAACAGATTTGAAGAAGTTCTTTTCTTCCATCTCTTTTGCAGTTAAAAGATATGAGTTTGCTTCCTTAAACCGAATAAAATAAAGTTTATTTTGAGCTGGAAATGCAGGGAAAGGCAAGAATCTTTAGCTAGGTGTGGCAGAATTCTGTTTCACATAGTACCCCATGATACCTGTGTGCCCTTTCCTCTATAAAGCGCAGGAGAAGGGAAATGCCCCTTAAGTAAATGGTTGTAAAAATACTAAATGAATAAAATGTGTGGTTCCATCTGTACTGTTTAGCGGCCAGAATTCCCACTGCATTAATTTAGACGCATAGAACCTGGAATGGCAAAATTTGGGGCACGTATTCAGTACAGCATTTATTTCTCACTAAATGAGCTGGAGCAAGGGTTAAAATAAAATAAATATTTTCTCCTATCAGCTTCTCTACTTTCATTGGGAGTGTGCGGAAGCTCATATTTCTTAGACTAAAATAGGGATACAAATGTGATTCAGTGTTAAACTGAAAGAGAGAGAAGTAGTCACAAAAGTCCTGTGTTAACAGCTCAAGAATGATTAATTTTTGTCAATTAATATTGGACCTGGATGCTCCTGTTAGGTCATAAACCCCGCCACAGGTACATTCCAGCTTATCCTCCAAATCCGAATGTGCGTCAGAGAATCAAAGCTCGAGGCCTTCTGCATGGAGGAGAGCACGATTCTGTGATACAAGCTGCTGTAATGCTGCCAAGAGGCCAGAGAATATAGGAAAAGTAGGAGCAATTATTTATTCCAACTAAGAGCTGGAGCACTCTGTATCTTCCAGAACACATGAAAAATCGATTGTCAACAAAGAATCGTCTAACTTCATGTTAGGTAGCAAGGTTAAACTCCAGCATTCGAGTTCTGCTTGGGGGCTCTTGTGTCTGAAAGCCTGTGCCAGGGAGTTACTGGTGCGCCTGCAGATTTTTGTGTTCCTTTTAAGAGTCAGTCTCGCTGACCTTTAAGCCTGGTGGTTGAGGATTTTGGGGGAGCGGAGTGGATTTGGGGGAATTGGGGGTGTGCATGTGACTATAAACAGCTATGTCACCAAATATTTCTAGGAGGAAAGCTTTTCATTTTGCCTAGAACCCTGAACATATAACACTGATCACTGATGTAATAAATGATATTTTAAAGAGATTGCTGATAGAGTCTTATCAGCTATTCAGTCTTACCAGCTATTGCATGTCTGAATTGAGGCTGTTACAAAAGGGGAGAGCTATCTAGTCTTTGCAGAAGGAATTGTGAGGAAGGAATACCTGTAAACAAGAAGTATCCTGGTGTTTTCAGATACCCTAGCGCACATCCAAAAGGCATTTTTTTTCCTCAGTAGAACATTACTGAGCGTGGGATAAATCATTCCTGTGAAATCACGTTAGCAGTAGGCAAAAGCAAATTAAGCTTCATCAGAAACCAGGGTGCAGGCCTTCATACGTGCCAGACTGTCTGCTCTTCAGGCAATTTAGTGAAAACAGCTGCCTTTCTATATTGCTTTACTTGTTATCTGAAGGACACCATGTGTATTTTAGAGATCTCTTCTTCACTTTATATTCACGTGAAGTTAATTTTGCAGCTGTACACAATGAATGCAAAAGTTAGAATTTACCCACATTTCTTTAGAACATCATTAAAGGTAGAGCTGTGGTGAGAGGTAGACATTATATCTGTATAAAGTTGCTTTCTGTATAAAGCTACAGATTTGTGTAGAGTGACTATTTTATAGCAATGGGAAAAAATTGTTAAGAGTATCATCTTTTCTGATTTTCTCTTGGTTGCATTCAGACCACCACAATAGGGGGGGGGGGGGGCGCATGTGAAAACTAAGCCTTTAGGTTTAAAGTTTCTTTCCTACAAACACAGCTTTATTGCCTACAGATGAGCTTACATACATATTTGAGGATCCCTTCAGTCTGCTTGCAGAGGGTATTATGGCTGCATTGAAAAACTCAAGGTGGTGAATGCTGTCAGGAATTTGATGTGGAAGCACTGCAGAAAATATTCTCTGCCAAAAGCACCAGTAAAAAAATAACACTCAGTGTGCAAAAGGGGCAAGCTCTTTGGAAGAATAACTGAAAAAAGACTTACATCTACACCTTTATGATCATTTATATAGCAATAGCAGTGCCTTGGCCTGCCAGCTAATAGCACTGGGAAGTGCCCAGCTGCTCCCCTGTTTCAGCTGCATTTAGCAAAGTATTGCTGTGATGATGTAAAATGCATTCCAGCTGTGAGCACTTTGTGTTTCTCCCCTCTCACCCAGCAAATTTCACTAAGTGATAAGTTTAAAATATTAAAACTGCTAAGAATATTTAGCATTTGTTCATTGCGGTTCAAAAAAAACCAAAGAAACCAAACATTCCAGCGTGGGCCCCTTCTGGAAGAAGTAAAGCGCACTTGGTTCTTTTCAGAATCAACCAAAGATATGTGACACATGGGTATTTGTGGAGTAAGAAATGAATTTAGTCATTGCTGTTAAGTATTTGTAGCAATCTGCAAACTCTTTGGGATTGAAGAGTTGGAGACACTCAGCATTCACAAACTATATTGCCCTCTGTCTAGAAAAATATGTCAAACCTCATTGCTTTGTTTCCAGAGGGCTCAATGTGTGTCTCATCTAATGGGACAGGGATTGGAACTAGACGATCTTTAAGGTCCCTTCCAAACCAAACTATTCTGTGATTCTGCTTCTCAAGCTCATGGGACCCTTGACTCACCTGAGCAGAAGTATCAGTCAGGTGAAGAGTCTTTAACTCATATTCCCACCTCAGTACCTATGATCTTTTTGGAAGCTGGTACATCCCAGAGTGCCCACAACAAGTTGGTTGGAGGGACCGGCTGCTGGCAGAGCAGAAGGAACCGGGGCCTGTCCTGCATCCTATACAGCCTAGAGCAGCTGCACTTCTTGTAGGACAGTCATTGCCTCCCATTTTGTGCCATCAAACATAGTGAAAACTGCAAAATATGCATGCTTAATTCTTGGTTCCTGTTAACTTGGAAGAAAAATACTTAACCCCCTGCCTACTTGGAAATGACAACAATGTTTATCTCTGTTATGTGAAGAACTATCACTGGAGGTTTTGCTGTAAAGCATTAGTGGAGCAAATGAAGCAAACAGAGCATTTATGCTAATTAAACTGACTGTAAAGTAAGGCTTTCTTACTCTTTCATCTCACCTGTGTGCAAGGGCTGACTGCTACAAGGTGCTCCAATACTCATACATGTTTCTAGTGGAAATAAGTGTGCCACACAACCTGGTTGTTCTGGAGAAGGTTTAGTATTCGGCAGGTGCAAATAAGCCAGCATCAGCAGGGATCTCCTGCAAACACGGGCTCCTCCTCTCTCCCTGTGGGACCCTCGTGCCCAGAGGAGCCCAGGTGTGCTGCCTGGGCCTCCTCCTCGCCGGGGTGGAGCCGCCCTCACAGCGCTTTGCACCTGGCTTTCTGTGCTCCACATCAGGCCCAGGTGAGTCTTGATTTATTTTCTAGACTTTTCTTCCCCAAGTCAGGGGTGTGGGAGGAGATCTGAGGGAGAAGGGAGGAGCAGCCCCAGGACTTGGAGTGCAGCATGAGTGCTGGCTGCCCCAGGGGCTCCCCAGCTCTGTTTGCTGGTGGGAGGCAGCGCGTTCTCCAGAGCGCTGGGGGACCTTGGCCTCGCCTGGAGATGAGTGTTTCTGCTTTGTGCTTGTGCTGACAGATGCTGCTGTTCAGCCAGGCGGTGAGTACGCGGGAAGAATGGGGTTGGGGTCAAGAAGCAGAGCAGGTGCCCCGCAGCTGGTGCCTCTGTGTGGGGAGCCCTCAGCTGGGCACCCCGAGCTGTGTTAGCTTTGGGTGATGGATGCTTGTCCTCAGCGTTTCCCCTTAACCTGTCTTTTTACCTGCTTTTCTGGGTCACTATTAAAATGCAGAAGAAAATCAGGACTACTGCATTATGTTAGCAGTGCTAAGAGTGTGTGAAAAAACACACCCTTGTTTTTCAGGGGGCTTTGATTGGATGTAATTATTATGCAGCCATTTTATGAGCAAGAGAAGGCCATTCTTCTTAGAAGATGAAAAAGAACTCAGCAGTAATATGTTAAGTATGAAGGGAATTGAAGGGTGAAAGCGAGGTGAGTTTGTTTTCTTGGTTTGATGTTTTGGTTTGGTTTTAACTTAGAAATTTCATGTCTATTCGTTTGGGGATGTTGAAAAATAGTCTTTACTTTTTTTATGTTGAGGTTGTTGAAAAGCTGAGAGTGGGGTGGTCTTACACAAAATACAATACATCTGTATCAGAGTAATATTTTGTAGGTTACAAGAAAGTTTGATTTAAACTTTCACGCATTTTCTTTTAAACTTACTTCTGCCTTAGTTTCCTAAAGCTGTTATTAAAATGAATGAAGTGCTATATCTGAGCCTTTCAGTTGCTTCAAAGGGAAACACGTCATAACTCTGCACTTTCTTAAAGCTCTTCTTCATCTTGCCAGCCCTAGGTTATGGTTGAACGTACTTTAAGGAGAAGAGCTGTGTGATGGATTTTAAATACTTTCATCTTTAATTGGAGGAGGAGAGAGAGCTGTTTAAAAAAGTCATACTTTTTTTATGTAATTTGTAGCCCATTTAGTACATTGATTTAGGCAACAACAGAAGCACAGATTCAGCCTAGGCGGTGCTAAGTGTGTGGAGTTTCCCCACTGGGATGTTGAACCAGAAACCTGTTATGAATGCTGGAATATTTGGCTTTTACACCTACCTAGAGAAATTATTTTTTTAAAGAAATTATTTTTTTAGTTTCACATGGTGTTACTTCTGGTGCTTCTATGATGCGACTAATGTGTAACAATATTAACGATGAAACAATTAGCTTACAGTAAATAAGAAGGTGTCCTGGAGTGCTCTGTGCTTACAGTGTGTTTGTTGCCTTTATGGGACACTGCAGTTGTTTGTTTTTGAAGAACTTGGTTGACATGTTGTTAGACTGCAATCGTGTTTGTGTTTTCCTTCACCAGCTGAATTCAAAACTGGCAAATGTGTGTAAAAACAATAAGCTTTAGCATTCTTTGATCAACTTTAAAATTCTTTGCCTGAACACTTTAAGTTCAGGCAAATATATTTAAGTTGGAACACTCGAATGTGTTTTGTTTGTTTGTTTTCTCAGTGCCTATAATGACCTGTAGTGATAAGTGTCAGTAAACACCAGCATTTGATGTCTGTTAAAATGAGGACAGTAGAGAGAAATTTAAATTTGCAGCCTACGACGTTTTTCTGTTGCTAACTGCAGCACTTATTGCCATAGTTGACTGTCTTCCGTTCCTCTAGCTTGCGAGTCTGGGTTTACATGATGACATCTGACATTGTCTTATGTATTTCTCATCCCTGTACTTCTGTAATGAAAACTGATAACTTCAGAAGAGAAAACTCTTGCTACTCTGCACTTTGTTCCTTTTGATGCTTTGTTTCAATCTTGTTTACTAAGGTGTTTTTGCTGAGATGTGATGGCCTGCCATTTCTGAGAGGATTATGCATGCTCTGCTGCATACTCTGAATAATCTGACTACTGTTTATAGGTTTTTTTGAATGTTGGGAGTTTTGTAGTCGATGGTGTTGAACAGAAAAATGTAAATGGTAAATTGAGCATATCCAGTGCAGCATTTCCTTTTAGAGTCTGCAGATGGGTGGTATCATGGTAGCTCATTGATTTTTCAGGGTGTAGTGTGGCTGAAGTTAGAGCTGCTGTGTTCCCAAAAACTTACCAGCCCCTTACGTAGACTCACCCTTTCTTCTACAACTGTGGGGACCTGATATTCCTGAACTCTGGCGTGGGCTAAGCAAGATCCCCTAAGTAATGCTTCAATTTGCCTGAGACAAATCAAAAAAAGTCTGTTTTATGAACTTTTGTTAGCGTGAATGAACCTGGCAGAAATCACCTTGGCTTCACTCTCCTGTTACTAGGGAAAAGGTCATTTGTGTTAGAGCTTGTGAGAAATGCTGGAGAAAGACTTGGAGAAGAACCCAGAACACCAGCAGCAGGCTTCCTTCTCCATCAGTCATGAAAGCAGCGAGGTTGGAGATGGAAAATAGGAAGAAAATACTTGCAAAATCACTCTAATTGCTAACTGACAAAATGCAAGCTTTACTGATATGGAGAGGGATACATGTTAAAAGTGAAGCCCAAAGGCTTCCTCTAAGAAACCTTAGTATATGCCAGCAGCTTAGAATCTGGCTTATCAAATGAATAATACCGAAAAAAAGGACAGATGCTTTGCTTTGGGTAGCGGGTGATCTGCTTTGCTTCTGTGATTAGCTGGATGTTGGGGTGCACAGGATATTTGAAGGAGAGAAGAATGGGAAGAACTGTTCAGAAGCAGCAAAAAGTACAGCGGATTTACCACACTGTGAAGTAACTCAGTGAAATATGAGGTAAAACTCGATAAGGGGAACTGAAAGGATAACAGGTATTTAAATTGGTATAAGCAAATCTGGAATTTGAGGTGGGGAAGAATAAAAAGTGGAATCTTCATGAAGAGGGAGAACGAAGGAGGAAAGCATCAAAATATAGCAAATTGCCAAGTTTTTAAAACACACTTATTGGCAATTTTATTTTATAGTGTGCAGTGAACTATACTCATGGTTGTAATCTCTGAAGTTGTGGGGGATTTGAGCACAACTTGTGTGTGGCAGCAAGCATTTTTTCGTTTAGGTGATGGGTAGCTTTCTCTGCATCCTGTGCTGTAAATTAACACTGGCACTACTTTAAGAATAAACTCACTTTGAAAAGTAGGAAGGTTAAAGCAAAATGCAGTTTTAGGTTTAAGTCTGCTGTACATAAGTGTGTTTTATAGAGTCCTAAGGGAATACATAGCTGAACAGTTGAGATTATTTATTTTAATTATTTTATTTGTAACCTACCCCTTTTAACATACTTATCTGCTAATATCAGGCAACAGTTTAAGAGGTGTTATTTATCTATAAGTGTTTAATCTTGCTTATTTTAAATGCTTTATTATTAATCTCACAGACAGTAAACATTGGATATGAAATTGAAGGTGCTCCTAAACTACTTCAGAAAATAGTCCATTAAAAAGAGAATAAATGTCTGGGCAAATTATATATTTTAGTCAAATACTTTAGGTTATTTTCCAGAGAATAGATAACCAACGTGTACTTGTGGAAGCTGGTACAAATGTAGGTATGTAACAAGGCAATTAACAAGAATCCCAGAAATGTAATGGCTTGTCTGTTGTATTTTCTGAGTTGAAATAACTCTGCAGCATTAAAAAAAAAAATACCTATTTACATCCATGAACTTAAACTAGGCACGGTTTTAAGCCTTCAAAAAGGAAATCTACCAAACTGATCAAACATTTGCTGTTGGCCCTTATTTGATTCAAACATCAAAACAAAACCTGCAACCTGTTTTTCTTTGCATGTTTGACACTGGATAAGGTTATGAAATAGAAAAGCATTCATTTTCAAGGTAGCACTTTCTCTAAAAGGCTCCATGTCATGAGTATCTTCTAGGATTCATCCTAGTGTACTGAAGTATCCATCTTGCAAGATGAAAGTTTGTGTTTCAACTTGGATTTTTTTCCAAAACAATGCAGAAGGTCTAACTTTTTTCCCTTTATTCCAGAATCTTCTCAGGTGCTATTTAAAACTCATAATGTCATATCCACAGAAGCATATCTTTAAGCTGTGGGTGTAAGAATTCTGGAAATTAGATCAGGGATGTTGATAATAGGCTTTGGATGATTTAAGAGAGAATGTCAGAATGGAACGTTGCAATGGGATAATGTTCTCCCGCTGCTAGATGAATGTCTTAGCATCGCCTTGGCATTCATAGGGAATAAATGTTGAGGTGAACCCGAGACATTTATTTCCAAAATGGGAGTCATTTATCCTGCTAAAGCATTGTGTTCCAGGGACTCTATTTCCATTATATCAAACAGTTGATGATAGAATATGCTGTCATTTGATGGATATTGATATTGTAGAATGACAGTTGATCTTCATGTGACTTCTATGCAAAATATGCATACATACCTAGAATAAGACAAAAGTTTTCCTAATTGTTTTGGATGGCAGATTGGCATTTAACTTCTAGCCGTTCAAAATGACTTTATCATAATACAGGAAATTTAAAATTTTGTCACACTGGTTAAGTATACTTAGAAACATTAGAGTTTTTTCATTTAATGGCTAACCAAAATATTTAATATAACTGTAGCACGTAATACAGACAGCTTGTCACTTAATGCAGTAATGGCTTTCAGTAGTTCACAAAAAGATTGAGCGCTCACTTGCAGCCTAAAAATCGTAGCTAAGTCAACGTTGTATTTCAGCCTGTGTGACCTCTAAATCTAATTTCAGAGCTGGACAGGCCACATTCAGCTCCATAATATTAAATGATACCCTAGCCCAGGTGAGGTTGAAGTGCATGTGTCACTGATGTCTGAAGGTATCGGAAGGTAAATCGGTGTAACTTCTGTCCCAAGGAAAATCATAGGTTGAGTCCTCTTGGAACAACGTTTCTGGATGTTTGAGGGAGATGAGGTGATTTGGAACAGTCAGCATGGGTTTATCAGGAGTAAATCACACCTCACCAGCCTAACTAACTTCTGTGGTACCGGGGGAGAGCAGTGGATGTTATTTACCTTGACTTCGGCAAGGTGCTCAGCACGTTTGCATCCAAGTGAGCGTGCTGCATTCTGGATGCATGGACAAACCGGGGGGTACGGCCAGGCTCGGAGCGCAGTGGCTGATTGATCCTGTTCCATCTGGTGATGCACCCAGTGGAGCTTTGCCAGGGTCTGGGCTGGCACCCGTCCTCTTTAACAGCCACGGCTCAGCAGGGTTTGTGGATTAAACCAAGTTGGAGGAACCAGTCGCTATGCTCAAAGGCAAGGCTGTCGTTCAGAAGGCTTTAGACAGGCTAGAGTTTCAGACCACAGGTAATTTACAGAAGAGGGGGTTTCTCTGTAGAAGGTGGATTGCAAAGCTTGTGCAGTTCAATTTTTTCTGTAAAG
Source organism: Clamator glandarius (assembly GCA_033459285.1). Lineage (NCBI taxonomy): Eukaryota > Metazoa > Chordata > Aves > Cuculiformes > Cuculidae > Clamator > Clamator glandarius. The sequence goes on from JAUNZM010000413.1 coordinate 1,506,841, forward strand.
AATATGTTATCAGATGGAAGGCCAGGTGCGCAAGTACTGCTCTGCTATACCGCTCATTCAAGAAAATGAAGAAATCCTGTAGGATTCCTTTTCAGAAACGTACTCTGATTAGACATGTGAAATTTTTATTTCATGTTTGGAAAGGCTCAAAATATTGCATTAGGTCGATGGTATACGTGTTGTATTAGAAATGCTTCTTTCCAACATATGGTGTAATATACTGACAAGACAACTTCAAAAAATAATTATTCACTGAAAGCATATGGTACTGCTTATCTTGTAATGTTCTCCTAATTAACATAACTGTAAAAAGACAACTTCTGAAATTTAGATGGTAACTCTGATTGTTAAAATCCCAATTACAGCTGTGTTATTAACTGCAGTGTGGGTAATACTTTCATATTATTAGTCCTGCATCTAAGAATGAGTTTGTTTGCTTTCAAGGCATTTACACACAAATTTCCAAGCACCTTTTTTTAGGAAACTATTGTGTGGAATGACTAATAAGCTAGCTAAAGCATTTACATAGGATGACTGTTGATATTAGGAGAAAATGAAGGATCAAATTTCCAGCTGTGGAATATAGTAAGCTTAGGAAAATGAACTAGGATACCTGGTTTAAATGTGTAGACGTTGAAAATTAATTTGCACAGTACTACATCAGAGAAACAGCATCGTTTTGAAGCAAGAAACACTGAATGCAAATACGATTACAGATGAGCAGAGTTGCAGGTTGCCTGCTTATGATACTAACCGGATAAACATGGTTTGCACTTTCAAGTGTACAGCAGGCTGTTGGCCAGTTTAATCCCAAGGCTAGTGCACTGTTACAGGTATTTTAAATTAATTCTAAAGGTACAGGAGAAGAAGAAATATCAGCTTGTAACAAGTACCAGCTTGATATCTTTTGAGATGGTGACAACCATTCCTTGTAGGGATGGTTCGGTGAGGGAGAATTAACGTGGACAGTTAGTTGAGAAGGACAGAGGTGCTTACTTTTATGAGGGAACAAGATGGATGCAGGTAAGGGGAGAAGAAAACAACAGTAAAAGAAAAAAACCCCACCCATCTCCTTTTTTTTATTTCTCCATTCAGACTTCTACTGTAGTACTGCTGCTGGAGAAACATGGGCTCAGGTCACAGACTTACCAGAAATTTTGTGATCCGACAAACATGAATTAATGTCAAAGTGTTTAGGTCAATGCTCTTGACTGCCTTGCTGGGCACAGGATCAGAGCAGTGTTGTGAAAGATGGTCTTGTCTGGATAAACCTGACACTTGCTAAACAAAGGCAAATAAAGCATGAAAGGAAGGAGAAGAGATAGAGAAAGAAAAAGAATAAAGAAAGGAAGGTAAACCAAACTGATACTTCTAGGTCTTCTTGACTTCAAATCAAGATGAATGTGTTCTGTTCAGAGCAATAAAAGTTTGAAGGTGTCATGAAGAATCCAAGGTGACTGGGGAAGTGGCAGCTGTGCTGATAAGTCTTTCCAAAGGAATCTGCAAAGAATTAATGTGAAAATTCCTATATGCCGATCTTGGATTCGATGCTCTTCTGTTTAACGTTGTTTCTATGGTTTTGTCAGCATAGCGTACCTTCCTTGCTGCTAGTAGATACAATAACCTAATAATTGTGAATGTGCTTCTGTGGTAATTAATGTTGTAAAGATTCCAGAGGGAAAGGTATCAGAGGGAAAACAATGACTGAATTGGCTGAAAGAAAGGTATAATTTTTCTTTTTTTATTTAAAATTAAATTTTGCTGAGGTACCAGTGTAATAATAGTGGAGAACAGCTGCCAGCAAAGATTAATCTCACCTTGGAGTTTTTGGTCATAATTTCCTATTTTATTGAAGAATTGGTGTTGCTGGAGTAGCACCTGGCTATTCAGTGGATATGTTCTGCAACATGTGGTTAACAGACAAAAAAGGGGGTACCTCTTTCTAATATCTATAGTGTCCCCTCACAAACTCTTCCTTTCTCTCCAGATTCATTGCCACTTTGTAAACTCCTTTATTCCAACTCCACTGCAAGTGGGGAGCAGACGGTGTATAATGACCTTCTGCATCAGCAGTTTCATCTCCTGAGAAATTAGAATTGATTTATTTTGTCTTTGATATTGAAAATCTAAAGCAGACCTTTTCTTACTTAACTTGTGTGATAATAGCACCTGCAGTCAGGAAGTACTGGGGGAGAAGGTAAAAATTCCCAGGTACATTGAGGAGATAAGGCTACTTTAAAATAATCTGTTAACTAATGTGGGGGGAAAAAAAAAAGACACACATACCTCATACTCTCCAAAAAAGCCTGTCACGGGTTAGTCCCTGAAAAGAAGGAACACTTTTCATCATCTCTGTAATGTTTACATAAAAAAAAAAGTTGTTTTCACATGACTTTTTGTTTCCCTGTGTATTTCTTAGCACCTAATTCCTGTTTCTTCTTATCTATCCTGTCCCTGAGAACTTTCAGGTAAACCAATAGGAACAAGAAACATTATGCTCATCCTTAAAGGACAAATTGGTGTTTGACCCCAAACACTTTACTATTTTCTGTGACAGACTGTGACTTACAGTTTATTATTTTAACAGATCAATAGCTACATTAATTCCAACAGGAATCTTGGACTCTGCCTGAAGTTAAATTTGCCAGGTTTTTTAATTAGTTTTATTCTCCCTTAAGATTGAAATTTCTTTAGGAGAATCCGAGACAGGAAAGTAATTCACTGGAGAAAAAGCAAATGATGCAGAAAATGCCAATATCAATTTCCTAAACAAGTTATAACTTGAATGCCAAGAATCTCATTTCCAGCACTAACACTAATATGAGTAATCGAAGGCACTGATTTAACTTAAAAAAATAAACTGACTGAGATAAATTAAACCTTGCTGAACTGTGTGAGATTGTTTTGAAGAAAAAAAAAAGGACCTTCACCCTTGAGGAAGTAATGTTAGTTTATGTTTATATTTTTTATCATTGGCAATTTAAAGTCACGATCAACAAAGTGGACGGCTATGTGCTGATAACTAGTTTAGGGGCACTTCCAGTTGTTTCCTTTGTGTCTTCCACCTCAACCACTTCGTACATCTTTCATTTTAGAAGCACGATCCATTGTATTTTGTGGATCTAACTGGAAATGGGATTGCATAACAGCTTTTAGCTCAGTGGTAGAAGAATGTAAGAAGTACTGCAACTAATATTGACTTCTTCGAAGACAGATGGAGGGTGTCTGTGAAGACAAGTCTAAGGTTTTGTGTTAGCCTAAACGAATCTTTTTTCCCTGCTTCCCTTCCACAATCTTCACTTCTCTGTATCTTAAGAAACATGAGAAATTAGACTTTTGTGGCTGTATAGGCTGATCTTACAGAAAAATGTCTGTAGTCCTTAACCCAGACGGGCTTCTCTCCAGAAGGAATGCCTGCCATCTTCTGAGGCTCGTTGACAAGACCAGAATGGGGGCACAGTTACCTCAATATTGTGGTGGTGTTCCTGAAAAGGGGTGAAGTAGCTTTGAGGAAGACTAAGATACTATTAGAAATAGGTTGCTGTCATGAAGGAGGGATAGGGACAAGTTGGGGAGCTGGGTGATTGCCACCCGCATGGAGTTTAATGAGGACAAGGGCCAGATTTTGCATGTGGGACGCAGCAGCCTGGGATGGCTGGACAAACCGAGAAGCGAGAGGCTGGAGGGCAGCCGTGAGGGAAGGGATCGGGGTTTTCTGGGCTACGGCAAGTGGGACATAAGCCAATGGTGTAGTAGCCAAGAGGGCAACCGTGTCCCCGGTTGCATGCAGCAGGGCCGCAGAGCGGCTGTCCTGCTCTGGACCTTGAGTACTGGATGCAGTTTCAGGTGCCATGGGGTAAGAAGGATCTTAAGCTACTAGAGTGTCCAGGAAACGACAAGGAGTGAAGGGTTTGGAGAGGAACCTCCATGAGGAACGGCTGAGGACACTTGGTATGTTCAGCCTGGAGAAGAGGAGCTGGAGAGGAGACCTTATCATGCTCTGCAGGTTCCTCGCCTGGGAAGGAGGAGGAGCAGCTGCTGAGCTCATCTCTCTGGACCTGAGGGAACTGCAGGAGGATGTGCCACAAGAGGGTTAGCTTGGACATCAGGAGAAGCATCTTCACCCAGAGCGGGGACAGAGCACTGGAACAGGGAAGCAGTCATAGTGCCAAGCTGGGCAATGTTCCAGGAGCACCTGGACACCTCATGATGTGAATGTTGGGGTGTCCTGTGCGGGGACAGATGTTGATCTCAGTGATCCCTGTGAGTCCCTTCCAACTCAGGGCATTCTATGACTCTATTACTCAATAATTATAATTCTATAAATAAAGAACACTGAAACTGCTCTTACTTCTGTTTGCACCATTTTGGACTGTGAAAGTTTAATCATATTTCAGTTTTAAAATATATTGTGTTCCTGTTTAATTTTTTGAGAGGCTACATGTTGGATCTTTACTCTGGAGAGGAAGACTTTTATAGGTAGGTTCTTTTTTTTTTACCATCCAAGCAAAATGCCTTTGGACGTCTAACTACAACAATTTATTATTTTTTACCTTCTTATTATTGTAGATTCACTTCTACTATGAAATAGTGTTCTAGGTACTAATCATTTAGTATTATAAGGGCAACTGGCCTAGTTAGTGGAAGTAAAAGGAAAACATAAGGAGGCTTTTGTAAAATAATCCTGGTTGCATACATGCAGCAAAAAATAAAGTTCAAGACCATAAGTATTCATCCCACAGGAACAACTCGGAATAAAATGCAGCTAATTGCAAGAATTTGTAAGGTATGCTAGTGGAAAAGAATTTTTATTGCTTTATAGCTGAAATTCATATATTGTATGCAGAAAAGTCAGTTACTGACGTGCAGCTAATTAGCAGCTAGCAGTCCAGGCAATTAGTTGAAATAGAAAGGAATTTGAGAAAGAAAATTAAAAAATTTGTAGCACTCATTATGAACAAGGTGATGTGTTTCAGTTTCTAGAAATACATTAGCTTAATTGTCAGCCTGATGTGTGTTCTATGCATTTAGTCTTAAATCTCTTTCATTTACACGTATAAAAACATACAAGTATATATACACACTTATTTTAAGAGAGATTTTAAATGAGAAAGTGTTGATTTTGGGGAAAGAATTTTGGGATTGTTTACTGTCTCTCATGTCTCTTCCCCCAATGACTACAGCTTCCATTCAGTAACTGAGTAATTGAAAAATTATTTGTATTAAACATTATTCAGAGCAATAGATGGAGGTTTTTCTCATTCTGAAAGTCAGGGGAATTTGACAGTGAGTAGCAGACACATCATGGGAGGCTGCTCTGAGGGGTAAAAGAGACCCAGGACAGCTGGTTGATTGTCAAGGGTGCCCTCCTCAAAGTATGAGAGTTGTCTGTTATGCAGGTCAAGGGAAGTGTTGATGTTAATAAAAGGTAGTGGGCTTGAATTAGTCCTGCAACAAACTGTCCCGTACTAGTTTTGAACATCCTGACTAAGTAAGCTAACCATGGGTTTGATCCCACAGATCAAAATGCTTATTAATTGTATTAAAATTTTATAAATAGTCTTGATAATTATATTGCATTTCTTAACATCTACCAGTGGGTTCCCGAATCCTTAGTGGAGATCTCAGCTGGCAGTATAGTATGGAAGCAACTAATGTGTCATAAAGGATCGTCCTGGTTAGAATGTCCTGGATAGCTTTGAAATAATTAGCAACAAAAACTGTTAGAGTAGTGAAGTTTTTTATGAGGAGATTGTAGCTGTGTCTGTGTCTGTAATGCTATGGAATGTTACAGGTTATAAGAGGGCGTTTTTGTCACCTTACTTAAGCTTAAGCATAATTTGCAATGAATGATAAAAAATACTGTATTGACATGTATCTTGTAAAAATCGTGCTGTTGCCAAAGATCTCTTTCCAAGTTATAATGAAGTCTACAAATCTGCCCGCTCACAGTGAGAAGGTGTCTTTTTTTCCAATTTTGGCATACTTTGATACACGACATGTTGTTGTATTGCAGCTACAGCTTCCTTGACTTACAAAACAAATATCTTAAAGACAGTATTTCTCAGAGAGCTGCTACCAGAACAGTGCATTAATAAGCATCTAAATTACATGTCTTGCCATGTAGAACAAATTGGATTTCTTTTCATTAATATCAGGGAAGCAGAAAACAAGCTGAATCCCAAGTGAATTAAATGAACATAATTATTTGCCATTTCTTTTACTGCTATAAACCAGTCTTTATTTAATTAAACAGCTCGTAATCATGTACCCTCTATTTCAGCAGAGTTCAAAGCAGCTGATGTCAAAATTAAGTAGTTTTTGTATACATTGATATGGTAGTTTCGGCTGTCTATTAGCCTAATTATGGCAAGTCTTCTAGTGTATTTTTTTAAGCCTAAACAAACCAGCACACTGGTATTGGTTCTGCATATTTTTTTCTCCTACACAAGTTTTTGAAATGCTGGAGTGTAATCTTTAAAAATGGATATTTGTGCTTCGTTGAACTTGATCCCAGTTCTAGTTAGGCTGCTAGGAAACAAACTTAAGAATGTGTCCCATAAAAAGTGTGCGGAAAAATGCAGAATCAATCACTGTCAAGTTGTGATCTTCTTTACTGTTGTTGAGGGGCTTGAGGGGGACCACAAATATCATCCTTCAAATCTGTAATTACTAGCCTTGCTACTGTCTCATTCGGAGCTTTCTGTTACTGCTCTGGTGTCTTTACTGGGCTAATCAATGTTGAAATAGTGAGTTATTTTATAAAATACAGAACAGAAATGGTAATATTTAATCCTCAGAGGTGTCTTTTCCACTCCTTCCAATGATACGTTTCTAAATGGGGCTAGTTCTGTTGTATAAGAGACCAGAGAGAAACCTCCCATTTCTGCATCTTCAATCAATACGAATGGATTCGTTATTTTTTTTCTTTCAGAATGCTTTCAGGGAACTTTCTCATTTTCATCTGAGACGTTAGTGTTTTTAGCTGGTAGATAATTTTTATTCCTTTCAGTGTCACACTAGAGACCCTTGTTGGATTAAAGCTTCAGTGCAAAACATTAACATAAGAAGATGAGTCTCATAATGATAAGGAGGAAAGTGTCCCAAGTTGATGAAAGGAGTTTTCCCTTAATGTTGTTATATGCAGAGGCAATTTGTGTTACAGCTTTTCAAAAAACATATTCTGCTACCTGCTCTACAGAAGCACAGGTGATTTGAAAAGAGCCTCTGAATCTGATAGGAGAGTGAATGTTCTATCCATAAGATGCAAAAGAGATGAGAAATCTCTCCATAACTTGTAGCCCTCTTGAGCAGCTAAGAGTGCAATTCCAGAGCAATTACAGCTGTGCCTTGGAAAACTTAGTGAGGTATAAGAAGATCTCGGAAGGGAGAGAGGAAAAGTGACTCGCTCCTCCTAAATCAGACCAAATCCCTGGAAGTTGCAGTATTTGGATGAAATATAATTCCTGTGCCTTGATCAGGCTGTACAGACAATTGCTGTAAAATATTGCTGTGGAGATGTTGTTCATTGCTCTTCCAACTGAGGTGCTTGCATCCACTGCTGAATTGATTGAGTAGTTTGTTTGGATATACTTTAACTCATGCACATATCAGTGGTCTTATTTTTTACTTTTGAAACTCTTTTTCTCAAAGAGTAGCTGCATGCCAAAGGTGTACTCTAATGTATGCTTCAGTCATGGTGACCTGGAGGGAATATAGAATATATCTGTACGTATATCAGTTCATTAAAATCCAAGCTTGAACAAGTTTAGGTTCCATAATAAACCAGAAACTGATCTGAACTTTGTGAACTGAAAAAAAAAAAAAAATCTGTTGTGATCTCTTATAGCTCTTTCTTTAATTCCGGAAATAATACTTTTTGAATTTGTTATTCTGGTCCCCTGACTTCCAGTTAGGTTCAGAAATAAAGCAGTATCACGGGGCACGTGCCATCATCAATTTTTACTATCTACTTTAAATTACCTCTTTCTAAGATTTAGTATTGGATAATATAATGGAGGTGCTTTTTATGTTTGAAAGCATGATTAACTCTTTTTGCTTTACTTGGGCTGTTTTCTTACATGGGCCGAAATAGAACACACAAGCCTTCACTGTAGACTGGATTTCTGCTTTTGAGTTCTGCATATTCTGTAAGGGAAATGCGTATTATTTTTTAAGATGAAAGATAAGATAATGTGAAACTGAGTGTGCAGCATTATAGCATTTGATATGTGTTGCAGGCACGTGCTTCTGGGATACACTTGTTTAATTTACAAGTAAAGCACTTCAGGATTTCTTATTATTGTTGTTTTGTCAATGCCACAAGCTCAGCTTGAGATGTAAATCAAACTGTGTTCATTCTGGTTCATGCACCATTGCCAATAAAATGTTTTTGGACCTGAAGCTTAGCTGGCATCTCCTGATTATCTGGAGATGGGATCCAGCTCCCTTTTCCATAATGGTCCTGATTCTTCCGAGCTATTGCAATCAATAGTAAAGCTACGTTTTTGCTGTTTGTGCAAACAGAGCTTGAAAATACTGAGTTGAGACAGTCCCTCCCAGGAGCCCTCCCAGAGTCTGTGGAAGCTGTGGAGGCTGCGTCCTCCCTGTTTGCTCCAGGGCTGTTTGGAAGGCTCAGAAATTGCTCGATAACCGTATTGGCTAGCGCTTGTGTCAGCTAGCCTAGGGATGTAATTTTATTGCTAAATCATCTGAGAGGAGATCGAGTGTGGAGGTTTTTGTATGGCTATTTCTGTTTTCTCATTTCTCAGAACCTGCTGAGAATGCATGGTTGGAAATCATCGGAGCACGGTGGTTACACTAAGGTTTGGAGCACACAGTACTGCCAGGTGGAGAGTCTCTGGCTCCAGTTATCAGTCAAGACATGAACTTTGTGCTGTGTTACTTTGAAAGAGGCTGCTTTAGCTCACAGACTGCTCCTGCCTATATTTAGATTTACCCTCTGAAGTTATTTTACTAATATCCTTGTGATGTAGGATAATATGATAGGAGTATTTGGGCATCTCTTTAACATTCGTGGCTTGGAATGATTTCTTGTGAACACTGAAAGGTGCCCTGAATTTCCATGGAATTCATCCTGCTCCAACGGTATTTGTAATAAAAGACCTCATGTTTCTCTCAAAGCATTTTGTCAATAGGTTATCAAGTATATTTTTAATTTAACTACAGTAAACTAGTTTCTTATTCCAATGCCTTTGTGAAGTTCTAATTAAACACAGTATGTAGGGTCCTTGGCATTAAACAGCCTTTCGATTTCTGATTTTTAAAATGCCCATAATAGGTTTTTTTATAGTTCATAAATTGAAAAATGTAGTTTAAAAACAGGGGTTTTTATTTACATGCATAAAACTAAAATGAAGTTTCTTGCAAGCTTATGCCTGTGTTGCATGAATGAATACGGTACTGTAACATTTTTCCATGCTTGGTAATAATTTCCTCCTATTTAACTTACCTCCAGTGACACCCTAGAATTTTGTTTGCTGCGTGAAATTAAAACGCCACTCAACCATCCTCTCAGAAGCCTTTTCATTGTGCAGTGCTACAAATTGACATCATCAATGATTTATAATATCAGAGAAACTGCACCATATTTACTTGTAGACAGTTACTTACATGTAATACATAGACATTAGAGTGAAATGCTCAGATTAAAGCAGAATAAAGTTAACAGAGAGTAAGGCGGGGTGGGGAGGGAAGATGGTGGAAATTTTTTTCTCATCAAATAAAGCTCAAAAAGAGTAAAAGATACTTTGGATAGTTCTGTTCATCTTCCTTCAGCTTTTTGTTATACCCTTCTGCTCAAAGGGCATAGAAAGCCGGAAGACAGCCCATCTTATGGCACAGATCTCATGTTCTCTACAAATTAAAACGATTCTCTTAGCACTCAAGGTAAGTATTGGTGTAGTGGGACATGCTTTTTTTGAAACGGTTGGATGTCGGTAGTATTCTGTCAGTTGGTATGCTTACTTTAATTAATAGGGGTGACCTTAGTGTTTTGGGATATTTGAATGGATGCTTCTTTCTTTAATAGTACTGTCTCACCAGCATAAACTCCAAATTATCCTGACTCGAACCTGTAGCACTCATGGAGTTTGATCCTAGCAGCACACAAACAGTTGCAGCCACTTGCCTTTGCTGAACTCTATTCACTTGAAGTCTGTGAAGTAAGTGAAGGGGATTGCTAAAGTGACTGGAGCTTTGCTGGGATGTTTGATTAGTTGTCCTAAGCTGTACATGCTTCTCGTATGCCAGAAAAGCTTCTAAATACCCTCTCCATCCAAACTGCAGCTGTATCTAAGCCCGACTCACTTGTAGTTGCAGAATCAAACTCCTAAATAATAGCCTGTCAAAAGAGGTTAATTTTCAGATCTGATACTCGTGACTACATTGTGTAGCATCAATTTAAATGTCCAAACATATAAAACACTTTGTCCTAGAAATTAAAATTAGCATGTGAACTGACAAACTGTGTACTGATATCTAATTATGATGCATAATAGGGTCTTGTTCCACTGCACTAACACCTCTCTGTTTTTCAGATCTCATTCTGGACACATAAGCCTTATTCCCTTTTCAACTCTCATTTGCTAAGATTATAATTCTACTTCCAAATTCTGTTATGGTTCATTAGCAGTTTTTACTGGAGATAGTTTTCTAGTAGGTTAGGCAAGAATATTATCCGGTTTCTGTCATATCTTCATTTAGACATTGAAGCCTAAGGACAATTCTGAAGACGATTGTCTTGAATTCAAGTATCCAGTACTGTGCCCGTTCAGCGGCACTTTATTTTCTGTTAATCTACTTTCAGTAATAAGAACCCTAGGGTGTCATCTTTTGGTTTTATCCTTTTTGTATTTCTGATTGATGGCGTTCGTAGGAGTATTGATCTCATTTAGCAAGACATATGCTGTGCTGCTGCACCGGTGGCGTTGTGGGAGTTTCATTCTCACTTACCCTTGGAGCGTCTGAGCTTTGGTGACAGAGGTTACATTTCTAGAAGAACCTGTGCTCCCTGGTTTCCCCACGATGTGGTGGCAGAGAAATGCTGTGGGGTGCTTTTGATGAGAGAGAAGGGGCGCTGTGAACTAGCTGGCATTATAAAGGACTGCACCAGCGGTTGGTGGTGTCCTCTTTTTACCTTGCGTTTACGGGAAACGTTTTGTTAGATGTAGGCAGGTTATCAGACTTGTCATAATAATAAGGGGGCGTTACCCTTCTTGGTGGGGACAGAGCAAGGTCACATCAGAGTGTTAGAAAATGGACACCAGTGTTTTCACTGAAGTGTTTAAGGGTTTTCCTTAGACTTCAAAGGAGCTAGAGAGTCTAATGTCCGATGGGATAGATCATCTTCTGGTGACCTATGGGCTTGAAAATGGAGGGAGCATGAGTAGAAGAAATGCAACACCATACAGTTTGGGAAGAAAATCTCAGCGAAACAGTCTAGGCAGGAAGATATCTGATAATTACACTTCAGGAATTAAAAAAAAAAAAAAGACAATCGAAACAAAAACCTAGACTGAAGAGTCCAATTCAGTTATGAAGGATTAAATGGCAATTCAGAAGTGATTCCAACGGAGTTAAATAGAATTGGTAGGGTAGTCTTGCACTTTAAAATGGTTACAAGCTTCAGGCATGATTTACTCTGCGTTCAAAGACAAGTAAACAGGATATTATCAAATGTAGTTCAAGACTTTTTATGGCTGTGGCTTCCAAAAGAAATGTGGTTTTGCCAAACTGATTTGAACATCAATATTTAGACAGAAATCGGCCTTTACTAATGATGATGCTTGCTTGTGAAGTTCAGAGAAGTTACGACATAGAATTAATGTCTTAACTATGATCCAGTATAGTGAATTTAGTTTCCACGCTTTCTGTCGATCTTAAATAAGTGGGCACTGCTGAATCATCACATTAGCTGAAATACTCAAGCAAAAATATGCCATACCATTATAGAGTGCCTAGGGAAAAGTAAAATAGAAAATAGTAAAGAAAGAAATCCAAGTAACACTTCAAAGGCTATTCTGTTACTGTAGAAGGAACTTCTGATTCTTCTACATATTATCCATGGGAAAGCATAAGTTGATATAAGACTATTTTTAGCTGCGTCTCCTAAGGCTTATGAGCTTGCATGGTCTTAAATGAGGTCTCCATGCTGTTGGGTATTTCTAGACTGTATTGTATCCCAGTCAGTCTGTAGCACATACTTTTAAATAATTCACATTCTCTAATCGTGGTGATTTCTGAGTAACTGCGCCCAATTTCACTCTGCAATAACTGACATTGCTTATTTGATAGTTTAAATGAATCCTCTGTGGCTACTGTCTTCCAAATGACTGTTTATGGGTTTCATTTTTGTCAGGATACAATCCAACCAGCCCCTGCCCACCAGCACCAGCTGGAAAATCCACATGTTCTTCAGTGTGACACTGTAACTGTCAGAGCAGCTTCCCAGTGCTGGGTCTGTAAATTGCATTCGTTGAACACAAGTTGTGTTTTGACCTCAGGGTCATTCTGTTGTTATTTCTATTTTCGTTCTGTTTCTCCTATGAAAATGTTATTCACAGCTCATCCTTTTTTGTAATTTTGATGTTTCCCAGAGTTGTGTCTTAAGTATAGATTAGACAGCAATATTTACAGTTCCTGATGAAAGTTGTAAATCTGAGCTTTGGGATCTTATATAAAGAGTTCTGTTTATCTGTAAAAGTGGAAAGAAAAGCGGAGAAAAAAGAAAAATTATCTTCCCAGAAGCCCGCTTGGGGTCTCAAAATTCAATTTCCATCATGCTATTTTTAGCTGCTAACATTTATGCTCTTAACTCACTTGGAAAACATATTTTTTTCTCATGAGTTTGCAGACTGGTGCTGATTTGATATAGAAAAGGTCTTTCTGTTGTAGGAAGATTTAGTTAGAGCTAAACGTGGGCAGTTGTGGTCCCAACCACACCACCCGCTGCCTAGGGAAACGGAAATGTGAGGGAGACTAACACACACAGCTTTAATGAAACAATAATCATAAGGAATATACTATTAATAAGAAAATAATATCTACATGAAATAAAAACCCACTCGGTTGTCAGGAGGGAGCTGGATTTGGGAATGCATGGATTTGGGATTGGGGGCAAAGGACAGATAAGGTTTATATTAGACATTGACCATTGAATAAGAGGGACTGACCCTTGTCATCCCTCGCTTTTATACAGATTACGAGCAACCTGACTGTGGCCACGTATATGCATTCTCCAGAGACCCACAACGCTGAAAAAGGCTTAAGTTTCCTTTTCGTTATTGGTGGGGACATAGCTGTTCTTTTGTTGATTGCATCTAATGGGCTTTGGTGATGCCCAGCTTGCCATTTAATTCCTAAGAACTGGATCTCTCATGCAGGTCCCTTGACCTTGCTTCCCTGTTGGTTGGGTTTGGGTCACCTGTTCTGCCTGCCCCTCCCTGCAGATGCAGCCCTCTTCTGACCCTTTGACTTACGGCATCACCAGCTCAGGGATGTCCTTGGTTTCCATAGTCTTAAACGTAAGCAATGGCCTTTGGCACACCAGCACCCCACTACTTTAGTGATAATCATGAATTTTAAGTGTTATCACTTCTGAAGACAGACACCGTCTAAATAAATGTAGGTAGCTTTCAGTAAACTTAGTTGCTTAGGTGAAAAGGTAGAAAATTTATTCTGCTTTAGCTCAATCCAGAATGTAGGGAAAGGCTAATGTAATCCAAATCTTTTTTTGGTTATTCATAATTTTCTCATTTTCCTTAGAAAAATGATTATATAGACCAAACTATTCATGAAAAATACATAGCTGCATATTCCTCTATATATCCATGTATTCTCTTATTTTCTTGATTTAATAGACTTGGATGTTTTTCTGTTTCATGTGCTGCTTCCAATTTTCCCTCTAATACAAAGGAAGTGCAGTACTGCTGTGTTCTGGAAATGTAAAAGAGGGTTTTGAAATTGGCAGAATAAATGAAAAGAAATGAAGAGGTGGGAGTTGAATTATCATCTCTTTATGGGTACCTGGAAAGCAGGCTCAGTACAAGTAACTGTTTGCTATGGGAGACTTCTGCTATGCATGCCTTTAATCTTCACTCTTTGGACTTCTCCTGTTCAGAGCAGTTCCCTGACAGTTCTGGCTTTTATCCTAATTTTTATTATCTATTTTTCATTCCCTTTGCTTTAGGTAATTTATGTTCTCTAGGCATTTTACCAGTTGTTTACCAACTGCTGGATGTTAATGAAGTGGACAGTAACCTTATTTTTTTTTTTTAAAGTATCCTATCCTGCCTTTCCTCTGAAAACAGTTTAGAGTCAACAGCCCAACGTGTGGCTAGGTACTGTAATTTAGTGCTTTTATATAAATTGAGACTAAATGAGGGTGTACATAGTTTATTTAGAATTTCTACACATGGGAACAATAAAATCATTAGAAACAGGTGTTTTTTCCCACACTTGCAAGAGCAGGATCATTCTCTACTTTGAGTAAGCTGTAAAGAGTAACCTGTAGCTCCCTTATCAGTCAAATTTCATTTGATATGGTTGATATAGAATCAAAATATTATAGCTTATTGAAATCTTCATAGTTTTCCTGACTATGGGATTAGTTCAAAGTTTAATCCATCTGTATCTAATTATTCAGCTGCTCTAAATTAGTTTTTCCATTTTAAAATGCAGATTCAGTCTATAGAATTTTAATAGCTATTTTCTACTTCCAGTTTCATCCGTCTTGAGTTTTCCTTCCTGGTCGCGAGATGGCAAAGAGTCTTAACATGAAGGAGGTTGCGGGGATGAGGATGCAGTGCAAACAGGCAGGAGGCTTACAGTCAGGAGACTTTTGTGTTGTGAGGTCTTTGATATCCAAAACAAATACCCTGCTCAGTAGGAAAAGTTTATCACTTTCTTCCCAGTTATATTTTGTAGAAATAATGAAATTTTTACTGGAACAGAAAAATGAACCTTCCCAAATAAGTGCCCTCACTAGTGGACTACAGAGATTGTTTATTTTTCTCTTTCTCCTCAGAATTAACCAAATAATAACATCTGTAGCAGAAGAATTAATAGGAAAAAGAAAATTACATTAAGACCAAGTTCTGAGAGATTTCACATAGACTGCAGGAATCTGTGTTCAAATTTTCTCATCTGTATCAGACAGAGGTGAAACATGAGACTGAGTTATGTCCCTAATTATTATAATGGTTCTTTTCTTCCCCCCCCTTTGTCTTTTTATTCTTTCCTGCTGAGTGTGTCTGTAGTCTTTATTTCATCCCTCTAGCAACAAGGAAAGTTTCTCACATCAGATTCCTTCTTCCTGCAGCACTCTCTCGCAGGTTAATTCTTATTTTAATAGGCAGCACACATCAATATAGGAGTAAGTTCTAGACCTATGCAATTTTTCCAGATGAAAAGTTAAAAGATAGCAAGTTGTTTACAGTACCAGTCTACAGGAACGTGTTTTATTTGCACCTGCTGCAGAGGGTCGTTTTTAGACTTAGCTGTGAGTGATATGATGATTACTTGTATCTTCATGGGATCTTTTAATTCTTGAGAACCTCAGGAGCTGCAAAAGCTGAAACTAGAGTACAGCTAATATTGCTTGTCATTGGATACGTTTGAAAACAGAGGTTTATGAGCAAGAAGGTATCCTGCTTTTGTTCTTTGTTTCAGTCTGCTTCTTCAGCGGAGCTTATTGATTGAAAAATAAAATGGACACCCAAGAGTTACCAATCTAATGTTATGCTGTTAATGTCCTGTAAATACAGGATTAACCCAAAGTTTCTATGAAGACACTTGAGAGGTGGTCTTGCCAGGTTCTTTCAGCAAGTGGGAGCTCCCAGGTAACTTCCATCACAGACACCTCAAGGTTTCCTTAGGATTCCAGGCAGGGTCGGGTGTTGTGTGTGTGATGTTGTTGTACAGGTCTCATAATGGTGGGAGAATATACTTTTCTTATTTCTAAAACAAACGCAAGAGTTCCTAGGATCTTTATTGAGATTTTTCAGTCAGATTTGAAGAATGAAATGAAAGATGACAAGAAAAGTTAATGGTTAAAAAAGTAGCTGTTTCCTAGTGAAGTATTTTCATCTCAATATGAAAATTAATAGGCTATTTCATAGAACTGCACTTTGGGAAAACCTTGGACGTGTTGCTTCCCCCATCACTTTGGAAAAAGTGGGAAATTTCATTTCGAGTCTCTGAGTCCTAGGGAGTGTTACTTTAATGGTAAAAGTGGTAACAAAGACCTGAAGCTGTTAAATGTTTGACCTGATGTCTCATTGGTGAAACAAATATGATTTGTTAGGAATGAGGCTTATGTCAAACTAGAATGCACAGCCTCTAAAAATAACCTTTTTCTCTGTCTTCAAGGAATTCTTCAAAGAGATCATTCATAATCTGTTTAAGAATGTGCTCTCCATCTGTTACTAGTGAATGCAGCCGCCTTCCTTCTCTACCATGATATCAAATCTATGATATTAAATAGGAAGAGCCTTCTAGAACAGTATCACCAGGCTTTATACTTGCAATAGGCTTTGAATTAGTTAGGAAAAAGACGTAACGTTTTTGGTGGGCATGACTGCTTGCCCTAGCCAACTTTTTAACTAGATTTGGTCAGAACCATCCCAGGAAATGAATAATTCCAGTAGTAAAGAGAATCAGTATAACATTGTGGCAAGTCCTTGTGCTGCGTAATAGTTGCTTTTATTAAGCCATCTGTTCGTTGTTTGGTACAAGCATATTTTGGATAGGGACAGTTTACTAGTCATTCCAGCATCCCTCACTGTGGCAAGTCTATTGCACTAATTAAAGATCAGCTTTATAAAATAAAAATATCCAACATATAAATCTGGAGCTCAGTTCTCCCTTCGGCATGAAGGACCAAATGGCAGTAAGTCTTTTCAGGGATTTCAGACAGATTTTCCTTTCCACTTGTTCTGTTTAATGTGAGGGTGATTTAAGGATGCAGCACATAGAGCACAGTCGGGAATCTGTTCTCCGATTATTTACTCCAGGTCAGGACACGTGCGCTTTCTGTGCAGAAACACCGCGTGTCGCAGTCTGTGCTTCTCGGTGGGTGAGTGGGAAAGCTGTGAGCACCTGAGTGTGGCCTCCCTGCTTAGGGAATCCTCTTCTGCCTCCATCAGAGCCCAACCTAGGGACTGAGCCTAATGTCTGTGCCACACAGCAGGTCATAGCACCAATTCAAACACTTGATGAGCTTTAATCCAACTTTGTAGATGTCTGGATTTTTGAACTGTTAGTGCAGTAACTACGTATGCCCGTGCGTTTGAGGAGTTTGGGCTGATACATTGGGATCTACTTGTTTAAGAAGGGAGTGGGGGCCCTTTTCTTAGTGGAGGTGGGTAAAAGGTCTTGAGCACCACTTTTTCACATCCAATAAAGCACATTCTAAGTAGACACCACCCTTCTCCTTTAGGAGCTTTGATCTGTCCTTTTCTGGCATCTGATGTTTTCTTCCCTGGGACATGAAGCACCATGATGTTGACAGCGGTCAATTCCCTTCATGCGCTTTTGCTGTTCGGATGAGCGCTGCTCTCTAAACAGATCCGTGCTGGGTACCATTTCCTCTCCTGCAGTGTTATCGCTTTCATTCCTGCATGCTCTCCTCACATCATATGGTAGAGAAGGAAAGGAGGAAGGCTGCTGTAACTTTAAATGACCTGCTTAAGGTTGTTCAGAAATCACTTACTGAAGCAGGTCCCTGTTGGCAAGTTCTGTAAGGATGATATCTTCCCTGTACTGTAGAAGCACCTTGATTCTGATGGTTTTATTATTTTGGAACATGGGAAGAGCCTCTTCAGGTAGGTAGCTGAAAGTTTGAACATCTCATAGGTCTATAAAAGACAGCAATGCTGTGCAATCAATAGTTGCATCCAAAGAGATTGTATGAGATTAATTCCTTTTGTACTTCCACCTTTACCCTGTGATTGAAGGGTATTTATCTCACTGCAGAGGTGGAACCCCTGGTTCAGCATAACTTGTATGTATTTGAAGACACGTATATGATTAAATGCTTTCCTGAATCAGAACCTTATGGAGATCATTGTAAATTTTGCCTTAATGAAGGATAAATGCTTTCCTATTATCTCTTCCCCATCCCTTTCGAGCCTTCCTGTAAATTTAAATCTTGCCATATGGCTTGGGATTTTTTTGCAGTACTATGACTGTGCCATCATCTTTGATTTGTGCTTTGGGGCTAAACAAAGCCAAGCAGGGCCAATTGTACTGCTGCCTGTATGGTTTAAGTAACTTTTCTTCATCTCCCCCAGCCCAGGAGGGACTGTGGTGGCTACAGGTGGGCAGCGAAGGAAACATTTCTTGTGATGCACATTGACTGTGTGCAGAATATCTTGGGCCATCACACACCATCCCGGCCTGGGGCATGCACTGTAGGGTCAAATCTTCAGCACAGAACTGCCTAGAAGATGCTGAGCCTTCCTCATCAGACTTTGCATTTCAGGATTAGAGGGCAAGTCACCAGCTTTTCTTTTGAAATAAAGTGGCTTTAAAAAACACCATGTTTGAGTAGCAGATTAGTATTTCTATGGATTTTTTTCTTTCTCATTCCCTCTGGTCCTGCTTCATTAAAATAAATCAATAAATTAGAGAAAGTAGATTGTAATAAAAAAAACCTGGCTTTAGAATGAGGATAATTCTTCTTGAAATGACAGTTTCAATTTGTATCCTTGGAGATTACACTAGTGAAAAATGGGTCACCTGAACTAGTACTGTTATGTAGCTTTCTAGAATTAGAAGTTGTTCTGGACCCCCAGCTGTGAATGTTTGTAGGGTAGCCCTGAGTCTCGGTCACTGCAATTCTGCTGCTGGTAAAGAAACAACCTCAAAAAGAATGAACATGAGACAAGGCACAGAGGAAATGACGGAGTGATTTTGAGGGGTCATAATTGGTAGTATGTAATGAAACTTGGGTCTGACGCTGTTTATAATCCCCTGTGTGATGAGATCAAAAGCATTGTAAGATGAGGCCATTGGGAAATTCCCTTCTAAGGCAGACTCCAGGACAGAGCTGAAGTTTTAATGTGAAACTAAAATAGTAATTTAAAAAAATTATAATCCCTGTAATATATTAAATATTTCACTTTCTAAATGCCTGGACACTTATTAAGGATTTTTGTTCTTGGCATTTTTGTATCTCTTGTAGTACATTTCCACCTAATAAACTTCTCAGGAAGAACAAACTAATTCTTTCTAAATCTTGTAAAAAGCTAAGATTTATCCTCATTTCCTGGTAATTTCATGGGAGATGAAAACAGGCAAGTAAGTAGCTAGAGAAGACAAACACTTTTTTTCTCTAGTGTTCTGTGAAAATCACCTGCCATAAAATCAAGCTATTTTATTGTCTCAGAGACTCTTCACAATGAGTGTTTGATATATATTTTCTATTAGGTTTCCAACAAAATGATTTAACTTTACTTAAAAAGGCCTTGCTGAAAAAAAAAAAATTATCCCATTTTTATACCAGGAAAATTATATGGGAGGAGCATTAAATATTGTAAAAATGCTAAGCCCAGAGTTTTCATTACATTGAAGAAAAGTGGTAAAATATAGTGTGAGTTGCATCCTTTAGCAGCTGTTATATTTTATTGGATCAATGACTCTGAGGAATTTTTATAGCTTAAGTACTCTTTTGTTGACCCTCTTCTTCCCTTTGTTATTGCTGGGAGAAAGGAAACCCATGGAACTTGAAATGTTACCATGTGTCGCAGCAAAGACCGTTTCATGGCAGTAATGAAACAGATCAATTCCTTTTAATAATATCATGCTCAAACCATTTGATATACTGATCAGTAGGACTTAAAATTATGTGTCTTTAAAGTGTGACAAAACTTGACAGGGAATTGTCTTTAAAAGTCATCTATGATGAAAAGAATAAGTGAAGGTTCTGAAACTCCACCTTGTAGCTTTTGCAAATCCTCACTTCTCTCTGTGGAGACAGAGCTGCGTTTTGCACTGCAGAAAAGTTCGGTGCTCGAATAGTGGGAGTATAAATTGTATTGTGAGCCTTTGTGACCTTATGCTGTGCAATACCTGCAGCTGCCTGGGCCCGGTGTTAAATGTCCGTGTTCCACATGTAAAAACATACAGAGCCTTGTGCAGTGAGGTTACAGTGAGGTTGTATGGTTTCCACTGAATTTTGCCTGGTAAGATTTTAGAATACAATAGAGAGGCTTTAGGTGTGAAATCCAAGCACGGTGTACATGTGCTGCCTGATGTGGTTCATTACTTAGAAGACTGACTGCTGGGAGCAAAGACCTTGCTGTGAGCACTGTTCAGGCAGTGATATTCCATGTCCCCTGAAGCTGAGAAAAAGAGCCGTCTGAGCCCTTTGCAGCACCAGGGTGAACACCCAGTTTCACAAACCTTGTAGAGCTTTGTCAGCTCTCAGCTCGGACACCTTAGGAGCAGAGCACTGACCACAAAGGGACGTTGTGCTCCCAGCACCCTGCTCTGATTCTGCCTGGGGGCGCAGAGCAGTACGGACAGAAGAAAGTCTTCCTTGTTCTGAACACCACAGGTATTCTTTCTGGCCCAGTAGCAGTTCTGCTCTGCATGCAGACGGAGAATCCAGTGTTGTGGGTTTCCATAGGTCGCTGCAGTAAGTCACTGCAGTGCCAGAAACTTTCCCTGTTGTTTTCCACTGTTACTTTAACCTCTTTCCTATTTTCTGCTTTATTATTATCCATAGCAATGACAGTATGGCCAAACTTTGTCCTGTATAAGCTGCTCCCTGTCATTTTTGAACACTTCTTGGAATCAAAATACACAGTTAGCCAGTGCATCTCTGCTTAACTGTAGTTCTCCTAGTAGAAGCATGTGTGCATACATGTATATTTTTTTTTCAAAGTCTTCTGTTGCTCCTGTTTGTAGGTAATTGGAAAACAGATCAATAATCTTTCCAAATATATAAGTTATAGTATAGCTAGAAACCAATACATTTACATGTCTAATATGGTGCAGTTCAGAGAGAGATGTTTTGTTGTGTGCTTAGCCTAGTGTATCTGCTCTTTGTCACAGTTGTGCTGTGTGATATAACAGGGATTTCCTCCCCTAGAAACCTTTTGCTGCTGGTTTCCTTTGGCTGATTTCAGGGGCCTATGCCAGTGGTGTGCACGGAAACCTTTGCTCTCTTACTTGCTGCTGGCTGTATCAGACAAATGCTCAAAGAGAAATGGGAACTGCCATGTTAAATTACTTTTTCCATACTATGAACACAAGAGGAAATGCCTTAACGATTTGCATTAAGAAACCTTTCCAAATTTCCACAGATAAATTGTAAATTATTTCGAGATTTGTTCAGAAGTTGAAAGTAAAAAATGTTTTTTGGCCTTTTTATGCTCTTTTCTAAACATACAAGACAGGAATCCCAAGTGTGATGGTGTCTCATATGCATGGTGACATCGCAGATACCCACAGTTTACGTGCCAGCCTGTAGCATATTAATGTTTACCTTGGTGCATCCCTCTATGATTGAATGTGAATTTTATGATTAGTCAGATTGTAAATGCTTGAGTTTATGTTTGAGTTCACATTGCGATTTAAACTCTGAGCTCTAATAAAGGTAATTTGTTGTAATCTTTACTGTCCTGAAAAGATGGACCATCTTGATTTTAATTGTGACAATATGTTGAGTTTGGCAGAGGTGTGTGTCTTCATGAACCGATAAGTGGTGGGAGAGGCAGCTTCCACAGAAATTTTCATGATGCACCTCTTTATCTTTCCCTGGGTGATTTTTACCAGTTTAATTATGTGCATTTTGCAAATAAAAGCTGATTCTTAGAATAACACATCAGTGGGAAATTCCCTGTAAAAGCAGGCTGGATTCTGGTGGCATCTGGGCAGGGGAAGGAAAGAGAGATAGCATCTGTGGATTTTTTAAGTAATTTGGACAGAAGACTGACTAGAAATTAAAATGGTGAATAAATACTTAGATATTTGGATGTGGTTTTGAGCGTATTGTCTTTAAATGGCACTTTGGAGTTTCCTGTCCTTGAATATAAATGTAGCCTATAAGAAAATCTCTTTAAAGCAGCACATGAATAGATGGTGACAAAACTGTGCCTCAAATTCCAGTGCTGCCATGGCTACTGTGATTATATGAGCAACTGCTTTTAGTCGAAGCTATTGGCAAATCTAGCTTTTGCCCAGTCTCTGTCAATTCTTAGACAAACTCCATAGTCCTGCACTTTAATGCTTCTAAAACTGTGACTGTCACAACTATGAAGTATTTCTCTGCAGTATTACATTTACCATCATTACCTTCAGAATCTGTGGGTTTACGCTGCTGATTTGTGCTGCTGAATACAACTTACTAGAGCTCCTGAGGGTCATCTTCTTTAGCCCTGGCAACGTATCTGGCATAGTTAACAAAAAACACTTCTTCAGATGTTTAAGTATGGATTTATGAAGCATTACTTTCTTATTTCTGATTTTCCCCTTGATTTCTTCTTCTAGACATTTGAAAGACATAGAGACAAAAAAATCTCATACACGTGTTCAAGTATGGGAATGAAGCATAGTTCAGTAGCTTTGTTTCATCAAAGCGAATTTTTACTGAATTGAAAAAGAAACGATCTACAAAGTTTCTTTATTTTGATATATGAAGTGTCCAGATTTGGCGGGGGGGGAGCACGTTCTTTTTTTACTGTTTCTGTGCAATACGCTGGTCTAGGCTGTGGTCGATAGCAGTGACACAGCACTATTTCAGCAAGGGGTAGGAGATTTTTTGACCAGTTTTGATTCAGTAACTAAATGTCTTTCCGTATTGAGACACACGGACTGTGATGCGTGTGATTATCTGATGCTGGGCTTATCAGTGAAGAAAGCAGCCCTCAGTGTGACATATCTTAACGATAACTGGAAAGCTATTTTGCATGGTTATCTCAGGAATGAGAACCTCCTTAGATTATAGTCAGATCTGGCCTTTTCCAGTCCCGTGGCTAAATAGAAACGTCATGTATTTGCAGAAGGCTACTAAATCTAGCAATTCTCTACAAGACCATCAGGGCCTGTCAGTGGAATCAGGGTGTCTGAGCATGATTCAGGTGGCCTTGTCTATATTTTTTTGATGTTCTCTGTCCCTCACTGTTTTAAAAACGCATACGTGTTTTAGTAAACTAAGTTTTTGGTGTTAAGGAAAAAAATTGTGATGAGTAAATCATTTTCCAGAGCTGGGGTTGTTTAGCTTGGAGAAGAGGAGGCTGAGGGGAGACCTCATTGCTCTCTACAACTACGTGAGGGGAGGTTGCGGAGAGGAGGGTGCTGGCCTCTTCTCCCAAGTGACAGAGGACAAGATGAGAGGGAATGGCCACAAGCTCCACCAGGGGAGATTTAGGCTGGACATTAGGAAAAAATTTTTCACAGAAAGGGTCATTGGGCACTGGAACAGGCTGCCCAGGGAAACTTCCCTGGAGGGGTTTAAGGCACAGGTGGACGAGGTGCTAAGGGGCATGGTTTAGTGTTTGCTAGGAATGGTTGGACTCAATGATCCGGTGGGTCTCTTGCAACCTGGTTATTCTATGATTCTATGGTTACTGTATCTTCTATATGAACTTCAGATTTTATGAGGAAACATAAATTCAAAGCTTTTTATGCTTTTACTTTCATAAAATTAAGAATTGTACCCAAACATGTGTTTCTTATCCTGTCTTCATGCCTGGGTCCTTCCCATCCCTCACAGGCTGTTACAGGAATTGTCAGCTGCGTGTTCAGTGTGAGATCATGTTCCTCACATCCCATCATCAGCTTTTGAGTGGTGTTTGTATATGCAGCGCTGTACACCTCTGCTTTGGAAGTCAAGCCCCCATGGTATGTTGCTTACACATTTTTCAGGCACAGTTTTAGATTGGTCCTGAAGTACAGATCACCTCTGTGATTAAAGCATGCAAACTGCGATGAGTGCCATCTGCTGAGTAACATTCCTCATGCTGTGAACAGTCCATGCTCTGCGTGTCTGCGTGTGGCTGTATCTGAATAAGTTGCTAACATAGTACTGAAGGGGTTTGAAATGCTCTCCTTCTTACACAATTCTAAGTTTTTGGCGATGGTACTTTAGTTGATTTGTAAATATTTAACAAATTGTTACTTATGATTTCTTGACCAGAAGGAAGTTTATTTTGAAATAAAGAGACAATAAATCAGATCACTTATTTAAAACAAACAAAAAAAAAGAGACCCACTTATTTTCTGTGACTTAGGAAAAAAATACATTATTTTTCAATTCAAATGCTTATGTTTAGATTTGGATTCCAAATCAGCAGAGACATTTTTAGCCTTAGAATGAGACATACAGTAACAAAGATTTTCAGTGATGCCTGTATCACTGACATGAAATGATAGACTTATTAAGCCTATTTGAACGTGAGCAATGTCTACAGCTGCTGGTCTAATTAAATACATAGTGCTATTTCAATAATAATGTAACAATTTTAGGATCACCTTAATGCTAGCAGTTTAAATTCCTGATGCCCCTGTTTGGATTATGTGTCAAATGCTAATGTGTTCTGAATCTCCAACTTTTGCCCTTATGGTAAGGGATAATTCCTAAAAGAAATTAATAAGCAGGAATATTAAAGTCAGGTTTAAAAAACAGATTCCTTTATGCTCTCTCTTGCTACTCTGAGCCCTGCTTTACCTCTTGGTTGTCTATTTATTAAGGTATTTACTTAATAACACTGTAAATAAAAAACAACAAGGGCTATTTGTCTGTTATGTAGGTGATGATAGAACCTCAGAAGTATCCTTGTACTGTTACTGAGAGCAGTGACCGTGTTGCCACGTGTGTTAAGTGTTGGTGTGTTTTGTGAGTACCAGTATTGCTTCAAATAGATCCCACAGTGCAAAAGATGCGAGGGCAGATCTTTCTGTGTGGAGGAGAGTTTCGTAGTAAATGTAAAGTGGGTTTTGTGACATGCTTGACCAAACCAGATGGCTCAGTCTTTTGATTCACAGAGGAAATTAGAAGTTGATTGAGGAAAGTTACTGAGGCAGAATATCTCGTCTGCTTTCTTCGAGAACCCTTTCTCCCTTCCTGTTAGCCAGCATCATGTTGTTTCCTGTAGAAAAGGCACATTGGAATACACTGAGTGAGCTGTTCCATGAAGGAATACAAAGTTATGATCTCACTGGAGATCTCTGATCACTTATCTTTTTTTGAGCAGGTTTATACTAAAAAATGAAGATGAACCAATATGTATTTATTTTCTGTTGACGTATTGGGGTTGGCCTGGACAACAGCCACTTGCTCTGCCTTTTCTGTACTACATGTAGTTTCTGTCCTACACGTAGCACATACATAGCCTCCTACTGGCCAGTAGACCTGGCAAAAATCAGAGGTTTTGTTTCAAGATTATTGCTTCAGGTTACATAGAAATGGTGCTAATCTGTCAAAACATTTCTGCTTATTGCCTTTCTTTCCTCCTTCCGAACTTGTCCCAGTAGAGAGCATGTGCCTCTGTCCCTGCTGAGTTTTCTTTTTACAGAAATGAATGTCATCAGGATACCATTTGTGATTCCCCTTGGTGGCAAAGACAACTTCTGGGCATCAAAGTCATTCTCTTCCACATGGATTAACATGACATTGTGTTTCTGATGTGTTTGCAATAGATTTTGCTGTGCGGTTACTCTTTGAGTTGTGATGGTTGTCTCCTCGCATTTGTATGTCTAATTGTGACCTCAGTGACAACTTTGGGGTCTCTTGCTGTGATAAGTACTGGATCGCAGAATGGACACAGCTTCTTATTTCCTGCATTCAGGATATTATCCTTGACATTTCTAACAGCTTTCCAATAACAATGAATTCATTATTACACTAGTCTGGTTCGCTGGTCTCAAGTATAGCACATCCATTTGAATATTCCTATGAGCTCAAAAGGCAGCCAGCAGTTCTGTTTTCTTTCTTCAACTTGTTAGTAACCTTCCTTCCTTCCAGGTACATTTTTATTTCCACATAACTCATTTACAGTGCAGCCTGCTGCTAGTGCCCACAGCTGCTGGAGTTGAAAGTGTACACGAGGCATCTAAGATTCAGGACCACAATATATAAATGTGTAGAATAGATTTCCATAAGGCAAACGATTGAAAGTCTGCCCTTGCTATGCTGACAATGACTGGAAAAGTGCTAACTGTCGTTTATTAGAGCAAAATTAAATGTGGCAACTAGCATGTAGGCACTATACATACTAAGAGCTTCTAGTGTTTGTGGTCTGTTAGAACAAGCGTGGATTGCACGTGAAGCTTGCTTTGGACCTCTGCAAATTTTCAGGACCTAGTTTAAGGTGTTTGTGTTTTAATTTGGCTGAAGTGTTTGATGCAGTTGGCATTTCTAGCTCCAAATTTGAAATTTGTACCTCCTTGTTGATATAATACAGAAGAATAGATCAAACATATTTTTCATGGACCAAATCCATAAGCTCCTTACTGCTACATGCTACAGAGATAAGCAAGCTCAAGTAAATAAGTGCAAGATGATATCACATGAGAAGGATCCAAGCAGATGTTCCTCTTCCAGGCTGAGTTACCCACCAGTGAAGCAACTACATGTCAGTTGGGTAAATAGAACCTTGTCTAGTGTCTAACTGATCCGTATAAACACATCAGGTTTACTTCCTGGGAAGTTAATTAACACAGCTTTACGGGATGGTTTGTAGGTTTATGTCACATACTGGGACTAGGTTTAAATTAAATGGTAAGATTGCTGCTTTTGGTGTACCAGCACGTGTAGGAAAGCCAGAGGGTTTGGTGAAGGGACAGAATTGGCAAGCTTTTGAGTGGAACAAACGCGAAAGTGCAGAAGAACAGAAATTGTTGGAAGACAAACTCATAGACTCTGGTTCCCTCTCTAATTTATCTTCATTCAGAAGCTTATAAGTGGTGTTGGTCTCGGGCAGGCAGCGGTAGATGAAATATGTCCTCTTACTGGCCTGGGGGCAAAGCCAGAGCATGTAGTTACACATCTTACCTTCATTTCTTGGTGCACAGCAATCTGTGTGACTCTGACTTGCTTTATTGCGAGTGCTTTTCAAAAGAGTGTGTTATCATCTCTTCTTTTTGTTGTTTGTTTGTTTGGGTTTCTTTTAATCTTTTTACTGACAATTTTGTCTCTCCCTTTAGGTAAAAGAAGGAGGTATTGTCTTTTAGCCCAAGCCAAACCTGTAGTCTTTGTTTTCTTGCCTTGAGTTACTAATTCTAACAAATCACTACAATTGCTCTTCTGGTCAGTCTTGCCCTGCCCAGTTCACGCTGTAAAGCAGAACAAATAAATTCTGCACATCTCTATCTGGGTAGCAGGTGGAACAAAATAAATTGTACAGATTTCTATTATATGGAATTTTGGGTGCAATTTTCAGCAGACTACTTAAAAAACTGTCTGTCTTCATTTTTATTGGCCTTGTAACAGTGGTACATCTTGTTTGTGCAAATAAGTAGGCATTAAAAGCCTGATGATAAAGCAGTGGGTGTACATTCATATTACGTACAGCATCATCGCTGCCTACAAAAATTGTAAATATTTGGCTTTTGAAACATTTCTTGCAGACAAAGCATGAGAAAGATTTGAACTGGAACAGTCTGTATAATGAAATGTCGTGTTGTTCTGTCATTATTATTTGCCTATAGGAAAGCTTTGAAGTTAATTTACAGGATGCTTTCAAAGATATACGAGAGGGTCAAGCCTGATTCCCTTGAACGGGAGCTGTGAGGCTGCCCAGCTCTCTGCACACGTAATACCTATCTATTAAACTCCTTTAGAACCTCCACAGTGTGTAAGCTGCCTCTGAGGTTACCCTTTATTGAAGAACCTTAAAAAGAAACAGCTGTAGGGAAAGACGTCTTACAGTTAATTCACAGTCCTAAATAGTCAGTAATCCTTCTCATTTTCTGATATCTATTTATAAAAGATGGAGGGGGAGTTGGGTTCCAAGGATCCAGGAATTTTATAGCCTGTGTGGTCAATAAGCTGGAAGAGCACTGCTAGCAGCCCAGCAAGTTTTGTTGAATGTTGTTATGGAGATTTTTTAATACAATTTTGTGGAAAAGCTCTGCTCCGATAAGTGATTTATTAGAACAGTAAAGCTGGGAGATTATTCAGATTTGTTTTCAGGCCACGTTTATGAATTCCACACTACCCAAGAACTCCACATGTTTGGTAACTTTGGGCAGTGGGTAGTAATCGCCGTGCATTAGTATCTCCAAGGTTTCATGACTCCAGCTGTGACCTGAAACAGCAAAACTGAATCTAATGTGCTATTTTTATGTTGTCTGCGCCAAATGGGAAAAAATATCCAACAAATAAAAACCAGAGAGGTTATTCAGTGGCTTAATCTGAAGCAACAGTGTCTTTTCCATTAATTTCCTTACATTGCAGATTTCACGCTTAAGTGTAATGTTATCAGAGTCGATCAGGTTTTGCCTCACTTTCTTCCATCTTATTCATTTTACAGGTTTAGGTTTTTTTGTTACTAGAGACACTTAAGTGGATATGTATATATAGACTTTATAAAAACCTGAATTTTTCACTGTGGGAATACAATTTAAGGTCAGTTCTTTAGGAGTGTAAATAATTGAAGAGTTTCAGGGTGTCTGTGAATTGGTCTGTAACAATCCGTTGTCTTGTAAGTGGAGTTATAGTGAGGGTGTGTAAAAACAATACGAAGGCAGTGGAGCTAGAAAACTGAGTCCAGTCTTGTCCTGTTCTGCACATATAAACATCTAGTAAGAAAGAAAATTACTTTCAGAATAGTTTTATCAAATAACATGCCAGCATGCAATGAAGGAGTTGCTGTATTTGTGTGCAGGATTTTATTAATAACTTCTAAACTTGCATGCATCCCTAATTTTCCTCGTGATCCTTTTCTGTTTGTCCCAAGTGTCACACATCATGTCGGGCGATCCTGGCTGTCATTCATGTATCATTCCAGATCACAACATCATCTCAGATGTGGACAGTAGGTGTAATTTGTACAGATTAGTTTGTGTCCAAGACAGCTAATTGCTTGCCTCTTACTGCTGGTCTCTGAAAATATATAGAAGTGATAGCGTTCTCATGTTAACAGCAGAATGGCCATAATTTTAAGTTTAAATATGTTGGTGGTAATGTTAACTCTGTGTATATGCAGAATGGTCTTGTGTTCTAACAGCCAATCAGACAGGGAATTGGACAATATCGATTCACGTACCACACTGAGTGTGTTTGCATTCACCTCCCCACATACTGTGTGTGCATGGATTTACTCTACATTTATCTTCAAAAGGTAATACAAAGTAGTCAGTACCTTCCTGGAACGTTTAGCACAAAGGCATCACAGCTGTTGTTGGGTTTAAGCACATAGAAATTGGCTTCTGCTTCTTAACTGCTGGCACAGACATTTGGATGCTTTCTTTTCATTCACTGATGTGTGTGAGGGTGTTGAATTAAACTGACAAGTTTGTTCACTTTGTCCTTTGACACCAATGGAAGAATTCAAGTACCTGAATTACTGATGAACTGAAATATTGAAATAAATATCTTCTTGGATGTAGTATTTAGCTTTGGTAAGGATATATCTTCTGGTAGTATTAGTCTGTTTTTCATAGGCTTTTAGGAGGAAGAAAGATTCAGAAGTGATTATAGCAGAATTCCCATAGAAAGGGACTTTCATTCTGTATGTGTATGACTAATGAATCTTCGTTTTACAATTTTACTTAAAGATTCAGTGATTATTACATAGTAATTATGCCATTAGAAAGTCACGGAATGCAAGTTAATATGCTAGCATTAATAAGAGAACGTAAATAAGAAAATACAGCTTCATTCACTAACAAAGTGCCCTTATCGGTGTTCTCATTTCCTGCTCTTAGGAGCAATTTTCTTATTTCAAAGGAAACAAAGCACTGATTTACATATCTGATTAATTCCTCTTTAAGTATGTTTTATTATTTTAATTTAGTTTGGAAACTTGCCTTATTTTCAGATCTAGTTTTAGCGTTTTATAAGGTATAAGATTTAAGACTTCAAACCTTAACTTATTTAATAGGCTTATCTGTTGTACCAAGGGACTTAATGGTTTGACTCTAAATACCAGATGAGAAATAGTTGAAAACTGTGTTTGTATATGCTTGGAAATTGTGTCAGGGTTACTTGGTATAGGCAGATAAAGTGAGAGTTTGTTTCATTTAAAGATTAATAAGAATATATTTTCAAAGAAAGAAAAATCTAGTACTATTTGTGTTCTCTTCACAAATGCATAGCGAGTATGGGATTACTTACATGTGTGAAATACTTGGCTTGATCAGAACCTAAAAGGTAGATTTTAGGTAAGAATCTGTGCAGGATAAATGTTACAGCGTAACAGGTACTAAGCCTCGAAAATTTATCTTCCTGGCAGTCAGCATTCCCAACAAAACCGCTTTTCAGGGAATGTGTTCATTTTCGTCTCCTTGGCCTTAAATATAGCTGGTAGTGCAACTCCAGTGTGAAGAAATAATTTTATTATCTTTCTGTCCTTAATTTGTCACCTACAGAATAATGCTGAATAGTGCTTGTGTCTTCAGATTTAGAAATAAATGCTGTGCTGCAGCCATGCTGCAGTTGTATGCAGGAGGCTTGATTTTTACTTCGCTGGAGTTTTCAGTGTCTTCAAAACTTTTGGAATATAAAATGAATGTCAGGATTGTTTTATTATAATAGCTTTTCATGTGCTTTTTGTCTATCTAATTTGTCTTGTTCAGACTGTATTTTATGTATGATGTCTGTCTTCTGAGTTTTAGCTTGCAAAGTAGTAATCTAAATTGTTTCCATTCTGTTCTTAACCGAGAGCCCCAAACGCTGCCTCTCATACTCAGCCAGTTGTGCAGTTTACTCTAGAGGTATGTTCGTCAGTCTGTCGCCTTCATCTATGACAGTATCTGTTCTGGTGGTTAAACGCACACCACACAGTGGTAAAGAGTGAGCTTGTCATTGCTTCTCTCTTCCTTTCGTTCTTTCCTCTCCTTTTCAGCCAGACACCACCCCCATTTACTTCTCTGTCAGGAGTTCTCTGTCCCAACAGAACCATCCACTTTAAGATGTCAGGGAAAGTCCTGGAATAAAGAGAGTGTGGAAAAACAGCATGACTCGATGTGTTTTTCATTTCCTCGGGGCTTAATCTTTGCTGAAGTTGCGCTAACCAATACCGAGATCAAGGACCTGGGCCTCTTGAAGGCAGTCTGCTGCATTTATAGGAGAATATTGCACCAAAGCTGTGGTGGATTTGAAAGAAGCTGTGTTTACAAACAGGTCATGTTTTATCTTGTCTGCCACTGCTGTCACAAAAAGGCAGTTTCTATTCTAAGATCTTGAAAAGTACTTTATTAGTAGTCGGGTTGTTCAGAAACTGACCGTAGCGTGTTGGTGGCGTCACAGCTGAATCCATTTAATTTCATCCTTTCAGAGTCTCCACTATTTTGCTGAGATAGTTTTCACTCAGTACACTATTGTGATTGTCATCTGAGCTAAGATCTGCCGACAAGTCTTTTCTCCCCGTTCATTCACTCGTCTGTCCTGTAACACCCCTCTGTTATCTTCCCACTCTGGTTCCAAGTAGGATCTGCTCAAGAGTGTCGAGGCGAGACGCTGCTGCACTCCACTGTTTGTCCATTTGGTGGTCCATTCAAAAAGATGGTTTACTCATCACCTTTTGGATATACTTTTAATTCTTATTTATGATTTTAAAAAATGGTAAATATGTTAACGTGAATAACTGATAGAGTTTACCATAGTTAGCAAGGGGATACCAAGGGGTTGAGAATGGGCAGCTGTGGTAAGGTGGATCCGAGAATTTGAAGGTGATGTTAGACTGGAACAAGAGATTGGTTCTTAGACCTGGAAAATGTAAGATGTAACTCCTGAACATTGATGGGAGAAAGCTATTACTCCTTCTTTAATACTGCACAGGGCTTGTAAAGCTAACAACATTTTCCCTCCACACCGTTATGAGTTGGATGAGGAATTGGAATGTGACCACGTTAAACATTATGGAGAAGAGATTTAAGTTGAAACTCTGTTCTGCTGATTGTAATCCAGGGAGCGAGAGATTGCATCCTGCCTCAATTTAGTGTTTCGTATATAGAATTTATAGTTCCCTGTGTTTTTAGTAAATTAAATCAGGGAGTTGTTTGCTTTATTTACTCAATGGTAAACTGGCTTACTCCCTTCTTAATTTTTTATTGCTGTCATTTATTGTGGATGGTTCTCCAGAGCTAAATAAAGTGAAAGCATAGTAAGTCTTCACAAAATCTAGTTTATTTTCTCCTGCATCTAACCGGCAAGACTGTCTAGAGCTGCTTTTGTTACTGCTGGTTGTGCTTTTTTCTTTCTTCATTTTCTTTTGATACAGTGTCATTTCCTCTTTCTGTATAGAGAGGTCAGCATCATGGTTTTACTGAAGACAGTGAGCAAGAAAAAGACATAGAGACCAAAACTGAAAACTTCCAACATCCTGTTGATTTTTCACGCACCCCACAATACTTGGATACTGTGGAATAATGTATGAGGTGATGTAACTAGCTCACAAGGTGGAGAAGTCTTTGAAAGGTACATAGCATTAGGGTAGAAACCTGTGTAATATTTTTACAGTAGGTTGCATGGTGAATATTAATTATTTAGCAGGATGAGTTCCCTGAAATGTGTCTAACAGGTATGTGAATAAAGAAATGCCAAAGATAAAGAAAGGAGGAATAAAGGCAGACACTTTCAAGAAGGTAAAAGTATATTAAAATGTATATTAAACATTCTATGTATGGGGAAGTAGTGGAATAGGTGAAGTATCATTACATTTCCAGCAGTTTCAAATCTAACAGTAAGCATTTTTTAGCAATGCTGTAACTTTAACAGTACAGTCTGTGCTTATTAATTGTCATCCAGCATTCCCTTCAGACTATATTCCTGCAAAATGTGTGCTAAGCATGTTTTTGATGGAGGGGAAAAAAAATAGGTAAAAGCAAGCCCTGTGGTTTTTTTCCCCAAGTGTATTTGAAAAAAAAAAACATATAACCAACGTTGTAGCCTTTCTGCAGAGATTTGGGAGAGAATTGCACAATTGATACAGGCAGTATCTTGTTCCGTATACACAGTTGTTCACTGCTACTGAACCAAGGGCTTTGAAACACATCATTATACTGGTGTTTCTATTGTTTTAGTCCAATATCTCACTTGGTTTACACATGCTTTTTCGATGTCATTCTGACTCCCGAAAGCAGGGTCTCTAATACCCCTCCTTCTGGTAAATGAATGCTCTGCTTCCTCAGAGAGCAAGAACAAAAAGACAATATGCGCTTTCTTCCTCATTCTTGACAACTCAGTTCTGGAGTGCCTGCCTTCATTTTCTTTCATTATGGTATTCATCAGAGCTGTGTGAAACTGCTCAAAATGTTTTTGAAGTTTTTTTTCCCCACAAAACTGCTTGCTATTTCATGCAATTTTGCCACCCCTCAGATCCATTTTTCCGTAAGATTTGACAAAATAACCTTCTTAGTCCTTACATCAAAAACAGAAAAATGGTGAAATCAAATTCTTTATCTTAATTTGAAATGAACAGATGTGGTCTAATTCTAACTGTAAAGGGGCCATTGTATGGGTAATGTACCAATTTAAATATGAAACGCTGTAACGTTTCTTAATAACATGGGGTTCCTTTGTCTTCCAACATATCCTTTAAAATAGTAAATATTTTGTGCCTCTTCAGGCAGGGACATATTGTGATGTTTTAATACATGTTGAATCACTACGTGGTCACACTTCTTACTCAGTTTCAGAATATCTAGTTCCACATATTTTATATAGTATACGTATTTTATATAGAATACAGTCTGGCCATATTTCAAGTCCAAAAAGGCACGTGGCTTATTTCCTACTTAAAATGACTTTCCAAGAAATCATACTATTGAATAATAAAGATACGTCACACATTGCTGAGGAGCTCTGCAGTATTTATTTGTGTTGTGGTTCTGTGTTATTCTCTCCCAGTTTCCTGTTAATTATTTTCTTTCTGTCCTGACAGTGAGGCAAATCTTGTCAACATATGTGAAAAATGGTTTCTTTTCTGCTGGTTCTCACTGTCTGTAACATGTCTTGACGTACCTCTTTTAAGCTTAGATGTTTCCTCTCAATGATGTGAAGCGTTAGCCAAATGTGTATGCAGGATGAATTCCAGGTCTAAAGTGACCACTTCAAGTGTTTTACTTATCACTTGCTAAACCCAATTTTGAATAGAAACAGATGGGAGATGGAATTAGGTCCAAGAGGATGGATTAATTGAGCTATCTAACTTTAATTATAAAGCTGAACAAATTCAGAGTTCAAACATTAAATCTAAGGTTATGAATAAACTTTCATTGTGGAAGAGGGGCAGAAGAGTGGGAATTCGGGCAGTCTTTAATCTAGCTCTCTAAATCAGAGCTGTACATCATCTGTAATTTGTACCAGGCACCTATCCTGTGATATCCTTTTTAACATTATGATGTTAGTATTTCCTGTACATAGAGGATTTTAGGAATATCCTTGTCTGTGAACTGTTTAATTAACACACTTCCAGGAATGAGGATTTGCCTGTTTCCTTTCAAATTCAGTACATTAACAAATATAGCGTTAAATGACAGCTGACATCAGAAATTTTAACTGAAATCTTGTCATTCATGTGGCTTCAAAGTCTACTACAAGTGAAACTAGGATGCGTGTTGAATTTACTTACAGGGCTTTAGTATGGTAAAAAGGCAATGAAGATGTGAACTTATTTTAGCAGTAGAAGCTTCTGAAGACACAACTGCCACAGAACTTCAGCTAATTTACAAATCATTGTGAGTCAGATCTCCTGCTGATATAGATGGATACAGTTCTTTTGTATCAAGAGATCCATCAATCAGAAGCTGAAAAAAATCTGGCTTATGGCTCTTTTAGCTTGTACAAAGTTTCTGGAAATGTATGCTTTTTAAGGGGAATATAGGAATCCCATGCATTCCTATTCTAGAAGTGTAAGAGTAAAAATGCTTTAGGTAGAATAAGAATTTAATTTGTCCTTTTCGCATCCTTTAACCATATCGGAGTTTTCCAGCGTCGCCATGTAGGTCTTGATTTCCTTTTCTGAATTCTGCAGAGGGATCATGAGCTGCTGGTAAGTCACAGATGCTGCGTACTTGTTACAGAGCAAGTTTGAGGGGTGTTTATCCACTGTATGTTAATATAAGTTACCTTCTCTTTATAAGAAGTTTTTTCTAGGGAGCAGAGAATAGGGCTGCTTAGTTGCCATTTTTGTTTATAGTAAGTAAAGTAGATCCTTCTGGGGGCTATACCTTCTGGGTAGGGAGGCTCTGCAAAGGGACCTGAACAGGCTGGACTGCTGGGCTGAGACCAACGGCAGGAGGTTTAACACAGAGAAATGCCGGGTCCTGCACTTGGAGCACAACAACCCTGAGCAGCTACAGACTAGGAGAAGCTTGGCTGGAAAGCTGCCAGGAGGAGAAGGACTCAGGGGTGTTGGTTGACAACCGATGGAACATGAGCCAGCAGTGGCCCAGGTGGCCAAGAAGGTGAGACTACACCTCGAGTCCTGTGTTCAGTGCTGGGCCCCTCACCACAAGAGGGATGTTGTGGCTCTGGAGCGAGTCCAGAGAAGAGCAACGAAGCTGGTGAAGGGGCTGGAGAACAAATCTTATGAGGAGTGGCTGAGAGAGATGGGGTTGTTTAGCCTGGAGAAGAGGAGGCTGAGGGGAGACCTTATTGCTCTCTACAACTACCTGAAGGGAGGTTGTGGAGAGGAGGGAGCTGGCCCCTTCTCCCAAGTGACAGGGGACAGGACGAGAGGGAATGGCCTCAAGCTCCGCCAGGGGAGATTCAGGCTTGAGATAAGGAAAAAATTCTTCACGGAGAGGGTGGTTAGGCATTGGAACGGTCTGCCAAGGGAGGTGGTTGAGTCACCGTCCCTGGAGGTGTTTAAGGTGAGGGTGGATGAGGTACTTAGGAGCATGATTTAGGGATTGCTGGGAATGGTTGGACTCGACGATCCAGTGGGTCTCTTCCAGCCTGGTTATTCTGTGATTCTGTGAAGAACAAGAAAAGTTGCATTACTGAGAGGACTGGGCAAAGTTTGTTTGAATGTAGAAAGTGCAAAGCTCCACTGAAAGAGGAGATCTACCCTGTTGTGACATGGTTGAGGCTGCCAAGGGCGAACTCTTGCTTCATCCCTGCTACTCTGTGTCAGTTTCAAAGTTTTCATGAAATCACAGGCTGATTGAGGTTGGAAGGGTCCCCTAGAAATCAAGTCCAAACCTCTGCTCGAAGCAGGGTCAGCTCAAGCAGGTTATCAGGGCTGCACCCAGTTCAGTTTTGAATATCTGTAGGAATGGACAACCTTTCTGGACAAGTTATGCCAGGGTTTGACCACCCTTGCAGTGAAAAAGAAGGGAGTTGTATCTTTAAACGCAGTTCTCAGGTTTTGCCTATTTTCACTCATCCTTCGGCTGGCTACCCATAAGAAGAGCTTGGCTTTGTCTCTGGGACAGGACAAGAGGGAATGGCCTCAAGCTCCACCAGGGGAGGTTCAGGCTCCACATAAGGAAACAATTCTTCACTGAAAGGGTCATTAGGCAATGGAACGGTCTGCCTGGGGAGGTGGTTGACTTGCCTTCCCTGGAGGTGTTTAAAAGACAGGTGGATGAGGTGCTGAAGGGACATGGTTTAGAGATCGGTGGGAATGGCTGGACACGATGATCCAGTGGGTCTCTTCCAACCTGGTGATTCTATGATTCTCCCATGGGCCTTCTCTTCCCTAGGCTGCAAAATCCTGTTTCTCTCAACTTCTGCTTGTATGTCAGGTGCTCCCATCTTGTAATCATGTTTGTGGCACTTTGCTTGACTCATTCCATATTTCTCTTGAACTGTGGAGCCACAGATGAAGACAAATCTGCAGATCTGTTTCACGAGGAATAAGTTAAGGGTAAGGTTGATATTTCTTAAGCTACTAGAGTCCATAATGCCATCAGACTTCTTTGTTGCAAGGACACATTTCTAGTTTGTGTTCCTTTCAGTGTTTACCAGGACCCAGAGGTCCTTCTTATAAAATCACTTTCTAATCAGTTGGCCCCCAGTGTGGACTAGTGCCTTGGGTTATTCCTCCCCAAGGGCAAGGCTTTGCTGAACCTCACGAGATTCTTGGTAGCCCGTTTCTCTAGTGTGTCAGCGTGCCTCTGACAGCAATACCCTGTGTTGTATCAGCCGCTTCTCAGTTTTTTATCACCACCAAGCTTTCTGAGGGTGCACCCCGTCCTATCATCTATGTCTTAATGAAGATGTTGAACATCACTAGACCCAATACTTCCCTCTTGGGTGCTCCACTAGTGGCTGGCATCCAGGGGGACTTTGTGCTCCTTTATGCTCAGCCGTTCAGCCAGATTTTAATACACTTCACTATCTACTTATTTAGCCTGTACTTCATCAGTTTATGATGTGATAGGAAACAGCGTTGAAAAACTTCCTGAAGTCAAGATGAATAGTGTCTACTGCCCTGTCCTTGCTGTTCTTAGGAAACGCTATATGATAAAGGTTACATTGCAGAGAAATCTCAAATGCCTTCTGTGACCTAGGAAATTACTATCCCAAATCTTGAGTATCTAATTAGGATCAGTCATTCTAATTAGTAATCAATCATTCTTTCCCATATGAATTAATTTCATCTGGCTAATGAATGGTTGTTATGTCTATTTCTTGACATTGGTTCATTTTGTCCATGCAATGTTGATATTTAAAACTATGGACTGACAAACTTCAGTCCTTAAAATTTTAAACCCCTTAAATTTTAGTCCTTTAAATTTAAGGCCTAAGCCAGCCTTAAATGCTTTTACAACGTAATCGCTACGTGTTCAATCTGTGTGTGAACTTGAGGCATTTTTAATAAAAATCAAAATAAGAGGTTAAGAACTGCATACAGTTCATAACGGTTTAAGTAGAAATTGTACTAAATGGAGATGAAAGTCTAGGTGAAAGTCAAGTGGCTGCTTTCCGCACTGTAAAAGCCGCTTGTGTACTGTGCTTGTTTGCACTTCTAACTTTACCTTTTTTCCTCATCTGAGTTTCTTGTTCCGTTGCACATAGGCGCAGTGTAATTGTAGCAGTATTTCTCCATTTCATTTAATGCTTGCATACTACATGATCAGTAGGAATGAGTTTTCTGCTCAACATTTACAATCTACCCTAGCCTTAAATGATATCTTGCTGAGGTTACCATTGCTCTGTGTTCTCATGTACACACTGCACATTTGACTCTTGGAAGAGGATGCCCAAACCTAGAGCTGTTTTAACTACTGCCCTGACACACTGTCAGTGGGTTTCCTGCTGGTTCCGCTGTGCCACCGGCAGCATCCGACGCAGC
This sequence comes from Clamator glandarius, assembly GCA_033459285.1. Taxonomy (NCBI): domain Eukaryota; kingdom Metazoa; phylum Chordata; class Aves; order Cuculiformes; family Cuculidae; genus Clamator; species Clamator glandarius. Next base: position 1,545,276 of record JAUNZM010000413.1, read on the forward strand.
AGTCGTGGAAGCAGCAGGAGTGATGGGAACAGCAGGTGTGTGATTAACACAGCTCTGTATCTTTGCACAGGAGCGACACGTATATTTATAGGTCTCTGAAGGCTTATCTGTTTAGAGGCTGGCTCCAGAGAAGGCTAAGAATTGAATTGTCATGCATTCCTCAAAAAAATACTACTTAAATTGACTAGTTCAATGGTATTAACCCCAGAGGAAGAGACACAGCGTACAGGCATGAAGAGTTTGCAGAAGGCACTGGGAGTCAGTTTGTGTCATGGGACTGGAAGGCTGTCTGTAAGGCAGTATACGTGACGAGACCTGCTCATAACAACCACTTTACTTCCATGACCATTACGTCCCTTCACAATTTTCACGGTACTCAGTACAGCAAAGTAGGCTTTAATTTTCAGCTGAACCAGAAAGATTTTGCAGCCTTCAGACATGACATAAAAACTGAAACAAAGCCACATATATGTTTTTACAATGTTAGGGAAATCAGGTTTCATGAGAAAGGAACCCAAACTGAAAGGAACAATTATCACGCGTTTTGTAAATAGTATGTCACTTCCTTTAACCCAGGCTCTACTACACCAAACCTAAGAATCTCCTGCAGCTGAAAACTGTGCTTCTGGTACTTTACCCTTAGCCTCGTAGAGCAATCAGCGTGATGTTGTGGAGTACATACCTTAAACTGTGCTGAGAAAAAACCCACATACTCCATTTGTATTTAGTTTTCAAGTGTACAAATACAAATTCAATGTGTTCAGCATTCTTTGTGTTGTGCAAAGTGTAGCTGAGGTTATTGATGGCTATTGTAATGGTGCTTACTCCTTATACATAAGTAACATTTAAGATCATATTTAGTATCGTTTAATGCTAAGCCAGATACTTGTCTGAAGTTTATTTATAGATTTTATTTTGATATATGTGCTTATGGGCCCATATGTTGAGGTTCATGTTTCTCAACTTTTTATTGTGTGTTCTTTAAACTTAAGAAGTGGAGCAATTTAAAATTAAATCCTGCACGTTTAAGCAGTACTGAGGCAACAGGAAATGTGCATTTGAATGTCTGTGGTTTTCTTTGACTTGTAGAACATCAGTAGGTAGCCATGCTACAGCAACATTTTAAAAGTAAAATATACCAGTCAGTTCTATGTGAGTATTAAAATTCTGATTTAACATCTTAACTAAACATATTTTTATTGATACATACGTTTGCACCTTGCATTTTGTCAGATACCCGCAGTTATATTTGGTTGGGGTTCCTGAGGGAGAAATAGTTTTGTAAGCAGCAAATGCCTCTGCCTGTTAGCCTAGCAGTATTTTTTTGGCCAGCTGTCAGTAGAGGAGTAACGTCTCAAAGACAGGAAATCTCACAAGTTTATGAAACCTGAATGTGTGTTCTGGGGGTGTCCTTACTGTCGCAGTCTTGAAGAGTCTCAAACACTCATTGCACTGAGGACTCGCGGGGCAAGCCCTTCCACGTTGTAAATGGACAGCGATGCTTGGTCTTCGGGAGATCTCACTAAAAGCTAGGAGGAGGGTGCGGTGAGGTGGGATTTTCAGCTTGAACAACCAGCGCGTTGAATTGTCAGGGCCACCAAGTAGCTAAGGGAAAGGCACGGATAGCCCAGTGACGGGAGGATGCGAATTGGTTTTTATTTGGTTGGGTTTTGTATGAGGCAAGGAACAGCAACACGCTCTTACACTGCAAGGGGAGAGGTGGAAACCTGTCAGGCTGGGCAAGAGATTTGCATCAGGGGATATAAGGGGACACATCAGTGAGGCTGATAAAAGGAGTAGATAGGCATGTCTGTGCTTTGTGAGCTGTGATGAAAGAGGACAAGGACAACAGGGTAAAAAGCCTGTGAGATTCTCCTGATAATATGTGACGTGGAAGGCAAAATGATGTCGGGTATTGTGAGGATGTCAAAGAGAATTAATAGAACTGGGACAGTTGGTACAGTATTAAACTGATGTGAAAATTCAGAACGGCACAATATATTTTTTTGAAGTGGAACAATATGTGACCATTTTGCTTGTTGAATTGAGATTTACCGTTGATTACCTCTATCACATATTGGACAACAAATATGTAGTATTAGGTTGTAAGAATTTACGATTAGAAAGACAATACAAATATGACTAATATGATTTTCATTAGGAAAATCTATTTTTATAAAGACCATAATGTCTCTACTTCAGAATACTCTTGAAATTTTTCTCTAATAAAATGTTGGATGACTTAACACTTGTAATCAAAATTATGTTAAACTTTCAGACTACGCATGCCTTTAGGGCCCCTGTTCTTACTTAATCCCAAAATGACCCACAGTTGATACAAACTTGACATCCTGTCATTGTCTTGTTCAAAATCACAAATGCTGGAAATAGGGCTGTTTACACAGAGGAAGTGAATTGCCCATAATTTTGCAATTTTGTGCTTGGTTATTACAAATTTCAACACAGATTGTGTCCCATATTTGGGCCTTGGCAGGCAGGAGCGTGAGGTTGGAATAACCCTGGTTGCTAGGAGCTGCTGCATGAAAGTGGCTGAAACGACATTTTATGCCATCACCACAATCCAATTAAGCTTCTTAATACTTTATTTCTAAGAAATTATCCTTGGTTTCTTTGTAAATCAAAGAAATCCTTGGCCCTTAACAAGCCCTACTTTTGATTGCACTATCACTGTGATTAAATGTTGCTTCTACCTCTGTGTCTGTACGTCTGCCAGATATTTTTTGCATCTGCTTGCTTTACTGTGGTGTCTGTTACTCCTTTAAATAATCCATGTCTTTATAAATACAGAAAAAAACAAGGAATGAAAAAGAAAAATAATAGAAACAGTGGCTTGGGTTTACGTGGAGTTTGCAATGCTAGAGGGAAGTACTGGATCACAGCTGACACAGGTACCTAACATGAAGTTATATAGGACCTCCCAAGACAAATAGCTGAGTATGAGCAGGCAGGTACAGGTCTTAACACCAGTCCTCTTAGCAATGTGCACAAATTGCTTTAAAGCATCCTCTCCCTTTGCCTTTTGACCACAGCTGTAGGAAAAGTAGGGAAAAAATCTCATCACCCCTTCAATGTGAGGGAGAAAGTGTGAGGTTACATATTCTGGCTCATAAAATGTTGTGACCCTTCACCTGGAGTAGGTAACATTTCTCTTAGGAGAAACAGCACATAAGTATGATTTCTTCTGAAAGATGAGCCATATTCTATTGGCACCAAGATCGTATCTCCTCAGTTCATACCAAAAAATAAGCAAAGTGTGCTTTCCAAATTAAAAAAAAACCCAACACAACCTCTCCCCAAGGTTTTTTTGTAAGCCCAGGGTCTGAAAGTCAATCTAGATTAATTTCTGAGATGTGCCACTAATGATTTTCTGCGTTTAGTTATATTTAGATAATCTCAGAGCCTTCGGTGAGATTACAAACCAAAATTACAATGCTTTCTCTGTGAAACTGAAGCATAAATGAGCATAAGATGTAAAAGCAAAGCCCAACTCGTGTTTTATTTTGCATGGGAGGATTAGTTGTGGATGTGAAAACAGCATTTAAAAGGCTTTTCTAAGCCCCCGGGGGCTATGTCAAAGTGCAAAGACTTGGGGTTTCTTTTTTAGGCATTACTTTTAACCTGGCTCAGTTCACAATCTGTTCCTCAACACATTCCCATGAGTATTTTTCTGTGAACAACTGAGGAAAGAGGCACACTGGGGTGAGAGTGAGGGGTGAGAAGAGGGGCCATGGCTGTGTGTTGGTGTCATTTGGCAAGCTCAGTAAGTAGGTGTCACCTAAGAAGGGCCGTTCTACCTCACTAGATCACTTGGGGGATGCATTCCGGGCCTTAGAAGTTTATTTGTGGCAGATAAGATGCAGAAATGAGAGCGTAATCTTTACTGACTTCACTGTGTTGTCAGATGTGATCCCACGCGCTAGAGTGACAGATAGGAGCACATTAAAGGAATGCCAATATGTTTGCACATTGATTTAAATGCAGGAGAAGGAAGGGAAATCTGTACAGGCAAAAAAAAAAATAGATAAACATAATTCAGTTTGTAGTCCTGTATACTGGGATCACATTTTATAGGTAAATAAATAGTTTTATTGATAATTTTACATTTATTTGTGGACTTTCGCATAATAAATTGCTGGTTTGTGAGATTGTTTTACAGGTGTGTTATACAGCTTCAAAAGATATCTCTACTTTAATCAAGTAAAAGAAAGCATATTTTGGTTCTCTGCTGTAATAACATCATGGAGAATGTTTAGGGTCAAGGAAAGACTGTTAATCTTACAGATTTAACTGACTATGTATAATGAAAGAAGAGAATGCTTATTACTTCTAGTAAAAAAGGCCGTAGCTATCTGTCTTTGTTAATCAGAAAATATTACAAGTGTTATAAATAGCTAAAATATGATCTCCATCTCAGAATATTTGTTAATATTTTCTGATATGCAAACAAAAGCATAGTATTACTATGATATTAATTTGCAAACTGCCTGTGCGCTGTGTTTTTAAGCAGTAAACAAATAAATATTTCAGAAGGTTTCTGTGAAATCCGTAAATGGCAAGTCTCAAAGAATTATTTCAGGTTCTATTTTTGCTTTTAAAAGGCATTTTCAGGCAAGCACTGCGGGACCAAAATGGTCAACATACTGGCATTATATAATATTTCACATTTACTTTTCATGTTCAATTTCAGCTGGCGACATAAAAGCCAATTAAAGTATTCATGGTTTATTTCTGCAGATTTTACTCTAAGTGACTGGAGAGAGATGTAAATTACTACACTAGTGGTATGAGGCAGGAGCTAATGAATTACATATGAAAAATGTTTCCCCGTTATGTAGAGTTGTATCTTGACATTTCTTTTCCAGCAGTCTTACACGTTTTATTTCTGATCATTGGTTACCCTGTTTTGTTTATTGATTTTAAAACATCCCTGCAGGATTAAAATAATTTGCATTTCCCACGCAGTTTTATTTAGTACAAATGACTCTTAATGATATGTTTCATCATGGAGGGAACATATTGGATTTGTCGTTTAAAAACAAATTATATTTCAATATGATTCATTATGTAAACCTACTGGAAAGAAAATAGGTTTTTCCTTATTGTGGTAGGTGCTTTCTGTCATTATGTAGACACCTAGCTGTTCTCCCAGTGAGGTTAAAATATGCATGGGTTAAAAACAGAGGGCTGAATTGTAAGCTCAGCTCCTACTGTCATCAGTGCCTAGCTTGTTTTTAATGGCAGTTGAAAAAAAGAGGGCAACAAAAAGAGTCCTGTGTGTTCCCATATCTGGGGATTTTAGGTAAAATGTTAGTGGACCTTCCTGTGTCTGAATCAAACGGCCGTTCATGAGTTTGGCCCAGAATCTCACTAATCAGCTCAGAAAGTCAGCTGTACAGAAGCTGGTTTACAGGATGGAGATCAAAGTCTTGCCTGCAAGTGTTTTGCTCTTCTTCAAGGCTTGCTTTACTTCCAAAATCACAACTTTGAAGCAAGAACAAGTTCATTTAAACTCTTGAGTTACACGCAAAGGGACAGTGGATTTGAAATACAGTGTCTTACTGGGCAGTAGAAAGCCTTAGGTGTACAACACCTGGACTGAAAAGATTTGCAGTGTGCACAATATTCAGTACAGTATTGTGCAGCGCAACTGAGGACGTGCAGAAAGCAGGTTTTAGGTATGTTTTAGCATTATTTAAGTATGATTCCCCATACCTTTTATATATTCCCCATACTTATATGATTGGCGAATATTCCTTTTTTTTTTTAAAAATATATTAAGCTCCGTGAATCAGGTTTTCAAAAAGATCAAGATGATTCCGTTCTCATCTGCAAAATGCAGTGGATTGTGCCCAGGTGTGATCCAGATCTACTTGTTGTAGAACTGTGGAACAGAGTTATTAGCAAAACCAATAGCTCACACATATCGATTGACTTTTTGCAGCATAATCTGTGTTTAAATATCTGTGTACATCTGCTGCGTAACCTCTTCCTGCCTAATAGAAACTGTATCCAAATCATTCTCCACGTACTAAAGAACAGCCTGTCGTGTAAATGAATGAATTACTGGCAACAAACGGGCCCTGTCATTTACTAGGAACGTTAATTACTCCATTAATAATGACTTAGTATAAATCTTTTTTCAAAGGCATATTGGGCAATGTAATTCATTAATTTCATTTGAGGTTTCAACCATGTGTGCTAATTGAATTATATATATTTTGGCATAGCAGAATTTCCATTATGTTTGCATTCCATTTAGTTCTCATCTGTCTTTCCCCAAAAACCTGAAACCTTGCCATTAAGGGTGCTCCTTTGAAGCTGAATAGTGAGGTATATTAAAATATATGTTACTGTGCAGAATGAACTATGTTAGGATGGAAAAAAAAATCTAATTTTTCCATACTGTAATTTTGAAATTATAGGTAGTTTTCCTCTAAAGCACTGCATATTTAGCCTCTTTTTTTTCATTGTGAAGGAGCTAATTAAATGATAAATCGAAGTCCACGTTTACTTTGAAATTAGTTTAATTTCTTACTTTCTCTCTTCCCTCTTTCTCTTCATACTTTTGTCATAACTTCCTCTTTGGAAATTTTGCTTCCTTTACTAAGATTTTTCTTTTAAACAGAACCTTTAAATGTGTAATAAATAATCAAAATCCATAAAAATGCACCACTAACATGTTACAGAGTGTTTGTTGTAGGTATTAATCCTGTAAAGTACTTTTCCCCCAAGTTAATGAACTGGACATTGAGGGAAAAAAAGGGTTTAGAATGCAGTTTAAGTTTCAATAAATGAAAACAATTTCTAATATTAAAAAGAATATTTCTTCTTGGAATATTCTGCTTGACAAAGAAGTCTTCACTGTCTCTATCTCCCATTTTATGCAAATATATCTTACCTAGAAATGTTTAAAAGTTAAACTACTGTGCAATTATATGTTCAGGGAAATAGAGCTGTCAGTGGGAGAACAATAGAAGCGCTCAATTCAACTGAATATATTTGCTAGCCTGCTTTCAGGTATGTCCTTAGATTGAACAAATTGCAATCCAGACCCCTTGATCGAATCAAGAAGGTGGCACACTCTCAAGTGCAAACTGGTTGGTGAGGCAGGATCCTGTTCCCCTTGAAGCGTTGTTTTAGTCTGAGAGTGAAAAACAACCACGTTGCCTCAAGCCCGACTCTGCAGGCTGGGCCGAACCTTCCGTGCCGTGTACTTGTTTTAGGGCTTGAAGGGCCTCGCCTGGGCAGGTCCAGTTTCTGGACATGCTGAGCCACACGCAGGAGCTCGCAGTGCCTGCAATTAAGCCGGTTTCTTCATTTCTTCAACCTTCAGCAACCTTCGATTGCTTCCTGTCCCACTCGCACACAGAGACCGTGCAAATGCCTTTTAGGTGTCATTGCTACCTGTTCTATCATTAAATTGGAAGGCCATGGCATTGGTTTCATCTATGTGATTAACACCCAGCAACTGGTCTTTGTGCTATGAAAGTATTCCTGATTAAAGTTTATACCTAGTCTACAGTTTCGTGGGTTTATGTTTTACTTTCTTTCTGATATCTTAACTCTCAGTGGAATTTTGTTACTGATTTTGAATTGAGACTAGGATTTTTATTTTTCCCCCCTTTTATTCCAATTTTTACAAAATTCCTTTTTGAGGCTCCCTTTATTTACTTAGCTGTCTATTAGATGGAGGTTCAGAAGTACATGATCCACATTAATGGACTGCAGATTTTTGGGTCAAGCATCTTTTTGTTTTACATGTATTGTTTGTCTTTCCAGTTGACATCCCATAAGGGGTCTAAGGAAACCAGGTAATTAGGAAAGATTTTATCTTACTAGAAAGCCTTCTGTGACTTCAGAGATTCCCATAGCACAGCAGGCGAGGCAAAGATAAACTGAGGAGCCCAGCGGGGGCTGGAGTACTTTTGCTGTGAGGACAGGCTGAGAGAGTTGGAGTTGTTCTGCCTGGGGAAGAGAAAGTTCCAAGGAGATCTTATGGCAGCCTTCCAGTATCCGAAGGGGGCTTACAAGAAATCTTGGGAGGGACTTTTTAGAGAGGCATGTAGTGATAGAATGAGGAGGAATGGCTTTAAACTGAAGGGGGGAAGATTTAGACTAGACATTAGGAAGAAGTTCTTCACCGTGAGGGTGTGGAGGCCCTGGCCCAGGTTGCCTGGGGAAGCTGTGGACGCCTCATCCCTGGAGGGGTTCAAGGCCGGGTTGGATGGGGTTTTGAGGAGCCTAGACAGGGCGGTTTGAATGGGAAGGTCCCTTTCACGTAAACCATTCTACCAAAAAAACCCAACCCCGCCCCCACAAAAAGCATCTGATCTGAAATAGTAAGCAAACAACAGTTTTAAAATGCAGTTCTGATGGCAGAAATTTGGATAAAATTCACTGTTTAAGGAGTGGCTTCATTTAATTTTAAGTCGTTGATGCTGGTTTTTACTTCCTGTTCTGCAAAATATTGCTTATGGTCTTTTATGGGGAATTGGTGTGGATAAATGCATTTAAACCTGCAAACTGTTCACTAGGAAAGCTCAGAGAGAACCAGATAATAAATACTGCTATAAGCAGATATCTGTTCTGAAAAATGAATCCAAGGTAGCTGGAGTGATAAGATGTATTTGCTGCTGGTTTAACTACATTTAGAGCAGAGTATTGAATCATTCTTTGAAGAAGATGATTCTGATCTATCCAAAGAAAAACTCTATATCGAGAGTTCATTCTTTCATGGGTAATATTGAAGAGGACATTAAACCCACACTAGCTAGAAGCTGAAAGTTGATTGAAAAGAAATCTTAAGAGGGATGTTCTTTCCTAGGGATGTGGTGGGTTTTTTTCCTTGGAAGATCTGCACCTACATGTAGTCAAGAGTCAGCTGCCTGTGTACTAGAAATCTGGCTTCTTAATGATGTTCCTACTTTAGGACCTATTTGGTGGCTGTTCTGAGATAGAAAACTAGGCTGACAGAGCGTCCTGTGAAGCAGTTTTCTTGAGTCATTGCAATGCATCCTGCCAATAATTGCTTGAAAATCTAGGAGGAAATATTTCTCTGGTCTACAGGTCTATAATCACCAGAGACTGTTAGTTGACAGAGCAGATATTTTCATGGCCATCCATCCTGTGAATTCAGTAGTGGGCTGTTAGACATGAACAGTTTTCATTCTTTTCATAGCAAGTCCTAAAAAAACAGAAGGGGGGTGAGGGAAGGTGTTCGAAAGAGCACCAAAACACTCTGTAAAACAGTGTCATATCACTTATGATGACTGACAACATCTTATCTCCATAGTACATTTTGACTATGAACGTTATGCATGCTTTAATATTTTTTCTTTCTACATTCACATGTCCTTTTTTTAGGGGATAAAAAACCACCTATCGTTTTCATTTTGAGAGCCATAATGTGCTTGAGTTCTTATTTTGAGCAGGATAGACTTGTTGAAGGAGAAAATGAGTTATACGAGTTTTTCAGCTGCAACTGCTTTATATTCAATGTGGTTTTTATCTCGTTTTGTTTCACTTTTGTCAGCTAAAGCAGATTGAAAACTAATGATGAGGTCCAGCTGCTAAGTTAATGCTGACCCAGAACCAACTCATTTTGCAGTAGGCAAGTAAATTCCTCTTTAATCCTATTCAGTAGTTTTGGTATGAGACATTGTTTCTAGTCAGTTCAGACAGAGCTCTGTGGTTTGAATATGAAATACTGGAAGAAGTCAGGCTCTTTGAAGATTCAGCTATATCCTCAATTAAACTACATTACCCTGTTATTTGTATTTAATGCTTTTAAATCGGCTACCACAAAACCTGTTGTGGAAAGAAAGCTTCACAAGGTTATAAACAACAGAAGAGGGACTTGAATAATTTAGGCAAGCTGCATGAAATAATAGGATGCCGCGCACTGCGTGTGATCAGCCACTCCAGTCCTTCTTGTCAGTCTTTTGCTCCTTTGCCTGACATTAGAGAAAGGAGTGGCAGATATGGAAAACTAGGTGGCTGGAGCAGAGAGGAATGAGCTGACAAATCAAACATCATATCAAAAGAACTACCAAAAACAACAAAATCAAGGTATGACTGCTTTATCTATCATATGAAGAATCTGAGACTGAGTAGGTCTGGTGGGAGTGGTTAGTTTTCCCTTCCCTCTGTATTTTTAAACTACTTTTCTGATCCGTTTTGTCATTTTGAGAGCTCTTGTTTGCTGGGGATTTTTTGTTTTTAAGAAAGGAAGGAAGTTCCTTATTAAAACTTTACTTTCTAAGAGAGAGTGAGGTTGCCAGGTCACCAAAATTGTCCTCTCACCCAGAGGAGAGAATAGTATGTCTGTATGATTAGTATCTTTCTTAGGAACAATCTTTTGTGTGCTCCCAGTCTTCCCGTATGACAACAGACCCTTTCATGTGGGCCCTAAGAAAGGTAGCACTGTTTAAAGACTTGGGGATTCGTTCTGGCATCTTAGATCTCAGTGAATGCTCCGACTGCAGCCATCGCACAAAAAAATAACCTGAAGTATTGTGTTCGGCAGTAAACGTGACAGTGAGTAGTCCAAAAGGCTTTAGTTTATATATTTTCACAATGTTCGCCTTTATGGAAAGTTATTAGAAGAATTTTAAACATATCAGAATTGAAAAATGTCATGCAGGGGAGCACTGAGAACTTGTATTGCAGTTCTCAGGTCTGTGTGACACTGAAGAAACTTTAGATTGGAGCAGGAAATCAAATAGAAGTCTCTGCTCATGGGCAGCACGTGCTCTCCGCGCCAGAGGGTGTACCGGCTAAGCTTGTTGAGCATGTCCAAATACTGATTTCCTCAGAAGGTGAAAACTCAGTCAAATTTGGATAGCACAGTCCACCATCTCATTTTAAAACCTCTGTGGGCGGTAAACAGAACCCATTAAACAGGAGGTGGGCTGGCGCTGCAGAACTGCTGTTATCAGAGCTTGTGAGTCTCTGTGACACCAATCTAAGTCTGGGGATGTTTTGAAGAGGAAAGTGCATTAAAAGTCATGGCAGGGAAACTGAGATCAGACAATAACAATACACAAAAACCAAAGAGGATCTGGGACCTATTGTTATAAATAGGAACTTTCGTGTGACTTGAAGCATGAGCAGCATAATCCATTTCACCTTCAATCATACTGTTATTGCTGCAAGTTGAAACATTAGCAAAATTACTGTTTAAGAAATACACTGGCTATAACAGAGATTTTTATCATCAACATAGATACTTCTTTAAAAGTATTTTAAAGGAAAGTCAGTGGATGAATAATGACATTGTAAAACTGGATGTAGCTCCCAGTGTTTTATTGTGCCTTAAGAATTTCATTTCAAATTATGTCTAAGTTAGCATGTAAAAAGTTTCTTTTCCTGAATTAAAACATTTAAAATTTGAAACTTCAATCTGGGGAAAGAATTGCTGTTCTTAAAGATTTTGCAGATCAGATGCCGATGTCTGTAATAAAGATTTGCCCAATACTTTTGCCTTTCACGGTTTTTGCAGTGTTTTTTGACTGTCTCATGGCAAGAGGTTCTTGGTGTTGCTCAAGAGGGAAGAGTCCAGATTCCTAGAGTTCTGGGCAGGGTCCACGCTGTAGCCTGAGCAGGCCCTACAGCTACGTTGCATGCAGGGTCAGAACTCCCAGTCTGTTCCTCAGTTCCTCGGTGACAGTGGTCCCAAATGGCTGTGTTGTGTTTGGAAAGGAGGAGCTACACATACCCACATACCCCAGGTGTTTTATGGAGTCATGAAAGCATTTGGGGGTTGGCTTGGTTTGTTGTTTTTTTTTAAATGTATGTATGTGTGTGGATAAATATAGAGAGAGGAACTTCTGTGCTTCTGTATTCAGGAAATCATGACATGCATGGAATAAATTGTACAATTACTACCTTTGTATATTCCTGACAGATTGGTAAAACTAGTTTGCTGGCTCTGGCTCTCTTCCCTAGCTGTTTCTTTTTCTTGCCTTAAAAATGGGCTTGATGATAAGCTGCATATGTGTCTTGTTCCCTAATTTCTCCTACGTAGATGCTTTCGAAGAGATAGGTGTTTCTAATATTGCTAAATTCTGGTATTTATCTTGCGCAAGGTAGGACCGGGACCAAAAACTACAGGTTTCTTTAGTTCCATGAGGGTTTGACAAATCTGGATTAGTCACTGGTTTTCTCTGCTTCTAGTCTCTTGTGGCCTCTTGCCTCAGTTGAACCTGACTGTGCTTGGCTCTGTTGAACCTGTCTTGGGGCAGAACACCACAAATTAATTATTCTGAGGTTACAAGCTCAATCTTGGTTTAGAATATGAGTCTTTGTGATCACTGGTCATGTTAGGGCTGTGATCTATAGCAGGAGGATGCTATCCCTGCCCTTTTCTTCACCAGCCACCTGCTGACAACTAACTTCTCTGTTCTTAGGGTAGGGATTTTCAACAATTCACTGTCATCTTGGGTTTAGATCTCAGCATGGGTGTTGGGGTTTTGCTAACCCTGGATGGACTTGGAGAGCTCCTTGATAACCTATCCACTAGTCACCCAAAGACCACTCGGGTTATTCTTGGAGGGGCTTACTTTCAGCGTTATTTTGCTCCTTGCTTTGCTTCATGCAGCACTATTCTTTCTGACGCAATTCCATGTAGATAGAATGCTTTTAAAAGAGATGGAGTGGGGAACTCATGTTGTTCATTTATAAGAAGTCTTTGCCTCCAATCTGGGAGAACATTTTTTAGTATAGAGCACAGAAAGCCACTTGAAAATATTTATGGGTTTTTTTAAGGCCTTTTTAAGTAGAGAATTTAAAATACATGGAGTATCTCAGAACGATTTTTGCCAGCACTTATATGTCTACTTTAACTCTTGTTTATCATCCTGCCAGCAATGCCACTCAGTAGCAAAACCCAAACGTGAGGATGATTTTGACTAAATGTTTTCAATGTTGTAACAGAACACAGGCTGCGCTGCTGCCATTGTCTTCATGGAGCTTCCTCTCTGGAGAACAAAGAATTATTGTAAGAATGCATAATGGTTTTCCTCACTCAATCTGTGTAATCGTAGAATTGCCTGATTGGAAAAGACCTCTCAAATTATCATGTCCAACCATCCCCGTCCACTGCTAAGCCACGTCCCTGAGCACTTCATCTACCCATCTTTTAAACCCCCACCCAGGGATGGGGACTCCACCACCTCCCTGGGCAGCCTCTGCCAGTGCCCAATAACACTTTCAATGAAGAAATTCTTCCTGATGTCTAGTTCAAATCTCCCCTGGCACTATTGGAGGCCATATTCTGTCATCATTTTTGTAGGAAGCTGAACTTTGTGCACATGATTTTAAATTAGTGCTTCCATGGTTTTAAATACAGAATTACCTAAAGAATTTACTTTTGTTTTAATTGTGATTTTTGACTTTTGAACTAAGGCAAAATGATCTCTTATTCCTCGATAGCATAGTCTGTCAAAGATCTCCCCAAAGTTCCTATCGAAGGAGTGCTGTGGTTGTGGTTTAATATAGTCTCTTCCATGACCATATTTCGCTTCTGTTTTCAGACTGAGAAAATAAAATTTAGGGGATGCACTGTGGATACGGGGTAGAAATACCTATATATTCCTGTGTCATGCCAACAGAATCACTTCTTGGGAGTGGTTGTATCTTTTACTTATAGGTCAAAGTACTGGTGACTGATCAGTGATAAAACTTAACTCTTAAAATATACTTTTGATGCCTCCATTCATTTTGCACAGTGAGACTTTTGTGTGGTTGTTGCTCACATTAAAAAAAGAAAGCATTAATGTTCTGAAATTTCTGCTTTAAAAAGCCTCATTTGCAGCTGTTACTGGGGACTGTTGGGCTTATTTTGTTCCCTTACTGCTGTAAAAATAGGAAACAGTTTTTTGAGGTCAGTGGAGCAATGCTATGAATAAACTGAGAGATCTGGTTCATCATTAAAACCAAAAGCAACCAGTCATGATGAGTCTGTTACCAGATTGCTCTGTACCTGGAATATAAAGTAGAGAATCAGAAACAACAAGGGACCTTCTGAAATTATGGACTGGAGCAGAGGGGCATTCGTGTAAGCAGCCTGGGTGAGCTATGCTCACACATTTATTCCACTGTGGAAAGTAAACCATAAGAAGCCATTTCAAGACCTACTAAGCCTGGCACATATGTACTCAGAGTCACTGACTTACCTGATGTTGATGAGCAGATACCATTGGTTCATCTGCTTTTGAGCTAGGAGGTTTTTGTATGTTTGGTTTTTAATTGCTCGTGTTTCCCCCTGGTCTCTGCAGGGCACGCGTGTGCACACACGCTCTGCTGAGCATTCTCAGAATTCGGATGGAGAAGGAGCTGCTACATCACCTGAAATGTGTCAAATGGATTGCTTGCAGATATCCTCCTGCATGCTTATACCAATGCCACAGCTGGGAAGCATTTCTACCCCATTTATCCAATGTGGTTTGTAGATGTAAACGTTGACATACTTGATAATTCAAAAAATCACAACTTGTCAAAAATGATAAGTGCTTTAATAATTTTCCTTTCATTATCATCTCATTTATCAGACTTATAATATTCAAGATTCTTCAAGGGTTACTTATCTGTGTATCTCTGTATAATTATGGCTGTTTAAGTAGTTGGAATCTGCTAAGTGAGCTATCATTGTATCTGGATAAGTAATTTTGACAGTCATAATGTACTGATTATCTAACAAAAGGTGGAGGATGGCGAGAGTTGTTGCTGGGTTTTTTGCTAGTTGAGGCTGCCTATTTTTCATTAACTGCAAAACTGGTGTTAATGTAATTTGGAGTATGGGAAGAACTTAAGTAAGACTTACCTGCTTGAGAGTGCCACATTTCTCTGGATTCATTCCGATTTACAGGATAACACCCTGCCCAGAGCCCTGTGAAGCAGCCAGGAAAGCACCTGGGTGTGCAAGTGGGTTTGGTCCAGGTTACCCCCAGGTGTTTGCTGGGCTTTGTGGAACTGATTGTGTGCATCTTTGTCCTGCTGACAAAAGCCCTGGCACAAGCAAGACTACTTCCCTGCACTATTTAATTTCTAGGTGTTGTCTTCCTTGGCTGGGTGGAACCAAGATGCTGTTGTAATGGGGTTTTGTGCTGTTCTCCTTGCCTGTTCATGTTGATAGAAGGACCTTGGAAAGGCTCCTGAGAGACAGAAGTCACTGAGTGGGTGAGACCAGGGACAGATTTCCCATAGGAACTGCAGTTTAAATTGCGTATTTTGAAAATAATAAAAAAAAGCCTAAATTGCATGCAGAGCTGTGCCTGAAGGGAAATGTAGCTGAGTTCTTGAAGTGCACTGTTTGTCTCTTATTGTGTTTCGTTATTTTCCTCAGTTTGCAACCAGATCATAAGCTGTTTCCGTTATATGTATATACTCAGCCCAGTCTTACAGAGACAAAATGTTTTCTTAAGACATAATAGGAATAAGGATTCCTTGGGTTCTCAACAAGTGTTTGAGCCCTCTGCCTTCAAACGATGCCCTTAAAAATATTGTACAGTCGCGTTATTTTGCTCAAGTATGATTATGATAGATGGCTTGGTCTTTAGGCTGTACAACCACCTGCAGTTCCTAGGGAAGTCCAGAGGATCAGCATTTACTCAATATATCTGGAAAGGAGGCTTTTAGTAAACAAGTCTGTTAATTACGTGCAAGAAGCAACATGACCCAGTTCACTCTGTTTTAGTTATCTACTGCTGGGCTAATATGAGAGGAAACTGTAAATGGTTGTGTATGTCATGAGAACAAGCAGGTATGACTTTTGAGTAAAGAAAACAAACCAGTACAGATAACACTGCCATTACTGGTCATTTCTAGAAGACAACTTTGCACTGTATTCGCAGAGAGAAAATACCAGTTTTTAAATGCAGTCAGAACGTTAGGGCAATGGAAAGGCATTTCATGGCAGCGCTAGCAGAGAAGCTGTTTGCGGCAAGTTCCCTGACAAGCAGTTAGTCAATTCTGCCTTCCAGAAAACCATTTGTCACCCAGAAATTCAAGTCGGTAAACGTCTCTTCTAAAAACTGTGCCGACACAGCGTTTGCTTCCCAGGGCTAGAGCCAAGTATTTACAGAAGCAGCACTGCCACAGCCCGCCACATTCTGTTTGTCCAGTCGTGGTGGTGTAAGTACGGATACCACTAAACAGCATCCAGTGTAAACCACCAAAATGGCTTGGAATCAACTTTCCGTCTTGATGAAGTACTTCAGGTTTCCTACTAGGTATATTCAAATTAATATTATAATTTACTTCAGAAAATGCAGATATAATTTGTTTCTTTACATTTGAGAGGCAGTTAAATAGAAACTATATAGATATTTATTTGTGCTTTCTAAATTGCTGAAATGATTTAGTGTTGTGCAATTTTCATGGCATTACATTTTTATTGCTTTATGTTACACATGTTGAGTTTTAATAGTTGCATCCTTCATTCCATTAATTACAAATTAAATATTAAATTGCACTGAAAGTTCAGTCATAGCTCCTAAAGCGTAAAAAATAAGCTTTGGCCTTCACTTTCTAGAATTAAAGGGGGGATGGAATACAGACTAAGTAGAAAAATAATAATCTGTTCTCTCAGCAAGATCTGCATTATTATACATAACAGCATCTGGTTATCTGTGAGAGCTGTGTTCATTCCTGTACAAGGGTTAGTTTTATTGTGCTTTGGTTAATCAAGGATAATTTAGCTTCTAGTAATTATAGTTTTTACCTGTACTCAGCAAGGGATTGCCTTTTGCCATTGAAATCAATGTAAATTTTGTACATAATCATTAAGATCTAGGTTGTATATTTAACTGAAGCTCTATTTTTATGGTAGTTGTCTTGTTTTTTTCTTTAATGTAATATTTCATTTGTTCAAAAAACCGATTCAGAAATGTCCTTGGGTGTTCACATTATAAAACATGTCAAAGGTTTGCAGTGCATAGACTTATGTCTATAAATTAATTCATATCTCTCAAACCTCGCACAGAAATTTTAACTCTTAGAGAGGCAAAGTATGCAAAAGAAACAAAAGATTTTAAGTAATTTGGAGGAATGGATAATAAATCCAGAAATATTTAAATGCAGAGATGAAACTGAGCTATGTGCCCATGGGGCAGTTGGCTCCATGCTGAAATCAGTTAGAACCTTGCTGCTGAATTCAGTCCGGGTTCTATCATTGTGTCCATTTTCAGTCATTCAAGGAGGGAGCTGGCCTCTTCTCCCAAGTGACAGGGGACAGGACGAGAGGGAATGGCCTCAAGCGCCGCCAGGGAAGATTTAGGCTTGAGATTAGGAAGAAATTCTTCACGGAGAGGGTGGTTAGGCACTGGAACAGGCTGCCCGGGGAGGTGGTTGAGTCACCGTCCCTGGAGGTGTTTAAGGTGAGGGTGGATGAGGTGCTTAGGAGCATGATTTAGGGATTGGTGGGAATGGTTGGACTCGACGATCCAGTGGGTCTCTTCCAACCTGGTCATTCTGTGATTCTGTGATAAAGGTATGGTAGGAATTAAACTATACAGAAAAAAAATAAAAGAGGAGATTGTAAGACTTGGAGGAGTAGGGTAAGGTGAAACTATTTTTTTAGAAGTCATAATAGTAATTCAGTGTCCACACAAACTAGAGCACAAATGATCTTCTAGGGCAGTCTGCATTTACCGTTTCTTTTGATGAATTTGTTATCTTCACTGTGTGACTTCCATGTTGATAAAAGGCCAGATGGTATAATTTTGACTGGTATTTTTCATTTGTGACGATGCTTTGTAGCAGAATCATTTGTGTCCAAAGTAACTCATCACGTCTAGAGATCCAGGCCAAGTTATGACTTTACACTTGGAGCGGAATATTTCAGATTATTTAAGGACGCACAAGTGGAAGTAAAACTAAATGAAAAAATGCAGTGATCAGGAGAAACCATATGGTACTCTTGTAACAATTAAACTCAGTGCTCTACTTTACTCCACATCTGCAGGATACACAGATTAAACCCTTGTGCCCAGGCTGCATGCCAAGAGTGGATTAGTGTTCCTAAGCTTTTTATTTAATCTGCTTCTGTGAGAAGAGGCCATAGCAAACAGCTGAGTGAAAACTTGGGATGGGTAGGCAATTTGCCCCTTTCCTCACCTCTCCCTAACGCATGTTTTTATGGGCATAAGGTGAAACGATCCGGAGATACCTAACACGCCTCTGACATATTTTACTCTGTGTGTTAACAAGAGTTCAGAGATCAATTAAAAGATCTAACCTGCATAATTTCCCTTTTTTCTCATTTCATAGGCTGCCAGTGCTCTGAAAATTCCATGCTTATCCAAAGGTATTTTGTGTTGAACCTCTCTAATGCCCATAATCACAAACCTGGCATGTCTGCATACAAGCTTTCTCATATAAATTCCCTTTCTTTGTCCTTTAAAAGGAAAATGCAAAAATCGCAGGAGGAGCTTGCAGTGTCTTTGTACGCAGACATCTGGAGTGCTCTCACTCCAGGCTTCCTAGCCACGAGACTGGCACGTGGGCAGCTGTTTCCTCCTGCTCACGGCACTGCTCGGTTTCTAGCTTCGAGTGGCTGGCACCCAGCTGTCTTCAGACTCCTGTTTGCACATCGCCTCAAATGGCCACTCATCGCTCTAGGGCGGTTCCGTAAGTGCTTTCTAGAGGCGTGATGTTATCACCCACCTAATCTTTCAAATTACAAATCTGAGAAAATAAGAGGGTGAATGGCTACCTTAAGGTCTTGGTGTGGTTGAAGAAGGCCACCGGTCTATTGATAACAACCAGCAATCCTTTGTCTGCCTCACTCCTCTCTAAAGCCCAGTCGTCATTTCTGTTTTGGAACTGTTTGGGATATATTTGGAACTATTTTCTTGTTGCTATTTTTGAAAGACAGGCCCAGCTCCTAGTGCTTGCCTCTCATTCAATTTATGTGGTCAAGTCCACTGCTTGTGTTTTGTCCTCGCCAGTCCAGACTTCCCAGTATAGTTCTCAAGTTGAAGCTGACTCTTGACTTTGAGTAAAAATGAACTGATCATTTGCTGTGTGCTTTGAATTAGTCAGCTGTACCTCAAAACAATACATTTTAAATTATTCAGGGGAATGATTTTAATAAATGTGACATTTTCTAAGCTTTATCTCAGAAATTGTCTGCCTTGATATAGGGCCCCAGGGAAAGTAGTTTAATTAAAAAGTAAGTTTTTCTCTCAGTCTGCTGAGTCCTCAATAGACTAAACAGGTGCTGATTTTCTAATCAGAATGTGACATGGTGGTGTTCATTTTCTTATTTATCTCTCTATATCTCACAAGAGAGACAGGTCTAGCAAGGCACGTTGGTCCACCTACTGCAGAAAATATTTGTGCTAAGTTTGCTTACCAGAGGACAGGAATTCTGTAAGCAGTGCCTGTTTGCTAGCCAACATTCCTGATCCTGGCTCTTCATTTAATTTGAAATTCTAGTTGCACTATGTGTCATTAGCTACTTTTACGTATTTTATTAGCATTTATCCTTTAGCAGCTCAGCAATACCTAGTGGCTAGAAATTATTGCAAGTATGGTAATAATGTTTTTAATCTTGCATGCAGAGGTCTCCTCTAAAAATAGGTTTACTTTTTTCAAAGGGTATCCGTAGTCAAATGGGTCAGTGCCTCGCTCGGCAAGTTCTTTCCTATTTTTCTCAGTGCATTCCTCACTAACGAGAGATGAAATAGCTTCATGATCCATCTTTCAGATATTGAATTAGGGCAGTAGTAGCTTCTGTGTTTACTGAAAGATGAAGCCAAGTTCCGTTCCATCTGCTGTGGCAGCAGGAAATTATAATCACCGACTGCAAATGTTGCAGCTTCAAGCGAGCGCTCATCAAAGGGTGCAGGTAGCGTGTGGGGAGAGGACAACCTGTCCGCGTGTTTGTTATTGACACTTGTGAAAAGCAGATCAGAAAATGACCCAATTGGGAATCAAATAATTATGGTCCACTGAGGTCCTAGAGGATAAGTTCCTTTTATTAATGTGGGTTTTTTTCAGGTTTAACTGCGCAGTTTCAGACTTATTTTTCAAATTGTTCAATGTAATGTGGTGTTCTAAAAAAAACAGCAGGGCCATATTTCTCAGTAAAGATCACTAAACTGTGATCGGAGACTGCTCTGCCTTACAGCATTCTAACAAAATCAGACAGCTGTTTGTGTGTGTTGAGTGTGTCTGTGCAATACGCAGATGTACTGCTGGATCCGCAGGACTCCTGCAAACCAGAGACACGAGGTTAACAGCAGCTTTCCATGGCTGCGGGTGGGCACGGAGTTCCATGATGATAATACTGTGCTTTTTTGGTACTGTTTCTAACATCATATCTTCTTGCTTTCTTTCTGTCTTGCATCTTGCAGACTTTGGGAAGAAGAAAAGATTAAGAAATGCTTGAGGTTATTATGTTAATTTTATATGTGTGTGTTTGATAGGAGGAACTAATGACAATATTGTATACTCCTGTGCTTTTAGAATGGAGAGTGTTCAAAACTGCTTAATCATTATTTAACTAAGCACAAACTCTTGTCTCCTTCTTAGGTATTTTTCTGATTCTCCTCAGTGTTTATTGCAGTCTTCAAATGAACATATATCAGTTCTCTATAATTTAAGCTGCAGCGCAAGGATCTCTTGTGCAGATCTGAGTGCACAAGTGATGTTTTATGCATCTAAGCAGTGATGGTCTAATTTCCAACAGAGCAATGTCATCATATATGTCACTATAACCAGAGCATGTCCGTAAAAATTACACTTTTTAAACAAGTTTATTTAAACAAGATTATAGATTAGGGTTTTCGGTTCCATCGTTGAGTGCCTTCATGACTCAGAGTGATTTTTATGGGAAACTTCTTGTGGAGCCAGGAATAAACCCAGATGTGGCTGCTGCTTATATGCTACCCACAGAACTGCCTTTTCATTTGGAGCAATTGATCCCTGCTTCAGTGGAAGAATGAAGTCTGGTTCCTTGGTGTGAGCTTATGGCAGCAATGAATCACTTGAAGTGCAAGTGCAGTTTCCTGCACTTTCCAGTTTCAGATCCATAGGAATAGAACAAGAAGGGTAGCAGTAGATTTATGCTCTTGTTTTGTTGCCCATAAAACTAGATATGAGGAAATAATAACTTTTATATTTTATTAAGGTATGAATACCTCCTTCAGCTGATTTCAGTATTACTTCCTGGATTTTAGTATTTCAATATGAGTCTAATAGCGTTGATTTCAATGGGCTAGAAAAGCATATACAGTAGTTATTGCCTTAATGTTTTTCTATCCTAAGAAATATTTTACATCTCTAATTATTATTTTCCCTTCTTTCCCCAAACAACCACTCTTCTCTCCCTCAAAATGTAACCTTTGATGTTCTGTAATTGTAATTGGAGACGCTTGAAAGGTTGGCAGCTCTGCACTGCAGGAGATGTTTGCAGGATTCCAGCAGAGAGACTTATATACAGTTGTTATCCTGAAAGGCTGGATTAAAAAAATCCAAGAGTAACAACAAACAAACTTATTGAAAAACCCAACATTGACTGGCAAACATAGCAGATCTGTGCTGCATTTCTGAGAAAACAGACATCAAGTTGAATGGTAGTCCTGACTGCATTGGTTATTTGCAGATTTCCATCCAACTGCCAACAGAGACCTCTGGTGATCAGCGTGAAGACGGACTTTGTTACAGCTGGTACAGCTCTGTTACCATTTTCATTTCCTATACAGTCATTGAAGTACCTTTTTGCAAGCATTACAATACATTTTCACTTTCCAGCAATGTTAACTCATTTCTTTGGAAACATCCTCTTGTGAAAATATTCTTACCTAGTTTTTAAAAGCATATACAGTTGTTTTCATGTAAGTAGGTTGCTGTAGCCAGAACCTGGAAGTCTGTGTGGGTTTTTTGCAGTGTCTTTACAAATATCTCCCCATATCCGTTCAGCTGTCATTACTTTATCTTTGCCAAATGGGGATATAAAAGATAAAATTAGAGTTATATATAAAGCTGGAGTGTCTAGCGTAGGAGCAGTATATAGAGACTTCTAACTCATTAGAACATGTGCTGCTTCTGTGACTGCTGTGCATCAGGACCCTGTTTGGAGAGGAGAAAGTGATAACTGTTTAAGTCTGGAAGAACTTTATTTCTGTTTTTTAAGAATAGTGGGCTTGGAAGTCTGCAAATGCTGTGTTGTTTACAATCAAACAGCAGATCAATAAAATAATAAACACAACAGACTGAAGTTACGATTTCTCTTGCTGGATTGCGCGTCTGAGGGAAACTGTTATTGAGACACTGTGAAGGCCACTGTTGCAGAACACAACAAATAGTATTTTTCCATTAGACTTCCCACATTTACACTGTTATTTTATTATTCAAATAAAATAGCATAAAGATCATCATTTTGAATGAATGTTTCAGTTTGTAGTTGCAGGGAAATTAGGATCATTATTTTCCAGAGGTGTTTGTGACAATGATTCGGATATGGACTCGGTGATCACTGGCCACTACCAAAGCTTGAACTTCAGCCTCCTCTTCATCTTATGCTTTCATTCCAGTGCAGCAGTTCGTAAACATTGCAGAGCCTGCTTTTATGCGTGTGCAAAGTAACAGTCTTTGTCAGAGTCTAATTCTCAGGACAAGGTCTGTTCTTCCATCTGTAGCCCAAATATTTGGGCTCATTGACGATGAACAAAAAAGATTTTGGAAGAGAGCATGTCTTGTGTCTCTCTTGAGAAACCCCACTGCCCTTTCATACCACTGAGTGAAGGGTTGAGGCAAGCAAATGTCTAAGCAACTATTTAGTTTATTTTCCTTGTGCCTCATAATGGCTAAAATAAGTTTGCTGATCCTGTGAAGACATTCATAGGATTGATTAGAATTGTTGAGCATTGGATTCATCTACCTATATGTCAATGTATATAGTACCCATAGGGAAACCTGTGTTGTGGTAATTGAGAGAATAACATAAAAAGCCTGTATTTAATACTATACGTGTACCTAATCCCCACCCTCACCACGCATGGAGCCTTCCCCTGCTTTCTTTTTCACATGCAATAGTAAGAATGAACTCCAGGACTTTTATGAAGTCACTGTCTCCTCTCTTCTCTAAAAATAAACAATATATTCTAATAGAAAAAGGAGAGAGGAACCAGGTTCGAATTATAGGTCGCAGATTCAGTGTTAATTTAGGATTTGGCAGTTGACTTGGGTATGATTGGCAAGGAGATTTCCAAAAGGCTGCAGCTGTAAATTGGAAATAAATGGAGGAGGATTATGTGAGTGGGAGACAGCTTTGAATCTATAATGCATGTCCCGAGACTGACTTGCTCATAAAAGAGCATGTGTTTAATGTGTCATAAAAATATTTAAGCCACATTGGTCTTTGTATAAGTATTTTATTTTTAAAGTTGGATACTGGAGTGGCTAAAAATGAATTCACTGTGCATATCCTTGCCTTCATTATGGAGTATGAAAAACGGATCACCAGACGTTAGGGGTTTTCCCCACCTTCCGGACTCATTGTCACGAGATTCTTTTATGTTGTGTTTTGTGTCCAAACAATTTTTTTAGTCCGTGTAATGTCATCTGTTTTGTTATATTGTATTCTTGTGAGAGAAGCTATAGATCTATTGTATTTGGAGGCTGTTTGGTAGCAGTGAGTTGCTGCCAAGAAGTCATTCGTGTATGAGCACGTGAATGTGGGTGGCAGACTGAGAAGTCCAAATGGGACACTTGTCTATGTTCCTTCAGCTACGTCTGTTCCAAAGATGATGTATGCCTGGAAATAAAGCAAGGAATGTTTTGAATGTGCCCATGTTCTGCATCATTAGTTTTTCCACTGTTGAGAAACTAAACTGGAAGAATCTGAACATCTGCTACCACCTGGCAGCTCAACTGTCTCAAGGAAGGGAGCGATGGTAGTTAGAAAAGACCATCTCTAAAATACTCTCTGGTTTGCTCTCTGCTATTTTCTTTAACTAAATGCAGTCTTCTTAATTTAGCTCAGAAATAATTTAACTCAACGTTAGTGTTAGTACCATATGCAGGGAATCTCCAGGGCTTTAAGAAACCATTTAGAAATGAGAGAGGAAGAGGGAATTGTGTGGCCAGAGCTGCACTCCGTGCATCATGCTGTGTGGGCCTGTGGCTAATGGCCCTTTTGGGTGCTTTGGGGCCGATGCCTGGTCCTGTACTTCCCCCATCTATAACTGTATTTGAAATATAAACAATTGCTAACCTCTTCAGTGTCACTAGTGCATAAGACCTAGATCTCACTGGTTGTGATCATTTTATACTGTTCTTCACAGGTGAAATCTGTGCTTTTAAAATCCATGGAAAAGAAATGCCCTTTGAAGCTGTTGTGCTAAACAAGACATCTGGAGAAGGCCGTCTTCGAGCAAAAAGTCCTATTGACTGTGAGCTGCAGAAGGAGTACACATTCATCATCCAGGCTTACGACTGTGGATCAGGACCAGCTGGAACAAACTGGAAGAAATCTCACAAGTGGGTGAAAATGAGGAGAATTTTTTTTTCCCTTTGGTGTACATGTGCTGACCCATACAGGTTGTATTGAAGGGCTCCTTTTTATATTGTAGTCGGGCAGAAAGCAAGTAAAACTGAGATGAACCATTGTTACAGTAGTCCATGCACTTATTCTTTCTTTTTCCTTCTAGAAAATACTTTTCTATCTTGCCCCGTGCAGTCTGACCTGTCCTGCAATGGTTCCATTTAATGTTTGCCATAAGATCCCACCTTAAGTGGAGAAATGCATCTTGGTTTTAGCTTATTTTTCTGTTCTTGCTTTCATGTTAAAGACATTGACTAAATAGATTATCCAGGACATGGAAGCCAGCTTTTAGTTGAAACTTATAAATTCTAAATAGTTTTTTTCTCTCTCTTAATCTCATTTCAAATGTTAAGAAAAGAGAAAGCGCTGTTTTTTAGTATGTGCATGTGTATAAGCTGCAGCAGTTTTGCCTTTGCACAGTTTGTCTGTGAACTTAGCTTTTAGACAGCAAGTCTCTGAGGAATTAAAATCCTCTGGAAGAGGCAGGTATTGAAGGTTAGTAGGTAGTACTTTTTACTGTGGAGCCAAGTCCCTGCATAAGTTTAAGAGGCACAGTGGGGTTTCTTCCACCTTGTCTTTAAAGATTACGATAACTCACATGTAGATGTGAAAGTGCTGTACGAATTGTTCATTTTGCTGAGAGACATTTAAATAAATGATTAAGAATAATCATTCTTCCTTTTGCTCATCTAGGGCATGTAAAAGTGAAAAAACTAATTAACTTTATAATGCATGCCAAACATTGTCAGTATATTTAAAAAGAATGCCTATTTAGAAGGAATATCAAATAACCACCAAGTCACAGAAACAGTTTTGCTTCATATTTTTAAATGTCATGATATTTTTCCCTCACACAGCAGTAACACAGGAGTACGTTCCACTTACGGAAGATTTTGGTCTAATCCTGATCAAATGAAATCTGGCCTATCAGGACCAGACTTTGTTGCAGCTTCTTGTAGGGGTTTGTGTAATAAGCCACATGCGAAGCTGGGCTGTCTAAGGTCCTAATCTTTACTACTGGCTCTGCCATTGATCTGACCCTCTGTTACCTTGCTTATCCAACTAGGTAGCAAATTCTTAAAGTTTGTTCATTAAATACTAAGGCTTGTTACTTTTGACTCTCTACATTTTGCATATTGAATGTTGTAACTTATTAAAGCATTAGATAATTCTACTCAGCAGAACGTGAGAGGTTTATTTAATATCAAAGTACATTCATAAACTGACTGGTTTTAGGTAGCCAATATGTAAGACTACTGTGATTCTCTTTCTCTTTTGTCACTTGTTAACCCATTTGACACTGGTATCATATCATTGACCTTCTGCTGAGGTCATTTGAAGAAGCAAACAAGCTGTGACAATAGGATTTTTACCTAGTGCCCCATGAAGGTGGTAAAATTGGGCGAATGAAACATTGAGCGACAATAATATCTCTTTTAGCAGATGTTTATGTGGTACATTCAAGTGTTTAGAAAAAAAAAACTGTTAGTGATGTGTTATGATAATTTAATCTTATTTATTTTAGGGCAGTCGTCCATATCCAGGTAAAGGATGTCAATGAGTTTTCACCAACTTTCAAGGAGAGTGTCTATAAAGCCACTGTGACAGAGGGAAAGGTCTATGACAGCATCCTGCAGGTAGAAGCCGTGGATGAGGACTGTTCTCCACAGTATAGCCAGATCTGTAATTATGAGATTGTCACAACTGACATTCCTTTTGCTATTGACAGAAATGGTGAGTATGGGAAAGGAGCAACTGTCAGTTCTGGGACAGATAGCACTAATTTCTGTAGATAGTGTCATTATCTGTTGGTACTGGATGAAAACCTGGTTGCAGTTTTAACTCGAGAGTAATACTGTTATCATCTCTGAGAATGAAGGAACCATTACATTGGCAAATTCCATCCTTTTTACATAAGATTTGGTCAGAAAATGCCTCAGTCCATTCTTTTAATTGTCTCAGATCTAGTTTCCCATCCATGTGATGGCATTTCCTCATGCAGCATATAGCCCTCCCTCATAGGATTTATTCACCGGTTTATAGCTGGTCACATTCCTCTAAACTTTCTGGAGCAGAATCTAAATGTAGAATTGACAATATTCGGGATGTGTTTGTTGATTGGTAAGACTTTTGGGGTGTGGATCCACAGATGTACCCAAATGTGGTGCTTCCTAAAGCAGATCCATTACTGGATATAGAAGAAAAAAAAAACTTTGGAGAAGTAATAGCATTTTTTATGTTTGGTTTTTTGGGTTTTTTTTTTTGGGGGGAGGAGAGGTGGGTGGGCTATGTTTTGGGTTTTTTTAAATTTAATTCTTTTTCTAATGTATATAATATCGTAGGAAGGCTAATAAACCATATTAAGTTTTCCATATGCAGCAATTTTTTACCTCGGTGGCCCTGTCCATCAGCTTCCTGCTTTTCCCAGTAAAGCTCTCACCAGGGAAAAGCACAGAGCTTGACACTGAGTTCAGGAGAGGTGACTGGGCTGCGTTAACAACGTGTGGAAGATCCTCCCTCCCAGTCTCTACCCACTTCGGACAATACAAAGTAGTAGCTCTGTCTTTCAAGTACTTCAGCAGTCTCCTATTGGCATCACTGTATAAATAGTAGTCCTTGTTATTGATATTCACATGTGCACCCTTGTGCAGAAGTTCAAAATGGAAATTCTTATGCTCCCAGAACTTGTTTCCCCTGAACAAGTCCCTTGTGTGCATGCCTCACAATGCCCTGGTTTATCTTCCCTAAAGGAGGCTTTTATCTACAATGTATGTAAGAGGAAAATACTCTTTGGTAGTTAAATCAGATTTTTGGCCAAATTGGAAATTGAAAGCATGCATGGAGCTATTGTTTTCTCTAAGAAGTTGTTTTCATATTGGGATGTTTTATAAAAAAACCTTTCCCCATCCGGAAATTATTTATCTTACACACTACACAGCTGAGCATCAAAAGATAATAAACTGTTAGCATCACTAAACTGTAAATTACAGTGGGGGAAAAAAGCCATCTTGTTATAAAACATTGGGAGGCATGTATGCAATACAGGTGATATAATCATAATGATAAGAAAGAATTTCTGAACGTTATCTTATATTGAATCCATAGGTAACATCAGAAACACCGAGAAACTGAACTATGATAAACAGCACCAGTATGAGATAATGGTGACAGCTTATGACTGCGGGCAAAAACATGCAACAGATGATGTCTTAGTACAAGTTAACGTCAAACCAGTGTGCAAACCAGGCTGGCAAGGTAAGGTTTCATAGTTTATATATTAAAATATTTCGTTTAAATCCCTTTGGTGGTTTATCTCCACTTCACAGTAAGGAAACTAAAGAGCTTACTGTAAAAAAAAAAAATAGAACACTTACGAACTATTTCCATGTTTTTCTACCTGATCTTACTGTTCAAAACCCTCAATGACTACCAGGGTAGGTTCAGACTTGATATCAGGAAAAATTTTTCACAGAAAGGGTCATCGGGCACTGGAACAGGCTGCCCAAGGAGGTGGTTGAGTCACCATCCCTAGAGGTATCTAAAAGACAGGTAGATGAGGTACTTCAGGATATGTTTTAGTGACAGAAAAGTGGTTGGAATCGATGATCTCGGAGATCATTTTTTCCAGCTTGATAATTCTATGACTCTATGACTTTCAAACAGTGGAGTGATCACTTACTGTCTGGTAAATAGACTACACTATAACAAAAAGCTAGATGATAGCATTTCTGACACCATAATAAGTATATTTGCAGTTGAATTTATTTCTATTTTTGTTTAATTTTTTTAAACACAACCAGTAGGTTTCCATACTAAGAAAACTCTATTTTCTTTGGCATGTTCCCTGAGGTTCTGTCCATTCCTTCAGGGCTCTGCTTTTGTTTCTGCTCTCTGCACACCCAGCAAACACAACACTTTTTCCTGTAGTTTCCCTTCCAGTGTGGTTCTTTTCACCACATTTGTTTTAATGCCACAAATTGATTTCTGTAAAGTTACTTTTGCCTTATTCCAAGCAGGGTAGACAGCCTTGTGGCAACACGGTACCAAATATCCGTATAGTATTTTCACGAAAAAAATGAGGTGAAATAAGAAAGTGTTAAAACCCTGTACTCTAGACCGTATTTTCTGTAGCTCATTTATGGTACCGTAATATTGTCTCCTGCTTTTAGGAACAGTCTTCATAAAAGTGGAGAAGTTTCTGTCTCCCCTAGTGGGATGACAAACGGAAATTAAATATAAAACAATGTGCTGAAACATGCAAGATCGCAGAAAATGGAAAACAATTATTCATGTACCAAGCTCTCTGGTGAATGATATGCTACATGGGGAGAAAATATAGAGGAGTGTAGCCTCAAAAGATAAAGGGCAGAATCATGTCCCCAAAAACTTATAATTCTTTTTGAGGCTGCTAGAGGTCTGCTTACCTATTGACAGTTAAACTAAAACTCAGGCTGCTCCCTAGAACGCGATTGATTTCAGACAGGAAGCAGTTATTGGGGCATAAAACAGAAAAGCTCCTTTATACCAACCACCTGAATTCCACAATAGTGTCAGAGGACTCTGGCTTTTCTGAAAGCAGCAGCAAGGTTGAATATGTTTCCTGGGGAGACAAGTAAGTAGCAAAGACAAAAGTCCAAAAGTTAAGCATCATGTTGTCTCTTCTGACCAAAATGGACTTAATTTTTTTTTCAATTTAATATAGCCCTAGCACAAGCAGTCCTCACTGACCTTCAACTGAAGAGAAATTGGGACTCTGCTTAGAAAACAGGGTTTCACCGCATCCAGACTGAAGTTATCCTCAAGTCCTGTGAACCCACATACACACTTAGCCTGATCACCTGAGTTAAAAATAAGTAGAAGTTCCTTAAAAAACAATCTTAAAAAAAAGAAAAAGTTCTTTAAAAATGCAATGACTTTCCACTTAGTGTTTGCTTAAAAATAGTTTTGAAATAAAAGCTTCTCTCTGTTTCCTTACCTAACAGAATATGAAAATATTGCATGTTGCAAGGTGACCTAGGGCTTCGCTACCACCAAAAGGTAGCAAAAAGGTAGATCTTACTGCCTCTTTAGTTGTGAACACTGATTCGGAGGCCATGTACAGGGCAAAGCAGCTCTCTTTTCTTGCTAAAATATAGTCTTTCTTTTGTTCAGAGAAGGACAGGACCTTCTCTTTTTGTAGCAGAGTGATCTTAGATCGCTTCTGAGTCAACATACTTTATGGATGCTTTTTTGCAGTAGATGCTGAATGATTTTAGAATGATATTCATGTGGGCTTTCCAGTAAAATCCAATTACAGAGGAAAACCAAAACTGTATTGGCTTTTGAGCTGTCAGTGCTTTTAACAAGGAGCAATGTGATTACTAAAGCAATTGGTTATTTCAAGGAAGGTGGTCAAGTACAGAAACACTGCTTATGAGAATAATATTCTTAGTCTTCAGGAACCATTTTAAAGGCCCAAGTATTTTCTGCAGTAAATATAAATCAATTTCTGTTCTTCTTGTGCACACTTTAAAATACAATACTTGTATTGTCTTAGCTATAAGATATTTACTCATTGCTTTAAAAATGAAATTTATTGCAAAGCAGGAAGGTTTTATGCCATTCCAGTCTTGGAGCCAGTGCACGTGCTTTAGCCATACATCCTTAATACAAGGTAATCATAACAAACTGCTTACATTCAGCTGTTAACTCAAATGGCACCATTTTAGTAGAATATACTATATTAAATTCCCATTTCAGGCATTTGAAAGTTTATTTTACTTTTGAATACTTTTGATTTTTGAGCTCAAAGTGTACAGTTCATACTCATTTCTGTACTTGTACCAGCATTGGTTTTTTTCTTTTGCTTGACTACCAGATATATTTAGAGAAAGCAGTCATACCTGCTTCAATCTAGTTTTTAAGACAGGTTTTCCTTCTGCAGTGAGTTTTGTGTATGCATGACAGCTAAAAACACTTTTCCTGAACATTCCAGGTAATGTGTTTTCACATGCTGCCTTTTACCTTCGCCTCCTACTGGAAACCTAATGCTTTATATATTCCGAGATTCCCTTTCTTTGCCCCGGCTGTGGGGCTGGTGGCTCATGGACACGCTGTTGTTGACATTATGGAATCAGCTCCTTTTCCACGTGTCACTTGCCAGCGATAACTCACCAGTTTACTGAAGTTTCTGAGCATCAACTGGCACTTTGTATCATTGCTGCAAAGCAATATTTCTATGACACCAGTTCTCAAGGTCATCTTGTTTTGTGCTTTGGATATCCTCTTTCTGTTTTGACTTCCAATGTGGAATTGCCTTCCAGTGTTGTCACTAGCAGAAGTAATTAACAGCCCTGGTTTTGTGCCAAGACCGTTAATGGAAATATCAAATAACAATCCCAGGGTAGATTCACAAGCATCTTTACTTGTACTTCCCTGCGTACCATGAACTTTACATTTTCTGAGTAGCCTATTACTGCCTTCTCTTTAGGGAGTTCTGTATATATGTTACAAGCTAAGTACTAAAACCTATCTTTTCCATCCTAACTGATGGTAGAAACCATTCATTTTAGATCTATTTAACTGTATTTTTAGTTCCGTATACCCTTGTGGAAGTTCACTCCTTTGTTCACCTTTCTCATTTACAACTAGAAAAACAGTCTTCCCTTTGTTTTTTTAATTGCCACTGCAACATCTCCATGAGCTTCACTGGGGCTGCCCCATCCCTGGAGGTGTCCAGGCCAGGCTGGATGGGCCTTGGGCATCCTGATCCCATGGCGGAGGTGGAACTGGATGATCTTTAAGCTCCCTTCTGACTCAAACCATTGTATGATTCTGATTCTTTGTTATGGAGAGGTTTTAATGGCATCAGACTTTCTGGTTATGATTTCCTTAACAAAATCTTCATCTTATTTAACATGCTTATATTTATGTGTGGCACCAGGTTTAGCGTCGCTGTCATTTGCATGTTACTAGCTTGTGGATTAGCTGTCAAACCTAGAAATGTTTATTAGGGGTTTTACTTAGTTTGTTATACTACTGGTGGTGCTGGATGCAAAATAATCTTTCTTCCCTTAAAAAAAAAAAAAAAAAAAAAAGATCTATAAAGATTTTTTTGCAGTGTTGGTTAAATACATTTGTTTTATGTATACGTGCATATGCGTGTATATGTATATAAACAGGCTGCCCAGGGAGGTGGTGAAGTTGCCATCCCTAGAGGTATTTAAAAGATAATAGATGAGGTACTTAAGGATGTGGTTTAGTGGCAGATAGGTATGATTGGCCTCGGTGATCTCGGAGGTCATTTCCAACCTAGCGATTCTATGATTCTATGATATGTATACACATACATGTCACTTAAAAATAGGGGAGGTACCTTTTAATCAAAAATATCCTGAATTGTATTTCTGTGTGTTATTTACGGTATTTAAGTTGCTATTAAACACACACAAGAATTACGTTCCTAGCTGATACTCAGATTTTTTGCATGATTACTACCAAGCTTCCCTGGCACAGTACGCGTCTGCTAGCAGTAGCAGGAATTGTGGCAACCATCATAAAGCTCCATACCTGCTTTCAAAGAGAAAAGGCGGGTTTTTTTTCTGCTAGTGGTGTCTGCTTGACCCTTTAAAATGTGCAAATAGTTCTTATAAAATTGTATTCTGGGCAGCACATGGTGACATTGATGGATCCTGGAAGCATTGTTAGACTGATGGTTACAGGCTGAGTTGTGGCCAGTTATCTTGGGGGCATCCTACCAAACTCAGTCTTTTGTAAAAAGACCAGTTTTGTAAAATGGGAAACGGCTTAGACAGCCTGAGTAGACCTGGTTATTTTAAGTAGTTCAGGATCTTCCCAGAAACAAAGGTATTTAAGAAAGCACCGTGCATACAGCCACTGCTGGATGTTTCTCTACCTTCCCTTCTGCGATGACACAGCGAAGCAGATGGTCCATTTTAACGTTAATGAAATACTTGAAAATTAAAATAATAATGCTAACTCAATTTTGTTTGCCTGTTCTCTGTGTCAAGAAACAACAGCCAGAATCTCCTGAAAGGTCTGTTGCAATGCTGAGATTTCCTTTTTTTTGCAAGTAAATATTTTCCTTCTCAGAAGCTTTGTGGGAGGTTATTCAGGAGCCAGGTAGCTGAACGGATAAGGAGATTGCTAAGTGTGTCTTGGGGGTCTGGGTTTTGTCCAAATGGGAAATTAAAATATTTTTAAATGGTTTTTTTTTTTTTTTTTTGGATTAGCACAATTTATAAGTCCATACCTACAGAGGCTATGGCCCAAGAGAAAATAAGCTGGAACTGTTACCCTGTGCCTGTTTCACTAAGAAAAATCCTTTCTCTGTAGTTTA
Source organism: Clamator glandarius (assembly GCA_033459285.1). Classification (NCBI taxonomy): domain Eukaryota; kingdom Metazoa; phylum Chordata; class Aves; order Cuculiformes; family Cuculidae; genus Clamator; species Clamator glandarius. The sequence goes on from JAUNZM010000413.1 coordinate 1,578,185, forward strand.
AGCAGAAACTAAGTTACCAAAGTGTCTACATGTTGGAAACTCTAGTGACCATTGATCTTTCACATGTGGAGAATGCCTGGTTGTCCGAGAGGCATCTACTAAGGTGCCTACAGCATGGGGTATTCTGGCACTTTCTGGTATATCCATGGTGTTGAAAGAAAATTGTGTAGTTTTGTGAGGACAGTGCACTGCTCTTACAGTTATCATTGTACGGCATCTAGTGCTGTCTGTCTGCTGCTTTTAAGATACAATGAGTTTCATAAATCATGAAAATAGTTGTGCTTTGGGCAAAACTCCAAACATGTTTCTGATGTTGCTTGAAGCACTTAGTGTATACTGATTTTTCCTATTTATTGCTTCAGATTTCCAAATTAATGGAGAAGAAAATATTTAATTAAAAAAAAATACTTCAGCAAAGCTATAAAGTATATAAGTTAAAAAAAATGCAGTAGAATAACCTTTAGCCAAGTATCCAGCCTCCACAGATAGGACAGATGCAAAGATGCTGTAGAGGAAATGGAAGATCTGCCAGTTACAGTGCTCTGGGAATCTTATGTTCCAGCTGTTATGTAGAGATGGTGCAGAGACTCACTAATAGCACTGCATCAATTTTATCTTACATTTAGGTTGCCAGGATGCGCATCTTCTGTCCAGCACGAGAGAAGTTTTGCATTTCACTGGCATAGTAGGAGTTGTGGTTCAATTCTCTTTAATTACCTTGCCATCATTTTTAATGTCGTGAGGCAGATTCAAAGTTCATGACCACACACACGTAGGAGGAGACGTGATTCAGGTCATGCAGAGGAGTCTGCACATGAGTGCCGTACTCCTTCAAGGAAAAATCAGATTAAATCATTCTCAGTGTTGTCAAGCATTGGAAATTAATTAAATTATAATACATGGATCACAAGTAGAGAGTCACATAGAGATCACGGAAATTCTTTGCTATGCTTTTGTTAAAAGGAACAGTGCATTGGGATTTCCTTTTAAAGGCTCAGACTGTCACTGAAGTTTGATCCATTTTGATCTTGGAGTAGTTTCGTTATTGGAGAGATTGAGATCCAAGTTTATGTGATTGTTTTCTATTTGATGACATCTGATCCACAAACTTAACGTAGTGATATTTACACTCTAATGTTGTTGTGTTGTAAAACTCAGCTGGGGCTGTCTAGTATTGCCTGCAAGTGCTTTAACTACAAGTGGCAAGCAGAAGCCTGTTGAATTAAAAACTCTAAACAGAGGCTGCTTTCTGCAGGACTGAACTGGGCTAGTTTTATTCCAGCTATTCCCATAGGATTAGTCTTCCTCCTCCACTTACCTTTCTAAGCTTGCACTGTAATGTGGTGGTGGTGCACATCAGTTTGTGTCAAAAAAGGAGCTGTGTTGGTTGAGTTGAGCTCATCTAGTGCGTTTCAGGTGGGGTTCTATATCTTTGGACTGTCTGCATAACCCTAGATATGAGTAACATTTTAAGGTACAGTTTTGAAGTATCTGAAATTCAGAGGCTCTTGTAGACTCAGACTACATAAGATTCTTCCTCTGAATCAGTTCTAGAGGAATTGAAGAGTGTCACCATGTTCCTGACGGGAAGGTGCTTTTGAGTGTATCCAATTTAGGGTGTTATACTGGGAGAAAGAAAATAATGATCTTTGCCACATAAAAAATTTAATTAAAGACTTGGGGTTTTCTCTCAACAAGTTCTTCACGCTGCCACCACTTCATGTTGCTTGTTCTAACTCCATGCATGTTCCAACATTACCAACTTTACTGGTGGTGAGATACAGAGTGTGCCAGCCTCAGCCCCTCTGGGACGCTAAATACTGTGGGGATGTGTACTATATAAATAAGCCAGCTGATTTGTATCAGAGCTATTGATACTTCTAAGGACTGTCCTGCTATCACAGGATTGTATCATGCGCCAGTGTTGCCTCTTGCCTGCCTGGGAATGCCTTCTGCATGGAGAGGGACTCCTTGGAAGACTTCTTAAGTCTGCACTAAGTCAGTGAAAGAAGTACTAGTGGGATTTAGGATGACAATTGGTCTATGATGCTGCAGGCAACCAAAGTACAAAGACACTAATTCAAGCCTAGTTGATGTTTTACAATCCAGAGCTGAGATAAATGCGAGTGATTTAGAACATTCAGGGTTTATGGTCTCTGGGTACAAATTACTAGTTTTGCCAAGTTGAAATGTGAAATGAAACACCTTTTCCAGTCCAAGGGACATTCATGCGGCAGAAAGAGAAGTCTTCCATTATTCTTCCTTGTGAGCAGTGGTGTTTTATACAGCATGTATTTTATAAGACGTTCTTCAAATTGCTGGGGGTGAGTGTGCCATTGCAGACGTGTTACAGTTAACAATTCAGTCACATCTCACCTAATGAACATTTCGCATGAGTGCCAGTTAATTTGATATAGCTGAGAACTGAAAGCATGACTGAAACCTGGAAGCTGCTGAGATAGTCTGAAATGTTTCAGATATGTATGAGACTCCGTTTTTCCTTTTGGGCGGAGGGACATAATGTTTTAACTGGTGAATAAGAGACTATGAAGACCAATAGTTCATATATTACTAGCACATATATAAAAGAGGAAACTATTTTGGTTTTACCTGAAAGAACTTGCTGCTCTTGTTTGATTGAAAAAAGTGTTAACTTTGAATTTCTGGAATGGATAGGGAACAGAAAGCTGTTATTGTAATGATGTACCTTATATTATACTTGAAATTCTAAGGGAACTGTTTAAGCTGACAAGTGCAGACATATTATGCAATACTGCAGATTAAATCTCAATATGGCATGAATGGGCTGAATATCATTACTGAAAATTACTACTAAAATAGCAACTCTGCTGATGTGTACACAGGCAATAAAATACTCATAGTTGTCTTTCAGTCAGTGATGTGCAAGTCGTAAGGATCTTAGTAAAAATACACACTAAACATACTTTCAGAACATTCCATGAAGTCTCAGCTTCCTCTTGGGAAGAAAGTACTGCATCATTACAACTTTTAATCAAAGTCATGAAGAAAATCTGAGAATTGTGAAATGCGGAGCAGTGACTGTCTGCATCCAATCTCCCCTGTTTGGACTCTGAACCAATGATTGCTCTGCATTCCAAAATGTCTGTATAGACTTTCAGATTTGTTCATGAATTTTTAATCCAGTTTAAGATGGTGGCAGAGGGCCCATTTTTCAAGCTTTCTGAAAATGAGGTCTGGTGAAAAACACCAAACTCCTTCACCTACTAAATGCATCTATATAATATATGAATGTCTCTGTTTGCTTTAAGATATTTCATTGACTGCCAGGACCTAGAATTTTTCTATCTATTGAGTCCTCTTTTACCTAGGATTATAAAATGTCAGAGACACTTCAGCCACGTATTCCAAAGTACTTCTAGTGACAAATGTTACAGATTGATGGATGTACGCATTAGATAACATAGTTGAATAGTTTTATGACTTCAAAATAATTAGCTATTTGCATGTCAGTATTAATGTGGCATTATTATTTATGTCGTGTGGTAACTTGACTGGAGTTGCTTAAAATGTATGAGGAAGATATGAACCTGCTCAAGCAGATCCAGAGGAGAGCCACAAAAATGGCCAAAGCTTTTCTATGAAGGAAAGCTGAAAGAGCTGGGGTTGTTCAGCCTGGAGAAGAGAAGGTTCTAGGGAGACCTTACTGTGGCCTTCAGTACTTAAAGGGTGCTTGTAAGAAAGACAGAGGGACGTTTTTGACTAAGCCCTGTAGTGACAGGACAAGAGGTGACAGTTTTAAACTGAAAGAGGGTAGATTTAAATTGAGTGTTAGGAAGAAATCTGTTACTGTGAGGGTGGCGAGGCACTGCCCAGAGAGGCTGTGGACACCCCATCACTGGAGGTCTTCAGGGTCAGATTGGATGGGGTTTTGAGCAACCTGATCCAGTGAAACGTGTCCCTGCCTGTGGCTGGGGGGTGGACTAACTGATCCTTGAAGGCGCCCTCCAACCCAAAGCATTTTGTGATCCTGTGAAAATACAAACAGTAAACATAGCTGAAATATATTTTTTTCCATTATAGCTGCTTGTTTGAGTTTTCTCTGAAGCAGGTTGCAAACACCATAAATAATTGGGTTTAAAAATTAGGTGCTTGAGTTGAGAAACATAGTGGTGTGTATGGCACGTCCAGGTGGCTGCGTTCGGTAGGGGGTAGTTTAAACGTGGGCTGGGAGACGTCTGCATAAGAAAAAAACACAGATCGGTCAGATCTGGCTGAAAACATGAGTAGTCTTTCAGCTGTAACTTTGTCATTAGTACTTCACAAAATTAGTAAGATTTTTGAAAACAAGAAGTGGCACTACAGATGTGTGTTATTAGCTTTTGGTCACAGTCTGTTGAGACTGGTGTACGTAGCCCTGGTCCTTGGAGATCTTTGGTCTGTGTCACACAACTATGAAATCTGGCCAGATGCAGTGCAGCCACCAGCTGCCTCCCTGTAGAGCTGACTCAGAGTCTGCCGCGGGAATGCAGACATTGGAGAGCCAGACTGACACCAGTCAGCACTTCTCGTCAGGACGTGTGTGTTCACTGTGCTTGTGTGACACCAGCAGCAGTGCTATTGCTGTTGTGGCTTCAGCCCAGCTGGCTGCTAAGTGCCACGGAGCCGCTTGCTCAGTCTCCCCTTGTGGGATAGTGGAGAGAATCAGAAGGGTAAAAGTGAGGAAACCCATGGGCTGGGATAAAGACAGTTTAATAGGTAAAGTAAAACCTGTGCACGCAAGCAAAGCAAAACAAGGAATTAATTCACTACTTCCCATCAGAAGGGAAGTATTCAGCCATCTCCCAGGGAGCTAGGCTCCATCACGTGTAGCTTGGGAAGACAAATGCTATCACTCTAAATGTGCCCGTTGCCCTTCTTCCCCCAGCTTTATATGATGAGTATGATATGGTGTGGAGTATCCCTTTGGTCACTTGGGTTCAGCTGTCTTGGCTGTGTCCCCTCCCAGCTTCTTGTGCAGCTCCAGCCTGCTTGCTGGTGGCGTGGGGTGTAAGCACTGCTTAGCATTAAGGAAAACATCCCTGAATTATCAGCACCGTTCCCACCACGAATCCAAACCATGGCCCCCTACAAGCTACTGTGAAGAAAATTAACCCAGCCCAAACCAGTACAATTACCTAACCGAGCCTGATGTTCTTTTACAAAAAGAGGAACTACCTGAATTTTTAGGACAGTAACTTATTGATGCCAAGTTCCAAAACTATGGTTTTTGTCTTAGACAATGACTTTTGAGAACAATATGTCATTTAAATTATGTAACTCACTTTCATTTTGTAATCGCCTTTGGATCATTTTGTTGTTTTTTCCAGACTGGAACAAACGGATTGAATACAAGCCTGGATCTGGCAGCGTACCCTTGTTTCCCAGCATTCATTTAGAAACATGTGACGGACCAGTTTCCTCCTTACACACCACCATCGAGCTGCAGACCAATTACATTGGAAAGGGCTGTGATCGTGAAACGTACTCTGAAAAATCTCTGCAGAAATTATGTGGTATGCATATGATTTTCAGGAAATATATGATATTTTTCCTGGTACAACCCCATTTCCTTGTGACCTGTAAGCATGCAATACATGGATTTAGCTAAGCTGGTTCATTTGGCTTGTAGCAATGAAAATGAAGGGATCAGTGGTATGTGGTTGGTGCTCCATTTGTCTTTTCTATTTGTCTTCACTCCTCTTCATACCTTCTCCCAGCTCTACTTTTAATTTTTTTCTCTCCTCTCTTCTTCCCATCTCTATATTCTCCCTCTCCTCATTCCAGTCCTTTCTCACTCTTTCATCTCTCCGGCATTAGTCAGATTTCACGTATAGCTTTCCCATCATAGGAAGACCATAGGATTTGATGAGAATTGAATCTCTGTGTTGCCTGTCACTCCTCCTGACCCAGCTCTCTCTTTTACTGCTAAGTACTGGGTCAGGCTGAAAACAACCCAAAAGTAAAGGAACATTTGGGGCAATCAATTGAGCAGAAGTATTTAAGAAACATGAATTTCAGAAAAGAGGTATTCTGGTAGGAAAAAGTTTCCTAATTATTTTCTTAACTATTGCTGTAGTTTTCTGATTTTAACATGTGCGTGGCAAAGCCTCTTAAATATACACAATTTATATTTTGCCTTTTGAGATCTGTTTTCTCTCCTCTTTTGAAATCCTGTCTTCCTGGAGTCCCCATCTATAGCTCTGTGTGGTACACCGGTTCTCATCTTCTCCAAAGTCTCTCTTTCCCTGGCTCCTGTCTGAGCTGCAGCAGCAAACGTGCAGGTTTTTTCAGTTTAAATGCTTGGGTTTGGGGTGCTCTGATGTCTGATGTGCATTTGCTTTGAGAACCACACAGCAGTGTTGCAGGTATGTTAACATCAATACATTAATCTTTAAGAAAAATTTTGTGACTGAAAATTTTCAGGCAGCGTTACTAAATTATTAAAAAAGATGAGAACTAATTCCCAGGAAAAAATAATTCATAGCTACAATTACTGATTACCTGTGGAGACTGGGAAAGTGAGATAAAGGTGTGTGAAAGTGGTAGCATTCTTGTGAAATCTGAATATTTTCAACCTGAAAATTGCTTAGTTAAGATTACAGAACCAGTCATAATTTTAATCCTGTATCTTTTGACTGGGATCCTAGAAAAGCAGGACAAAACCCATCTGCCAACAATATGCATCTTCATTGTGTTAATGACATTAAACTGTGATCTGTTGGGACTTGATTTCATAAAATACTAGCATTTAAATAAAAATAAATGCATTTTAGCTAGAGTCAAGTACTTTTGCCTCCTCTGAGAACCTGTATTGGCAGCAAAATGGACATTGCTTAATGCCTATTACAGACCTGAACTGCAAAGGGCACAGGTATTCAGAGCAGATTATGACATGTGAGATCTAAACCAGCAAATGATTACACTGACATAAAACACTGATGATAACTTTTGTGGCCAGAGTAGGTAGAATGACTGAGGGATGAAGCTTCTTCTTTGAGCCCATAATTTACTGAGTACAAACATGTGCCCATTTAAAAGCATATTTCCTTTCATATGCACCATGGTGCAAGCAGTTTCTGTTCCTTCTGTAGGTTTAAAAAATGACCATAAGAATTAAATTAAAAGGGAACTGATTGAGAAAATTATGGTTTCATTTGTGTCCTGTGCAAGTGATTTTATTTTTGGCATGAATAAAATAAGAAACAGAAAATTGTACCATCTGGATATATTGAGTTTGTATTCCTGTTAATAACATCTGTGTATTAAGCAATGCCATGTGGTGTATTATCCAGAATTGCAGTTTATGAAATAAATACACTTTGTCTCTGTGCTCAAATTTTAAACATGCAGGTGTTAGATTTGAGGTTACCATCACTTCAAAATAACCTCACTTTACAATAATAAATTTTGGAGAATAGTGTAAGAAATTCAGTTACCAAATGATAGGAATGTTCTCATGTCATTAAAAATTCATTGGATGCAATTCCACACATTCATGGATTAAAATTCTGCACTCCTACAGAGAGTTGTAATCTGTTTTCTGTCATTGGATGCTGATGGTGGGTGGGATGTCTTACTGGTGTTTTATGCAATTGCGGTTTATTCACCATATTCTTACTTGAAAAAATATCAACAAGAATACAGAGATTTATTGTGCTTTTTACTCTGAGAAACTTAATTTCTAATGAATGCTATTTTTTACCTGATAAGAAAAGTCTCTGGGTAGCTCTTTACATGTTTTTAATGGTGTCCGGCAATTGTTAAGCTGTAAGAAAACACAGAGCTGTAAAGAACTGTGCTATTTTATCAGGTCTTGGAAGCATGGTGTTATCCAGTTCTGCTTTTTTTTTTAATCTCAGTTAATTCTAACAAATACTGAGGACCACGTTTTTATTGATTTACTTTTGGGTTGGAGGGTGCTCATCTGAATTGTGAGTGCCGCTTAAAAGTCTTAGATCTACAATCAGACAAGAACAGATGGAGTAACTACTGTCACGTGTTCTCCAGAGGCCAGTGTTGAAGTGATAGGAGGTGGTTTAGGGTGAACCCTCTGCATGTATTGGCATCCATACCCACGTTATCATGACTAGCCATGGCTGTCTGCTGAACACAGGGAGATTTGTCCTACCTTCATCCCCACTGCACGGTGGTTTTGCAACACGTCATCCCAGCATGCCGGATATTTTCATGCTGTCAGGGAGGGAAGATGTAAAGCTTCCCAACTGCAAGAGAATTCATTTTTAGTCTTGGTAGTTCTCAAAATAACTGAGGAAAGGTTGTTAATAAAATTTAGAAAATAATGAGTCATTTCAAGAATGATAACGTTAGAAGATATTCTGTAGATTTCTGTGCAAGACGTTTAATCTAGAGAATGTCTACTGGCTTACTATGTCAGTGTTTTATAATGTGTTTGTGATTTGACAATTAAGATAGTAGGACCACTTGGGTGGTAAAAATAATTGAAAGAATGTGAATCAGAACCCTGGCCTATATTGATGTAGTCTTCACTGCTTTTTCATTAGCTTCTCATATTATTCATTATATCCCCTATGTAGGAGCTTCCTCTGGTGCCATTGACCTGTTACCATCTCCCAGTGCAGCAGCTAACTGGACAGCTGGGCTTCTCATGGATAATAATGACATGATTTTTAAATTCGATGGGAAACAAGGAGCCAAAATCCCAGATGGAATAGTCCCGAAGAATTTAACTGATCAATTCACCATCACTCTGTGGATGAAACATGGACCTAGTCCAGGACTGAGAGCTGAGAAGGAGACTATTCTCTGCAACTCTGATAAGACAGGTGAGCAGGGGCAAAGGGCATAACAAAATTAGCAGTGTGTCTCCATCTCTCCTCGGGGTCTGTAGAAAGATTCCTAAGCTTAGATGGTGCCGCTCTAAGCATTGCTGTCTTGATAACCTCTGAGGGGTTTCAAGCACTGGTTCTCTTCTTGGATAATTTCTGTAAACACATCTGTAGATTTTATAGCAATTAGTTGAAAAAATAATTAAACTAGATATAACTTTTTATGATTGAAACTGGGAAAACCAGTTCTAATTCTGCATTGAAACTAGTTAGATTAAATATTGATTTGGATTTTATTGATTAGTTTGCACACAATGCTTCAATAAACAAAACTAGTATGATGTAATTCAGTGAGTCGCTTATATGCGATCCATGGTATGGAGAAAAGTCAGTCCTTGGTGGTTTTTTTATTTGGTTAGGTTTTGTCTCTTAAGTGTATACAGCTTTCAACACATTTGCCTAAACAAAAGTGCTGATGGTAGCTCAGATCACTGATCTCATTGATCCCTCCTTTCAGAGATGAACCGGCATCACTATGCCCTGTACGTGCACAACTGCCGATTAGTATTTCTGTTGCGCAAAGACTTTGATCAGGCTGACACTTTTCGTCCTGCAGAATTTCACTGGAAACTGGATCAGGTACATGTCGTTTTTTCTTATCTGTAACCCATCATTTTCTTCAAACCCTTTAGAAATTATAGAGAACAACCCAGATCCTAGCAATACTGCTTTGGGGAATGGGAAGTCTATTGCAATTATGTTGCGCCTTGTAACTGTTGTGACTCTAATTGGGATCCACATAAAAAATGATAAATGAGTTAACTTTGTTGAGTCATTTTATACTGGAGGTTTTTTTTTAATTGAGTCATTTTAAACAGTAAGTAGAGGCTTTCTATCCTTCAGCAATGGATAGAGACATGTCATTGCATATAGTTCCATAAAAGTTTTCCATTTATCACTGAGAAAAATCTACTTTATCAGCACAATGGAAGTGATGGAAACCTTTTCAATAAAGAGTATGCTGACACACAGAAAGGTATTTGTAATATATTGTAAATCTAATCTGCAGACTTTTACTTTCATCTGCCATGCTGTATGTAATTTCTCCTTATTATGAAGAGTATATCGCAAGGAAATTACTATTACAGAGATAAGAGTTGCCTTTCATAGATTTATTAATTCTAAGCGGGATAAGGATCATTTGGATGAAAGAAGACAGACTTCAGCAAAGTGCTGTTTTCTTAAATTGAGTTTCTTCGTGCCTTTGGGTCCAAACTATGATATTGAAGATGTAGATAATAGGAATGGTTACTTTTCTAATTCACCTTCAAAACGCATGTACAAAGATGATCTTTTTCATGATTATCAGATGAATGTAGTAAGAAATCATGTACTGACCATAGCACTTGCTTTTAATTTCCATTAACCGGTTTGGAATCAGTTTCTGCTATACTTGATATGAAATCTTATTATCTAGAAAGGGGTTAATTTCCATTAAATCATATTGAAGATTAGAGGTTGTGAGTAACTGATGTCACCCCAGATAATGCTGTTCTGAGTGCTGAAGCTGGATTTATGTTTCTTTTTGTATTTAGTACTTGCATACTAAGCATCTAAATAAATGATGCTTCAAACTTTACGTAAAGTATCTTGACATTGAAAGTTAAATGCAATCAACTTTTATAAACCTGCAATGAGAAAGGACCAATGTCCTTTCCGTAAATGAAATTTGTGTTTAGTAACTTAGTCCTGACAGAATATTGGGAAATGTCCTGTCAAAGATAAATTTGTGTCAATGGGAAATGTGTTTGATCGTGTTAAAGAACTTTTCCAAATGCTGTTGCCATCTACAATTAACTTCATTCTTACTGTACTTTCTCCACATCGTTTCATACTTTAAAAAGAATTAACCAGAAAAATATCATAATGCTAACATCTTTACGGTTGGTTTTGGGATTTTTTTCTTTCTTTTATCACAAAAAGGACAATGTATCCCTGAACTTTTATTTTTCCATATCAAGCAGGTTTTTTGTGTGATTAGCCTTGCACTGGAATTTGATTAGCCTCCATATTATTGATAAGCAACATATACTCTTTGTATTTCTATTCTGATGGTATTTCCGTGTGGTAAGTGCTGCTAACATCAGAAATCTTTCTGAATGGTCTGTTGACTTGTGAAATGTGTATGAATTTGAGGGTGAACTGTTTCAAAACAATGTGCTAAAAGTGTGTGTATCTAACTAGTTAAGAGCTATTTTTCTCTAAAAAGAGATAAAGAACACCTTGGGAAAGCCTATGGATTTTGTCTGAAATTAATAAACTTAGAGGAATTGCACCGGCAGAAAACTTCTCGCATCATCTGCTGACATTTAAGTAGAAACTCAAATATCCGGTGACAGAAACTCATTGTTTGTCATGTAAATCTTAGAGGAACCCAAAGATTTCCACTAGGGATGAATAAATAAGACCTTGGAGGAATTTTGAGTCAATCGATTGTACTCTGAGTTACATTTCTGGAGAGAAGTTGTTTTATTGAAGCTATCTCAGCAAGAGCATATAATAGAGGCAATCCAAAGCAGTACTTGACACATTAACTCTTTTAATTTCTGCTGTTTGGTTCTAAACTGTATATTTCATTGTCTGCCAATAATCATTTGAGTATGGGCACCAAAGGGAGAACCTTTGTAACCACTATTGAAAATTTCTACATGATGGAATCTACGGATAGAAAGGATTTTTAAGGTCACATCATGTATTTCTTTTCATTCACCCACTGTCAATTGATTTCCATAGTATTTTTTCAACTGCTCTTTCTAGCTGAAAAATAATGTAAGACTGAATTATAGCTGAAGTTTGTTATGGGATGTGTGATCACGCTTCCATAGTGATCAACTTATCTTGTTGTGGTGATACAATTTAAAGTTTTGTCATTAAGAGACCTGATGAAGATTGTTTCTTCGCTGCTTCTTCAGTACTCCATCTGGCCTATCTGGTAGAGTAAATTAAAAGAAATTGAAAGTAAAACATATGTGAATAATGGGCTGGTGAGGAATATGCATGGTTTGGAAGATAAAGCAGTAAGAAATCTTCACTTCAGAGTAGTGAAATTATGCCAGCTTCTAAGTACCTACCTAGTACCAACCTAGCTTGTTTTTGGTGAGGGGAGTCTGGTGACCTTAGAATAGTGTGAAGCATAAACTAGTGAAATCATTTATCATTCTTACTGCAGAATAGTAAAGTTTATTATACCAGCTGCTTTGGGCTCTACCTAGTAAAACAGACTAGTTGTTCTTTCAATACATAGACTAAGAATGTGAGACTATTGTCATTCCAAGTTTAATTTAGCTCTTTAGATTTCGTGTCTGTGGTGGGTGGGTGTGGAGCACAACTGAGTTGCAGACCCCTTGGCTGAATATAGGGGGTCAAGTAACGTGTTCTATAGGTGCATCTGCAGCTGTGTGATGCAATGCAGGCATGGTAACTCTCATGCATAGCAAGTGTCTCAAACCTCCATGTAGTCGTGGCTGCCAAATTAGCTATGGAAAGATTCTTAGTTTGTAGACCTAAGGACTTATTTTCAGCATGGTTTTCAGTGTATTTATCTCTATTGGTTACATTGAGCTTAATGGAATTGGGGTTTTTTGGATGCATAACCTGAGGTTTGTGTGCCTGTAGTATTGAACTGCTAACTAGAGAGGAGTATGTCTGCAAACTGTCAATAATCAGAGGAAATAGGCTTTAAACTGAAGGTATCCTTATTACTTGCAAGAAACAGGAAAAAAAGAAATTTGTATAGTTTGTTTATTTCTCTCCACTTCCATTTCTTTGGAAATTAACCATCTTAGTTGGGAGATAATCCATGAGTAGTAATCTGGAAGAAGAGGTGTGGAAGGATCTATGTAAAGGAAAATCAGTGCCAAGGCTCTAATGCATGCTGGGTAATAAAAATTGTATGGGTTTCCTGAACTGCAATAATAAATAGAGGTAATAAATACCTGATTAGAGGTTTTCCTTTTACTTATTCATATTTCCTTGAAAGTACAGGTGTTTCCTTTGTTTCTGTATCATGAAATTTTTTTTTCTGTTTCTCATGCAGAGGTATAAATGGAGTATCATGGTGTGCTTGTCAACATCTTTATCATTTATTTTCTCATAGGTAGCTATAAGACTCCTTTTAGCACTTATTATCAAACGTTTTGTCCCCAAAGTCAGTAAAAGGCACCTAAGTCACCATCAAATTATCTCAGAAGGGTAGGAACTCTGATGTGGTTTCACATGAATCATGTAGGCAGCCAAATATAAATTTGGGCCACCTAAGAAATATAAAAACTGTTTCTTTGTTTTTCTTATAAAGATGTGATGATTTATTTTAGGGTTCACTTCTGTTGGGTTGCTTGTATGCCTGTATGCTCATCTTATAGACATGGGACAGGTTTTAAGAGAATAGTTGGATTGTATGGTCTCCTCTTGCAGTCAGGAAGTAACTGCATGTCGCATGGGTCTGATAGGAGCCTTCTGAGCTCCATATAAGACAAAAATACCCTGGGAGACTTGGCAGCTTACATACCCAATCACATTTTCCTTCAGCCGCTGGTGTCCAGCCTTGTCAAATTCCTTGATGCAACTCTGCCAGGACTGCAAAAGAGATCAGTTTATGATGAGATTATGTATCTTAGAAATGGAGTTCTGTTAAAATCAGTGGCAAAATTGTTCAAGGGCAGGATTTCACACTAGAGATGTTAAAACAAAAAAAAAAAATCATTTTACCACTTTTTCTCTCAATGCAGAGATGTTTCCAAGAGGAATTCAGGGAGCTCTGTTAGCAACATTGCTGTAAAGGTTTGAACGAGTGCCCCTTCCCTGCATTGTCATCTGTGGGAGAAACCTCTTTTATCCTCGAATTCTTGTTATAAAAGTGACAATTTTCCTATGCTCCCCCTTTCTAGTCTCCCTTAATTTCCGTCCATTTGTCTGGGTATTTTTCTATAGCCCATGCAGAATGAAATCAAAATAATAATTTGAATAGTGAACCGAGCTATTCAAGCCTTTAGTGAGAGTGGAAAACACAAGATCAAATACGACAATGCACAGTTCATTATAGATATTATAATAATACTCAGGCTAGTCAAGCCAAGCGGTATTTTTTTCTTCCCCTCAATCTACTGAATAGGAAGATTTTTTTGAGTGGGAGAAAGGATCTTTGCCAAGGATGAACATTTTTTTCATGTGTTTGCTTTTACTAACAATAGGAAATTATTTTCTGTTTTATACCCATGTTATCATCCCAAAAATAGCCTTCCAGCCCACAAGCAAAATTGGTATTGATTGCCTTAAAAAACAGGGAATGCTCTGCATGATCTGAAGTAATTCTAAGTCAGCAAAAAACAGATAAACATGCCAAAAGTTATTGTTTCTTTTCTATAATGGGATAAATTGTTTTGGATACTCCAAAATAACCCCTGCAGTGCTTTTCATTCTGGAAAAGCCTCAAACAATTACTTTTGTAACAGGAACTAGAGAAAAAGGTTTAGATAAATCTTAATATGATGCCTCTATCTCTGTGTGTGCACATAGAGGCTGAAGGATCCAAGTAAGGTCTCCATTTGTATTTAACCACTTCACTGACCATACACAATAGTCTTGTACCTGTAGAAAGCAGTCTTGTCCAGTCAAGCCCTTCATTACCATTTACTTTTTAAACTATTGTGCAAGGACTTGATAGAGGAGGAACTGACTTTTGAAGAAATGTATGTTATGTAATAAAAAGGCAAGATGAAAGGGGTTTGGTGTGTGGACTTTTTTGTAGTTGAATTAGCTATTTCCATTAAATTACAGCAATTATGAGTGGGAGTTGTTCTTACGTGATGGGTTTCTAGAAGTTGATGAGTTGTCTGCATCTAGTTTTGAGAAGGTAGTCATTGACATTATGAAAGCTCGAAGTAGCGGCCTCCTTGAGAAGCTTGGAGAGAAGGAAAATGAGTGGATATTTATGCAGAGTACATAGTAGTTTCAGCCTTAGGGGGTTAAGAGTACATGGAGGTGCTAGGGTGACACAAGCTTCCATCATCCCTGTGCATTGAATTTCACCTCCAAACGAAATACCTCAGGCTGTCAGTCCCATGCTTTCCTACATGATGCCCTATTGAAAGCTGGGGGTTTTTATGATGGAGTTTAGTTGTTCATTTTCATATCAAGCTCAAAAGAGCTTTGATGCTCTTAACACTCGTTCCATTAGCAAGTTTGCAGATGACACCAAGCTGGGAGGAAGTGTGGATCTGCTGGAGGGTCGGGAGGCTCTGCAAAGGGACCTGAACAGGCTGGACTGCTGGGCTGAGACCAACAGCATGAGGTTTAACAAGGCCAAATGCCGGGTCGTGCACTTGGGGCACAACAACCCTAAGCAGAGGTACAAACTAGGAGAAGCCTGGCTGGAAAGCTGCCAGGAGGAGAAGGACCTGGGGGTGTTGGTTGACAACGACTGAACACGAGCCAGCAGTGGCCCAGGTGGCCAAGAAGGCCAATGGCATCTTGGCTTGGATCAGAAACGGCGTGGCCAGCAGGTCCAGGGAGGTTCTTCTCCCTCTGTACTCGGCACTGGTGAGACCGCACCTCGAGTACTGTGTTCAGTTCTGGGCCCCTCACCACAAGAAGGATGTTGAGGCTCTGGAGCGAGTCCAGAGAAGAGCAACGAAGCTGGTGAGGGGGCTGGAGAACAGGCCTTATGAGGAGCGACTGAGAGAGCTGGGGTTGTTCAGCCTGGAGAAGAGGAGGCTGAGGGGAGACCTCATTGCTCTCTACAACTACCTGAAGGGAGGTTGTGGAGAGGAGGGTGCTGGCCTGTTCTCTCAAGTGACAGGGGACAGGACGAGAGGGAATGGCCTCAAGCTCCGCCAGGGGAGATTTAGGCTTGAGATTAGGAAAAAATTCTTCACGGAGAGGGTGGTTAGGCATTGGAACGGTCTGCCCAGGGAGGTGGTTGAGTCGCCGTCCCTGGAGGTGTTTAAGGTGAGGGTGGATGAGGTAATTAGGGGCATGATTTAGGGATTGGTGGGAATGGTTGGACTCGACGATCCAGTGAGTCTCTTCCAACCTGGTTATTCTGTGATTGTGTGATTCTGTGATAATTTAGTATGCAGACCTGCACTGCTATATCTGTACAACTTCAATAAAACTACAGAATGAAGTCAGGTGTTTTCCTTATAGAGCCAGTAAGAGATAAATGAATCACACTGATCCCACAAGAGAGATTAAATAATTCCAGGACTTAAAAAGTCTTTGGCATCCATGGCACTCAAAGTGTCTTACATTATAGCCCTGTCATGACACAGTTTATTTGCCAGTTTCCATCTTAAAATACTATTTTGATGATTTTTTTATTCAGAATCTCGCTTCAGAACAGCTTTTGCTAAGCATGAGAACAAATCAGAATTGCTAAAAATATTCATTGAGTTTCCAGTTTAAGGAAGCTTCTTTAATATGTAATTTTTATGCAACTTCAAGATCACTGCTGATAACAGAATCTTGACAAACAGTTCAGAGTGGCTAACAAGAACTTGTTGTATGACAATTCCTTTGAGCCAATTCTAAAGTATTCCTTATAAACTAATCTGGTTTTCTGCGTTTCTGCTTCCTGCAGTCCAGCCTAGTGTGAAATGCAGGGACTGCTCTGTGCTTCTAGGAAGCTTCTACAACCCATGAGGATCCACGAAGCTGCCCGCAGAAAATACTTAGTCTCTTGGCAGTAGCAAAACCTACAAATTCAGAAAGGTGGATTATAATAGATTTATTTTGTCGTGGATGAACTGTGGATCTAATTGACAAAGACCCACTGAAGTTCTGGCATGACAGCACTAAGACATGCTGTAGCTACAGTACATAATCAGGGCTTTCACGTGCTTTATCTGTCAATATGATTAACAATTTCATTATTTAAAGCTGTAATTAAGCTATCCATATTTTTGAAACCTATTGTGAAAATAACTATTAGACGTTATGAGTTTCAGGGCTACAAAAGCAACTTGCAGCTTACGTGCAGATTAGTTTGCAAACTCCTGTGCCTCTCTGCAGTGTTTCCACAATGCAACAGAGAATGTACATTGCATGGAGAGGTTCTGATTGGAAAGCCAAATTCCTTATTTTCTAATGCCATTATTTTCTTACACCCAGTAAGACAAGAAAATAAATACCTTGTTCTGGGTATATTTTTTTCATTGTGCTGTGGGAATGCTGGATACGACACACAGGAGTTGGTGGAGCTCATCGTAGGTTATTTATGTCCATTAGGCCGTGGGCGTGCAGCTGGTTTTACTGCCAGGTTGGTGTCTGTGTGAGAGACACCTCAGGGTGTGCGTTTCGATAAGGTTAATGCAGCCGGTTCCTGTGGGACAGAGGTTGGGAGAGAGTAGGAAATAGCACAGTCTTACAGGGAAAACTGTTCTGGACAGTATCCAAAGCAGAATTAATAGCAAGAGGGAGTAATTTGCACAGCTCGAGAAGAGGTGCTGCTTTGAGAAGA
This sequence comes from Clamator glandarius, assembly GCA_033459285.1. Lineage (NCBI taxonomy): Eukaryota > Metazoa > Chordata > Aves > Cuculiformes > Cuculidae > Clamator > Clamator glandarius. Next base: position 1,595,528 of record JAUNZM010000413.1, read on the forward strand.
CCACAATATTAATAATGTGAAATTCTGGCAAATGAAATGATAGATCACATTATGGTCAGACTCCAGTGAACTCGGTCTGCCATGCTTAGCAAACAGAATGAAAATCTTACTGTTGTATTGTCCATAAATCCAGCTTGTTATTAGTCTAGGAAACTGAAGCTTACAGAAATCAAATTCTTTGCTACCAAAATGTGCATTAAAATGGTACTAGACCTTGATCTACTGATCTTTCCTTTTTATATTTTACCTATTAAATTTTATTTTCTTTATTATTCAGATTGCAGTGGATGTACTTGGTGCAACCTTGGCAGGGAGAGATAGACTTTATATGTCCTTTTAAAATTCCTTCCAGCCTTCTTATTGGTGAATCCCTAATCAATGCCTAATATTTTAAAAATATATTATTATCATTGCTAATGGTTTAATGAAACTTATCTCAGTAACTTGTCCTATGAAAGCGACCACATTAACAACTTCACACCTCCAAATGTAGGAGATATTTAGCTTTAGTATGGATTTGTCAGTTCTCACTTTACTACCTCCATAGATCACCAAAACCGATTTTCTTCTTTACAGAACTCTTGGGATGTATTAGGAATTACTGTGGTACATAACCCAAGTGTTTCTGACTTTTTTTTAAGTATTTGCATAAGTCATAAAAATTGTACCTCAGTGGCTAAATTTCCAGAAACGTCACCATAAGATATGTATTGCACCAAGTTCTACTATCATATCGTAACATACCTTCCAAGTTTTAAAGTCTTCTCACAGTAGCCAGTTAAGTTCCTATCCCTCTTTTATTCACACCTGCTCAAAAACAGATGAAAAGCTTGAGGCTGATGAGAACAGACCTTCCAAGCCCTGGGCTGGTTTTCTTCCAAATGGACGTTAATGGTATTGAAGATGACAAAGAATTTGACTGCATTTTTTTAAGCAGAGTTCAGGGTCTTGCTAAGTTATTTTCAGTTTTTACAATTATTGTTTTATTATGAATTCAGCCTTTCCCCTTTCAATTTGTTTACTTCAATTAACCTATGGACTCAAATTTGCTCAGAGCAATTTACTGTTGTTCTTGTAGTGGATGCACGGCCTGCATGGCATTTTTATTCTTTGCGCAAGTGGCCTCAAGCTTTCTGTCACTGACTGACATCACTGGATTTGGATGCTCTCCCAACGAAGGATTTGCTTTAATGCTCCATGGCCAGCGCAGAGACTCTGCCTTTACATTCAGCCTTCATTTTCTGTGTTCTGAATATTTAACTGAGTGTGGCTGGCTGAATGACGATTCTTACAGTAACTTGTTGCCCAGTGCTCAGCTAAAGTAAGTAGAAGAATTGGGATCACAGCTAAGTGTACTGATATTCAAACAGAAAGTGATTTTATTAATCTAACTCTAGTGTATATGCAATAGGAGACCGTACTGCTTTGCATGCAGAGATAACGGGAAGCATCCAGTTTACTTCAGAGGACTACGAGAGCGAATGTTGTACCTGGTTTCCTTGCAGTACTGTTCTTCCCTTCCTTGACTGCCGCTTTCTAGTTCAAGTGGACTAATTGTGGTTTGGCTTCAGAAATTCACAGTGCTGAGCATGCACACCATTTCCCTGCAGAGTTACCTTGAAGTGTTTAAGCAGTTAGGGTGGTTTTCATTAAACAATCCACATCCTTATGTGTAAGTGCCACTCTAATTTGAAGATACAATTTTCATACATGTTAAGCAATTGGTTTTGTTTAGGAATCATAGAATCACTAGGTTGGAAAAGACCCACAGGATCATTGAGTCCAACCATTCCTATCAAACACTAAACCATGTCCCTCAGCACCTCGTCCACGCATCCCTTAAACACCTCCAGGGAAAGTTGCCTCAACCACCTCCCTGGGAATTTAGACATCAAAAGTCAGCCCAGAAGTAAATTTGCATCTACACTAATCACCAGTTAATTAAAATACAACTGTGCCTTTCTCGCCCACCTTTCACTTCCGTGTTACACACAGCAATAGCTTGGACTTACAGAAACGCATTTAAGCTGGTAGAGTCTTCCAAGAGAGAGTGTTCTGGGAAGCGCTTAATTGTGTCTTGGAAGTTTTCAGGAAAAAAGTAAAGCCTGTTTACTTGTTCACCTCTCTGCTTTTTATAAAGACTCAGGAAATGAAGTAATCAAACAGGTTTAAGTAGCTGCCTCTGTCCTTGTGACCTTGACCAACATTTGACTGCCACCTGCAATCCATCAAGCGAAAGATGGATCACTTATTGGTATATACATGGACTAAAATAGTTGTCCACAAAAAAAACCTTTATTCTTTAAAATAATGTAGACTCTAGTATGTTTTTCCTGCTTTGATTCCTACATTTTGTTGGCTTTATACCAAGTAACATTAGCTTTAAAATCTGAAAGAAAAGATTGGTAATTCAATATTTCCTGAAATTTGCATGCTAACTATATCAGATTCTGCTAGAAATGCCTGAGTTCCAAGTTGTGCAAGTGCCAGTTTTAAGCTTTAGATGCATTTGCATCTCTGACTACTATTGATACGACTTCCATGAAAAACATTTCCCTTGAATTTCTTGCCTTTGAAAATCCTGCCTATCAGTTTCCGATTTCATGATATGTCTGCTGATGGCAAAAATATTCAGATACTTACAGTTTAAGGACATCTTACAATAACTATTGATTTTTAAATGAGAGTAGTTTAATAGGATAGATGTGCGCTGCGTAGCCAGCTGCAGAGGATATATATCTGTGCTGAAGGCTTGCAGGTATTTTTCAGAAATTTATTTTGAAATAGAATAGGTCATTGAAAATTTAAAAACTTTTTTCATTTTGTTATCATTTCCAAATTTCAGTACAGCTGTTTATTTTAACTCTCAGCTCAGGCAGCTCGAGGAAAGCTGTGCTACATTGGATTAGCTGTGCAGTCTTTTAATGTGTCGTATGTATTTGTATGCAGTGGGAATGAAGATTATGGCTAGAGTAATGGAGTATAAAACCTGTGTGACTTCTTCCATTAATGGCATCTTAATCTCATGTCCATAATCTGAAAGTCAGAATGCAAACAAGTCTTCTTCAGCAGCCAGAAGATATGCAAATGTTTCTTTTCTCTAATTTTTTTTCAATAGGCCATACTCTACATTTCGGGGGCATTATTAATTTGCACAGCCAGTAGCACTGTCCTCTTAACCCAGTCAGCAGCAGGAATGCTACATAAAAATTAACAGTTCCTGTGTACCAGGGGATGGACGGGTGGGTGCTTGTTCTGCACCTGAGGAGAGCATACATCCCTCCACTGATTGATGCTCTCGTAAATTCACTTTGATAGTTGGCTGCTTCCTTTAGTATCAGAGAAATTGCCTTTTCTCTGATACTAAATTAGTTATGCTCTTGGCTGTGATTTTTGTACGACAGACAGATCGTGCGTGTGGTTTCTCACACTTGAGTACATCAGCTGTGTTTAGCCATCATAAGGGAACCCTTGATATACAAGCCATTTTAGGACCTCCAGAATCTTTCCTTGTAGAGCTAAAAAGTGAGAGGATAAAAAGTGTTAAATGCAAAAATAATAGATCAAGCTTGTGATTCAGAAGGTCTTCGTCATGCCTCAAGAGTAAGAGTAAATATTAGAGAAAAGGAAATCTCCAAAGGAGATACAGATCTCCTCTACCTGCCTCCAGGTATAGACAGATGAGAGATACAGGGTTACGGATCAAAATATGTATTTTGCATATGTTCTTGGGATTTCAAATGATTTTTTCATAAAAGGCTAACCTGATTTTTTTTTTTTTTTCAAAAAAGCAATCTTATGTTATAGCAATGGCTTCATCTGCCACCCACTAATGTCTACAGGTCTGCTACTGACCTGAAAAAAAGGGAGAAGGAGCATTTTTGTGGAAACTAAGTTCCTGCAAAATTTTCTGTACAAAATTATCAAAAAACTCATCCACCTCATGTAATTTTTTGTTCACAATGTAAAAGTGAAGTATCAAAGTACAGGAGTCCACATATTTCCTGTGCAGAGGTATAAAGAGGCTCAGGCTTGGTGGTGCTGCAGTGAATATTAATAATAAGCCAAGCAGAGCAACCACTAGCCTTGGCAACTAAAGTAAATTCTGAGGTCGTGCTGTAATGATAGATGGGTATCATTCATTAATATTTCAAATATTCTTCTGTTGCCGAGTGTAATTTATGTATGTGTCATGTTGTATAAACCCAGTTCCAATCTCAGTTTCATGGTTTAGAAGGAAAAGACCGTACAGCTGCAGACGTCTCTCATGCATGCAGAATTCCCAATGACTGTAATACATAGGGAATGACAGAAGTTCTGTATTTAAGATTGTGTGTTTCCACTTATCTTTTGGAGTTATCTACACTTATAGTGATTTATGGGATTTATGGTCTTGATAGCAATGGATAGGCTAATGCAGAATTTGGGGGGCGTTTTAGTATATAAGGTGTATGTTCAGTTTATGGTACACAGGAAGGTTGTTGGCCAGAGTTACTTCTGCTATCGATTTGGCTTACCTCTATATGGTCATAATTAATTTTTAATATGTAATCTGAAGAATGCTTATTGGTCCATGACCACTTCATAGTCTTTTCTCTTTCTTATCCCTATTTGTGCCTGATCTGTTTTATAAATTAATTGCTGGGTTCATCACATTGTATTTGAATAACATACAAGTTATTTCCAGTCCCTGAATGGAATGTAGCAGTGAACATGAAAGTGGAGTTCTTGATGATGAATTGATGGGTACTTTACAAAAGAAGCAATACAAATTCAATATAATCCTCTTGATGAGAAGCAGTTCCTTTTTAAAAAGAATAAAGCTGGCCCCTGGGTCTGACTTGAGAGTACTGGAAGGGAGAATAGTAGCAGTGAAGCAGTAGAATATGTTAAATGTGAGGATCTCTGAATTGTACAAGGGAGAAATACAGATAGAGCCTCACTTCTTGCTATGAAAACATGACAATAAAAGAACTACTGGAAGGTGGAGGGGGATGAGATGAAGACACAAGGGAGGAAAAGGGTGACCATTGACAGGAAGAAGGAGAAAATTTAATGTATCTTTCAGTGCTGGTTTTGTGTTTGGGTTTTTTTTCTGAAGAACTATTTGTCCTATTTCTAGGAACAGTTATTTTTTTTGGGAAGCTGTTTTCCAAGCAGCAGAACCATCCTTCACGGGGAGAATTTCAGCAGCTCAACTGTGAATAAATGCTGGAACTTTTAGATAATTACTTTAATGACATCCATAAAACTTTTAGGGTTTGTGCAGCACTGATAATGCAAGTTTCTTCCCATGGTCTATTTGTTTCATGTCCCTAACATCAACTCGGAACTCTTCTGAGATGTGGACCCTCAATGCTGACTTGTTTCCTCCTATAAAAGCAGGAAGAACACGAGTATGATTAGTGCTGAAAACAAGCTTTACACTTTACACTAAATAACAACATTCTCTGGTAAAGTAGCAAACATAGCTGGTAACTAATTACCTCTGTATGGTATATAACATATAATCAGCCCGTCTGCAGAATGCCAGCTATGTAATTAAGAGGCCCAGCAGTCACCATTACAGTAAAGGGACTATGCATAATATTTGGGTTATGTAATTTCCTGACTTATCTTTGAGTATAAATACAGAAGCATGGATGTACAACTATTCTTCCCTTTACAGAAATTATTAAGGTAGACAAATATGGCTCATTGCCACCTTTTATCTGCAATAAAAACAACACAGCTTTTGCTTTTCTCTGCATTATGCCCTAATTATCTGCTGGAACTGAAGTAAATACAACACTAATCTGTCTGGGGAAGGAGCATCTATGTATCTTTCTGCAGTTATAGCTACTTCTCTTTCAGACGAGGATAATATTCAAAATCGTAGTAGTAGGCTCCCATACGAATAGCACTAAGGGATTCTCTGGAGATAATGTAATGCGAGAGTTGCGTTAGAGCAGGAATTCTTTTATCTCTGATTTGCACTGTGCACCCTCCACACGGCAAATATCTTTCAAGCAAATCACCTTCCCCAAAATGTGGAAATCGTGAAAAGGTGTTTAATGCCTGTGTCAGCTCTGTCTTCCTTTGCTGAGAATGTTTAAAGCAGCCTTTGCAAGCAGTGTCAGTGCTTCCTTCAGAGACAACAAGCCTTTGAAAGGGATTCGCTAGGTGATGGAAAGCCTTCGAAGAGCCAACAGTACCATTGTCAGTCACGGAGAGGTCATTAGCTCAGGAGAGTATTCTGCTGGGCTTTCTTCTGTGTGCAGACTTCCCAGCCTGGGAATCCTGGTATTTTTCGAGGTGGCAGGTGAGAACTGAGGTACCAAGACTGGATATTTGTTTCATGAATGAAAAATGACACATAGCACTTCCTGTGAGTTTTGAATAGCTGGGAGCAGCCTAGTGCTTTGGTCTAACGAAGTGAGTAATGCGTGCAGGTGGGAATGTGTGAGAGGGAGGAGGTCTCTTCAGAATCCAATTTTCAGAGCTAAGCCTTAGCTTTTCCCCTCAAAAGCAAACAAGCCACAACTAGCCCGTGCGCTTTGTCCCTGGAGTCTAGTTTGCATTAATCACACTCTCTGCACCTTCATAACATGTCTAAATAACTGACTGAAACAAGCATTATATTTGTTCAGACACCAGCAGCAGGGGAAGGATACATCATCCTGCTTTGAACAGTGACAACCTCCTCCTCCTCAAAGCAACCTCTTTATGCTCAAAGAGGAAAAATTACTCAGTTGTTGAATAGCCTTCAGGAGTATGACCAGGCTCCTCAGCTTCCTGAAATCACAGTCCTTGGAGCAGCAGGAACTCAAGATGCCTGACTGCAATTTAACCTTTAACATTTCAGTATTAGTATTTCAGTCAGGTTTTTAGAAAGCAAAATGGAAAAAAAATTGGTACATTGGAAAGAAATTGCAAAGGATAGGAGGGCTTGTTTTGTATCAATAAATAACCTTTTTTTATTTATTAAATATTATTCAAATACTGAAAAGTATTTCCTAGATTTTCTAGCAGGTAATACATGTTTCAGGAGGTTAGTTTAACATGTATTTCATTTTATTTATGAACAGAGCTCCATTTGCAGAATATACGTATTACTGAGCCCTTCAGAGAGAGAAAAATAAATTCATTGCAAATCTCCTAATAGAAATATCTAACAGGCAGATCTCCTGCATGCATAATCTGAGCAGAAGACTTATCTCAGAGATCAGAGAAAGTGGTTTGAATTCCAGATAACATTCAAAGATGAACGATGAGGCCTCATGAGTGAAGAAGAATACTACATATGCTGCGTCTGGAGGTTGGAATAAACTCACAGAGCACAAGCTCATTCCAACTATCTTTGAAGACAGTTTCCTCAAAAGCCCACACTTCTTTGCCATTGTGGTTATACATCAACTTTAGAGAAGACAATAATAGCGCAAGAATGTCAGACTAACACGCTTTGGGCCTCAGTGTATGAAAACGTTATCCCTGATCTTTTGATCACTTGCATTGCTGTAGTCATGAACACAATTCCACCTTTTGGAATTAAAAAAATGCTTTGTAAAATTGTTAATAGTGACAGTTCAAAAATTTAATTGAAAACTTCTACAGAAGAATGTCAGTGAGATTCCTGGTCTCAGCCTGTGACACAAATGGGGTATTTGGGCTTTTTCAGTTAGGTAGGAGGTCAAACGTTCCTGTGGTTTTCCTTTTTTTTCTTACTGTTATTCTTTGTTAACTGGAAATAATGTGCTTGGCTTGTGAATAATTCTCAAAGACATCAGCTTTCTAAGTCTTCTCATTTTTAATCTCTGATCATATTTATAGACATTTAGATATATAACATTTATAGATGCTTCTGTAATTTAAAGAGTTGTTTACCAGAAAATCTTTGCTGACAACTTATAGCATAGATGAATTTCTGGCATGTAAATAAATAAAATAATCATATAAGCTCTTTAAAGTTGGAGGCAAAAAAATAAGCTTGTAATCATAGAATCACCAGGTTGGAAGAGACCCACTGGATCATCAAGTCCAACCAATCACTAAACCATGTCCCTTAGCACCTCATCCACCTGTGCCTTAAACCCCTTCAGGGAAGGTGAATGAACCACCACCCTGGGCAGCCTCTGCCAGTGCCTAGTGACCCTTTCTGTGAAAATTTTTTTCCTAATGTCCACCCTAAATCTCCCCTGGCGGAGCTTGAGGCCATTCCCTCTCGTCCTGTCCCCTGTCACTTGGCAGAAGAGCCCAACTCCCTCCTCTCCACAACCTCCCTTCAGGTAGTTGGAGAGAGCAATGAGCTCTCCCCTCAGCCTCCTCATCTCCAGGCTGAACACCCCCAGCTCTCTCAGCCGCTCCTCATCAGGCCTGTTCTCCAGCCCCTTCACCAGCTTTGTTGCTCTTCTCTGGACTCGCTCCAGAGCCTCAACATCCTTCTTGTGGTGAGGGGCCCAGAACTGAACACAGTACTCGAGGTGCGGTCTCACCAGTGCCGAGTACAGAGGGAGAAGACCCTCCCTGGACCTGCTGGTCACGCCGTTTCTGATCCAAGCCAAGATGCCATTGGCCTTCTTGGCCACCTGGGCCACTGCTGGCTCATGTTCAGTCACTGTCAACCAGCACCCCCAGGTCCTTCTCCTCCAGGCAGCTTTCCAGCCAGGCTTCTCCTAGTCTGGAGCTGCTCAGGGTTGTTGTGCCCCAAGTGCAGGACCCGGCATTTGGCCTTGTTAAACCTCATGCCGTTGGTCTCAGCCCAGCAGTCCAGATGTTTATTCTGGCTATGATTTTGGTTATTCTTTTTATTCCTCACATGCAGTTAGATAAGGGTTGATTCAATTTGATTTAAAAAAATGTTACCATATTTCATTATTAGGTAGAAAGTGCATTCATTTCAGAATATTGATCATTCTTTCCACTTAGAAAGAAGCCATTTCCCACCCTGACAGGACCAAGGAAATGTTTTATTGTGCCTGACAGGCTGCAGCATTTTATGGTGGGAGCTATGATGCTGCCCTTTCTTTCCCTTCAGCAGTATATTTCAAAGGGTAAATCCTTGCTGGCAGTGGTCATGCTGCATTTCCAAAGCAAAGTTCTTTGCATGATCCTTAATACATTTGTTCATTCATAGGAATGGTTATTTTTTGACAGGAATGATTAGACTCAATGATCCTGTGGGTCTTTTCCAGCCTGGTGATTCTGTGATTCATATGTTCAGGTAATTAATTTGTGGAATGTTCGTATGGTCTGCAAATAAATAGCAGTAACCATCACATTAACTGTTAGATCTTAGAACACCTTACAAAGACCATCAGTGTAACTTTCCTTCAATGGGGGAAACATTTGGGAAGCAGTGAGTGTCCAACAGAAAGCTGCTTTTAGTTTGTCTGCTAGAAAGGTATGAATGGGTAGGGTCATCTCTTGAATAAAATTGACGAAGAGTGTGGTTCAAATTCCCACCTTAATAGAACTGAGATAATTACTTTCATCCATAAATATTATGTGTACAGGAACTGAACAAATGCTAATCTTTGCTTTAAAAATGCATTCAGATTGCTTTTCTAGATCACCTTCTGGTTTGGGTACTAAGAGGAGCTTCAGCTGGTTAAGTATCATTTTACAAGGGTAAATTCTTCTTGGCCAATAATAATTTTTCAAGTGTACTGAAAGCTTTTCCTAGTAATCAAAAAGAAGTAAACCAGGAGCTGATGTCTTAATTGAAAACAACATGAGGTTAGCATTCCTCATTCTTGTTTAGCATTATTTGAGCACTTGTTAAAATTAATCTTAGACTGTAGCTTGTACTACTCACTAATGTGAAGAAGTTGGTAATTGCAAGGCATGGACATATAGGGTAGCAATGAGTTTGGTGGCTCCTGTATGTGCGTTTGTAATTTTTATTACTGCCTTATTTTATTTAATTATTTCAATAGCTAGGAGCAAATAATGCAAGTGAGATCTAAAATTTGGTGTTTGTTTAATAAATTAATTGGGATTTATAATACAGGGTTATGAGCCTTAGGAATGACCTTTATAATATGCATTACTTCAAATGGGTTCGAGTTCTCCTAAGTTTAGTGGCATCCATTAGTATATTTTCTCCTGAAATATACAAAATAATTGTTAGATGTTTGCTAGAACTTTATACTTGCATATTTGGTGTATTTTCAAGCAGGGATTGCAGAGGAGATGTTATGCGCTCCCATACTATTAGTGTATATTTAGATTTGTACAGAGTTCCTTTCCACTAATGAATAGACCTCTTAGCCTTCTCTAATCTGGAAGCATTATTTGAGTGTTCCCACTAGTAATGCTACAAACACTGGAGTGCCACACTTAAGCAGTCTTTTGGCACAACTTAGCCATGTCTTGTTTGAGAAATTGTGATAAGCATTATATCAGCATGAGAAGCTGAGAAAGCTGCTTGTTAGTACTGCACATGGTGTACTTAGATAAGGGAGGGCTTTATTGTTTCCATTTTGCTGAACTGTGATTGCAAAATTTATAATGGTTTAATACTGTATACAACTACATTAACTCTGAAGTTGAACTTTGGTTATTGTATAAGGAGTGTAACCAGGTGGAAGATGCTTTCATTTTAATCATCCTATGTGCTTATTTCCAAGAGGTGGGATCATGTTGGGGTCACCTCAGCCTGGCTCAAGACACTGAATTTAGCCCCAGGTGGCTTAGCCTGTATATTTAATTTTATAATCCATAAAGACAAGGGGGATGGAGCTATAAAAGTGTATGGGTCAAAAGTATCATCACTCATTCAAAGAGATTGGGAAGCACGTAATTGGTCATAAATGGTTATGGTTGGTCAAGTGTGAAAAGCTAAGCAGAAACGGCCAACTCTAAGGTGCAGACGATACAGAGTTTATCCACATTCTGATAAACACCACTATATGTATATTGTTTGCTCACCTTTTAATTTGCTGCTACTCTGTTAATGAAAGAATGTGCAATTCAAAAATATTCATCTGAGTATTCTTAAAATAAACAATGTATTGGGTTAGTAAGGACACAGAATTTTAAAAGAATTGGGGAGTTTGTGATCTATTGAGAAATTCTGAGTAGTTCTTTTGAAATTTACAGAAGTTCTGTGGTATCAGGAACATAAAACCTCAGCTGGAGTCTTTCCTGTTTATACAAAGTATTTTACCTTACATTAACTACAAAGACTTTGTTATCTGTTATTATAGGTAGCTGAAGGAATATCAATAATAGTTTCATTTAATAGTATCATTTAACAGTTATCAGTTTTCTGTTAGCTATGTTTCACTACAGTAGTTTAATTTCAATTTCAGCCCAACTCAGTTATTAAATATTTAGTTTCTGAAAAATTTTATATGTCTATGGATGCTCCCATAATTTGTCCTTTTTTAGCAGTTTCTACATTTATTTATTCTCATACAAGCTGTGAATAAGAGACTCACAGTTGGTAGAATGCTACAAAGTCTAAGAAACTATTCACATTGATATGAGATGTTTGAGGTTTATTCATTTTTTGTGATTATACCATGTTTATGTTTTGAAAACAATGTTGCCTATTTAATATTAAAACACTGGAAATCCATAACTGTTCTGCAAAACTGCTCTAATAAGGAAAAACAACGTGTGTGTAGGCATGCATATGCGAACTTGTATACGGTATACATACATACATACACAACTAAAAGCTTGGAAGTATGGAATTACGTATTCTATACATCCTTCCCACCAACTCAACTCCCAATCTTAACATAAAAGTCTTTAGATATGGTGCAGAGTAGCCTAGTCTCATCTAAGAGCAGGACAGGAAAAGGATCTGTCCAGGTGAAGAGCACGTATTTTACAAAATAGCATGTTTTCTCGTGGAAGAGGGCCAGCAGTCGTCTCATGCACGATCTTTTGAGGGAGCTGCAAAATGAGGGGCTGAGGAGTGTCTTTGATTATTTTTTCCCTCTCCCTTCTTTTTATACAGTTAATGAAGAGAGGTTAGATTTTTAAATTCCTTTCAGTTTTTATACTCTGAAGATTGCTTTGCAGATGACACAAATGTCATATGTGGTTGGAAAAACCTTGGAGTAATAGAGGGGATATCATGAATACAAAAGAGGGCACAGAATACAGCAGTGACAGTGATCTACTCTGCTTGGCAGGTAGCCAAGAGCTCAAGGGAGACGGAGAGCATCTGTCTAGGAAAGAGGTCAGTGCTACAATTAACGTCCTCTTCAGCATATGGGGCAGGTAGTTTAAACAAAAACGGGTAATAAATCTTGGGAAACTCTGAGTCAGATCTGTATACTTAGCTCTTTTAAGCTGAGGATGATACACAAATCAGATTAAAACTAAATCACAGTAATAAAACATTTGCCCCACTTGCCACAGGGTGACTGCAATGTCTTTGTTCACCCTCTGCTTTGAGATGAAAGACATTTACTATGTCAGTCAACTTCAAAATAGAATACGCTGCAGAGCTCTGCAAGATTCAGGTTTTTATCTCTGGGAAATCAAGGATCACAACATCTTACATCTGTAAGTCTGTTACTAAATAGAGACTCATCTGTTGTAGGTGCTTAACTCTTCCTTCTGTGTTCGTTTGAGTGTACATGGAGGGGAAAGGGCTGAGGAGAGAGAGGAAGGATTGGTTTTATTCATCTCTGCAAGGTAAATAAGCATTTCTGATAAAATGCAACAAGGTGTTTCCTAATGGAACATCAGTAGCTGTTAGGAAGGGTAATTGGTGAGCATGCTGGATAAATCTATTTTCAGGAATTAGTTGTGGACCAATTGGCATTCTTGGGGTGTTTCAAGAGAGTAAGAAACTCTTCAAAGGTGGCACTTCCTTCACCAGATTTTCTGGTTTTTTTAACTTATATCCACACTTCAGTGTTTGACAAGTTAGATAAACCATAGCGTGTAATAGACATAAGACCTCAAAGCATTCTAATAACGTATCCTGCCTATGTTTTCCTAAGAATACCAAACAAATATTAGGAGTCTGTGAAAAGTGTTTTTTTGTTAAGTCAAAGTAAATATCTAAATTGGATAAGCATTTAGCAGAAGAAAGAACATGGATTAGACAGCAAGTAAACAGTTGAGGATATCAGTTTGGAGGGACTATGATTAGATGTGTACTTATCTGCATATAGCATTTAGTTGAGCAAGGTATGTGAGAAGATCCACTAGTTTCATACTCGTTAGGTTGTACTGAATAGTCTCTATTGAAATACTTGTTTAATAAGCTAGATAAAATATAAGTGTAAAGCAATCAGCATTAAAACACAGTATCTTTTCAATCAGTGTGTTTAAAAGGGCAAAGAAGTGCCTCTCAGTCCTCTCTTTCAAAATACAGTCATGGAAAATGTCTCCTGCTTTGCTTGGCTTCCCAAAGAAGGTGCCAGTGCAGTGACACCTCGAGAGAGTGATGGGGCCATTGTTAGGATTTCATATAGTTTGTCCATGAGCACGTAGCTGGTACCTCATTTAGAAGCTTGAACTTACACCATTGTCAGCAGAGCCTTGAGAATTAGATTCCTGTGGCTCTTGCCCACCTTAATATAATCCCGAGAGGTTTCTCTTCCTTATTGTGCCTGCAACCAGAGGCTAGGAATAGAAGTTGTGTTTCTAGTTTCCTCAACAAAAGTCCTGTGAGGAAGCAGTAACTTGCTCAAGAGTTGTATACAGAGCAGGGAAGGCTCTTTTGCTTCCTTCTCCAGTGAATGTTCTTCTGATACTTGGTTGAGGTTTCAGAAAGAATAGATTAATTTGCACAATCTTTGGTTTTCTTTATTCTAGGACTGACCACAGACATTCCTTTACGTCTGCAGAATTACATGGCAATAAAATGCACGGATCACTGGATGTGCTGATTTAAGATCTTTAAAAGCTAACTTTAACAGAAATAACTTCAAAACAGATAAAGATGTGTCTACTTAATTTTCTGAATTTCCTCTGAATATACAACACTGACTTGACATCAACATATGTATTAGAGAAATCAAAGTTCCAATACGGATAGTAGCGATCGAGAGTCTTCCTCAGAAAGGAATACAAATTACTCCATGTAACAACCACAGCAGCTAACAATTCGAAGAGTGGTGATGCTCAAATCTTAAAAGCTTCAAACAGTTTGCTCTAGAGCAAAACAATCTGGTTGGGTTGTTTTGAGAGTTTTTTTCCTTTGCTGCCTGCCACCAGCTGTCAGAATTTTGGGAACTGGCTCAGAGAGACTATGGTCAAATTTGAGTAGGGCTGTGCAGGCAAAGGTTCAAACTACAAGTTTCATGTAGAGTTTAAGTGTGCTGCAGTTTTCTTAAAGAAAAAACACTGAACTTGTAGATTGTGATGCTGCTTTTCAGTGTGTCACCCATTAATTTAACTGGTGGGAGTATACTGATCCCTTCTTTTTCCCATATGCGGTATATTTTTCTTCCAGCCTGCCTTAATTACTACATACATACTGTGTCTATTACCACTTCAGAGAAAAGTCATATTGATTTTACAGACAGGAAAATACATGCCTTGTGAGGGAGCTGCTCAAGGATAAATGAAGGAAGGGAAACCCAAAGAGATAATTAAAAAAAAAAAAAAGAAAGAAAAAATCCAGTACATAGCATGAATATTTTAGAGCTTTATTTAAGGTTTTCTAAAAAGGTTGTGGAGATACTGGGGACATATTTGCAGTCTGCACCGTCCCATTTAGTGGTCAAGAACCCATTGCCACACCTTTCAACCCTTTACAGTTTCAGCAATGCTTTGATTAAATAAAGCCAGCACACGTGGCAAATATCTGTCCTAATGCATGGAGACTGTTACTGAAGTGCAGTAAATAATACTAAAAGACATAACTATTTGTACTACTGGATGAATTTGATTAGTCTGTGTTAGCACTTTGATTTTGTTGGTTTTCAGCTCTTCCCCAAAATGAATATTCTGGCAGGTTATACTGTAGCACAAAGCCAACTTCGAGTGCATATATGTTGATTCTCACAAAAGCAAATTTTTGCTCCAAAGCCTGCATATTCACAGCAGAAATACATTTTGGTTCATTATATTAGAAAACAGAGATGCAGCAGGTACACCCGGCTGTCCAGTGAAGTGCATACACCCTGAATACTGAATATCTGCATATGGAATTACATCCTTGCAGTCTACACGAGGACATTTTTAGCAGTCAGTCTTTTGTATTTTGTGGTGGGGGGATAATTGAAAGAAAAACCACCACAAAGAAATCATAAGGTGTTATTATATACAAAGAGAAAAGGAGGTAAAAACTCACCAGTGTAACTTATTTCCCTGTGTCACTTAATCAGCTCCTATGGGTAGCTCAGGTACTGAAATTTATTAGAAGAAATCCAAAGAGATCTAGCAGAAGCCATGCCCTAAGGTAGATTCTTTTCTTTTTTGAAACTAACATGCCTTACTTGTAGAAATCTGTTGGTGAGAACAGACAATAGGAAAACAATTGAGATAATAAATGAGTTTCTAAAGTAACAGATAAAAAGCTCCTTCAACAACATCCTAAAAGCTCCCATTCATCAGAGCCAGCAGCTACAAACCCCAGACTGGGACAGGAGAGGCTTGTGCTGTGCTCAGTTTGGATTGCCCTGTGCAAAGCTCATCAGTCTTGTGCATACTGACTGCAGTGACTAAAACGTCTAAGAAATTTTATTTTCATTTCACTTGTGTTAAAAAGACAACATTTTTCTTCTATAAAATGCAAATGTATGTAACTTTCACTTTTACTTGAAAACCACAGCCAAATTTCTCCAAATTAATATAATTTTCAGGCTTGCTTTCTTATGGTGGCTCTGTCCCTTAGGTCCCTATTAAAGGTGTAACAAAACTGTCTTTCAGAAAAACTTTAAGTCTGTTCACTTTGAGCTCCCTGTTTGTATGCAGTTTGGTTCTTTCCCTCGGTGCTTTAAAAATATAATAAAAATATTTTATATATAAAAATATATTTTTAAAAATTATCTTAAAATATACTGGAGCCATTAATTGTCTCTTTAGTGTCACCAATAGACAAGAACGATGTGAAAATTTGTACATTTTTTACAAAGCTCTTCCAGAAGGGATAATTTTGGAGATGGAGTAAAAATGTGGGTTTTTTTAAAATTCAAAGTAATATTCCTGTCCCTATCCAGATATCATCTGCGATCTGTACTCTGACTAAGGGTAAAGGGTGACGTGCTTTGAAGCAGATTTAGAGTGAGTGGCTGGTACCAGAACAGGGCAGAGGGTTTGACCTGGGTGCCGTAACAGTGGATAATGCAAACACCTTTAGAGCATAAGATCAAAGGGAGATTCCCTGCATTTTTTATCCTCTTCAGTGAAGTGAGATACAAATGCAGAGTCTGAGGTGTCTGTGCATGTTTGCAAAGTTTTCACAATGATGAGCTTCATCAGCTCTGTTGAGGCGTCCACACATGTAAGGAAACTTTTCCATGGATAAGGGGTTTCAACAAGCCTTGTAGCTACTCTGTACAGGAACAGGCAAAGGATTTGAGGTCAATGTTTTGTTTGCTGAAAGACTTGCAGATTTATAAATATAGTAAATTTACATCCAAAGAGAAAGTGTTGCTGCTAATAAAAGCATATCAATGATTAATAATGTTAACAATTAATAAATGTGATAACAATTCAGCCTCTTAATGAACATATGCTCTGTAATTCTTTATTAGTGGAAGCAGTGCCTACTTCACCTTCTGTAGACTTTGCATTTTTCTGGGCACGCACAACCATTGGAGAGGACATTGTTTTACAGAAACAGACACACTAAGCATGACTAATTTTCTATTATGCTGCTTTCTGAAAATATGCAATTTATAATCCCAAGCGTGCTCCTGACCTGCTTGCATGCAGAGGTAAGTGTTAGTATTCTTGGCTGCCTGGGTATTGTAATCCCTGTGTGAATGTGGTTCTTCCTTCATTAATGACCCCATTTTGTTATAAATTAATATAATGGCCTTCTCCACTATAGCCATGATTATACAGTGGCTGAAATGTCTCGCTGAAATACTGCCGAACAGCAGAAAGCAGATTTATTGATAGGGCACAGAACATGACTGAAATGAAGAAAAGACTGCTACTGAAGTGCTCCTTGGTCTTATAAACAGTTACAGTTCTGTAAAGGCCACTGCATCTTGGAATGACATTCCAGTAGATGCCCATCAGTTCAGGCAGGATGATTTATATTCTGTGAAGTTATGTTGAACAAACAGCAGTGCACGTTCTTTTTTCAATTTAAGTCACCTCTGTTGATAAGAATTCAATTGTAGAAGTGAGTTAATGCACTCAGTGTTTGTGTTTGATGTAATCATACTTGGAATTTTTCCATAAAAAGGAAAAGAGAGGAGGAAATCTGAGCATCTTTGCGGTACCTGCGTGTATCTTTTATTCACCTCCATAAGGTTAATCTGTGTGTTTGCATTATTTAAAACATCTCTAGTTTGTGACAGGAATGAAAGTATTTGTCAGATTGGCCTTCCAGCCCAGTTATTTGCAATGACTTATCTCACTCTTCTTAACTAAGCGCTGTATTTTCACATTTTTAGCACATAAATTGCTGTCTGTAGCCAGTCTCTTCTTCAACCCAAATACATGGAGTGTTTCTCTGAGGAGATGCACAAGCCTTGTTAGCGTTGCCTTTGGACTTAAGCACCCACACACAGAGCTAAAGTTACGACCTAGTATAGGAATTTTTTTTTTGTAGAAGATACTGGATAATTTATTCTAGTGTGCAACTATTCCAATTGGAATCACTTAATAAGACTGGAATTAAGCCTAATTTATGTGAGAGTGACAGAATGTGGCCCAGTCAGCTGAACAAGTTTGTTATCAATGTATTTTAACAGAAACAAAACAGAAGAATAGGAAAAGGGCCAGAACAAAAGAAACCCCTCCAATAGTATTAAATTTATCGTTTCAGTATCAATTAATATTCAAGGTGCTATTGTAGATGAAATGTTGTAAGTAAAAAGATAAAATGCTAAAGTTGGTATCAAGGGGAAAAAGTAATAGCGGTACTGGGAAAAAAATGTATCTGAAAGAAAGAGAGATGGGAGGGTTGTGCATCAGAGGAAGAGGAATGAGAGAGTTGCTTAGAGGATTTCTCTATCGCTGCTTGCAAATACTTGAAATAGAAAATTCTTTCAGAAAAAGAAACTTAGCCTAACTCACGGTGTTTACCACTCTGCTGATACCAGCCAAATGACAAAGCAAGAGAAGATGGAAAAGAAATGGAAAAGAGCATTACAGTCAGGCTGAAAGCATTGCAGTATTTCCCAATGGAATTGTTCAAGTTTGTACCTTCCCCTCACTGCATTTTTTTCATTCGCTGTTTTCTTTTTTTATGCCTGAAGTATGTTTACAATGAAAAAACATGACGGATGAAAAACAAATAGCTTGAGATTTTTTTTTTCACAGAGAATTTATGATTTGGAGTAGTTTATTTCTAAATGGGAATGTTAAAAATCTGTTTGGCAAAAGATGGAAGAGACATCAGAGCCTCTGTGAGCAGCCTGCTCTACTGCTTGACTGTCCTCGTGGTGAAATGAAGGTTTACTTTACATGCAAGCTGAACTTGCCTTGGTTCAGCTTTCATCCCTTGTCTTTTGTAGCAGCGCAGGCACTGCAAGGCTGCTCTTACTCTTCCCCTAATGCTGCCCCACTTCAAGCTCAACAAGCCCTGTGACCTTTGCTCTCCTCACATGGCAAGCAGTGGTCATTTTGTTGGCATTCCACTGAATTCACTCCCATTTATGTAAATATTTCTTTATATTTAGGGGGTCCAGACCCCTCTGTATTCAGGGGTCCAAAACTGGGCACAGAGTTTTAGATGTGGTCTGCTGAATGCTGAGTAGCGGGGGGATGTTGAGAGGTTCAGACCACATTAATACACTACAAAAGGCATCAAGAGTGACATGCTCTGGGTTTTATAGCTTATTAAGATGCTTTTTTCAAAGAACCTGTAGGAAATAATGGTTGAAACCCCTTAGACAGAAAGGAGGAGTTTGTCTCTCGTATCTGCTTTCTTAGCCCTGAAGGGATGGACTCAAAGTACACACTGAGCAGCGCTGACAGGGTGTGCAAACTCAGTGGTCTGATGACCATTCTTGAAGGGCCTTTCAGGAGGCAAGTTAGAGGACTGCGAAAACACGTGGCTTTTCAGTGTTGAACTGAGGCACTGGGACACTTCTCCAAGCTCAGGTTCTTTTTGTGTATCCAGCCAAACAGATGAATGACCTGTTATACAGGAGTGTGCTCCAGCCCCAGTGAGGCTACAAAAACAAGCTGTAAGCTGTGAAGTGCTTGATCTCATGTGTGCATGGGATAGAAAGTCCTAAAAAGAGAAATTATACTAACCTAGGTGGTCTGTTTCTAAGCAACATGTACTTCTCAGACCGCAGTAATTTTGTTTCAGTCCCTTCCTAAGCATTCTAATATAAAACAGAAAATCTCTGACGTTCTTCATCAGAAGACATGAAGAGTTTGATGTCTTGGGAAACTTACTTCATAGGATTTATATTGAGTCTGTTTCAATCTATTTAACAAAAGCATATTCCAATGCAATGGCTTGTAATCATCACTAAGACTTCAGGCTGGTTAACTCACTGTGATTTGATTAATACATTTTAGAGATAGACTGACATGATAGAGTCTGTAGACCAACCTAGCCATCCAGCAATCTTTTAAAGCCAAGCTTACTCATCTGTTACTTTATCTCATTAGGATAGCTTTATAAATAAGATTTTTTTAAAATATAGTTCTCACTTGAGATGATTAAAATTTCTTTATTTCACAAACTAGTATATTTTATAATTTCATTTTCGTGGCTTTACTACAATCATAGTGCACTCCAAAAAATTGGCTCCCTATGCTAAGTAGGTGCAGATGATGTCTGAAATGACAGCATAACAAGTTACACTCCGCAATTATTTATTTGATTATTTTGTGGCATGTTAAATTAGCACACATGAAATACTACCTGCTGCTGAGTGACTGGGATGTATTCCAGAATTTTAAAATAATCTTATTGCTTCATTGCAGAATGTTGTTTTTACAATGGGACCCAGTACAGGTTTATGAAGATCTTTTAGTGGAATAAACATATGTCTGTGTACACAAGCTGTGTTGAAACCATATGACAGTTTAGCACCTGACCAACTTGTGTGCTTTTGAAATCTCAGGAAATGGCAAGCTGAGATTTTAAATGCCTACATTTCCCTTTAAGATAAAACTTGATGTGTTTATGTGATGAAATGTAAAGAAAATTATATGCGTGATGGTTTGAGGGCTTCACCAAGCTGTCTACACTTGCCCATCTTATGTTCCAGAATGTATCAGAAAAAATAGAGTTTAGTAAGTACTTGGTCTAGTGTGGACATCTGCAGCTGGACATCTGCATTTTTCTTGGAAGCACTGGAGGCTAGTTGCTGGAGCCTTGAATTGTGGAATTTATGTAATCTTGTGTTTCCAGAAAGCATTTTCTTTGAAAAATGTAACTGCCCTATTTGCCAGTCAGTAGAGTAATGAGACAAGGCACAGATAATTATGCTCTTTGTCTGTATGATGTCCCAAAATGTTTGGGTTTGCTACACTAATGTGCTCTTGCTTTGCTTAAATACGAGAAGGATCACTCACTCATTTTAACAGCACTTGGGGCATCCAGGGATCGCAAACCAGAAATACTCTGGTATTCTCGGAAAAGTATAAAGTATCAATGCCTGTAGTTTTAGTCATGCAAGGTCTGTCAAACTCGGGCACATCATTCATTTTATTTTACATAAAAGGTCTGACATGTGGCTGTGGTACATCCCATCCTAATGACCAGGTCAGGAGACTTGGCAAGCTGATTTTCCTTGAAAGGGGGGGCTGGGTAATACTATTCATGATTTCTGTTTGTTCAGTAAAGTTTTCAGTCTTGCAATTTATTTACTTTCAATTTTGGTTTCAGTTCATTTAACCTTCAGAAAACATTTGTGCCGTCTACTGCTTACAAAAGGAAGGCTCTAGCAGCCCCTTGTTGCATTTATTTCTTGCTATGGAGCTATGATGTCTGCAGTAATAAACATATCCATTTTAAATTGAAGTGATTAAGTTCTCGTTGAAATGTCTTCTGGAACAAAACATTAGCTTTTGCTTTCAAAGGGCAGATATTGCAGCAGATAGCACTTAACCTGACCAAGGACAAATTATTGTGCTTAGACATTGCTTTTCTGCTTGCCTTTCTGAAACAGCAAGGATGTCTGCATTCAAGCATTTCCATTTCTTAATACATCAGAACGAGTATCTCTACAGGACTGAAAGTAGCATGATTGTAACTATTGTCTTATTTTTAAAAACAGCTCACCCGTCCTGCCAATTTGCTCTGATTTGTTCATTTGAACTTTTAAATCTGAATGATACAACACAAGAGAAAAAGAATTGAGGAGGCATTGATACTTTCACGCTGGATTTCTGTCAGAGGCACTGATTCAGCTAGCTCTACATTTCTGAACTAAAACCGAGTTTGAGCAAGTAGTAATCCCTGCTTGTCCAGCTCAGAAATTTGTATGAGATTCGACACCTTGTTTGCAGAGTGTGTTTTAAGATGCCTCTATTTATCAAATACATTCTACCACGAGTATGCTATGAGTATTCATCAACGTTTCATTATTTGTAGTGATGTATAAATTACAACAATGCTGGCTTTTTGTATATATGAAATTTGGAAACAATACAATTTAAAAAATGTGTGGGACATAAAAATGAGTCATCTGGCAATAAGTGCTAATAAATATTTTTCTCTTGCACTCTGTCTTTCAGATTTGTGATAAAGAATGGCATTACTATGTTGTCAACGTTGAGTTTCCTGTTGTTACGTTGTACATGGATGGAACAACATACGAACCGTACCTTGTGACCAATGACTGGCCCATCCACCCTTCACACATAGCTATGCAGCTGACAGTTGGTGCTTGTTGGCAAGGTAACATGATAGAAAACGGAGGCAACAAATTATGAATTCAGAGCAAAAAGAATCTTATTTGTCTTGCTGATTGTATAGTAAATAAATTACTAAAAGGTTGATGGTATAAAATCAGAATTAAATCCAGACTTAATAATGAATTAAGTCGAAGGATAAAACAGCTGCAACATTAACAGGCTTTGCATTTACATCATCTAAAGAAGTGTGGAATACAGTTTGTGTATTTGAAGTGCAAGATGGTCACCTTTATCTTTTGTCTTCACTTATTTTAATTATTTTGCTTATTCTTCGACTTTAAGCAAACTATAAATATTGCTCATTGGATGTTTAGCACTAGTAATTCCATTAATCAATTCACCCTGTTATAGACCAGATTTAAAAGTGAAAGTAAAATAAAACCAAATTCATAATCTCAGAGACGTACTTACATGAGACTTTGCTTAAATATTAGTTTGTAGCCTTCAGAGTCCCACTCTTCCCATTATTTTGTCTGGTCTTTATGCCATTGTTTCTTTTCCTGCTTATCTGCTCTTGTAAACTTATTTCCATTACCTTTAGGTGCTCATTTGCTATTTATACATTGTGTCTTATTCTCAATTAAGACAAAGTATGAAGAGAAGCAAACTTTATAATTAGGGAAAAATGCTTCAATACAGATTGTGTTTCTTTGTAACTTTTAAATGTTGACCCGCTTTTTCTGTTATTACCTCGTTTGCCAGTTTGATCTCTGCTTGTTTACAATATGTTATCTGCAAAATTGTGACATCTTACGCGTAGCAGTGCTGTTCAGCATAAATAATACGAGAAGCAAATCCAGCTGTTAGGTTACGAACATCTTGAGGTGGGGTCTAGTCTTCTGTTTGGTGAAGAAAAACTGTTAAGTAAGTCTACTTGGGATAATACATTTTGACCAGTAAGAACAGTCTAAACCTTTATGTTTTTGAAAACATTAGAAAACTACAACTGCCTATGATTTATCTCAGTGAAAATATGTTGTGGTTTTTGTGTTGTAAGCCATTCTGAGGAATCCTTGTTAAGTGAATATGAGGAATTTCTAGCCCTGGTTTGCTCAGTCTTTTTCCTTCCCTTTTCAGCAGAGCGCTGGCAGAACAGGAACACAAGCTCTAACCTCTTTCTTCAGAAAGGACGAGACTTTTTTTTCTGTCTTTACTAAACCGTTTTATTCTACAGACTAGCTGGTATCCATTTATCAAAGTCAAATAATTTGAAACCAATCTCAACTCATCCAACTAAATGAACCAGAAGATATAACATTCCTTTTTCTTACCACACCAATTCTGATTTGCTCACGGCAAAAAAGTCATCATGTCCGTGGGGCAGCCTCAAAACTGGAGAGGAGCAGGAAGAATGTATTTAAAGCGCAAAGCAAAAAAGAAGTACAAAAAGGATTGTAATTTACTCTGTTAGCGCTAATAGGAGAATCTGCTATAGCTAGGAAGGATTTACCCTTTCATATATCTTAAAAGAATCACATCTTACCTAGGAATTCTCTTGGTTCATCATTTCCAGTGAAAACCTCATTGTGCTTAGGCTAGACTGATAGCTACGTGCTGATGATCAGAGTAGGGCAAGAGGCCCAAAAAAAAATCTGTGAGCTCAGCAAAGTCACTTGTTTTGATAGAAAGGCATGATTGCTCTTTGGAGATTGGTAAGTGAATACAAACAGCACTTTACATCTCTGAAGTCAAAGCAATACAACTGTAAAATTAAATGGTAATTGAATTTTGTCACACTTTACATCAACCCAGTGTGAAAAAAACAAACCACAGTGTCACAGGTCTGAACGCTGAGAATCTTCAGTTTCCCTGGGACTCTCCAACGTTATATCTAACAAAGCTTCTGCCTGGCTGGGGTCAGAAGGTGTTTGCTCCTTGACAGTCCTTAACCCACCTAAAGTGATACTTATCTGAGAGATTCTAGCTGTTTATGACAAGGTGATGTGTATACTAGAAGCATTTGTTTGCCTTTCTGTGTATAAGGGAGTGATCCTGACTGATCTGTCTACAAGTGGGACAGGCATCTGCAACACCCCGATCTAAAATTAAGTAGGTTAATTCTACATTTAATCTGCTGTATTCAGAATTTCAGAAACCAACTGTAACTGTGCTTGCAACTATTTAGAATGTGCCAAACCGTAGAAGCTGTGTTATTGTACAGTCTCGCTTTCATTGGAATCTTAATCACTCCCCACCGAGGGTGGAGATGCCGCTGTGTGGGTGCAGCATTAGTGCCTTTGGTGTGGGAGTCCTCCTCTGACTTGTGCCTCCTGCTCCAGCGTGCTGTGGAGCTCGGCTTGGTACAGGTGAGATCTGGCACCAGCTGGGAATAGCATGGGAGGGAAATAACAGTTGGAAGTCCTCAGAAGGGGTGTAAGGAGGGATGCAGAAGGAGCTTCCTGACCCCAGTGCAGGAGATGCCTCTGCCTAACCCTAAGCCTAGGCTGCAACTAAAATCCTGAGACATTAGTAAACCCAGATAATTCTAGTTGACTAGATAATTCCAGTCCAGAAAATAGGTATTATTTTAGCAAGTAAAAAGTGTGATGCATACTACTTTGACAATGACTAAGCAGTGAACAGCTTTATAGTGAATAATTATGTATGCTGGCAGTTACCCTTGATGGCTCCCACAGTCTGTTGACTTCCCATTATGAGGATTGAATTAATGCCAAAAAGCCACTCTCCATCCTCCTGTACCTGCCATGCTTTGGGAGTGGATGTGCATGCTGGATCAGGCGGAAAAAACAATGCACAGTTTGTTTTTAAGGTTTGAATAACACTGTGTTCCCTCACAGCTGTACTGGTGACCACGGCATTACGTTTAAGGGAGGGAAAACAACAGTAACTTCAGAGGTTTGTCATGCAAGGGCCTGTAATGAGAATAGGTGATGATAGTGTTGTTTCAGACTTTTTTTGAAATGCAGACAATAAAATAACTCCCTGACTGACAGTAGGGTAGGTTGTTGGTTGCTTCATTCAGCCAAGTCTAACTACTTAACTGTCCCCCAGGAATGAGCACTCGCAGCATATTAATCTCGAGTAATCAATAAGCTTAAAGCTGAGTGAAACGCAACACACAACACAGTTGAGGAGTAGTTTTTCTTATTCTCTCAGGTCTTGATGCTATAGCATCATTATGGAGGTGAGCTGTGTCTGAGCTGTATCTAACTCATAAGAAAGGGCACAAAGACCCTGATGGCAAAAAATCCTGCAGAACGTGCTGAGGCACTCTAGGTTAACGATGGCCTGACCTCTGGATAGAAACCGGTAGGTGCTGTGTTACAGAACGCTTTGTTTTTCACTGTGCCATGACATTGTGAAGTAGAAAAAAAACTTAGGACGCTTGGACTACCTCTAGATCATCATCACGGGAGCTCTGTTTTGGTCTCTTCAGTTGTTACTCTAGGAGCTGATATATCTATTTAGGGCTTCTTCATTATATCAAAAACATCGTGACTTAGACTTAGTTTAGAGTCAGAACTAAGAGTTAAGTTCAAAGGATTAAGGCAATAAGAGGTGTTGGGAGTAGTTTACGCCTTTTCCTCAGTCGTTTCTTTGCTCAAATCCTGTGTTCAGTTCTGGGCCCCTCACCACAAGAAGGACGTTGAGGCTCTGGAGCGAGTCCACAGAAGAGCAACAAAGCTGGTGAAGGGGCTGGAGAACAAGAGGAGCGGCTGAGAGAGCTGGGGGTGTTCAGCCTGGAGAAGAGGAGGCTGAGGGGAGACCTCATTGCTCTCTACAACTACCTGAAAGGAGGTTGTGGGGAGGAGGGAGCTGGGCTCTTCTCCCAAGTGACAGGGGACAGGATGAGAGGGAATGGCCTCAAGCTCCACCAGGGGAGGTTCAGGCTGGACATTAGGAAAAAAAATTTCATGGAAAGGGTCATTGGGCACTGGGAGAGGCTGCCCAGGGAGGTGGTTGATTCACCTTCCCTGGAGGGGTTTAAGGCACAGGTGGACGAGGTGCTAAGGGACATGGTTTAGTGATTGATAGGAATGGTTGGACTTGATGATCCGGTGGGTCTCTTCCAACCTGGTTATTCTATGATTCTATGTTGCAATTTCAGCGAGGAGTCAAATTCCTCCTGCTCTCAGTCAGTGACTGTGTGCAGCCAATCAGCCATGTGTGGAGCTGCAGCGGCATGAAACGTACCATGCTTAGGGTCAAAGGATTTCTAGTTGAAAAGATCCGTATTTAGAAGAATTTGGATAATTTTCTGTAAAAATATTACTGTCAGTGTTTGCCATATTAGGTATTGTGCTTTAACGTGCTGCAGAATTACCATTTTCATGCTAGATTAAATACATTTATACTCATCTAATCTTGGGAGCTAAGAATTTTACAGTGACTAGGACTTGGATATTGGCCATCCGGTGATACATTTGCATCCACTTGGTAGCTGCAGTCAAATAGTTGAAGAATATTAGATTGTAGAAGCAGGAGGAAAGACGACATTCAAACATATAGTATGACCAAGGATGAATAAAGCATTGGTAAAGGAGTAAAACAGCCAACTGCTGAGGATTTTTGATTTATTCTGACCTTTTTTTCTTGTATTCTTTGAGACTGAAAACTATATTCTTAGCAATCCCTTTTATCAAAGCTAGAATAGAGGATTGTAGCAGGTTGGCTTTAGGCCATTCCTTAATACTAGCAAGTTTGGGGCTTTGTGTCCCGATTTCATTGCACTGGATTTTTTCCGTTTGCAATCTAATAATTACTGGAGATGGGAACACATCAGCACGCTAACATAGTCCACTGAGCTGAGAAGATTCTGAAATGCTGAGGGAGAAAAATACCAAATATCTACATGCAGCAGTTACAAGCAGCTATGATGAATCAGATGTGATGACTCCTGTTCACCTTCAGGGATGAAAGTGGCAGGTGTATAATTTTGTCTTTAAGTCTGGTAAAAGGTGCTTGTGGAAGATTTATTTAGCAATCTGTCTTTTTCTAATAGTGTAAGATAGTATTCTGTCTTTAAGTGATCGTGTTTTCTCATATGCAAGAAGCTGGTATTCACACTGTCTTGGATTAACAGGTGTGCCCTATGTAATACAAAGTTGAGAAGTTGGTTAGTACTTCAGATAACAGCAGGAGTTCCACTAAAAGCAACAGTGATGATCATAGTCTCCAGTGTTAAGCAGAAGAAGTAAAGAAAAAGCCTTGTTTAGCTGGCAAAGAAAAAAGGAGCCCACAGCCATATTTTGACAGCTCACAGCTCACATTCTGTATTAGAAATCAACTTCCAGCTCTAAGGATCAGTGGTCATTGCTTGGGGAGCTTCTGTCTTCTGAAGAGTTCAGAACAGCTCAGGCAGTCCTGAGGAATGGATTAAGTACAGCTCATCTTGTGCTGGGGATTGGGCACAGACTGTATCATTGCTCAGTGTCCCTTCACGCTACTATTTCTCGTTCCAGTGCCTGAACCACTCCGTCGTAACCACAGGCAAAGGTTTGCAGATTTTTTCCACTAACACAATATGAGACTGTCTAGTTCCACCTATTTTTCATTCACACTTTCTTGAAATACTTGCTTCTTTTTACATAGCAGTTGATAGGCTCTCCAGAACAACGATCACATCACCTCTTTCACAGTCCAAACTCAAGTCATACATCTGCACAAACCCGGACTTAGTCCTGCGAACAGGGTAAGTGCATAAGCCTGTTCTTCACATACTTACTAGTTTTGTAGTGCCCGCATTTGCAGAGCATTTTAAAAGCTTATTACTGGAAACACTTATATTTGCTTCCATACTTTTATGTTAGTGGTTTGGCACATGACTTACAGGACAGATGACTTTAAACAAGAATTATACACCTCCAAGATGGTAACATATCCTTGTAACCAGCATTGTTTAAAGTGGGGCTCCAGCACTGTGAATACTCTTTGTATTTAATATGGTTTATGGGCAATTGCTCTATCACTATTAATGACCCGCTAGAAGTTATTTTGAGTGACATGTTATAATGAAGCAAGAATTTGTGCTTTCAGTTGTGGAGAGAGTAAAGCAGAATAAAAGAGACATCTAATTAGCAACTCCTAACTGCTGAAGGAGAAAAAAATGTTGCATTTTATCTTCTGTATCCACATTGTACTATAGGTTAAATTCCTCTTCCATGTTCAGATATCTGTATTAGCTAAAGAACTGGAATTACGTGATCAATTGGGGTAATATGTCCAAATCACTAAAAGAGCAGCACTGTGATAAGATAAAGGTGACAAAACCAACAGAAATTTGTGGATGCAATTCAAGAATAATAGGCTTCACTTTTTTTTTCTACCCCACCTACAGTGTGGGGAAAGGATCGAGCAGATCACATCATTGTTACGTAAGAAGGCCTTCAAATTCTAACATTTATGGGTTTTAACCTTCTGGCAGGATCATAGAATGGTTTGGGTTGGAAGGGACCTTAAAGATCATCTAGTTCCAACCCCCTTGCTAGCAGACGATAGTGGATCACCTTGTGTGCTGGCACAGATTTCTGTGAAGTTTGTTTAGATGTTCTGTCTGGTACAGCCTAAAGTTAATGACACTTGGAGCTGCTGTGTTTGCACAGCGAACATCCATATTAGTGTCAGTTTTGACCAGGAGTTCACTTTGAACGAGAACCTTCTGACTGCACCTGCTTCTCTATTGTTCACACTGTGGAGCAGTGTCAGAGCACATGAACTGTTTTTTTTCTGGGAGAAGCTGGACTGGATATGCATTCCAGTGATGTAGCTAATACATTTGAACCACAAATAAATGCTTTGTCACTGACACCAGAGAAGAAATAGTCCAAAGAGAAAAGAGGATGGTGGTAAGCACCAGTCATGTTGCTCTACAACTTTACCTCAACAGTTTCATCCTGCTTATTTCAGTCAGGAATACCCACAGCATTGAGTTATTTGTTCTAGCTTCTTGTTTAGTCCTTTATATATTTTAATGAGCTAGTTTCACATTTAAATACATCAGCTTATCCAAGACTGCTGCTTATTTTGCATCTTCTCAGATATACTGTAGGTTTCTAAGTTTCAAAGCTTCAGGATTAGTGTTGGTGTTTTAACCCTGGAACTTTCCGTCTTCAGAATTTGGTTAGGGGTATGAAAATTGGAGCTCTAAAGCATAATGTGGGTCACTTTTTCTTCTATAGGTTCTCATCTGGTTTTCTGTCTTTGTCTCCTTTGCAGGGAGAGGTTTGCATTATTTCTTTTTAATTTGGCTTTTTTCTGTTCAGATGCATTCCAGCTGTACTTGTGGCAATTTGTACTTTCAAAGGCAATGTAAATAGGTGAATATAACAGTATTTTTGCTGAAAAGCTAATGTCTCGCTAGTGCTCTGTTTACCAAATGATTTTCTTGGTAAGTATCAGTAAGGCCAGAACTACCGTACAAACTAATCCTGCACTTTAGCTGTTACATGCATGAAAGTTTCTATGCAGCCTCAAAAAAATTGTCCTGGGGGAGATTTTTGTGTAATGGACAAATGAAAGAAAAAGTGGAGAAGAATTTCTTTCAGGACCTTTCTTCGGGATAAGAAGGGAGGCGGTTTGTGCTGCAGTGTAAAGAGGGGAGAACAAAAACTGTCTACGTCTATGAAACAGCCTTCTTGGACACCTTCTTTTCTCTCACTTGTGTATTTTCTTCACTCTATAAAATAACTCAAATCTTCCTTATAGTGCTCACACTGCACAGACTAAAAGTGATGCTTTTCAGGCTTTTAATAGGAACATCGGCCTAAAGGAAATTTGCCTCTTTGTCACTATCCTAACCCAAATCCTCACACAAATCTTCAAGTTGAAGTTCAAGCTTGAGCTAAGTTGCCTGGCAGAAATAGGTAAAGCTACAGACACCGTAGAGATGAGTTATGTGCCAATTACAACAGCTTATCAGCTGCTAATCCAATTAGCCTGCATGGCTTCACTGTTGCGTGGCTCAGCCCTCTCAGGCTCAAGGTAGGCAGTAATTCACGTGAACTGATACAGCTAACGCTTGTGGGAAAGACAAGCTCTAAAAATTCTCCTGGAGGAGGATGAGTAAAGCACCAAATATCCCAAGAGTAATTTAGATGCCATGATCACTGGTGCAGACAGTATGTAATCACATTTTATTGACAACTCCTAAAGATCAGTCTTCCTTTGAAGCTGCCTGGGGTGAAACTGAATAGAGTGTAGCTAGAGGGCCTAAAGCAGTGTGCAGTGATAAGAGCTGATCTAGCAGCGAAGGAGCAGCTTTGGCTAAGGGGAGCACTCTCAGCCTTTTAGCACGATGCTGAGCACTGGCCTGCGTTCACTGCTTTGAGTTTATACCATACCCTAAGAGACACCCATTTGTAGAGAGCGTGGCTGTTTGCTTAGGCAGAGCCATAACACTTCACACATCTATGAACTTCAGGCAATATGTTTTTTTGGAGAAGAAGGGCAAAGGCTAAGTTATCTTGTAATAGAAAACTTGAAAATACAGTTTCTGCATAAATAAACATCAGACCTTAAACATTTTCTGAAATTCATGTTTGATCATTCCAGTAAT
Source organism: Clamator glandarius (assembly GCA_033459285.1). Taxonomy (NCBI): domain Eukaryota; kingdom Metazoa; phylum Chordata; class Aves; order Cuculiformes; family Cuculidae; genus Clamator; species Clamator glandarius. The sequence continues at coordinate 1,626,000 of JAUNZM010000413.1, forward strand.
CTCATCAAGTCATTTTTAAAAATGCTGTGCTTCCCTGGACACAGATTTGGGAAGCCTTGTTTCATCTCAAAGTACGTTATCGCAGCTTTATAAACACTTGAGAAAAACACTGGCAGGAATTTTAGAGGCAGCCTGCTACTGGGTATCATCCAACAACCCACAAAGCAACTCCGCTTAGCACAACAAATGGAATCTCAAAAACACTTGGCTAAAATGGATATAAATTTCTTAAATGTGTTAAAACATAGAGTGAATTATTAGATGTGTGGTTTGTGCACTGGTATCAATAATCATTTTATATTCACTTTCTTGCAGGCGGTGAAGTCGCCAAGCCCAGATTTGCTCAGTATTTCCATGGCAGCCTGGCCAGTCTCACGATCCGACCAGGCAAAATTGAGAGTCAGAAAGTGATTTCCTGTTTGCAGGCCTGCAAGGAAGGTCTGGATATTAATTCTCTTGAGAGTCTTGGCCAAGGAATAAAGGTGAGGGATGAACTGACATTGTCTTTAATAAAAATTTAGAGCTGATTTATGAAGTGGAGAACCCAAGGCAGAGTACACACAGCACAAATGTACTCCCAGAAGCAATGTAATTTCCCATAAAGTCATGCAAAGTAAAAGTGGAACAGCGGAAGAGCTGTGACACTGCAAAGAAGAATGTTTCTACTATTACAAAGCCAGATGCACAGAAAGGAAGGAACTGCTGGTATTTCAGAGTCCATAAGAATTGCCATGTCATGTTTTCATGCTTATTTTGGTAGTTTTACAGAAGCAGACAAAATTCAAAAGACCTATTGAATTTTGATCTCAAGTAGCTTTAAAGTAATAGAAAACTAAGTGGAATATCTTTAATGTAAAGGTAACTCCAAAAGAAATCCCAATGCAGTAGTATCGAAAAATTCATAGTGTATTCTAAAAGGAAAATAGCATTATGGAACATGGAAATTAGACAAAAAAAATACCATCCCTAAAGTCAAGAAATTAAAATTTTACATTTCCTGTAAATCATTATCCATTTTCATTCCACATATGATTACTGATACTGACTCTTCCTAGGAGACAGCGAAATCCTGTTTCAGCTGTCATAGTGACCAGATTGCTTTGCATTCTTAAAGAGAAATTCTGTTCTTCTGGAGACACATGTAGGATCTTGACTATAACTTGCATGAGATGCACTGTCAGTTTCCCTTTACTGGTACTTTTATTAGATGACCAGTGATCTCCTGCCTGATATGTAAACGCACTTTTAAGCTATTTCCTAGCACACAGATCACAATACCATCTTCCAAAGGAGCTGAGCTTCAAGTGCAAACTAGGAAGATACTTTGGCTGCAGACTGTGCCTCCTGTGAAAATGCACCAGTGGTTTTTTAGTGCATTGTTTTTCCAAGGAAGGGATGGTGGTGCTGTAACCCTTGATGTAGAACGTGCAGTGGAAGTGTCATGTGCTGCATTTTATTGGCTAAACCGTTTCATTGTACAGGGTAGGGGACTGACCTCAGATACATTTAAATGTCTGTCTAGGCTATGAGTTACAGTGGTGTGGTGTAACTGATACATTTCTGAAACAATAGTACAAATCAAAAGTGCAAACTGAAGGAGGAATTTTGCTAGTTCTAGCTTTTGCACATGAGCAAAACACCTCAAAGTTTTATTTTCTTCATCATACCAAAGACATCATTAAGAATTTCACATTGTTGCCTCTCCCAGCAAATGAAACACAAGTAAAAGCTGCTTTTAAAAGGCAATGCACTCAAAGAGCAGGTAGGGTTTTCTAGAAAGCGAATGTATATGCCTACCAATATATATTTTTTGCTGGGATTTTACATGAATTAAAGCAGTGTACATTTGGTCCAGGGTGCTTAGAAGCATAGTAATTCCTTCCCTGTTGTAATACCCTGAAATCTGACAATATTGAGCAGTCTGTTGTTCCATGTCCTTGGAAAAAGTCCCTCTTACGCTGCCTTCTGCTGCCCTGACATGGGTGATTGGCTTTCTTACTGTACGATCAGTGCAGTGGGAAAAAGGAAGGTGAGGGATTGTTTTCTTCCTTTCACCAAACTTCAAAAAAATTTTTTCTGAAATACATATGAAGTATAGTGGGCTTTTTTAAAGTTATTGCTTTCGTTTTTACTTTCTCAGTGAGCTCAACAGTCAGTGCAACAGCAGGAGGCAAAAATGAAAGGAGCAGTCAGAGAGCGACCGTGGTTGGGCTCCTCATTGGGGCTGACAGAAAGAAGCTCAGATGAAAGCAGCTGGCATCTGACCTTGAACAGAAGATTGATACAGAGAACAGGTTTCTGATGTTAAAAATAAACATACCTGATCTCAGACAAGCATGTGTGACAGTGGCACAGATGATAGGTTCTGGGTGGCTATTTACACAGAGCTTAGCTGATTCAGCCTTGGAAGGCTGTTGTTGGAAGATGTTCCTGCTGGGCACTCCTGACTCGTGAAACTTCCAGCCTTTAGCCACCTAAGAAAGAGCAACGCTGCTCTCAAACGGATTCTGACACAGTAACGTTAGACGGTTTTTGTCTGCAGCCTAATTTTCAGCTATCTATAACAGCTCTCGGAAACACTATCTAAATTGTTGCTATTTTTAGCCTTTTTTAATGAGAAAGACAAAAATGGCTCAGACTCAGGCTTTCTCCAGTCCCTTTGGCAGCATTCCAGCTGCTCTGGCAGCTGAGCTGTTAAGTTAACTAGCTAGCTAGAGTCTTCTTTTGCTAATTTTATTCCCTACTACTGCTGGCTTACAGAGGAAAAAGTGTATGCAGCGTGACTCACATTAGTCCTCCTCTTTGTTACAAAATGCCCTGCGGTGTGTCACTGCTTTCCGGTATAAGCTTTAAACCCAGTCCTCTGAGTTCTGTTTGACAGAGAACCCTGTGCTTCATTCTGTTCTTCACAGTCTATTTGCTCTTTTGCTTTTTAACCTTTGTCATTGTAAGGAAGTGTAGAAAGCCATTGTCTGTATTTAATAGAAGATGTTCATATACTCAATATCCAGCTTTGGGAAGGGACTGCACGTGAGAGAAGGGTGCGCTTCTTTGTGCTGACAACACTAGGGTACAAAATCAAGGGGGTTAATCTGGTTTTCTCTGCAATGCAGATCATTTCCTGCACCAATTAACAGGGGAAAAAGGTGGAATTAGGATGAATTATTATTACAATAAAATTAATTTTTTTGCTCTGCAGATATCTTAGCAAAGTTTCTTGGTTAGCAAAGGTATGAGAATAGCCCCCGGCTTTGCAAGGTTTTTTGGCTCAAGTGACCATCTGGCTTTGTGCAAGTAGCAGCTCCATCTTAAATCATGACACCCTTATTGATCATGAGATGGAGATAGGAGAATTCCCTTTATTGTCTCTGACATTAATGAAGATGAAGGAGGGAAATGTTATAATTGTTTCGTTCATTCACGTTGAAATGTGTCTTGGAAAGATAGCCCAGGGTAAAAGCAAACAGAAAACAGGAAAATATGCTTCTGCATGCTGCTCTGGTGTAAGCCAATGTTTTTGTATGGGGGTATGCATTTAACCCCCAAAATTATTTCATAATAATGATGGTGACAGCAAGTTAAGGGTTTGAACTCTACAGCTGCAGAAATAGTATCGGTAAAGTTGATAAGGCTGGGCAAAGTACAGCAAGTGGGATTAGTGTACTATAAAATTAGTTTTAACAGTTGTTATTCAGATACGAAATAGGTAACTGATGTAAGTACATGTTTTGGGAACAACCTGGATTCAGCCAACAATAGCTACTAAGAATTTTTTTGTTATATCATTAGATTGTACACTTATGTCTGTGCAACATTCCTTAAAAATGTCTTATTTTGTACTCTGTGCCTGCTACCTTAAACACTAATTATATGCATTTCCCTTAGTATCACTTCAACCCTTCCCAGTCAGTCCTTGTCATGGAAGGAGATGACATTGAGAATATAAACCAAGCTCTCCAAAAGGTCTCATACATCAACTCTAGACAGTTTCCTACTGCAGGCGTACGACGTCTCAAAGTCTCATCTAAAGTCCAGTAAGTTATATTTCAGCTGAACTGATTAGATTAGGAATATTGTTAATAAAAGCCTTTTTTCTGTGGACATGTAAAAAAGAAGCATTTTTGGCTGAATTGCATGACTAAATCATACTTTATTTTATTGAGCATTAAAGATTAATTTCCTTTACTTTGGTGCTGATTTATGTTGTGGTGTCCTTTTAAGACACTTCTGTTGATGTAATTTACTTGCATTCTCTTTATAGTTTGGTGCACACAGTCTGGATGGAACAGTAATTGTATTTATTGCATTCTTTTTTAATGTTACTTTTAAAAAGTTATAGTTTCTTCTGAGATAGCTAGAGCTGTGACTATAGAGCAGGGCTGTTACATCTAACAGATGACAGATCTGCAAGAATGTGTCTATGTTTGAAATACTCTTTATGTATCTGTACCCTTATGTGGCTGTCAGCGCTGAAAAACTGTGTCCTTCCATTTTTGCTAGGCGGTAGTGGCAGAACGTGTACAATAATGCTTACGTTTCTACATAATCAAGGAGCCGTCTGCCACTCCTGAGCTGCCCTGTGGCGCCTGTTACAGCAAGTTGTGTAGTGAAAGCAGATCTTTAGAGTGAACATGAGCGTCAGTTTTCAGTTTTGCAAACCCTCATCATCTGCACGTACGGTTCTTGTGAAGTGCTAGGTTTGCTCTAGTGCTGTTTGGAGCGCATCTCCTGATGGATTTTCACTGGAAGCATTCCAGTTTGCACTCCCCAAGTCTTGCACCAAGATAAAGTGAGATAGTTTGTCAAGAGATTTGCTTCCAAAGCCCAGCAGTGATTCAGATGAAAATGCTAATATTACCCCTTGGCTCACAATGGGTCTAGTTTAAATGGGCAATTAGGTGCTTTTATTCACACAAGATAACCATATCATGTTCATTAGATATCACTTGGAGAATTTAATATTAGATATACTGAAGTTAAGTGCTACCATCTAATTAAATTTATTTAACTATTTGTTACTTTGTTAAACGTGAGTTAAATATGAACACATTATCCTTACCGTGACCTTACTGAAGACTGAGCTTGTTATGAGTCTGTTTGCTACGCTGTCCCTACGAGTTTCAGTAGTCGTGAATGTGGGAGGGGATGAGAGGAGCAGAGCTGTGTCTGTCACCACGGGCAGCACGCGGTGGTACAGATACGCGTCCTGTTGTGAGGCTGTGTCGAAGTGTGCAATAGTCTGACCTGAGGCAAAGCAAAAGGGTGAGAATCAGGTGGGTTTGGGCAGCGCGAGGGCCACACGCCTCTGATGTGCAATACCTTACATGCAGTTAATGAATAATATATTTTTCAGATGTTTTGGTGAAGATGTCTGCATTAGTATCCCAGATATAGATGCGCATGTAATGGTGTTTCAGGCCAATGAGCCCAAGATTACAGTAAGTGGGATGGATCACTTTGCTAGACCAGCTGCGCAGTTTGAAAGTGAAAGAGGTGTTATTTTGTTACCTGACATCAAGATCATCAGCACAGTCACTAAAATGGAGCATCCCGTGTACTTAAAAGAACACGACAGAGGTTTGTGTGTTTCTTTCATATATTATCACTTAATCTATAACACGGCCCCTCACATTTTTTAAAGGATTGTGCAAACAAGGAACATAAAGGAAGTCACTTCGCTGAGATTAACATAGGCAACGTTGAGCAGCAGTAATTCTATACTGAAGACATTCAGTTAAACGCACTGAAAACTGTGTTAGTGATAAAGCAGTGTGTTCTTCAAAAAAAGCAACCTTTCCATTTAGCATCTCACTAGTTCAGAATAATTCCTTTCCACTCTATATACATATTTCATTAGACTCTCTCTATTTGTAACAGAATTTTGTGAATTGCACTGATGAAGTAAAAAGCAGTAATTGGCAATTGGCTGGAGTTTTAGTCTGTTCTTATGTTTCCAGGTCTGCTACTAATGTGTGGGTGATACTTGAGAAAGTAATTTGTACATCACTTTTCCACCTATATAATGTAAATATAATCTTTTGCAAAGATGATAGTTTACTCTAAAGCTGAGCAATATGGGTATTATTACTCAACACTAGGTGAATGTTTAAAAACATAAATAAGATTTAAACTAATTGTATACAAAGGGATTTTCCTTTTGGATGTTTGTTTGCAAGGTAAATGAAAAGCCTAGTAAGCTGAGGAATCATTCTAAACAATATTTGTTGGACCTGAATAAGCAGCAACTAGGTGTGCGTGTCTTGTCTTGAAAAGGTAAAATGACCAATGATGTGCAAGTGTTGCAGAGGCACAGACTCCCTGAAGCCGTGCTCTGTAATAACGCTGCTTATCACTTGCCTGAAACTGCATCTGTCCTCTGAAGGCTGGGAAGGGTATCGTGTCGTAATATTAATGATGTACATTTACAGTATGTAAAAAATGAATTCTTCCTTAGAAAAGAGTGCTCATTATCCATCGCTTAAGAACAATGCATGTCTGACTCTCCATGTCCCTAATGTTTATGACATCTTCAAAACTGTTAAGTGAGTTAGGAGTTACTGCCCTCTAGTTTAGCTGATAGACTTAGTCTATCCTAATTTTTCACAATGCAGTTATTGACATAATTACTATCGTAGCACCTTATAATCTAAAAAGCCTGAGTCTCACCTTGGAAAGGAGCACATTGCATATATTTCTATAAGCATTTCTTAAATTACTGTTTAATTCCTTGAAAGTCAGGCAACTCCTAATGTGGAATCTGTTGTTTCTTTTCGCCAAGAGCAGTTAAAATGGGTAGATAATAATTGGCCTTGGGAATAATTGCATTTTGCAAAAGATTATTGAATTCTAAGTCTTAGCTTCTGCGTTATAAGCTTGAATCATCATTTCTCTCAGCCCAGATATCATCTGACAAAGCCATAAATCTTGAACTGTATCTTCCAATAGCTATTTCTCGACTTAGGGGGAATTTCTATAACCTGCTCATCATGCCCGTATCAGAGATGCACACTGCAGGGCAGAGAAGGCTGGTTTAGTCACCATGTATTCCCCAGTCACAGGACCAGTTAAGTCTCATCAAAAGCAGACCAGGCAATTGCCACAAGCAGCAGCACGACTCTGACTCTGAGGCCTTCGTTACCTGCAGAGAGCCCCTGAAATACCAGCACATTGCTGCTTGTGCTGCCTCAGCAGAGACATCAGTGGGACACCGCCAATAGCTAAGCTAGCTTCTCCTACCTTTCCTGTTTGCCCACTGACAGTCTTTTCTTCACTCTGCAGCTCAGCTCTTGCCTGTCTCTCATAGCTTCCCATGAAATAATCCAACTCATCAGCCTTAGCAATACTCAGATTTGCAGTTAGGTCTGCATTTTTTGATAAATTAGAGCTGTATCTAGATTTCAGATACCCAAATTCACTCTATCAGGGGTTGGAAATCTAGGGTGTAGGACTTGTCTGTGCCTTCCTTCCCCACCCACCAAAAAGCAATTTGCAAAATGGGCACAAAGGTCTCTGTGTCTACAGTACCCTCGGGAGCAGGATAAGCGGTCTTGACACACACTCTGTGCCAAGATAAGCAGAGAACTAAAGTATTACATTGAGATGCTGCTCTTTACAGCAATTTATTTTTTTAATCGCACATACTGAAGAGTAGTCAGTTTATAACTGAATTTCTCCAAATCACACAACACAGGATCTTGTAATTTATTATAAAACTCTGTTCTTGGATAGATGGCCGTGTTCTTTGTAATGCAAGTTCTTTATGGGCCATAGAGTAATTGAGAGAATCATCCAAGCATAGATGTATTTGACAAGTATTTTTCTGGTTCAGTTTTCCTTGAGAAAGGAATGAATGTGTGATACAAACACAGTATTGAAAACCAGAATTGTTTACATGAACTTATTTCCAGGAACAAATTTCAATTTTCTACTTCCAGTTCTGTTCTTGAATGCCTTTTATTACAGAGCAACGTATTTTCTATCTGTCTCACTAGGTATTTGTAGGCCTTCATGATCATAGCATTGGAACAGGCGAGACACCTCTCTTGATTTGCTTCAAGTATGCTGTATTTAATCGGCAAAAACCAATTCAATTATCTTTGCAAGAATTAAAAGCCCTGATGCAAAGCACATAAGATGACAGAGCTGTTCTGTCATCATTTATCTTCATTTCCTTTATTCTTTTTTTTCATGGCATATGTCATGTGTTTACAGCTAATAAGCCAGTAGTAATAGAGGAAATGCTCCACAACTTGGATTTCTGTGATATTTTGGTCATCGGTGCAGAACTAGATCCTGAACAAGAGTGTTTAGAACTAGACCATGTGGAGCTTCAAGGAAAACACCTCGATGCCACAAATTCCACAGCAGGATATTCAATTTATGGTATGTTATGTTCACGGACTTCATGTTCTGTTATTTCTTCTCCCCAACAACTACCTTATCAGAATAAAAGGACTAATTTAAAAGAAATTAGATAGAAGTGTGTCAAGGAGTAGCCATAAAACATTCCAGGAGCGACTATAGTGCTGTGTTTATCCTTTGGAATACAATACAGCTTTGCCTTGATCTCGGCATCCTTCCTCCTATTCCCCAAACAAAGAAAATAACAGCACTGTTTTCTTTAAATGTGAGGGTTCTTGTGGACCATCAGTGGAATGTGAGAAGGAGAGGATTCCTCAGTGTTCCTGCACAGTACTGGTAATTCATTGGCCACTTTTTTTTTTTTCCAATTCTTAAGTAATTTATTCTAAACCTTTGCTGTTGTATATTTGTTCCTCTCCGTTATGGACCCACATTCATTGCCATAAACTATTCTCATATAATTTAGTATAAGCCAGAGGTTCTATCAGGGGATATTTGATGCTCTGTGATTTTCAGATCATTCTGACAAACATTGTGTTTCCTGTGAACATTTGATTCTTCCTGTACTGCACAAAGCATTTGTTACGTGGCCTCTCCTTGAGATTGTTCCTGCTGTGCCATCATTTCAGGTGTGGACAGCATGCACAACTATGAACAGGTCCTTCGGCAGATTCGGTATCGCAACTGGTACACTTCTGCCACCTTTGACAGAAAGTTCAGAGTCAAATGCTCAGAGCTAAATGGACGTTACACCAGCAATGAATTTAACGTGGAGGTAAGCAATTATTTAGTCAAATTTTCTTCTCCAACACTGAGGCTGAGCACTACCCTTATCTTCAGTGACTTCACGTGTTCTTTAAAATATGCAAAATTATTTGAATGTTCTGGTAACCGTAATCAAATAGAGGAAGAATTCTTAGTTCCATTCAGATAGGAAGTTGACTTCTCCTGTGGGTGTCCCTCAACTGGGGTCTCCAAGTTCTGCTGCATATGTAAGATGACCGTTCTCTGAACGCCACTAGCACAGAGAATTACTCCTGATCAAACAGAACACAGGCTCAGGTCATCATCATTATTTTTCCAGGGTGCCAATTCTCCTACAGGTCTTTTTGATGATTTATACATATGCTCAGAAGTATTTTTTTAACTTCACCTGGCACACTTTTCCTGCAGCATTCCCCTTTTCAGCATTTCCAAGCACTACAACCTTACAATAAGTTTTATAATTTGTTCCTCATCAGCTGGAGGTCATTCCTGGTACTTTCATGATTTCAGAAAGTCGGGATACAGGTAGCTTCAGGATGAACTTCATCGGTCAGATTCATGTCTGGGCAGAGAATGCAAGAGGTCAGTTTCCACAGGGGTATTTAGTTAGCTCTCTTGAGCCTCTGCATGCTGGTACTGAGACCAGTACAGCACAACAGCCCAGGGGCTGAGAATTACTGCTGACGCCCCTCCGCAGGAGTCATGGACCTATTCTGAAAAACCAACTTATCCAGCCTGGAACCAAGGTACCAATTAGCTACGGGAAAGAGCAGGATCTTCTTAGTGATGGGTTCAAAACTTTATAATTGGTCCTGAAAGCTTTTACGTGTTTCTATTCTGTTGAATTTTTGTTTCACTTCAGCATCCTGCTGCCCTGACAATGACTTCAGAGTCTCTGCTTATCACATTGCTATGAGTAGGACAGAGAACTGATGTGGTATCTTCAAAGAAAGTCACTTTGAAAGTAGGGAGGCAGCAAAAGTTGAAACCTCTTGTAATTCTCTCTAACTGTTCTGTTTTTAAATTCAACAAGTTCAATTCATTCTCTGTCAGTGTTCAGAGTGACAAATCTTCCACTAACTCTCAGGGAACACCTAAAAGCTGATTTGTATGGAGGAAAAATGCCACTGCTTAACCAAAAACGTAAATAAACAAAATCCTTTTCTGTGCCATTTCATAGTCTAGAGCTAGAAACGTTAGAATGCATTTTTAATGCTAGAAATGAGAAATATATTAACCTATTTATTTTTCAGTGGCATAGAAATTGTGAATTTGGCCTTTAAAATCTATATAATAATCTTCCTAGCTGCTGCTGAACTTAATAGTTCAATGTAGTGTATGGAGCCAGCAGGTTTGGAATACAGAGCATGTTTAGTAACTGATCTCTTATTTTTATCTTGTGCCAGGTTAATATTCTACACAGCTCCAACTTCATGGAACATGTAAATCATATCATAGTCCAACCACAATTTCTCCAATCTGTCCACCACCCAGAGGGAAGCGTAAGTGCTGTTCACAACTCAGGTATGTGATGACTTTACAGGGTATGTCAGTATTTCCCATGTGATTCAGCCTGGTCAACAAATAAAGCCTTGAAGTCCATGCTACGGCTTGCGAAAGCTCACAGAAGCTAATATTGAATTCCCTTCTTTCTTTCCAAAGAGGTAATATTTGTAATTAGAAACTGGTATTTTTTGAAGTTTTCTTTAAATTTTATACATGTAGTCAAGAAAATGTCTTGTTTCCAGTATTGAATGGTATGAATATTTATGCCGACGTTGTCTTTGTATTCCATATTTGTATGTGTGATTTCTGCCCACCCCTTTCTAGGGAAAAGGAAGAAACGTTGGTATTATTTGTTAAATACATAATTGCTGCAGTGCTGCTGTCCAGGTCTCAATCTGGAGCTCTTTGGAGAGAAGACAGGTTCCCCTAGCCATGTGCTGGGGGCATTAGTCTATATCAATACAGAATTTAAGTTGAATTTTTATTCTGTATGATTTAAGAGCTAAAGCCTTTGCAATGAAGTTAAACCCAGGGCAAAGTTATCCACTTAAATGCTGGATTCTGAAATCCCTTTAGCTGAATGATGCATATGTAAAAATATAAAACTGATAAAAAGTATAGGGAGTTATAGTTATGTAAAGTTATGCTTAGACTCTTACTGTATTTTCTGTACACCTGTACAGACATTTTACTTAAATGAAACTGAATTAGCTCTTTCTTGTAATATTTTTCTGATTTCAGAGTTCCATTTTTATAGGCAGAGCAAGGTGATAAAATGAGATCCAGAAATGTTGTAGCTCCTGAACTGCCGTGCCTTGGTGTAGCCAAGGTACATGGAAAGTGTCAGTCCTTCTCCACTAACCTAATCATGGAACTTACAACACAGAAGTAGTTCAGAGCGATCTCTTCCTGTGACCAGGCAGAGACTGAGGCTTCTTGGAGTGCAATGGACCAGTGAGGAAGAATGTCTTGAAATCTGAAGTGTCTCCTAGAAAGGCTGTAGCACAGGCAAATAAAGGGGCAATGTGTTGTTTTATTTCTTGGAGGCTGAGATTTAAATCACAGTACAAGTGTTTGAAACCTTTGAGATATACTTTTTCTCACAAGTGAGGTTAACCCATGAGCTGTAATCAGAAGGGAGCAGCATGCAAGGAAGAGAACTGAACCGTATAGCAGAAACGCTTATTCTGAAACTCTTTGATTCTACGCTGATTGACCTCTTGTTTTCTGTAAAGCAAGTGGCCGAAAGAAAAAAGGGTAGACATGCTCACTTCTTAGTTATGATTTCAAAGAATCACAGAATAGTTTGTGGTGTAAGGGACCTTAAAGCCCATACAGTTCCATCCCTGCCCTGGGCAGGGACACCTCCCACTGGATCAGGTGCCCAAGCCCCATCCAACCTGGCCTTGAACCCCTCCAGGGACAGGGCAGCCACAGCTCCCTGGGAAAACTGTGCCAGGGCCTCACCAAACTCATAGTGAAGATTTTCTTTGTTATGTCTGACCTAACTCTGCTGTCTTTTGGGTTAAAGCCTTTACTCCTTTATATAATACTCATTATAAGATACTGGCAAATACCATTCATGTATGTCTTGCCCTGGTGGGTGGGCATTTATTTGTCAGCACTTTCTGTAGTCCCAGGCACATGGCAGGTGGCTATGCTGATCTTCAATCCAAATGAATCTTTGAATCACAGAATCATTTAGCTTGGAAAACACTGGTTAGATGAAGTCCAGCCCTTAACCTCACACTGCCAACTCCTCCACTAAACCACATCCCTAAGCACCACATCTACGTGTCTTTTAAATACCTTCAGGGATAGGGATTCAAGCACTTCCCTGGGCAGCCTGCTCCAATGCTTGACAACTCTTTCAGGAAAGACATTTTTCCTAATATCCAGTCTAAACATTCGCTGAGGCCATCTCCTGCCACCCTATTGCTTGTTACGTGGGAGAAGAGATCAACACCCACCTCACTACAACCTCCTTTCAGGCAGTTGTAGACAGTGTAGAGGTGCTGAGGGAAAAAAATAGACAACGTATTTAGTGCTTTGTAGGCAATCATTTACAAATACAAGCCCGTTCCCTTTTCCACCTTTTGTTCCAGTTGTTCCAAGCGTGGCTACTATTGTTATCATAATCTGTGTGAGCGTACTCATTTTCATCATAACCTTGGGGGTCTATCGAATTCGGACAGCTCACCAGCACAGCTCGGCAGACAGCGAAGGAAGTAAAGAAAATGAAATGGATTGGGATGATTCTGCTCTGACTATTACCATCAACCCCATGGAGGTACAGAACCGAGGCACAGTGTTATATTGTGATACTACCAGGAGTTACTGTCTGGGCTGGTAGCTTACTTGGCAGTGAATTTAAGCATCTTTCAGAGTACACTTGTTTAGGCTGGACCAAACAGTTGTATGTGCATACACGCAGGCTCCCATTTCAGTTTTTGGCTTCTAACACCGTGACAACATATAATTGAGCACTTAATAATTGTTGTCATATGAAATTAATAAATAGGACAGTGAAGTTTGCTTGGGTACACCACCAATTCCTCTCCATCCATATCTGCATCCTACATAACAAAGATGACAGCTACTTTGGCTTTAACTTTTTTATGTAAACACTAATACACTAAAGGAGGGGAAATGATCAGCAGTTTAAAGAAACACATTGAAGCATTAAATTTTGGCAGTTTGACTAACAAAAGTATTGCTTATTGCCATTCTGTTCTTGTTAATAGTAGGGATTTTTGGCTAGTTATTTGTATCATATTTGATGCTTAGTAGTTAGATAATGATGGAAAACAGATTTTCCCTGCATGTTAGCATTTCTAAGTGTAGAATAAAAGCTCACATTCTCACAGCCACTGGCTAGCAAGGAGGCATTTTTCTTCTTCTGTCTCTCTTTTGTTTCTTCAAATGTACCGTAGAAACATGAAAAGCCTCACCAGACAGAAGAGGAGAGTGAAGTGGAAGATATAGAAGATGAAGAGGAAGACACAACCAGTGCCGAATCAGATGAAAGCGAAGAGGAAGAGGAGGAGGAGGAAGAGGAAGTGATAGTCCAAAAGGGAGACAAACAGAATACAATCAGGCAAGAGCAGCTGGAGTGGGATGATTCAACACTCCAGTACTAAAAGCCCTCCAGCCACGTTGCTCTTTTGTAACAACCAATACAATGGTTTTTTTTCCGAGTCTGTGAATTCATTGACAGGATTTGAACTTCTGCTTGCCTGTAACTGTTTTGCCTAAAATGATCTTGTTGTAGTAATTGATAATGATAACTTACTCTTTTCCTACAAAGCCCAGAGAAAACATGTTACAAACATACTGGCATCACTAGTAATAAAGTAATTTAGACCTCCTTCTGTTAGCAAGCGTAGTTCTCAATTTCCTGTTTCTATACCACAGATAGGTGACAAAAGTCCTGTCACTCAATCCAGAGAGGTTTTTGTGTTTGCTATTTTTTTTTCATACAGGAGAGATTTTAGCTTGTTAGGAAGAATTGCTCATGTGGGTCCAAATAACAGTCGCCATTTGACTTCACACTCTTCCGGGTTTAAAATATAACCCACCTTCAAATCGGGGCAGAGTTTTAGTGCTATCCTGCCTCCTTGGAGGTTAACTGTCTTCTACAAGGGAGTATCTAGGACTTGACACAGGATGCTTGTGTGCCTCTGTAGAAGTGGATGGTATATTTTTCAGGTATCCTGTCAGAACACTCAAGACAGGGATTTTATCCAACCCATCCATAGAAACTGGAGAAGGTTTAAAAAACCAGCAACAACACGGGGCTGCTGAAGGTTAAACACAATAAATTGTTCTGTGTCCACAGACTGAGTAATATGATCTTATGCAAACTGTAAATTCTAATGGGATTGATTTTCTGAAAACCTGTAGAGATGCTCATTAGTTATGGATTGAGCAATTTGCAGCAAATCGATGCTTTAAACCGTCTGTCTTGTAAAATCATTAGCTTGCTGCAGTATCTTACTGAAGTACTGGAAAATAAGTGACCCCATTATTCCATAGCTGTATATGGCTGGGATTTAAACAATAATTTTACATGAGGAGAAAGTTCCCTTTTGCTTTAATGAATGCCAGCTGGAATTCCTGTCTGACTGTATTCTATAAAACATGATACGTATTTCCTCTGTACCTTTAACCACTGATGAGTGGCAGAAGAGGAGGAGACCACAATAGATGACAGTCAGCTTTCTCTCTTACTCATCTTTCTCCCTTATTTCTACTTCCTAAAGCCATTAATGTTGAGGAAATGTTTTATAAAGTAGAACAAGAACAAATAAAGCCTACCTGGAACCAAAAGAAGTGAAAGCAAAAACTAAACACTGAAGAGGCTGAGAGAGTATTTTAGTTTGTTATGGTAATACAGCATATTTTTCTTAAACACTGTTTAAAAAGGAAAAAAATGAAAAAAAAAAAAAAAAGCAGTGCTACGTACAATGTGTTGATAAGAAGTCTGTCTGGTGTGGTTTTTGTCCCCTTTCCTCAATTATCTTTGCATCTTCAAATGCTTTGCATCCCAAATGATGCAGCACTTGCTGGGAGAACTGCTCTAATGCATAGAAACCAAAACAGCATGGAAGGGAATGCTGCCTCGTGGTTTATTTTCCAAGTGCTTCTTTTTATTTACAGCTTCATCATTGACACTTGCCTTTATAATATGCTGTTAAAATGAGCTGCCTTCTCTTTTCGTCTCTCCCAGAGAAACAAGCAGTCAGTCAGTCTTACCTCAACAGGACCTTTCCAATCCCCCCCCATGAATGGTAGTTGATACTGCAGAGAGTAACTCGAGCAATCTTGAGGGTATCCACCTCCCTCAGTACTAAATTAATAGATGCTCTTGAACATCTTAGAGTATATTGTGCATTTGGGGGTTCTTTTAATTCCAATTTCTGCATCTGATAGTTGCAGGGAAAGATTAACTGCAACTAGACCTTTTACTTTAATAACTAGAAAATAAATTAAAAGAACCCTAAATTAATTTTAATATTAGGTATGTTCCTGCTCTCTGTTGTTGGGCCAATGACTGTGTTGGCGCAAGGTTATTAAGTCTAGGAATATAGAAGTTCTCTTATATATGTGAGCAATCCTGTTTAATTTTTATTCTGGTCTCTCACATGTATGAAACTTAGGAGAGTCAAGCTCACATAAATACAGTTTCTCTACAGGATTAAAGACTGTAAAATTGCCCAATGTTTCTGTTTAATAAAAAGATAATTTTAAGATTTCTGAATATCTTGGCCAGAAATTTTCTTTTAGATCATTTCCTAGCATCCTAGTGTCCTAGATCATTTCCTGGTGTTAATGTTTGTTAGTAACGTGAAGCAGGCTCTTCATGATGCTTGTTATCTGCTCATAGCAGGAAAGCTTTCGGCTCAGAAAAAAAAAAAAAAATTAAAATTAAAAGCAGATGATATTTAAAAGTCAATTTCATATTTAAAACTGGATTTAACTTGCTTCTAAAGTTTCTGTTATTCCTGATAAGCCATTGTTACCACAGCAAACATTAAGGCAACTCAAAAACAGCAATTTACCGCTTTTTGACAGCCTTTAGTTCTTTTCTGTGTTCGTTTCCATCAGTGTCTTTCTCCATCTAACAGATTTTTGTCTTTTTATTACTGGAAGTAAATCATTTCAGGTCATGCTGGTACATTACACAAGAAGCAAACAAAGTATTTTCTCTACTGTAAATAAACCTGCATTTTTAAACCTAAGCAAAATAATACAGGCATGTGCATTATCAGTAAAATTTGGTTTGCAACACGATATTCAGCAAACTGTGTCACTGTAATTCAGATGATTACTCATTGGAGTGTGCTATGTAGCATTTTTCATTCAAATAAACAGAAAAATCCTTTTCACAAAATGTTAGTGAGAATGAGATACTTCTTCACAAAATAAAGTTTAGAATTAGAATGTTTATAAAGAAGTTGACAGCGATGGTTTCATGGCAACGCCTTTTGAGGCCTGCACCCTGTTTGTGACTCGGCAGCCTCTTCCCCGGACCTGTAACCCACCGGGGAGCTCTAATGCTTTGCCCTGGAGGAGATTCCCAGCAGCCTGGGACATGACGCTTCCTCTTGTGGAAGTTTTGGTGCCAGCACATGCATGACCCCGTTCTTCTCCACCACCATCCAAGCTTAGCAGGAGAGTGACAGACTTTACTGAGACAGCGTGTAAATGTCTGGTGGAATGGACTTGTGAGGCTGATGCTTGTATGCTGTAATAGCAAAATTAAGGACATTTCAAAAAGAATGTGGATACTTTTAGAGAAAGAGAGAGCAAAACTAAACTGTGAGGACATTTCCGGGACTTAAGAAAAAGTCTCCTCTTCCCATTCACATGTGCTGAGTGGATTCAATATCTCAATAACCAGGATATCCCCACGAGTTTTTGTATGCTTATTGGACCTGACAATGAAACTTCATCTCAAAATACAATTTCCATATAAACCATTTCCAGGAATCTAGCAGTAGGCAAAGGAGCCAAGTGCTAAAAATCTTAGTGTCTAACATCAGAACTAACATCCTGACTTTCTTCCTCAGATTTGCTTCACCACGGGAGTGTCACTGTTTCCTGGCTGTGTGCTCTATGCTATTTCTGCACTGCTCTTAAAAGCACCAATAGGTTAACAGCAAGAGAACAGCTCATTTGGCAGAAAAGGAAAGGCATCAGAGCTTGTGAAAAGTTTTCTTTTAAATATACTTGGCTATTTCTTGATTAAATCCTGCTGTTGAAAAAAAAAATGCAACTTTATAAGATAAAATTTTGGACTAATATTGCCAGACTAAGAAATAATAGTGATATGAGCAGCAATACACAGATACATTAATTGTATAGCATGTGTGTATGTATATATAACAGTTTGCATACACACAAATTTTAAGTGATATTTATATATGTATGTATGTGTGTACATAGAAATATTAAACTATATTATTTAGATTGGAGCTGATGTTTTATCCAGCATTTTCTATGAAGCTGCATGGATTCAGGCAGCACATCTAGACTTACTCTGAGACTCTCTGGAAATGCTGGAATCAAAGTCTATAGCACACATACCCTTAAAATGGGCCAATTTATGGCTTTTTAGGTTCCCAGTCAGATGCTGTCTAGCTGAAATCACAAACAAACATCCAGTAAACTCTGGTTCTGCCCAGATAAAATTACTGAAAAAAACAAGTGGAAATATTTGGGGGAACCTGGATGTGCATAGTCTCATTTTGATGTTTTACTTAGTGTTTTACTTACTTTTGACTGTAAGCCTTGAGATTAATATACCTCTGGATGATCTCCATAGCTGCTGACCTCTCATATCTGTCATGGGCAGTTTTCATACACCAGCTGGGTGAATCTGAGGAGGAGAGAGAAATAAAAAATCTGTCAAAGACAACAAAAGTAAAAGCAGCTTTGAAATGACAAAAAATATCACTGTTAGTTGTACATAATGCTGTGCTGTATAAGTGGGATCATCCTCACCTTCCAACCAGCATCATCAACGCTACGCTAGCATTAGATGCCACCTCCTCGGGCTGAGGTGCTGAGCTGTGCTCATGCTGCAGCCTCACTGCCCCACAGTGCTACTCCAGGCAGCCACCCCTTGTCCCTCAGAGATTCAGGTGCTGCCACAAACAGCAACACACCCATGCTCGTGTCCAAACCACGCAGCACTTTGTGATACAATACAGAGACTTTTTACATGACAGTCACAGATGCACCTATAAAAGAAAGTTTGTCTGGTGCTCAGACTGTTTGCTTTAGCTCCAAGGTGTTCTGTTGTTTAGAGGGGGAGCTTAGGAGTTACTCTTTCCTGGAATAGAGATTGGCATTTATTAGTATGGAGAATAAAGACAGGGTTTTATAATAATAAACAATTCCAGCCCTTATTATTGAAGCTGAACACAAGAAAATTAATCCAGGAGGATTTGTAAGTTCGTAACTTCATTCCTTGTGATGAAAAGGCAGTTACCAGGTTGCTACTCTTTTTTTTCTCCTAGAGAGGTCTTGCTGCCTTTTGACCTGGCGTCACAGTAGTTCACTAGTCAAGAGTTTCCATTTCTGTGCTTGTAAATAGGAATAATGATACTGACATCTTTCACAAAGTACTGTGAGCCCCCTAGAAGAAAAGCACCGTCAAATAGCTTGGTGGTGTTACAGTTCAATAACTCTGCTGCAGTTCTGCTAGCAGCCCTCTCTTGTGGAGAACCTTATACCCATGCACAAGGAATGACACAATGGTTACAGTCAAGAACTTTGGGGTTTTTTTTCATTAGTTATTGCCCATGAAGATGCGCTCACAATACCTTGAAACATTGCGAACAGCTAAAACAGAGTTCAGGAAAAGCCTCATTCCTATTTTCACCTCTAACTCATGTGGAAATGGTGCATTTCATCAGCTGTTGAAGCCACAGGGCCATGTATTGTCAATAGTTATGCCTTTGCTGAGAACAAAGCAGCAGAAGAAAATTTTTTCCCAGCTATGTATGTTGTACAATAAAAAGTGCAGCTTTCACTAGGCACAGCGCATAAAGCCTGCCAAATGCAGAGAAGTGTTTCCAAATGGGGGACAAAGGTTTTACAGCCATATTCTATCCTCATGCTTTAGAAACCCAGAAAATTTCATGGGAGTAAAAGGCCTTTTTGCTGTCCTATCTATTCTCTTTGTATAAATCTGAATCCAGTTTTGAGTTTTCAAAGGTGTTTAACTTCCTAGCTGGATATGAAGTTTTTTCAGGTTCCTTTAGGTGTATGTAAACATGAAATAATTTTTGACTGACATTTTCAGGGTGCCCTAAGGAGTATCCTAAAAAGGTATCCTAAAAGAACCTCCAGATTGTTAATATTACTATGTCTTTTTTTTTCTTCTTTCTCTTCCTGCTACCCCTAAATGTATAAAAAGATACAAAAGACTCGATCAGCTAACCCTGGCCAAGTCTGTGACTACAATGACATTTCAAACCGGTACTGAAATAGACAACAAATTCTTGTCTACAATCTGCACATGTACAGATGAGAAGGTGGATGGTGGTCAGGACTGGGCATGCTCGTTGGAATGGATCAGCTGCAGTCAGCTCTTCTAGAAAACTGAATTATTGTTTAGGGAGGAGTGAAGAGGGAGCTGAAAGAGAATAATGTATGAATAACACACAGAAAGAGTTAAGGTTTCCAGATGATGTGAAAAAAGCTGGAATTCAATCTTCTGGAAACAAGATTGATTAAAAACTTGAGTGACAAACAGTAAGAATGTGGAAACGTGCTATTTTCACGTCCAGAACTGGCAGCTGTCAGAAACAACCAGAAGGAAAACAAATATAAGATGTCGAAGGCTTCTGAGAGGACGATGTGTACGTGTGTGCGCATATAAGTGCTTATTCATACATATTTATATGTATACCAAGAAAATCACCTGATCGTTCCCAGCATGGAGGCGGTGGTTGTGGTGCTGCTTTAGAACCTTAAGTTATTTAGCCTGGTTCCTGCAGCCTGTAGCTGCTTCTTTCATTCCAGTTACAGTGCCTCCAGCAGGGTCCCTGCGGTAAGTTGGATCTGCTCTGCAGCCAAGGCAGAAACATTTGGGCCAAAACATTTTGTCTGTAGTGACTCAAATTTAACTGTATGGTTACCGTGCATCTTAATTTGAGGTAAGAAACAGAACTTTTGCACATACACAACTGAGTTGATTAAAGGTCTTCTACAAACAACATTCCCTATAGGTTGGGATGAGGAACTGGGAGAACCCAAGACAGACTGTACTCCAAGTTCCAAAAGCCCTTAAGCAAGCATCTTGTAATGATCCAGTTTCCTAAGTACCACATAGTTAGGAATCTTGGGTTTTGAAAACAAACAAGACACAAAAAATTCTAGGTTAACAGTCGTCCCTGGGCAATTCTGAGAGCTAAAGCTATTTCCTCCATTCTCGGAATCAGCCATTGGCATGTTTACTGTTAAATCCTCCACAAACTGATCAAAAAAAATGTAAGGCACCTCTCCAAAGATGGGGGGGAAAGGGCTGTATTCTATTGTAAATACTGCACCACCAGAATCTTGAGTAAATTCTTGGTTGTGGTTGGCAGGCAGATCTGTTCGAAGGGTCATCATAACAGGGACAGAAAGACGCACGAGGGTGGGTTATATTTTTTTAATAGTAATGCACAGGATGGTTAAAATTCATAACAGCCATTTCATCTAAATTTCAGTGTGCTTAGAAGTTGCCACTAGACTCATTAAATCCTGGAAATAAAGATTAGAAGACAGAAAGAAAAAGTAGTGCAGGTAGAATATTACGTTAACAGTGCAGAATTGTTCCCTAGGTTATATTTTCTAGTGTTAGGGGTGGGGGTGTTTCAACCTACTTAAATGTTTCTAAGCCTGGGGCTTCTACTCCTTCCCCTGGGAGATTATTCTAGAGTCTGTTAGAATTTGCCATTAGAAATCTTTTTCTGATAATGAATTTAAATAATCCTTTTTGTAATTTTTATCTCATTAGTCCCAGCTATACCCCTTTGCACCACCCGAAGTAATTCTTCTAACCATGATTTATGTCCTCTGAATATTTTTAGATAGTTATCAGGTTGGTTGCCTTTGGTCATTTATTAGAGAGGCTGTGAATCCCTCCTCCTCGCAATTAATCCCTTCAGTGTCATAGTTCTTACCTTTTTATGACAAATTATTAATACACAAACTAAAAAATCCTGGTATTTCCTTAAATTAGTCATGGTCATTTCACTCTGTTAAAGCGCTTTGTGTTGATGTGTGTCGCTGCATAGGCTACCAAAGGCTAAACAATAAATTTATATTAAAACTTAACTTTTAAAAAAGCGTTTGCTGTTATCTATGGATAAGTTCTCATTTAATATGAATTTGACAGTGTCTTTTATGTCCGTATGATCTAACAAAGCCAACCAATAATCATTGGAACCAACCAAACAATTATACAAAATAGTAATTTGCTGAAATGTAGGTGGTTATCATTAATTTGAACACAGACATTGTGTGCTTTTACGCATCCCTACACCAAACAGTAACTATTACCAAAACACTCCCTTAAGTAAGTCCGATCAGGCAGATTAGTATCCATTGTTTCTCCTCAAATCAAACTGGCAGAATGCACCTACTTTCTAAAACAAGATTTCGAGTGATATGTCAGCTGCTGCAAAGAAATAGAATTGTGCCAAAGAAACAGAACTGTTTCTGGGTGCTGCAGTGCCCAGCATTACCCTGCAAATCTGAGATACGTTTCTGGTCTGCCTGGCACAATGACTGTATGGTTAGTTTCCAGGCACGCCCCAAGCAAACCCCTGTTCTCTGGCTCAGAAGGCTGATTTCACAGGCAAACAGGAAGGATGCACAAAGTCAGTTTAGATCTTTTAAATTCTTTTTTCTTCCTTTCTATTTCCTTCTTCTACCCCAGCTTTCTGTACCTGAAAGCCAAAACAGAACTGAAAGGCCAACAGCATCACCAAGACCTGCGTGAAATAAAACTGTCATTTGCTGTCTAAAAGGATTGACATAAAAGGGATGCACTGAGTGCTCCTGCATTGACTTTAAGGGTACCTTACACTTCCCTCAGCATAGCTCTGTCCCTAATAGGTGTCAAATAACACTGCACAAATAATATCATAGGGGATGATGAACTGCCAGCCATAGGTTTAGGTCACAGGGTCAAAGATGACTCCCTTGGCTTTGACTAATACAACGGATGAAATCTAGTGGAAATCTCTTTCAATTTTCTAAAAAAATCTGTGTCATCATAGCTTCCTGTCACTTCCCTGCACACCTTTCCAAAGTTAGCCATTGCATGAAAGGTAAGTTAATAATTGCAGGAAGACTAATGCAGTCCAGTAGACTGAGTGGGGAGATGACTCAACCTTGCGAGGTGAGGTTGCAACACAAAGGGAAAGAGAAAAAAGAAAAGAAGAGGAATTCCTGAGCAAAGAACTGTAAAACATGACTTAAGTTATGACGAGCAGCAGAGCAGGAATCAAACTTTCACCCTGAATATTGTTGGAGTTCAGTGGAAGGGCTTGTTTCTAGTTAGAATTAATCATTTAGTTATGAACCATCATGTATGTTATTGAGAGTGTGGGATTAAGAGCTGAGAAGTAATCTCATCATGTTGAATATAACAACTCTAACTGGCAGGGATGAAACGTTCCGTATTTCACCATAGCTTGACAGTAGAACTGATACTTCATCTGCCTGCAAAGAACTTTTCAGATGCAGGTCATCATTGCCCGGGTTTGCTTCCATGTTGGCACATTCATTCTTGTTCAGGAGCAGTAACTGCAGGTAGTAGCATGTATTTTGAAGCGTGGGATTGTTTCCTAGCAGTCTAATCTCTGTGTAGTTGTGGCCACTTCTATTGATAATAACAAATACACCAGATGGGATTCCAATAAACACATCCTGTACGGTTGTGACCCTGTAAGTGTGTCCCAAACCAACAGACTCTTCAGTCCGGGAGAGATGCTCATTATATGAAATACCTAAATGTATATGTGAAACAATCACAAACCACATCTTGAAATGCCTTGTTACAGATGTGTAATGCATTTATGAAAGCGTGAATCTATACAATGTTTGCAGAACTATTAATTTAATTACTATTTGCAATTAAAAAGGTGAAAATGAAATGAAAATGATTTTTGAACACAGATACAAATCTGTTTTATTTTGCTTAAGGAAAACCCAACATTGTCTTTATGAAAATGTACAGTAAATTTTGACACATGGTAAAGTACAGGAAACCTAAATTTACATATAGTGAAAATCAGTTGTACAAATCCCTTCCATGGCATAGTGGTATATTTCATAAAAGCCATATTGATTTGTACAGTCATTTATGAATTCGAGGTTGTTAATATATATATGTTTTCCACATGATTGATTAAATGCATAATGGAAATAGATCTGTTATTTATAAACTTGGCCTGTACATCTGTACATGTATAAAAACAGATTCGTTCTTGTGGTCACTATGGCACTTTCTGTGAATTGGCCAATAAATATAATTTTAGAATTTCACATAAAAGGTAATGTTCTGTAATGTTTACTTCACCAGTTATTGGGATGTTCTCATTTCCTGAATAATAATCCTTAAACACGAACACCTCGGGTGGCAAAGGTTAAATATCTGGTCTGCATCTGTAAGCTCTTTTCCTAATTCCTTGAGAGGAACATGCCACGTCTCAAGAGGCTCAGTGCAGTTTTAAAGCATCTACTTAGCTTTTCATCCTTCTGCTGAGAGTAAGGAAAGGGAAGCAAGGGAAAGGGAAAGTTTTGAAGAGTTGTTGGCATTTACATTTAATAGTAGTCTATTTTCACATTTCATTGTGGCCTGATAAAAGATGATAAAAGATTAAAGATGCTGACACCATATATTACAACCATAAACTGTGAAACCATACAGAGGGAGAAAAACATGTTTTTGAGTCATCTGCCTATGAATTACATTTGCATATGTGTGATCTCAACACATATAGGAATACACCTGACTCCTTTTTGCCTTCTGCTCTGTCTACAGCTCCCCTCCTTGTTAGCTCCTCAGACTCCATCTAGTTCTTTAATGTTTCACTGATTACCTAAGGTATGATTTACAAGTCCCAGTACAACAAAAACTCAACATACATATTTCATTAACCATGCTCAGTTAAGTACCCAACATCAGCTGACCAAGATGCAATTCAGCTCTTTTGAATTCTCAGAAGGAATCAACTCCCACTTCAGAAGTCTGTGGAAGGCAGAAGCCTAACCTGAACACCCAAATCACTGTCCTGAACGTTTGCTGGGTTGTGCTGAACAGAACAAGTGCTGAAAGCAACATTAGACTTTGCACTCCTGAGTTCAGCATAGCATCCCATGGCTAGCTGGAAAATTCTCTCAGGGAGAGGACAAAGGGGCAATTAGCCTAATCCTGTTTTGCCATGTTTACAGAGCAGCGCTACGGATTTACTGTCCCCATTTCCTGCATCGCGCATCCAAGCAGCAGAGCCGGTCACTGCAGCCTTAGCAACCTATTCAGATTCTTTAGGCAGCCTTAGCTAACCTCATCAGCAATGCTGGGAAGGCTAAACATCACGCAGTTTACATGAGTGGAGATGGAATTGTAGATTTATAGAACCGTTTGAGTTGGAAGGAACCTTTGAAGGTTGTCTTATGAACTATCTTCTATTCTGACTGCTTAGAATCAGGTTAAGCCCACCTACTATACTCCTGGAAGATTGCTTCCACATCAAATCTAGAAGATCTACAAGAGAAATCATGATTTTTGTTAACAAACTCAAACAGAAAGAGTTTACCATTCTTCTGCAAGACTGAAAATTACAGAGTACTTGAACAAGTTACAAAGACAGATTTCCTTTTTACAGAGGGCCCTCAAGGCCCCTAACAGGCTGTTAAACTTAAAAAAAAAAACCCAAAAGTCCTCCCAAAGCAAAGAGAAAGTAAATGCTTCTCTACAAATGTTATGGTATGTAGAGCAGATACAGTAAATACTTTGAAAATACCTTTGCCTATACAATTAAGATATACATAAACAATTCCTGCATATATTCTGCCTATGTGAAGTATCACAAAACGTTATCATACTTGTCTATAAACAGGCACAACAGTCTAAAGGACCTCTTACTAAACATGACCATTTTCCAAGTCAAAATATGCAATGACTCATTTAGATCAAATTAAATCTGTATAAACTGATGACAGATACTCATTTTTAGCACTTATTGACCTGTTGTTATTTAGGCTGCATAACAAAATTAATTTTATACAGACCTCCTTCCATGGACACAGTCAGACCTCAACAAGTTGAAGCCCTGCCCTGACTTTAAAGTTGGGCCTAACTCTGAGTCTGGTTCTGCTCTGAGGTGGCAAGGTGCTACAGGTTGGACCAGGTGAACTCTAGAGGTGACTACCAACCTAATTCACTCTGATTCTGTGCTGATATTGTTTACAAGGATTACTGCTCCTATGTTTACTGACTAAATGCCTCATTCTTTTCTTCTGAGCGATACTGTTCCACAGTTTTTGAGATCATCTGGTCCTTGATTTCATTTTTGATGCTAACAGCCTACGGCAGAAGTAAGTGTTATGGTAGCCAGGGCTTCATAAATCCCTCACGGTCTAATTCACGTAAACTTGACTTTGGTATAAAGTTCCACTTCTTTACCTAAGGAAAGCCAAAAAGATGACGTATTTAAATAAGCATTTCTGCACTCCTGAAAGGTTATTCCTTTTAGCGTAGCATGTGATTAAATATGGTCAGTTTCACTTTTTAATCATAAAACGTCCTGAGGGTCTGAAATATTACTTCAGAGTAGCCGTGCTGACTGCACCACCCAAGCAAGGCTGGACCCAACATTGGTTTGCATAGCTCCAAGGCCTGATTTCTTAACAGGAAAAAAAAAAAAGTAGGTTTTAAATCTAATTATCCTTCCCTCTCTAGAGAGCCTTACTTTCCTGCTTTTCTTCCCTTTCCTCCCTCAGCACAATCTGGGTTTATATTTTTTGTGCATCATTAGCTAAAAGAAAAAAAGAAAAGAGGACAGAAAGAAAATTGTATCACATATTAGTCCCAACAGAGTAACCATCAACTATAGGCACTCTCTCTTGATACAAAACAGGTCTCCTGTGCAATGGCCTGAAAAGACATGCAAGGCACTGCAGATTTTGACCATGCAATTTGGTTTTAGCAATTAAAAGGGCTGTAATACCTATCGATAATTCAGGATGGGCTTTTCAGAAGTCCTGGGTCTAGACCTAACGAATCACAATGAAACTGCAGTGATTCAAAGAAACAAACCAATATGAATTATGGGTGCTCTTTTTCTAGAGCACCCTATAATTTTCCTCCCTTTGTGACAACTCAGGAATAAATATTAAAAAGCATTGTCTGCTAATATCTAAGATAATGCTATCACACATTTCATTTAGACATTTCTTTAAGATCTTCTGAAAAAAACAGTAGAAAATCAGCATCTTTAGAGTTTCTCTCTCTCTGCAACGAATAATTCCTGACTGCATATCATAGTAACCTGACTATTAAAGCATTTCAATCGGTCAAATGTCTTCTTTCATGTAAAGACACACAATA
Source organism: Clamator glandarius (assembly GCA_033459285.1). Classification (NCBI taxonomy): domain Eukaryota; kingdom Metazoa; phylum Chordata; class Aves; order Cuculiformes; family Cuculidae; genus Clamator; species Clamator glandarius. Next base: position 1,652,749 of record JAUNZM010000413.1, read on the forward strand.
AACTTACTAAAAATATTTAAGAAACTAGAAATACTTTCTATCATATTATCTATGTAATTAATCTTACGGTCTTAAATTCCACAATATCTCCTGGTTGTCTCAGTTTTAGACAAGCAAGAATTGAAAAGAATATAATACTGGTCGGAGAAGTCCCCTAATATGACATGACAATTATTTTTGTGTTAAATTAGACCTGTGATACTCCCACAGACACTTAAAAAGTAAGAACAAGAGCTTCCATCTAAGAGTAACTGTTAGCCACAAGCATCACATTCCCATCATACTTATGTCTAGAAGACAACAAAAACTGTATAGCTGGTGAGAGACTAGAAAAGGAGGAAGCGCTGTAGATATTCCTAAAATTAGCCGGAGCAGAATAATGAGTTCAAAGGCGGTAGCTCATATCTTGCTCCAGTTTAATGGCAGCATTTTTGGGTTAGGTCTCTTTTCCCAATAAATAGATGCCATTTGTCCCAAATAGCTGGGTTTTTGTCCCAATTAGAACAATAACTGAGAGCAGTTCAGAGAACAGATTATTACTGCAGAAGATTAGTCTTCTGCTGCTTAAGAAAGTGTTAAGGTAAAGCTGAGGCATTGGCATTTAGCCAAAATTATAGTTGAGGCAAAGTCCATTAAAAGGAAGCATCAGTTTTATTTATCCTGTATCAGAAGTCTAGAGTACACGCAAGTTACTTTACTTGATGATTTTCAGGGAAGACACATTTTTTTTCATGTCCTATTTTGTAAATATCTCAATTCTAAGCAGGATAATTATCACAGGGAAAATCAATCCAAACTATTATCTTCATTTAAGAATGACAGAGCCGGGATTTTGAAACACGTCTAATTAGTCATTCTGGAAATGGTTGCATTTCGGAGCACTTCAGTGTGGGTTGGCTTTCACAAGACATTGAAAAATCACCTTCTGAAGACCAAGGAGATCAGCTCCCCATCCTCTCTGGGCAATCTGTGTTTCCTGATGTTCAGAGGGAACCTCCTGCATTTCAGTCTGTGCCCATCGCCTTGTATTGTCACTGGGCACCACTGCAAAGAACCAGCCTCCCTCTCCTTTATACACATCGATGAGATCTGTCAGGAACCTCTGTGAATGACAGAACTCACGCTGTTTCTCTAGGACATAGATTTCCCCTATTAATACACTTACTTCTGAAGGGTTTTTTTTACAGCTTGAGTAAGCAAGATACTAGACTTCTGGACTTTAAAAACCTGAAGAATCCAAATTAGGCACTGTATCAGCAGGAGTTATCAGCTGCTTACCTACATCAGTAGAGTTTTTGTCTCTTTATACACTATTCGTTCCTTCTTCTCCTATAGTTCTCAGTCAATATCTAGCCTTAACTAAGGCTCTAATTCAGTCAACAAGCAAAGATCAATATCTAAAGGAAACAATGCATGTGCTGTTTGTGTAATGTACTTTATATATTGATTAGTTAACTCTGTAAAGTATTTGGGGTCTTTTGGAACAGAGCATGGGATGGGAATGTAAGCCGCTCATTAGCCTCTCTGACTTAACCAGTACAATCAACTCAGATTATCTGTTAGCAGTTTATCTTTGAATAAACGGCACCACAGATGAAGCAGCTCCCAAGGTGGTTTGATGCAAAAGCAGCTGGATTAGGAAAGGCTTAGCATCTCAGGTGTGCTGCCAGATAAATGCAGGTTCACGATCTCCCTGGTCTGCCAGGAAGGAGAGCACAGAATTCAGGCTAGTCAAAGCTGCTGTGCCTGAGCTGTTTTAGGTATTTAGCCAGGCTGGGTATCTCCTTGCAATGCTCCACACATTCATCTTGTGTTTGGCACAGCTTATTAGCTCAGACTCAGTGCTGTCTATAGTGAATAAGGACTGATTCCACTCAGAGTCCTTGGGATGCTTTTCATTGCCCCTCTCTGTTCGCTTTTGCATTGCTCTCCCCAACAAATACTAAAAGGCCCTGCAGTATCCCAGATACCAAAGCTCCTCAATTATCCTTAAAAATGTAAAGCTGACTAATAAATTCCTGTAGCTCTTCAAATCTAGCAGCCTGGCCTCTAAACTCGCTGGAATTTTCTCATCCATATTCTGTAGCACACTTCTCTGAAAGTAATTGTGCATTGTGCCTCAGTGGTACTGTTGCTGGAATATCCTTTGGCTCTTGTAAAGGGATTGATTTTTGTATCCAGAAACAGGCTTCTGCTTATGTGGGCAGTGATTCATGGCCACTGTCACTGGGAACTGAATGGAAATCTCTGGAGTGCATCACAACTGGGCTTTGCCAGTCTTCGCTGCTTGAGCCTCTCCTGTGTCAAGCTGAAATTTCTATTACACTATCTAGATTTAATAGCTGCTATTAATACAACTTATGCTTCATTAAGCATGAATTTGAAGTGAATGAGGCTCTGAAGCTCTGATTCAATAAAGAGCTGAAGGACAAACAGAGCAACTATTTTTATTCCTAGAAGTGTTGGCAGGATGAAGAAAAACATTTGTTTCCACTGTACATCCACCTCAGAAACAGGTGACTTTCAGAACTCCCACACAGATTAATTTTCCCCCCCTTTAAATAAAACTTTACTTGTTTCAGGCATAGAGAAAAAGACAATGAATACTGCACTGACATACAGACTTAGACTTGAATTCTTTTACAAGTCCACAACATAGAACCTACGCTTCACTCATCTACCCAGCCAGTCACAACATCATTTTCTAACATATGTGTTGATGAATCAAGTTACAGATGGGGAGACAGCTCTGGTTCAGTGAAGAATTTTTTCTTAATATCTGATCTGAACTTTCCCTGGAACAACCTGAGGCCATTCCCTCTTAGCCTATTGCTTGTTACTTGTAAGAAGAGACCAACTCCCATATTACTAAAACCTCCTTTCAGGTAGTTGTAGATAGTGATAAAATCTCTCCTCAGCCTCCTTTTCTCCTGGCTAGAGAACCCCAGGTCCCTCAGCCACTCCTCGTAAGACTTGTTTTCCAGCATGGAGAATATTTTGAAGGAACCAAAATTTTGGAAGTATGTGGCTCTTCTACACCAAGGTCTGGCTACTCTGTGTGAAAATACTGATTTCTCAAATATATCACAAAAGAACTGAGTAACTGCCCTAAAGGTCATGGTCATATTGAAAAAACTTACAGAAATTACAAGGGTGTGTAGTGATAGGATGAGGAGGAATGCCTTCAAATTGGAAGGAGGAAGATTTAGATCAGACGTCAGGAAGAAATTCTTCATAGTGAGGATGGTGAGGCACTGGAAGAGGTTACCCAAGGAAACCCTCGAGGTGTTCACTGCCAGGTTGTATGGGGCTTTGAGTACCCTGATCCTGTGGGAGGTGCCCCTGCCCATGGCAGGGGGGTTGGAACTGGATGATCTTTAAGGCCTAAACCATTCCATGATTCTGTAATTCCATTAAATTAATTCCTCTGGGAAATTTCTGCACAATTTTTAAAACTAACCTCTGAGATTTGCTAGCAGAGATATAATTATTCATGATCTTCTGAAGGATGATTAAAAATACATGTACAAAAAGGAGCAATTGCTCTTTATTACATATAGTAGCTGTTTGGAACAAATTCAACAGAAAACCCTTGGATTTTATTCTTAATTGGTTCTATACGATGCTCCCATAAGGGAAACATTTTTGAGCAAAATTCCACTGAGATTTCTGCATTGTGTTTGCCTAAGTCTGGTCATATATCATTACTGGAATCCTGTTGTGTTTCTAGCCCTAATTCTAACACTGAGTATTTTTTTAATACATGTTTCTTACATTAAGCCCCAGATGCAGAAAAGACCACAAGCAGCTTATAGGCACATTATGAACAGTGTTTGATAAGTTACTTGTGCCTAAAGTTAAGTGAATGTGTAACAAACATCCTGTGATATATAAGTGAAAGAATGAAAAATCATGAGAGAAACAATTTCACAGGCAAAGAGCATCCTTATTATTCAGCAGTGCTCTCATCACTTTCCCAGCTCACACTCATATTTATTATGCATTATCTGGAACTACTTACTTTGAGAGGGAAAATTCCACCTTGTAGAAATCTCCACTTTATTACTAAGCACTGAGGGAACTATTTTTCCTTCCTAGTTACTGCTGGTCTGAAAATTAAATAATTATCTTTTTTCCCCATTTTCTCATGGCAACCAAACATTAAGATTGGTCAGCAGTTACCTGAAGAAACTACAGCTAAACTGTGTTTTTTAATTCACATGGTAGGCACTCTCACAGTTAGTAGATCCCCAAAAATTGGTATGGGTCTGTAAAAGGACAAGACTTCCTTAAAAGGATTCTAAAATCGTGAGCCTAAACCAAATATCCAGGAAGCCCACATGCCAGCTGTATTATTTCCTTGTAAGACTTAGTACAGAAGCAAGCCAAGAAAGAAACAGAGGTATGAAGCTGCAGTTCATAGGTTAATAATACAGCTTGTTGGTGAAGATCTAAACAAATTTGCAAATATTAATTCCCAAGGTACCAAATTCATTCTGCTTTCTTTGGGGTTCTAAAGCCTTCATAAATTTGGCAATTAATCATCATCTGCAAAAGCCTTTTCTTGGGGTTAAGCTGCAGGATCCAAAGTGACAGAATAACTAGCAAATCATCAACCACTCATCATCTGCAGAGTGAAAAAAGCAGAATCCTTACTGCTAAAAACATGCACGTGGACATGTTAATATGCTTTAGCAGACAGATGATAACTTTTTAAGCCATGGTAATTAAATTGCCATTCAGACCTAATGCTGAGATAAATATTTGTTTCAGGTTGTGAGGAGGAGGAGTAAACAAACAAACCCTGAGAACACCCCTAAATCCATGTTCTCATGGAGAGTTGGCAATTATTCTTTCTGCAGACTGATCAGTAAAGGAAATGCAATACGGAACAACTGGAACCAATTCACAATCTGGCTTGATCAGGAACAGTCTTTCAATTCAAATGCCACTATATGACAGGATGCCATCATCAGCAGAACAACAAAACTTAAATGATATACACTAAAGCAAAAGTTCCTTTTCATTACTAGGAAACCTTCTAGTTCAAACACGTTTATTTGAAGGGACACCAACATGAGAGCACTTCTCTTTAGCTTCCAATACAACATTGGTGCAGCAGGGCAGAGAATCAGGACCAGTATATCCAAACTCCACCTGAATGTAACCACTTCCCACACAGAATACTTGTGTTTGCTAGGCCCTATCAATAGGAAACACAGAACAACATACAGAGCTCTCCCCTTCCTCAGTTCCCACAAACCTCTGCCTGTGTATGGTTTCTTAATCCAGGAGAAAAAGCATAAGAAGAAAGTTGCTTGCATTCTTGTAATTTTGTCTAATACATGATTAAAATAAAATAAAAAGAGGAAGAGTTTATGTATCACAGTATCATACAGAATACAGTTTCAATAAAACAGTGCAGAGGGGCATACGATTCTCTTTATTCTGTATTTGAACTTGATTTTTCTAATCTCTGAGGTTCAACTACAAGATTTTCTAATAAGGAAACTTTTGTTCTCTTGGGTAAGAATTTTCAATTGCTATGATTTTTCTCTCACTACCTCAAGGATAATTATCTTCTCTGGCCGCTGATGAAATATCTGCTCGGAATCTTCCACTTCTTTGACCATGGAGTTTAATTTAATAGAAAAAGTTTAATCTCCCCTTCCAGGGAGTTTTAATAATGCTTTAATTTCATTAGTCTAGGTGATTGAGTCCTGCACTTCTCTAGAATATCTCTTTTCAGTATCTGTCATGAAGTTCAGCCTGCTGCAGATTATATCCTGATCTGTTTGCAGATGACACCAAGCTGGGTGGAAGTGTGGATCTGCTGGAGGGTCGGGAGGCTCTGCAAAGGGATCTGAACAGGCTGGACCGCTGGGCTGAGACCAACGGCAGGAGGTTTAACACAGAGAAATGCCGGGTCCTGCACTTGGGGCACAACAACCCTAAGCAGCTACAGACTAGGAGAAGTCCTGCTGGAAAGCTACCAGGAGGAGAGGGACCTGGGGGTGTTGGTTGACAGCCGACTGAACATGAGCCAGCAGTGGCCCAGGTGGCCAAGAAGGCCAATGGCATCTTGGCTTGGATCAGAAATGGCATGACCAGCAGGGCCAGGGAGGTTCTTCTCCCTCTGTACTTGGCACTAGTGAGACTGCACCTCAAGTATCTCTAAAGATACTCAGACTGGTATCTCTAAAGATATCAGTTTTCTTTAAAGAAAGAAAATTCACTGTATATAAGAAGGTTAATAAAATATTACAGTTGTAACCACATCTTAGCACCTGAACTGCTTGAAGATCCATGTTCCTTTAGTACTTATTAATTTCTCTGGAGCTCCATTCTTTTAATTTTGCTTCACTCTCCCCAACTGGTTTTGAGAACTCCCAGCCTAAGGTAGTCATACAATCTCTATGGGGACTCGTTTTATGAGCAAGCTTGATCATCTCTTGATGACATGTAGTCTAATTAGCAAATAAGGTAAGAGTGGTCAACGCAGTGGGGGCAAACCCGATGAAACGCAACCAGTACTTGATTTTGTCGTATCTTTGTAACTATAACAAACTATTCCTGACAAACTACTTTAACACTGCAGTCTCTAAGGTGGATGGAGTAAAATAGTCTTAATACCATCACCTTTGCTCCCCTTCCGTCCTGCAGAACAGCTTTACAGGTGGCCAGTTTTTAGGAAGCACATGAGAGTTTCTCTTGGCCCGAAGGATCCAAAGGCCATTGCTTAACTCTTCCAGAGAACTCTAGCTGGGAGAATATCTCAACAGACAGAGATACAGCATCTAAGACTTCAAACTACTTTTCAAGGACTAGAACAGTGCAAGATAGAAGACAATATAAAGAGGAAATACAGATTTTCTGTGATGCCAGGAAAAAAAAGCAACAGGTAGCCACCTTCAGCTAGCTTAACTGCTCCTGTGTCCTTGGAATGAGAGAGCTGATGCTCCTCGCTGAAAGGGAACAGGGCCGGTGGAAGGAGCTGCATGCTGTCTGCTCTCTGAACATTTCATCCTCTTTCCTTGCTGTGAGGGAATAGAGATGGAGAGGCCCCCCCAAGACTGTTTTGTGCATTTTGTGTGCCAGAAAGCCAAAGGAGCAGCAGGTCAACAGAGATCTTTAAAGAATCAGAAAAAAAATGGAAGAAATAGATTTGGCTGGCTAAGGCAGCAGAAGTGATACTGCATTTCCTTTTTTCTCTCTGACTTGTGCTTCTAAAAATCAGACAATGTTTTACTGATTTCTTATTTCCCTAGAGACAAGGAGCTAAAATTGCCAGAGAGAAAAGCAAATAAAAGTTATGTCTGCATATGAAAACTACTGCTGAAAAAGTGATAATAAAGAAATGAATGTTTCTTGTATATATTTGTTCAATTCCACTAGATGTTTTTATAGTTCATTCTGCTCCATAACAGAAGAATAAAGCTAGAATAACCGTGTCTGCATCAGACCAAAGTCAATAATAATGCCCTACAAAATTAATTACAAGCTTCTTATGAAAACTAGTCACTTTTTAATAAGCATGTCATAGCATTAGTTATTTATTATCATTTTAATAAAAAATTAGTTATGAAAATCAGGTATATATTTGGGGAAGTATATACAGGCTCATTTTTTGAATGCCATTTGCTAGAATAACTTCATTCAGCTCTTTATGGAACATGCTTTTCAGTTACTGCACAGATTTTTTATCTTTTACTGTCATCACAATATAGTATTAGTTTTAACTACAGCAGTAACTGATATTTTCCAGTCAGTTTGTTGTGAGTTACTACATGCAGATTCAAATTGATTTTCTTCTGAAGTAAAAAATATAAAAGCTGACTGGAATATACTAGAGTAATAGCGGGAACAAAAGAGTAACAGAAAAAAATGCTTTGGTGAAGTACTGGTGTCCCTTATTTATAGTAATAAAAACCTTATATGCCCTAACAAATAGTATTTGGCCTGCCAACAAGGCATGAAAATAGCAAAAAACTCCAAAAGATGATGAAACAAGCAAAAGAACACCTTTCCCATGCTGAAGTGAAAAAAAAAATAGAAATTTTTAAGAGGTATTTGCATTGTGTCTATTATTGTTACCTAATACATGTAACCAAGTTGCATGTCAACATTTTCAATGAGATTGGAACCCTATCAAAGCCAGTCCGTGCCACAAAGACTAAATCAAAATCTAGGTTAAAAAAAATTATTAACCCTGTTTTACAGAACTAAAGCCCAAAGGGTCGTAGGGCAAACTTTGAGGAGTTCTGCACTCGCAAAGCAGCTCTAGGTTTAGGGGTCCAAAATTTTCAGTAAGAAGCATGTCTACACAGTGAACTGAAGCTGGATTGGAGCACATTCCTGCTTATAAGAAGTTTTAGCTATAGAAAGTTAGAATGTATTGGCGACCGCAGACTGTGTAGTACAGAGCTTTCTGCATAATTGCTCTCTATAAGAATTCACACCCTTACATCTATACTGATGTTGCTATCCGTTCTGGCAAAGTTTCATTATTCAGTTGTGTAATCATTTCTCTTTGTAGTCGTATCTTGTGCAAACTCAAGGTTTTCAGAAGCCCACAGAAGCATCGCACATAGCTTCCTTTCTCAGCTGCAAAATCAGTTACATTGAAAAAAAGAAACTCTTAAACTACCAAAAACCACACAGCTCACCTCTACAACTGCAGCAGAAGACAGAATTACTCCACTAACAACCTCATCTGGTGAAAGATGCCGCTGCCCTTGGCAAGGGGGTTTGAGCTGGATGATCTTTAATGTCCTTTCTGACCCAAGCCATTCTAGGATTTTAAGATTCTATCACATGCATATAACAATTCGGTAAAGTTTAACAACTAAAGTTGCTTTGTTAACCCAATTTCATAGGCTAGACCAATATTGAAGTGATTTAATAACAGTATACACAGCTTCAAAAACATTTTTATGGGCAGCTCAATGAGAAAATGAGATTTTTTTCTTAAAGAAAAATTTTTCTTTAAGATTCATTTGAATATGCTACTTCTGGCTTTAAGGCATGAGGCAAAGAGTGCCTGTGTAAGCTTAACAAGAGATGGACAGAAGATAGTTGGCACAATTTTCTTCACTGCCAAAGGGAAAACAAGTGGAAGCATTACCTCTGCAACTGTATTGGAATTTTGGATACTAGACTGGAAAATTCTGAGTCCACTGATATGAGAACAAAATTGCTGCTAACTCCAATAACTGTAAGCAGACATACCTCAGCCCTCTCCCCTTATTTGTTTTCCCATTCATTCCTGAAGATCCCAAAAGACTGCAGCAATTTGGACTATTATTTACTATTATTTATTATTATTTAACTCTGTGCACTATGTGCTGCTTCTCAAAACCCAAATCAATAGCAGAACACTGTGATGCAGACAAAAAATTGTTTATCAAAATAATAAATAATTCAGGCCATTTCTCATACAGCACAGGATTTGTTGAAAGTACTTTTAACAACAAAAATTGACACAGGATTATGTTTTGAAGATATCTGCAGGTGTCCTTTGCAATTTACTATTTATACTGCTCACACAGTTGCTGAGATTAGTGTATATATTGGTTTTGTTTCAATAAGGGCTCACCATGCCAATACCTGCAGAAAACTTGTAAAAAAACTCCTTCATATCTCTGAGAAAGAACTTCTAGAGAGTGAAGTTAAGACTGTAGATAGTAGATAGCAGCCAAGCCAAACTTTCAGGGCTTTTTGACTATATGTCAAGATTGAGGCTCCATGAAACCATTTTCATTTTACATACTGAGAATCTGAGAACAGGACGTCAGAGGTGGGATAAGAATACAGACTTTCCTCCTCTCAAACACAAAAATCAAAATGGGGTCATAGCAAGCACATCTGGTACATCTCCTCACATATATATTTCCACAGGAATAAGCAGAGAAGCCACGTTTATCTATGAGACACGCACAAACATCTGAATACAACAGAGATGGAAAAGAACTTCTGACCCTAATTTATCCCATCATCTAGTAATCCATCTCTTCATTTACAGCACCACCATTTTACTGTGTCTTCACCTTAGAATCCTTGAGACATGTTCTGAATACAACTGAGTTGTTTTCTAAGTCATTCAGGCAAGCAAAATACACAGTGCTCCTCAAAGTAGCAATTTCTGGCTCCAGATTTTCAAGCTAATTTAGACATGCAAATGAAAGAGCTGCCATTGAGTGCAATCCATAAGGACCGGTGATTCCTTTGGATTTGTCACGTAGGTAGACCAACAAAGGAATTATATTCCTTCAACTGTAGAGCTTTTACACCTTTCTATCTGAACAATATTCTGAAAGTTATAGTCTCAGAGACTAGAGAAACCTTAGAGAGCAGAGAAACAGCCTTAAAGTTTGTTTTCTGTATGCTACAAGAATAAAGGCAAGTTACTAAGAAGGAGACTATGGTTTCCTTCTTCTCTCATTTCCAGAATAGTTTGCAAAAGAAAGTGTCCAAACAGTAATGTCTTGTACAAAATGCAAGAAAACTTAGAAATAATTTGTGCTGTGTGAAACTTCCCTTATGAAGTGAGAGATATGAAATATTCTGGGTGCTAGTTTTTACTTAAAGACAAGGAGCAATCTTAATGGATGTTTTTTTCTTCCAATAATGTACAAGTCATCCCTCCAAACAAAATGCTATGAACTAATTACCTCTTGGACAACAAGGAACTGCAAACCATGAATATGATATGCACTTCTTCAGTGCACAGCATGAATAGGATATGATTGACGGAAAGATCTTTTAAGACAAATCATATCTAATCTCAGTAGAAAGAACTAGGTCTTTTCTTTCCTTCTTCAGTGCTTTGAACATGTATTCACTTCACTGAATCAGGACAACAATGTCTGGATGAAGCCGTAGAAAGCTAATGTAACAGTAAGAGAATTTATGATGAGTAAAATAACCATCAGGAAAGTTTTCATTAGGATCATCATAGATTGTGAGCTAAGATTCAGATCCTTTCTAAACTTTCCATTCCAGAATTTGCCCGCAGCTGAAAGGCATTCTGTTCAGAAACGGCACACTAAACAGAGCGATATGCACAGTGAAAGCACTGCCTCATTTTTCACTGGTTGCCAGTCAATACGTTATCCTTGAAGCCAAAGTCAAGGAACCTGTGCAGCTCTGCATCTGCTAAAACCTTTCTCTCCTCAGCTAACAACCTAGAATATGACTCTGAAGAATGATACCTCCTGTGATGTCAAAGGAGCTAAGCTGAGAAATACACCTTGTTTGGTCACACGGCTAAGAAATATCCAAGAGCCTTGCTGATGAGCCAACACTAAAGTCTGCTGGAGTCTGATACTGAAAACGGTGCTGACGTACACTGATAAACAGCCAATTAAATGAAAGGCAATATCAGTTATTTTACAGAAACTCTTTAATACTCAGGAAAAGAGATCATCGATAGCTTTAATTCTTTTCTTTTAAGGTTTTACTTTAATAATTGGTGTGTTTAGGACCTGCACTTCTCGTTCCATTTTTATTTCCTGCAGTAACGGAAAGTAACTTTTTCCAAGTGCAGCTCTGTGCAGGGACAAGAAGTCACTCTTGCAACTTGGGAAAAGCATTTCCTTTTTTATTTCTTCTACAATTCATAACCGTGTCTTATATTGCTGGAGGACTTCAGACAAATAGAATTAAAGTCAGGTTTCAGTCCTGTGTCTTTCAAATGCTCTCTTTGGGACTCATACATACCAGTGCTCATTTACTACTATGAGGATTTAAGGTAGTTGTTATTTAGCGAGTCCGCAAGGATTATACTTCAGCTGTACTTCTGGCATACTATCAGAAAACCAGCCAGCCACCAACACAGAACCGGTGCTGCTGATGCTGCTGACCTGAGGAAGCGGGAACAGAACCAGCAACCAAGATCTGTACACTACACTGTTTCTAACTTGCTCTAGGAAGCAAAGACTGACAAGTTCATCGTGCTGGACCACAGTCTCACTTGTTTATATTGATTTTATCCAAATGGTAGTGAAAGATTTCTATTATATAGATCTGTAGTAGCTTATACAGTGAGAACCCAAGCTGCTAGGAATTTTCCATGCATCCTAGTGTAATAGTAAATGGCCCAAGGCTCCTAATTTAGATATCTTACCGTAACTGAAATCAGCGCATTTCTCACTCATTTACTTTTAAGAGACAAATTTCCCACAAGTGCTTAACAATAAAAAATTTACAAGCACCAAACAGTCTGACATAAACATACTATTTCAATGGCTACCTTCACTGCAATGAGAAAACCTCAGTGTACGTGAACATTCATTGAAACCCTGTATAGATTCTCAGTTCATCTCAATGTTTATGTTCTTGGGTGATAGATTCTATGCCTAGAAGAAGTCAGGAATTAGAATTTCTTCCTGACTGAAGCCTCTCACAGTCAATCTGCAGTCAAAGCTAGCAAAAATTACAATATGCATCAGAACTTATTTTCACCTCAGCCACAAGGAATATACTACCGAGTATATATTTTTGTTGGAACAGGATTTCTGCACTCTTCATAGCAATTTGACAAGCTACAAAACTGTGAATGTCCCTAACTTATTCACAACAAATTTTTATTCTGTATATCCTTAGTATATCATCATAGATTTCCCATATATCCAGATTAAACATGACTTGCTTTCAACCTTGCAAGTAAAAAGAGGTTTTTATAACAAAACCAGTCTTCTATCGCACTGATGACTCTTCACAAGGTTCTTGGGGCAGACACCATATAGACTGTGCTGCACTGTCACCTGGGTTAGACTTGCAGATCACCTTCTTTTCTAAGGCTGTCTACTTCTTTGGACCTTTTCCACCACATTTCTTCAACAAGTAGAAACTCTATTGCCTTTAGAGCTTTCTCAAGCTTTCTCAACACTCCTCAGGACCAGCCATGACCCTTTGCAACATGACTCAGGTGGGCCTAACAAACGAACACTAGGTCCTATCAGAGATGGGCTTCCCAAGTTTGTTGTGTTTCAGAATCAGTCAGGAGACCCGTGATACATCGAGGATGTGTTTGCCATCACCGGAGAGCAGCGAGCGGTTTCTAGCAATTAGGATATTGCACCTGCAAGCCCCAAGCCTGCAGTGCTGCTCCCCTCACTGGAATGGGTGTCACTCTGACTGTGTTCTACAGGCACTTTTCAATGATATCTCACAAACCTTCTAATTTACCTTGAAATGTAATGTACATATCACCTTTTTTTCTTTGCATTTTATGTTTTTTATCTTCCTGTTATTTTACAGAGCTCCTATAATAGACTTTGGTTTGCAACAGTAAATTTTTTTTTTTTTTTTAGTTTTATGAATTATCACATTCTGCTTTATCTCCAAACACGCTGTGCAGAAGGGGAACTATCTATAGATTTCAGGTGTACCCAGCATTGAACAGCAGCTAAGGGAAGATATAAATATAATGCATATAAACGTCTGTGTACTTCACTGCATCTCTCATTCAGCACAGGATTTTTTCACATTACTCTCTGCTCTGTCCTGCTGATAGAAGCCAACAAAAGGTGACAATTCTCACAACTACAGCAGTAGCTTTGTTTGGTTGTTTTTTTTTTTTTGTCTAACCTTCTCTAATTTTGCTGCCACGGCTATTTTAGAACTGCACACGCCCCTCTGACTACCAAAGAAGAAAAAAAAAAAACATGTAAATTCAGTTGTCAAATGCTTATGTGATTTTTTTACTGAAAGGTTATCTTTTTACCATCACACTAGAAGAAAGACTTGTAACTGTTTTCATCCAGGTACTTAAATTATAAAAAGAAGTCAAGAAGAACAGAGTTCAAGGAGAGGAGAACAGAGGAAAAAAATCATTACTCATGAGCAAACCGCTAGAACTTGGGTCTTGCACTTTCTGAAACAAAATAATTGGACTTTACTTATACACTGTTTAAAGAAATGGTTGGAAAGTTTAATGTAAATGTGATGATGTAGATGGAATAATTGGAACAACACTGCAGACACACTTTCCTAGGAATACTTCCTTAAAATCTTGACTCTACATAAAGGAGGCAGCAGTAGAAGTCAACATATGATGTCTGTGTCCGGCTATAGCACAGGGAAAAACTTTTATTTGCCTAATTATAAGAAACCTGCACAGATTTTGGGTAATGTGGGGTACAGGTGGTGACTTATACGTATGTGGTGATGGGAGCATGATTTCTGTCTTGTGCATAGTTACATTAACTGCAGCTACAAACTGCCCACAACTGCAGAAGTGCATTTGCATTTTTAATTGCTTGTGCACAATATCAAAAAATCTGGACCCATACACTCCTTTTTAACAGTACTCTGGTGTTTGATGTCTTAATTTCTCAGTATGAATGACGTGAGGTACTGGGGGCTGGGAGAGATTACATACTACAGTCACTAGAAAAGCACTTGTTTCTAACAGGCTAGCTGTTCAGTACTCATGGGAGATCAGAACTTCACTGGATGCTTAGGTGGGACACTTGAAATAAAGAATTCCAAAAATTTAGGCTTCTGTGTTTATTCCAGAAAATTCCTATTTTCCTCTAATATCAGGGGATGTATGATAACTGACGCAGAAAAAGAAAATCCCCAAATCTTCTGTGACATAAAATACACAATAATAGACCAGACCTTATTACAAACACAGGGAAGCTTGAATTAGATGATGGATAAAAAAATGGATAAATATTGCAACAGTAGTAATTAATTAGAAGCCAAAAAAAAACTTTTATTTTTCTACATTATTAGCAGCACACACATTTGCAGAAGTTCTAATAATCTGATAACACTGAAAATTTGTTTAAATTAAATTGCTTTGGTAAACAAGGAAAGAATTCAAAGACTACTTTAGAAGGAAAAGCTGTTAGATGTGTTGCTATTTGACCATAAGTCCAGTAATAGAGAATTACTGGCAAAAGTGAATTAAAGAATATGTACGAGAAAAGAATATAAATCTCCAGTTCCCATTTCTGGGGAATTTTATGGGTCATCAACAAAGAGTCATTGTTCCCATCCCCCAAGAACATTTACAGAAGAGTGATGAGTTTGAGCTTTGTTAGTCTTCAATAACCTCTATCCAGGAAATAGAATCATCTATAATTTTTAAGGCTCGCATCTCAAAGAGAAATAAAATATCTCATACTTCACCTCTGACATAGAATACATTAGAAATAAGCCAGTAAAACACTATTTATAGGAAAAAAAAATAAAGCCTTCTTATAAACATAGAGCTAGACAAATAAAAGTTTCAATCTCATTGCTTACCTCTGCTCAAGGTATATTTTCTCCTCTGGAGCCAGACGGTAGAATTGAATCTGATTCTTCAGCTGATATCACCTACTCTGACAGCATACTGGGGTAAATTCACATGGGCTCCTTGTACAAGTCAAAGTCATACTGAAAGCAAGAAAACACGTAACAGTGGGAAAAGAAAAAAGGGAAAAGGGTAGTATCAAAACTTGGCCTGTAAACACCAGCAGCTGTCATTGCCCCTTCTGTAACTTGCTTGAATTAGTTAGAGTACCATACTAGAATAAAATCACTTTTTGACTCTTCATTATTGCTGGTGTCACTATATCCACTTGTTCTTTCCATCCACTCTGATAAAGGCTTCAATAAACCACATCTATTGACAACTTGATGCTGATTGTTACCTGTGATCCAGCAGTTCATGATTACAAAACTATTTTCTTCTAATGTCTATCTCTGAAATGTACTACTAAAATTATATCCTGGATAAAAAACCAAAAAAAAAAAAGTCTAATTGGCCTATGGTATTATTTTATCTAATAGATGAATTGATCTTATCTGTTTCCAAGCTAAAATAGTTCTAAGTTTGAGGAAACTGTCAGCACAACTAGATTTGCTATCCTGAGTTTATAATAATTAACATCCCCGTAAGATTTAACAAAGGGCTTTTAATATGCAGTAATTAGATTTGCTTACAGACAACACAGGTCTTTCAGAAATGCAGTTATTCAGCTTAGAATAATAAAAGCTTGCTTCATAAAGAAATATAATTTTGGCATTTGTTCAATGTGTCAGCAGTATTTACTGAAGAAACAGAGATCATTTCTCTTTCTACAACATCAGCATTATCATTTCACTGACACCTGGAGAACTTCATCACATCATGTTTTTGACTTTGTTACAGATGTCTCTGTGGAGCATTTGAATGAACTGAATTATTTGTAAGAAAAGAACAAAGATGAAACAAAGACATATTTCAGAATAAGAATATTTAAAGGGAAAGAGAGAAAGAACTACTGATACAGTGTTCTGCAAACTATAAAAGCTGTAATGATTGAAGAAGGAATCAAGGACGGTAACAAGTTGCTTCACTAGGCGAATAAAAAAATCACTATTTTGTTAAAAACTTGATTAAAGACTGAAAAGTTATCTTTACTGCATCATAGAGAGTGGCGCTTACATTTCTAGTAAAAGGTATACTTAAGAACTGCCATGGTACAGAAAACTTTTACATTTGGGTCAAAGCAAACCAGCAGGCCGATTTGTCAATTGGAATCGGTTAGTATGGCCTCGCTGACTAAAACATACAAAATTTAAGAAACTGAGTGAGAGATCTGGTGCAAGTCACGGACAAAATATGAACTGGGCTGTTCTATAGGTGCACCACAAGACCAGCAGAAGCGAGGAATAACTGTTTCAGTTTTTGCTCACAGATTTCCCTTGACGTAGCTCCTATCTATGTAGGAATCTGCATCTTTCATCAGCCACATCATACGTATTACTTTGGTCAAGTACTGATGACTGAAGCCATCAGGTGTGGAGAGATTAAGAAAGTGCTATACAGAGCACAGCAGCAACAAATGAGAGTGCTGAAGGATAAGCGCCTCAATAATCTATCTGCCTGTTCTACATGCATGCAGTAAGGAGACAAGCACTGAAATCGATCCAGACTGTGGTAGAGATACTGTTTGCACCAGAAAACTTCTAACTTGTGCCTTCTTCTAATCATCTTGCCCCGACCTTTGATTCTCCGCTTGATACAGAGCAAATTTATGTATGTTGCTGTATAGTATCTGCTGGTTCACTATAGTCTCTCACAGTTTACAAGGTGTACTGGAATCCCTTCAGAACCCAAAAAAGGCATTCAACCACATACATAGCCTGTAAAAACCTAAGACCCTTGCAGAAATCCTCTTAACAATCCTTAAAGTCTTGGCAGCAGCACAACACACAATTGTATAGACACTTTCAAGAGGCAGAAGTATTTTTAAAGTATTTTTAAAAGTGAAACCTGAAGATATTTCTTCACCAGATCAGCTCAGATGACGTAAAGTATCAAGACAAAGGTACAGAGGTAACGGGAATAAATCTCAGAGCCAGAAGATAAAGTGGAAACAGGAAGTTTTCCCTGCTCCTCAACCAAAGAAAATGCAGCAGACCTACTGTGAAGACAAATGTGAAGTTACATAAACAGAAGCAACAATTAGGAGGGAGTATTTTAACCTGAACTAGTTGATTGAAATCAAATTTGGGAGATAAGAATAGGGATTTTTAAATAATTCCACAGGTAACAGCTATTTGCTTTTCTCAGGTGCAAAGGACGTGCACATATCTCCTGGGTTGTGCATGCATCTTTATTTCATGCACTAGTTTACAGGGATGTGTGAGAACTGTGCAGCTTCTGCTACGTAAAACTAAATTACACACCAGAATGTCTTGATGATGGAAGAATGGGGAGAGGGATAGGGCAAGGAGACGTGGAAAAAATTCAATTCCTCTGGCATCACTTTCTTAAACATTTGTCTTTCTGCATTTTTTAAAAGGGAGGAACATGAGGTGTCTCCTAAGAAATTCAGTTCGAGGCTTTGTGAAAGGATTTCCTACACTACACTTATGTAGTATAGAAAGTTAATATGAACCTGTTTAAAAATGGAATGTGGCAGGTATAATCAGTCAGCATCCAGCTGCAGCTTGGACAGAATTTTCTCCAGCATCCCACACACATCCAGCACACTGCACATGAGGAATACAAAAATCAATGTTGCTGGAGAACAAAAGTCTGTCCCTCCTTATGCCACCATGTGGCAGAGCATAGCTGTGCACAGCACTGTGCAACTGAGTATGTATTAAGCTTCCAGTGCTCTTAGTTGAATTACTGAATTCAATGGCACAATGAAGTGCAATTCCCTGAGCTATAACAGTCTCTCTTTCATACATTCTAAGGTGGCTTTGAAGTCATGGTTGCAAAAAGAAAGCCTACTCTTTAGGAATGTGAAAAGTGTACCAAAGAGAGAAAAAGAGTCCTCCTGTTTGTGTTTAGGAATTGTGGGTATGCATGCACTTACAAGGACATGATCACACCTCTGTTTTTGAACAGGACTGCCTGTATTTGCAGTTCCATTACATCTGCAATGATTTCAGTCTCTGAGAGTCAGGCTACTTGTGTTTTTACAAAATGGAAATTTTAGCATTAAGATGGAGAGCCTGGCTGAATTGAACTTACAGCAGTCTTGCAAAATATGATTGCATAAACTGTTTTTCACTAAGAAATGGCTGAAAAACTAGTTTGGAGAAGAGAAACTTTATCTTCTGGTACCTTTCTGGTAGAGTACAAGATCTTCTTAGGAATGTAAGAACTTGTAAACAAGATTGGGGAAAGAAATCTAATATGTAAAAAGTAGCCTAGTAACTGCCTTGTAACAGCTTTGTGATAAGTTGTAAGTCTGGGGAGAGGGTGGTCTTGCCTTGAAATAAACAGTATAAAAACTATGTATTTTTGACAGAGGCTGAGCACTTTCCTTCTTGACAGAAGAAGTCGCTCCCACCATTGCAATCACAAACAGATAAATGAATAATGCTGCTTCACAAGATGCATGCCTCAGTTTACCTATTCAACTCATGAGCATTTCCCACAAGTCTGTGGGTGGACTGGAGAGGAAAGACCCTGGAATGTGAAGAACCAACTTTAACTCTTCCAGTTCCTCACAGTTCCCTGACAGCCATTCCCTGGGGAAACGAGGATGTGACTAGGAGATGACACCTGCTTGTGGCAGGACTAGCCCCAAAATACAGTTCAGAGGTGGTTAGGTCTTGCAGTTCTGTAGCTGAGACCACCAACTCTTTGTCTCAAGATGAGGTCCCAGGCACAATAGAAATTACATCTTCAGGGCAGGACCGTGACTTGGTTCTGAGTAAAACGTTGTTACATTCTTGAAAGCTACATTTGCCTATTCAACCTCTCTTTCCCCAGATTTTAGCAATCTTCCTTCTCCATAACTTTCTAATTTGTTTTTCTCACCTTCATCTGAAAGGTGACTGCTTTGGAGGGATGAATAATGATCGGTAGTGATTCCAGATGAAAGATGCTGCAGGAAGGCAAGTCATTGCCAGTATTGTGTTTCTCTATATTCTTGTCTTTTAGCTCTATAATATTCTCTGGTTTTTTGATTTGCCAGCTATTGGCACAAAGGATCTCTTCTTTCAGCCATGCCTCTCTTCTTCACTTGTGTTTAGTCTGCAATCTTTTCAATCAATCTCTTCACCACTCATTTCCTACTTCAAAATCCACTGTTTCATGGTGATTTAAACTGACAGTAATGAGGACAGCCCTCTAACTATGGTCTACAGGAGAAAACCCTTTGGTATTTACCAGCATGTAAAATACAGATATTAGTTCAGCAAAGAGTAAAACATGCCAATGTAATATGTGTGGAACCAGGATGCCACCTACAAATGCAATCATCACCCAGGGACCTGTGCCATATTAAATAAATGGGTTTCATTTACAATTTTCGAGGTGGCTGAAGATCATCATTGCTTTTGGAGCTCCAGGTCTGTGCACAATAGGAAAGGTTTGTTGAAAATGTAATGTACAAAGTACAGAGTAGAAGTAGAACCCAGCTTATAAGGATCCTCATGTTATCATCATAACAGATAAACTATCTCCATATCTTAATATAATGATGCATACGTGGTAGCACCAGAATCAACATAGTCACTATTGGGAACTACTAGTATTCAACTACTACTATTCAACAATATCCGTAGTAGTCACCAAACCCACAAAGTCTGTATTACTTTCCAGAGGGATTTAATCAGTATTTTCTCCTTTTTTCCGCATCCACAAATCAGTCTTATGAGACTTTTTCCATGAAAAAAACGAGCTATTTGTTTCTGTTTATTCATTCAAGGTTATCAGTGGTTTGCTTGGTATCCTGAAAACTTGGAAATCTCATTAAAAAGTCTCTCAGAGTGGAGGGAAGAAAAAAAATTGTGTAAGAGAAATATGTTTTTCTTCAACTCCAAGTATTTCATCATCAGCCACTTCCAATACATAGTACAACACTCTTGATGGAAAACTTTGACCTACTCGGCTCATTCTGCATCACAAGCTGCGTTTAGTATTTATGGCTGCGTATAGCCTCTAGATTTGCCCTAGAGCTGGACAAATTATCAAGCATTCTTGGAAATATCCCCCCTTGGAAATGTAGGTAAAGCAGAATCTAAGGCTATCTTTAAAGAACACTGAAGCACGCACACATTTACCAGCTGCAGAGAAAGTCAGCTGGAAAAGGGTGCAGGCTGGAAGGCAGTAGGTAGACACAGCTATACATATATTTTCTTGATTCTTCCCACGCTACATCAGACAGACATTTATAGGCAGCTGGACACTTCCCCCCCCACCCCCTTACCTTACTTAAGCAGTTTCTTAAGTTTTGATGACATTAAAAATTTCCAAAAGGGAAAACCTAAAATGCCATCACAAACATGATGGCTTTACAGCTTTATTTCAATCAATTTAATCAGGTTAAAACCAAACAGAATCAGGAAGGAGAAAACCCCACTTTCCTCTCACTCTGGCCTCTTTACACATTTCCCTTGCATCCCTCTGAAGCATTTGATGTCCGTCACTGCTGGCAAGGGCACTCTGTGGTAGACAAATGACTGGTTTGATGCAATATGGCAGTTCCTGTGATCCCAAGGGATAAAGTCAAGAAAGGAGCAGGAGCTCTTGCAGTAACAAATACGATTTTACTCAAATAAAATATTCATTTTAATCCTACTGCCAATTTCTCATTACTAAAAAACATCTAGACGATTTTATAAGAAGCTGTGCCCCTCTGGTTATATTAACAAATACTGCTGTTTGAGAAGACTGCTGAACATTCAGGTAAGTCTGATCTCACTTTAGGCTCCTGTTTCTGTGTAGCTGTGTGCAGGTGAGCTCACTCAGTGCTGCTCCTGCAACACTGCAGCTACTGCTCCCAGCAGACACAAGTCACTACCTTGTGTCTTAGCTCTGCACAACCACTCCCCTGTAGATTGCTGTCAGCTGTGCTCCCCTCATGCTTGGCAGTGCTGCATCCAGTTCTAGAGATACATCCCTGCTTCACACGTGAAGAAAAGGGAATAGTGAGGAGGGTAGCACACAGGATGCCTGAGAAGCAGCAAAGGTTTAGTTGCATAAGAGCTTAGCTTCAAAACCAAAGGAGAAATAAATGATATTCCACTGAACTATGCTGCTGTCACCTCTAACCAACATTTATTCTCTGCCAAACAACTGCTGTAAAATGATAATTTTATCCCACTGCTCTCTGCAATTATGCCAAAGCATCCTTGACATAGAAAGGTGTCTGGTTTATAGAGCACTGTGACTTGGACCAGGTTTTAACTGTCTAAAACAATACAGAGCTTCCCAAATCAACTGAAACAACAAAGTCCTGCAAACACCTTGTCCGAAATGTTTCATCCTAATTGCTTGAAATAGGATGATTTTTGAAGGGCTTTTTTTTTCTGCACTCTGGGAAGGAAATCAGTTAGAAGTTGGATTTTCCTTTTCATAAGAATAAAAATTCAAAGAATAAATAATCTCTGCTTTAGTCAATATTACTATTTTTAAAGAGATTGTAGCATAGATAAGACATCGCAATCAGATCTGAAGCCACTGATATAAGGAGTAAAGCCACCACAACTGGCTTCTTGGTAAACCATGTATACCCTCAACATAAAAGTCCTCAAAGCTGTGGCACCTCAAATATATCTTTTCCACTTATTTCAAGTGAGTAACAAACATTCCTCCTCTTTACTTCTTGCTTAGATTATCAATTCATCAGGACTGGCCCCGGTTGCACATTTGTACAGTGTGTAGTCTATGCGGACATTCTCCTTTCATGATTCTGGGAGCAGAAATGATGTACATCAGGACAATTCAAAGACACTAAAGAATTATGTATCTAACTTCCATTAAATGGATTTTTAAATCAATTTCTTGTGGTTCCTTTTGAGTACAGTAGCTGCAGAAAGTGTAGTTATTGACTTAGAGATCAAAGAGGGGAACTAGTCAGCCATCTGAACTAGATGATCATGTAAGTCTCTTCCAACTGAACTGTCCTATTCTATCTATTAGAATAACAAATTGGAATAAAATCTAAGTTGGGTCTAACTGCAGGATCTTCTAACTTCTTATGAGCAGGCAGGATATCTGAATACCAAAAACATTTGTGTTGGACAAAATAACACATTAATTTATTGTTTCAGACAGATAATGGAATCAAAGGCACATATACAAAAAAAAAAGAAACAAAAAACCTCCAGAGATGCCAAAGATGTTACTTTTGTATCACAGTTTTCTTTTTTCAATAGAGAAAAAGGCAGAAATGTATTAAGTTATACAAGACTCTAGAAAATATGTATAAAACACACACAGTAACAATAAACATTGTATATTAGCTGGGTTATCAGTGGTACCTTGGTGGTATAAAATAACTAGACATAGACCCTTTTTAAACAGCTCCTAGCTATATTTGATTCTCTTCAAGAAGATGACTGAACTGGACATAAAGCTGTAAAGTCGTTTAATCTCACCTGAACACAGGTACCACCAGAATACAGAAAGAATAAGAGAGTTTTGCTCATTTTGCTTTCATTACTGTTCTAGTGAACTATAACACCTACTGTTTCAAATCCACTTTTCCTCTTCCCCAGAAAATAATTCCCAATATAGATACAGACACGCACATGTAATCACAGTAATTATCTTCCAGAACTGAATAGTTGTCCTTGAAATTGAGAGCTTTCATCTTTGTTTCATTGAACTAGGACTTTAGATCAACTTCACAGAGCTTTTAATTTTCTTTAGGCAAAACCTATTCCTTTTTCAAAGTTTTTCTTTAGCCTCCAAAGCTGTGTGGAAATAACAGTGTGTGACTGTTTTCTGAGTTTGGGATTATATTAAAAGCCCCAAGGGTGCTGTTGGGAAGGAAGGAAATGGGAAACAACAATACTAAAAATTATAATATAATAAGAACAACTCAAATGACATTGTCAATGTTAAGGAAATGTCTCAGAAGTTTGTTTATAAAGTCTTGTTGTTTAGGAATGACACTGAAAAATCCTCATAACTAAATGGTACTGCAGATGCAGCACTTTCCAACCAGCCTGTGCACCAACGTTGCACCAATTGAAATCTGGGTTTGATACAATAGATTTAATTAGGCAGACAGAAACTATTGTGCACCCATGAATAAATCTTTGTAACAGTGACTTCACATTGATCTTTTTTATACAGGCAAGACATCAAGTTATGCTACATTGGTATAAATCAAATTATAGTGAAGGTCTCGGAGAATCCATCAATAGGCACGATCGATTTTTTTTAAAAGTACATCTCTGAGGTGTAAGTTTATGCATCTTCATTCAAACTGGTCATCAAATAACATGTTAGAAAACAGTCTGATTTCTTTCTTTGCTTTTTGCCCTCAACACTCTCCCCACCCCCGCAAAGAAAGTATGGAATTCATGGAACTCCTTCATCAAGAATACTATGATGTTAGTGCTGAATTCAAAGCATTTTACACTTGCTATAACTGAATATATGGTTGCATCTAACCATAAGCATTTTTCAGTGTTTTGTGTTTAATGGCATCTCCATTATGCGTTTCTTCCGCAAAACTTATATTTAAATCTTGCAGCCCTTCACCTTACAAGGAAAGAAAAGAGATGCCCAGATGCCCTCTGATTCACAAAACTCTGTAGATGTACATTATTGTTAATAAAATCCTCATTGTCCAGTTACACTATAGGAAACCAGTAGAGGCATAAGGTAGCACAAAGGGGCAGAAGGTTAGAAATACACAGCAAGAGCTAAATGGACACAATTTTCTTAGAGAATAAAAGGTGCATCTCTGTGTGATCTATCAGTCTCTCCTGCCCTCACCACAAGCCCAACTCTGTGCTCTCCTTTCATTGTGAATATGCCCCAGCTAGGTCAATGTTATACTTCCTTCTGTCTGCAGATCTCTCACAAGAGGACCAGCTACCAAAGGCGACTCAAACCAGCAGGAATATTTTCTAAAGCAACTGAGGCAAAATCTGCGTTGGGAAGCAGAGAGTCCAGTTTCACCTCAAGGTCTGACTGCAGTTAAAAATAGCTTACAGAGAGCTGAAAGATGTAACCAGTTTTTTTCATTCCTTTCATTGTTAAAATGTTTTGTTACTCTCTACTGGTTCTAAGGTATGGAAAAAAAACCCAAACCAAACAAAACCAAACACTTCTCGTTATTGTGCTATACAAATATAAGGAAATTACTGCTGAGAGAAGAAAGGTGTGGGCAGAAAACATTGTGGGCAGCCACAACCTGCATGAAGTACATCTATTATTTTTTCTAACCTTCACAGACAAAAAAAGGTTTTATTTCCTCAAAACAAACATTAAACAGTATTTGGGTTTTTTAACTATGAAGTCCACAGAGTCTTGAGGTAAGATCTCAGACCTTGTATTACAACCCTAGGTAACCTATTTGCCTTTACTTCTGGCAATAAAGCTCTGCCTTCAGCAGTTACCTTCACTGTCTGTGGTATTTTTATAATGACACAGGGGGCTTGAATATTCTTGTTAAGCCAGAAAAAAAAAGAGCGCTTGGCAAGTCCATTGGCTTTAATGGAGCACGTCTCTGCAGCTGTCTGCTTCCACTCAGCTGGCACATCCTGGCATTGCTCAGCAGAAAAGCAGTATTTATGCCAAAACAAAACTAAGTGGTACACTGAACTCACCCATAGTGAGGGATTTATGGTACAAGGCATTGTGCAAAAACAGAGTAAATTACAATACTGGAAAATATACAAAGTGAAGAGACAAGATAAGCTCAGAAGCAAGGGAAGTGTTGGAAAAGATTCAAGGGTCTACTATGGGATACTGAAATTGAATTGCCACTGCCTCAACTGTATTCCAAATTTTGCTGTCTCCAACATTACCAAAACTGTTCCTTTGCCACCTTTTTCTATTCCTTATTCAAAGGGGATGATGCTTTTTCAGCTATTCTGATAAGACACTTTGGTGAGAAACTCAGTTTTTTACACATATCTCAGCATCGACCTATTCGAAATGAAAACCAGCCCTTCAGGCTCGGGTGCTTAAGTGTTAAAAGTTCACCAGCAGCAACATGACAAACTGTACATAATGATTACTGAAACCTGGGAAAGGGAACTTTCAGATGAATCTTGGCTCCTCCTCCTGAAGATTTTTACACGTGGGTTGACTAGTACTCACATATAAAGCTAATTATTTTTGTGGGGTACACGTTGGAGGATTTTCCCTTTGCCAACTGACAAGCAATTAGCGCCTGTAGTGACCCCAAGGTTCTACCCATGCTGTTTTGGGATTGGGATGGCGTTCAGCAAGCACTGACAAGGCTTATTTCCTCCTTTGCTTCTGAAGTAAAAACTTAACTGCAAGCTGTCTGCAAGGGCTTAAGTTCCAGGACCAGGGTGGGGAGGCAACTGATGCATTCAAATAGAAGTACAGATCCAGTGAAGTAAGTTTGCTGAACAATGACATTTGCTCCCTTCCTTCAAGGGGAAGATTTGATAGTGTAGAGAGTTAACTGACAAATATTGTGGTTATAAAAAGAAAAGATCTTTCATCAGCCAGGTAAGAGAAAATCTTGAGTGTTGAAAGGGAGGGTGACTGAAGAGTAACAAGAAAAAATGTATTATACAGGAGCAAAGAAAGTGTGCTAAAAAGAATAGATGCTACAGTCTGTAAAGTATTAACTTGCTCTAATTTATACTGACACCTGAATGAGGAATTGTTTTGTATTTGGGTAAATGCTTCAGAAATCTCTAATAGCTGTGGAATAATTATGTGTTTCTATCATCCGAATAGTACTATTAACACTGGTTGGTCTGAGAACACACAGCAATGCGAATAATTTGGTCACGTCTGTGAATGGGTAGCAGACAAGTGTCCAGGATTATACCAAAAAGACCTCACAAGCATCTAAACTCAAATAATCTTGGAATACTGAAACCCAGAGTTGTACAGGAAAAATTCCATCTAAACGGTGAAAGAGTCCAGTCAGAAATCCTGCTTGTTACAGCAATGGCATGGAAATAAACAAATGCTGAGAGCTTGTTAAGCTGTTATTATGCTCTCACCTCTCTGACTCATATTGTCACGTTGCTTCATGCACTCAAAGCTGAATTAACTCTGTTGTTGCAAAGATAAGTGATAATCCAGAGAAGGAAATGCTTACTGCCTGTTGTCGCCTTCCGGATTACTCTAAATTTTGAGGTCTAAAGACTCCAGAGGTATGTCGTATTATGGACAAGGGTAGGATAATGTGAATATTTAACACTTCAGTTTTAAAATGAACCGTATTTAAACTAAGATTTATCTCATAACTTACTGACATGTATAGTCAGTAAGATAGTGTCCCACATCATCTTCATTCAAGATACTACTGAAGCCTTATACTTCTCTTACAGATGCGCTGCTTCCTTCTGTGCACGAAACAATAGTTACAGACAGCAACTGCAATAAAAATGTCATCTTCTGTAAAAAAATTACACTTTTACTACCTGAAATACCAGCAGTTACAATTTTCACGATCACTGAATTCCATAAATACTTTATAGGTTTTGTTATGTATTTCTAATATATTTTGTAGTTATGAAGTTTGTCAGACTAATAGCTCTGAATACTAGAACTTTCTATCCATGTTTGCTTTTTCTTCTACTCTACTCCAAAATGTAACTTAAAATGTCTGGAACAAAGTAGACTTACTAAAAATTTATTTACATCATACAGATTCCTCTGTGTGTGTGTGTGCATACATACACAAATACTTAATTACAGGGTGATAAACAGTATCTCAAATGTTGGGGTTTTTTAAAAAATGTAATTACAGGCTTCCCATATTAACAGTTGCATTGAAAAGGAACATGATACAGTATTTAATGTCTTTTGAGTAGAATTTCCTATAAATCTTTCAGTTGGCTCTTTGATCAGCTGAATGAGTTAGCAAGACGTTAATGTATGGTTTCTTCCTTCCAGTCTTTTGAGCTATTTCATTGCCAGGATCCTATTTTGGAACAGAATTATTCTGATTTTGCTCTCGTTTGATAGCTACCATTTATTGTGGGTAAATGGACTGCATACTCACTACAAAGCACAGTCCTTAAGGCAGATATTAAGGATAACAAAAGAGTAAATCTGGAAATTATCAGTTTTGTTGCCAGAAAAGAGACACCTGCTATTTCAGAATGATGCCTACCAACAGGAGAAGAGGCTCTTCATTTGCTTTACTGACTAACGTGAGGCTGGCATATCAGTGAGATGATCTTGCCCAGACTCGCTGTTCAGTGCTAGAAGTGATTCAAGACAATATAAAAAAGCAATATGGAAAGTGATGGTACCTGATCTGGTTCAGTAAGAGACAGCTCTACCCTCTAGTGCTTGAGTAGCAGCTGTTCAAGCCTGGAAGTAAAACTAATTAAAACACTGTGACAAGATGAGCAGTTCAGTGTATGGCTATTGATGTTCATAAGAATAAAAGTACATTAAACATAACGCACAAAACAAGAATTCATTAGAAGAAGGTGTGTTCATCAAGGACAAACTTTCCAATGAAAGAATGTGATAAACCTAATACTGTAGTCACAGGAAGACCTGATGATGTGTCTGCCAGCAGAGCAGTTAAATCCTTGTTCACAGCAAAGAGAGATTGCAGCTGCAGTGTAGGCTTTAAACCCAAATGTAAATACTTACGTTAATACTTCTTTGCAAGAGATTTCAAGCCAAATTTCGGACAATACTGAGGCTAACAGGCTTCATCACCCAAGGTACAGTTCCCTGCATTTTACTACACAAATACAGCTACACCCAGTATGCAAGGACAGGAGTTAAATAGCCTGAAACTGGTAAGTACTCCAAGATCCATTATTTATGTTTAATTAAAAAGCCTTCTTGTTGGTTTGTTTGTTTGCCACACATTATGACTGACAATACTATTTGCAGATATTTCTGGAACAGGCTCCAATCTGTATAGAAAATTGTGTCTAAACACTGCCTACATGAAGCCAAGATGAAGAGTCAAGTTTCTATATCGTGGAACCTAGGTCTATGCTTGTATTTTATGAACTGTTATGAAACACTACAGTTCACATACCTCTCTATATCATATTCAGGAGCCAAGAATCAGAAAGGTCAGAAATATGAAGTTGTCTCATCACTGAAGCAAAGAAAGAGCTTTCTCGACGTCCACTGCATTTGCCTACCACCTGAAGTGTTCACTCAGTTACACTTAGACAATAAATTGTTTGGGAAAAGGACTACCTTCCTGTTTAGTAACAAATCCAGGAAGACTGGTCCAGCCTAGACTCGTGTAAAGAGAATGTTAAGTCTGCTGCTGGATATGAAAAGCCCTCACAATAATTTTCTCTGTGTTTTTCTAAGAAAAATTGAGAAACATAAGTTTCAGCCAAAATAAGAACTCAACTTGTTCTTAAAAACTAAGCAAGCTTTCCTTCTAATCTCATTTTCTTGCACTGTAATATAAGAAGTATGTGGACAGCATTCGGGGGGAAGATATGGCAGTTTTACACAAGCAAGGATTTATCAATCACCTGATCCATCCCCAAACTTTGTAAATTTAGTACCACTGCTGAATAAGAGGTTGCAGTGATTCATCAAGAATAAATATGAAATATGACACCGGCCATGGTTGAGTCTACTACCACCCACTCCACATGCTTGATCTTCAGAACTTTGTTTTTGCTAATTTACCATCAACCCAAATTCACTTACTTACAGTGGTGAATTAGCCCCAGCTCCATACGATGTCCTCGTCTATGCCTGGGTTCCCTAGGCTCTCTTGTACTACAAACAATTACTCGTAACAGCTACTTATGCAAAACAAATTACTTTGTGCTTCACAGTTCCTTGCACTGCCTTAGAGGATACATCCTACTGCAAAGCGGGACTAAGTGCTAAGCTGTCTGACACTAGGGGTATTTAGTGTCTGTAGAACAAAGGTCGCCTGCTTGCTCTTACTTGGAATAAAGGAATATCAGATTTTATAATAATAACATATCAAATGGAAACATTGCGACACAAAAGTTCAGAACAGGGAAACCAGGCTGTAAGGAGAAGCTGAGAGAACAAGATGGACCTGCAATTTATGTTAACCATGATTTATTGCTATAAAATTACAAAATAAGAAAACACGTAGGCATAAGGATACTACATGTGGAAGTTGAGGATGAAAACAAATTAATACCTACTTCTTCACAGAACTGGAAATAAGAGCAGCTTTTTAAGCATTCCCTAGAAAGAGCCTTGAATCTCCTTACGAGATTGTCTGATAGGAGTTTAGGAAAGCAGTATGGTCTGTTGCTCTCATTCCATTGAGAATTGGATGAATTCTCATTTTTTATTTGATTGCCCTTTTCTCAATTCAGTTTTGGGCCATTCTCAAAACATTTGTGTTTGTGCACATACTCCAGGACAATAAAGTGACTGTACCTGGTTGGCAGACAGTTCCAGAGGCTACATACTCTATAGAAACCCATGCTAAAGTGTCTTCCTCAAAACAGACTCTCTCAGTCTTCTGTAAATTAAAAGGCAGACAACTAAGATTTAAGAAGCGAGTTTTAAATACGATGGAGCACCACATCGCAAGGAGGCCATGGAGTCCAGTTTTGTTGGCAGTCAATTTCCTAAAGTGCAGGCAAATGATCCAGATCCAACTTGTAATCCCACGCCACCTTAAAGCACCTCACCAGAAGCCTGGCAATGTCAGCACAGCTCACGCTCGAGCACGAGCTGATTCAGCAGCACTCTTCAAACACAGGCTCCCAACCTAAGAGTGCTTTACACAGAAGCCAGCAGATAACTTAAACATATATATATATTAATGTATTTGCTAAATCAAACAACATGCATTTATATTCTTGGCTTTTGGTGCTGACAAGACTAGTGCATAATCCACCATTTAATATATTCGGATCTACTACAGTCATGAAAGATTAAAGTACTAATATAACACATGAAGTACGGTGGGAAATGCTGTTCATTTAAGCTTCTCTCTTTTTCCATGTGTTAATAGCTTTTGTGAGCCATGTACAAGGAGCAACAAACTACTGTAATCCCAGTCTGAAGAAGATAACCTAACTACAGGGATAAGGACAATTTCTAGATCATCAGTTTCCTTGGTTTCTAATTTCCTGCGAAAATAAGAAAACACTACCAGGACAAGCACTCTTCCTTTGTTTACTTTTCTAGTGGACAGATTTAACTCTCATCAACATATACTAAAGTGAATGTTCCTGTCAGGGAGTTGAGGTATAAAGTCCTAAAAAGATCACAGTTTTATTCTAAGTTGAGGCCTGATCACAGCAATATCATGAGAACTATTTCGTGCAAATTAGCTCCCGTGAAACAGATTCACTTTCATCTAATCAAAATTCACTGATGTTTCTGGCACATAGCTTTGATGCACACCAGTATTCTCATGTGAAATAAAAAGGAAGCAATATGTTTTCACAGAATCACAGAATAACCAGGCTGGAAGAGACCCACTGGATCGTCGAGTCCAACCATTCCCACCGATCCCTAAATCATGCTTCTAAGTACCTCATCCACCCTCACCTTAAACACCTCCAGGGACGGCGACTCAACCACCTCCCTGGGCAGACCGTTCCAATGCCTAACCACCCTCTCCGTGAAGAATTTTTTCCTAATCTCAAGCCTAAATCTCCCCTGGCGGAGCTTGAGGCCATTCCCTCTCGTCCTGTCCCCTGTCACTTGGCAGAAGAGCCCAGCACCCTCCTCTCCACAACCTCCCTTCAGGTAGTTGTAGAGGGTAATAAGGGCTCCCCTCAGCCTCCTCTTCTCCAGACTAAACAACCCCAGCTCTCCCAGTTGCTCCTCATAAGATTTGTTCTCCAGCCCCCTCACCACCTTTGTTGCTCTTCTCTGGACTCGCTCCAGAGCCTCAACATCCTTCTTGTGGTGAGGGGATTCACCATCAGTTCTCTCTGCCTTATGATCTTGTATTCGAGTGACAAAATGCTTTAAATAACAGAAAGCACTGAAATCTAGTTGCAAAAATAGGTCAAAAGTAAAATACTAAACCTAGTTTAAGACTAAAGACTGCATTAATACAAATATTACACTTTCATATGAATTAATGCATTTTATTTATCCGTTACATGGGTTTCCATAAAGATAATTCAGCTTCTGAAAATTCATTTTGCTTTATTGTTCTGCAAGTCAGAAGAGAGGTCAAATAAATGAAACATCTTGGGGATGTCAGGAACTTATTTTAAATGCTGCTTTACCAACAGCTTAAGGGTAACTACTTTTTAGGGAGCTTAGAAAAAAGATTTTTTTCAATTAATAAAATATTAGCTTTTCAATATGCTAACTACTTTTTTTTTGCAAGCAGTAGGTGAGCCTGCCCATTAATTTCACTACTTTGTTTTTAACTCTAACAGAAAGCTGAAAAATAAGTGTTAGACTTTATCAGACTTGTCAGGGATTAGTAACACATATACCTTTCTGAAGCAGAACATAAAATGGTTCTATATTCTTGACCTGTAACTCCACAGGAATCAGAAGCATATCAGTATACCATACTGAGAAAGAAAACAGGTTAGTTTGCCTTTTCTGAGAAATACATGCATTTCTGTAAGAGTCTGACAGTTAAATCTCTGGCTACTCTCCCCATATACAGTATAATACAGTAGCATTTGGATTGTTCTGTGTTTCTCACACTGCACCAATATCATGGAAAACGAATTTGCTAGCGACTGCCCAGCAATCCTGATGGCTTTTAACCTCTGTCATTCCATGCTACACTTCCTAGTCACAGAATTTGGAAACAATTTGCTCTTCAACAATCATGCTCTTCTTAATCGCTGTTGTATGGGTTTGGTTGGGTTTTTTGGGGTTGGAAATTTTTGGTTGGATGGTTTTTGCAAATAAAATTATAAAGTGAGCAGACCAATATATAATTACCATATATAAGTCTAGGCTTGAAAAGCACTGTTTCTGACAACTTCTCTACAGACTAAGCAACACAATTTCTGATCCACAGTACAATGTGACATTTTACAGAAAAAAAAAAAAGTGGTGGACTATAGATTTTACTCAGGGCTGTCGCAGTTTGGGCAGCTCCATCATTTTGCTTCCCTGCTTTACAGTAACAGCTATATTTCAGAGCAGACAATAGGCTGGGACATATCATGCAACCCAGCAGACAG
This sequence comes from Clamator glandarius, assembly GCA_033459285.1. Lineage (NCBI taxonomy): Eukaryota > Metazoa > Chordata > Aves > Cuculiformes > Cuculidae > Clamator > Clamator glandarius. The sequence continues at coordinate 1,685,254 of JAUNZM010000413.1, forward strand.
ACCTCTTCAGCTCAAGTGTGTTTGACCTTGTAGCTCACTTCAGCAGGAATTCAGAGACCAGAGCCTTTTGCTGCCATGACAGAAATAGGGCAGAATCTCACAGCTGTTTGTTTAGAACACACTATTTTATTCACACATTTTCACATACACTTGTAGAACACAAACAGCTAGCTTGTACAAACAGTAGGCAAGCTTTGTTGCTTTAAACAATCATTGCTTATATCTGTTAAACTTTTTAAGGGAAATGTTTCAATATAAACAAGTGACAAATGCAGATAGCACTAAAACCATTAATTTCATCATGTTTATCCACTTGTAAGTTCAGTGGACAGAGATCATAGCCTGAAGTCTCTAACAGATCAAGGAAAAATGATTGTAAACACTAGCTGGTGTTTGAATGATTTCTGTAGGTGGACCTCATTAATTTTCCAAGTTCAAATTTTCAAGAGAAACCAGAGCAGAAAATGAAAGCACAAGGAAAGGCTTATTAGAAATAAAGATAGGTTCATGGGATTAATATTAGAATCACAGAATCACCAGGTCAGAAAAGACCTATTGGACATCGAGTCCAACCATTCCTATCTGCCCCTAAACCATTGCCCTGAGCACCTCATCTACCCATCTTTTAAACACCTCCAGGGAAGGTGACTCAACCACCTCCTTGGGCAGCCTCCACCAGTGCCCAGTGACCCTTTCCATGAAAAATTTTTTCCTGATATCCAGTTTAAACCTCCCCTGGCGGAGCCTGAGCTCATTGTCCCTTGTCCTGTCCCCTGTCACTTGGGAGAAGAGGCCAGCTCCCTCCTCTCCACAATCTCCTTTCAGGTAGTTACAGAGAGCAATGAGGTCTCCCCTCAGCCACCTCTTCTCCCTGCTAAACAACCCCAGTTCTCTCAGCCACTCCTTGCAAGACTTGTGATCTAGCCCCTTCCCCAGCTTCATTGCTCTTCTCTGGACTCGCTCCAGAGCCTCAACATCCTTCTTGTGCTGAGGGGCCCAGAACTAACACCAGGATTCGAGGTGCGGTCTCACTAGTGCCAAGTACAGAGGGAGAAGAACCTCCCTGGACCTGCTGGCCACGTTGTTTCTGATCCAAGCCAAGATGCCATTGGCCTTCTTGGCCACCTGGGCCACTGCTGGCTCATGTTCAGTCGGCTGTCAACCAACACCCCCAGGTCCTTCTCCTCCAGGCAGCTTTCCAGCCAGACTTCTCCTAGTCTGTAGCTGCTCAGGGTTGTTGTGCCCCAAGTGCAGGACCCGGCATTTGGCCTTGTTAAACCTCATGCCGTTGGTCTCTGCCCATGGATCCAGCCTGTTGAGAACCCTTTGAAGGGCCTCCCTGCGCTCCAGGAGATCAACACTACCTCCCAGCTTCGTGTCATCTGCAAACTTGCTAAGGGTGCACTCGATGCCTTCATTCAGGTCATTGATAAAGACATTGAACAGGGCTGGACCCAGCACTGAGCCTTGGGGACACCACTTGTGACAGGCCTCTGTATGGAGTTAATTCGTCCAATATTGGTCCAATTTTTCATCTCCTGCTGTTTAGATGGAGGAATGTCCCACCATTCTGTTCCTACTTGTAAGGATGATCTCCTTAAAGTACTTATATTTTCAACACAAAGCAATATTTTTCTTCACAAAGCTCAAGACACTTCATGAAAATGATATTTATAAAAACAGGTTTGGTTAGAACAAAGGAAGAATTATGTTAATTTCTTACTAGAGGTAAATACACACTAATAAATGAGAGTTTAGACAAAACAGTGATCTGACATCTACTAATTACTCAGGCTCTAGTACCACACAAACTGCAGTTCTAGGGGCAGTAATTTGCTTTGTCCAATGTCACATTTTCCTTCTATCATTAGTGAACAGCAAATCAAGCATTCTCTTACCACAGAAAGAAGGGCCATCTTGACAATGTCCAGGCTTAGGCTCAGCACAAAGAAGGCTCACAATTTTACCACTGTTAATGCCAAAACTAATTTTTATCCTATTGAAGACAATGTTTTTGATGTTCCTCTCACTCTCTGGGGAGTTTGTAGGAATCAGTTATATTTATTTCCATTACATACAAAGATCTTTATTCCCCTTGAAGGCAAACATTGTACCTAATAGAAGTGTAGTTATACAAGAAAAGATAGGGAGGACGTTAATAAAATAAAGCTAGCTGCAATAAACCAGAGTGAATTTCAAGTAGTAGAGATCTCTAGTGTACAGTAATCACAGACCTGTGAGGAAAGAATCCACCTGAAAATACAGAGGGAAGAATGTCTTCTCCTGACTAAGACTAACTATGCTGGAATGAAACAGTCTATCAAAACATACTCCACTGTTTGTATCTTACTCAAAAGGTCTGAGTACCCAGTGTTACATCAGGTCTGCATATAAAGACATTGAATTCTTCCAGTCATGGTAATCATCAGCATTCACCATCGCGTAACAGGAAACAAACAGATTTTCCTTGCTTATTGTACTCTGCAGCACACGGGAACTTTGTGTTCTTAATCCTCCCCTGCTTGATCTCCACTAATTTATTGTTAGTTGGTGGATTTTTTTCAGATCAACTAGTGAACATGAAAAAAGTTGACCAGCAGCTATTTTTGTGTAAGAACACAGAAGCATGTTCACAAGCTACAGGGAGCAATGAGACATTTTTTTTTTCCTGTTTGAAATAAAATTATTTATACCAGCTTTCATACTCTGCTCCTTTGAGATCCTAGGCATCAGCCAAATTCTTGATTAGAATTGTATGGCTACAAGATAAAAAGTGATTTGAAAGAAAAGTCAGTTAAAGGAAGACTAATGAAAAACAAAGGGAGAAGCATCATTACAGGAAAGAAAGGGTGAGATATTAGTCATGGAAAGAAAATAGGATACAAGATACATACCACTGAATAAAGCTTAGCTCCTTAACTCACAAACGTTTGACTTGGGCCCAAGCCTATGTGGTTTGATCTCTTTCTTTTCTACCAATGAGTTTATATTAAAAAAATATTGAAAGATTACAGGGGAAAAAAAAAGGAAACATCAAGCTAGCCAAGCAATGTCCAATATACACAGAGTCAATGCAGAAACACCTGGATTTGTGAATCTTAAAGTTCAACCTACTACTTCAAGCAAAACTTGTTGTACTATCAGTATTCCACTGCATTGCAGGTTGCTCTTACATCTCAGGAGGAGAGCTCAGTGTCTAACATCTTCCATAAAAAGAATACTTTCCAGTCTCTATCATTTAGCACAAAAAAAAAAAAAAAAGAAAAAGAAAAAAGCTAGGATTCCACACAAAGAAATCTCATGACTTAATTTACCGACCTAGCCTTTTGCATGTCCATTGACTTCTTAACTGTATGAATATTGTATAAGTTAAATATTAAAAACTAAGCCTTGCAACCAATATCTTAAAAGAAAGTTACGTATCAAATCTATAGCACAACTAGGCTATGTTACTTGCCGAGAGCCATATCTCAAACTGCAGTTTGTTTTTCCATTGCTTATTTTGAACTACTTAGCAGCAAACCCTCAGAGGAGAGAGGAGTCATTGACCATTGTTTAATAATTTGTTCATTTATAATCCAGCTTTTATTACAGTAAGTTTTCTTTAAGTGACTCAGATAAACATTCTTATTTCTACTTCCAAAGCTTTCAAACAGCTTACTCTATCTCAGCGTGTGATATGGTTATTTTTAACCTGCAAACGATTTAACGCTGCTATACGTTTTCCTCTGCCAGTTCTTCTATCTCTGTGTTATAGTCATGCTTTGGAGCAGACCGCTCTCAGAGTAAAATCTTGTAAACAGTACTGAGATCAAACAAAACCCAAACTCATCCCATTGCCAAAACCTTAATAAGTCAAGATATTTAATAAACCATATTTTTCAACGTTGCTGTTCCAGTAAGATGACGTTAGCAGTTGGGAAAACTGTCACGATGCGTCTTCAAATGCAAAGCCAAATGCAGATTTCTTTTACGTACTTCTGTTATCATTCAGTATAGCATTTGTGCTCTACCTGCTGTTTTAGAAAAACCTCTCTTTGTATCAGAACAGACTCCTGTGTCAGCCGAACCTCATGCTACCGGTTACTTCCATCTATTTAAAAACTAAATTCACTTTCCTACTTGGAAACTTTTATCATTCAAGCAGAGAAGAAAGGGGTGAACAAAAGCTATGGTTTAGGTGGCTCACTCTGGGTTCCCACAAGCAGTGCCTGCTGCAAGTGAACTGCTGGTAGACACAGTTCACACAGGGTTCACTGAGCAACCCTTTTGGGAAATTCTTACAAATTAATTTGAAGAAAAGAGGATTCATTCCATAAAGTCTCTTCAATAGAAATGGTACTACATTTATTTAAACAAAAAATGTGGGTACATTAGTAAAAAGTCTTTCAGAAAACATGCTCTATTTTTGACATATATTTGACATATATTTCTGAGCATTTTTCAAGAAATGGAAGTTCAGCTCTTAGATCCCAGCCTGTGAACTTGGTGAGCATTGCTACAACTTCAAGTACCTTTTTGGCCTGATAAAATAGTCCCTAGAATGTGTCAACAGGTGAAAGGTTTTATTTCTTGATATTAAACTATCTTGCCTCAGCATGAATTATATTATCCTTCTGTTTGAAGGAAATTTAAGCAAAAATCCCCAAGAATCAACAGCAACCACCATTAAACAGAAAGATCCACCATGTCTATGGATCAAGTACTGAGGCAGGGATGGAGCACACTAGCTGGCAACTAGTGTATTTTAGCAGCCAGCAATGACACAGTGAACTAAGTTAATGCCATGTTGCATCATTTTTCACTGACAACAGCCCCGATGCTAAAGGTCCTCTATTGTAATACAATAATAAAAATACATCAGGGAAAACCATAATTTAAATAGTTAATATAGCAACGTAAGCATTTAGGCAGAAGAATTCACTCTCTGAATAGTTATGCTAAATAACTGAATGAAAAATCATCAGCAATGGAAAAGCTGCTTCTCTCCTGTTGTGTTACATAAAGTAGGACATGGGTCACCTACAGTAAGCCCTACGCATTTCCAAAACACCAGAAAGAAAAATACACAAAACTTAAATAAGGAACAGAAAAAAACAGCATAAGGAAGTCTGATACACTGTAAAAAAAAAAAAGAGATTTCCAGTGAGAAATGCTGTTTCTCTGACTTGTGTATCCTTAGCCTTACCAGTGATGAGAAAACTGGTAGCGATGAACCTCATGCAATTACATAAACATTTCTCTGATAGAGAGCGGCTTGGTGGATACCTGGTGTCCAGCCAGAGACTACCCACCTGGACAGGCATGATTTTTTAGCCAAAGTAGTTTGGCTAAAACATGTGAGTTTCTTTTCTGTAGCCTCAGTAACAGCACAGACCCACCTCGCCTTAAGGAGATAAGTGCCTTTACTCTGGGAGCCAGCAAGCTTAAAAAGTCAGCCTAGCAAAAAAGCACCCAGATGGGGGCTGCAAGGGGAACTGCAAGAGAGCCAAACTAGCAGCAGAAACAGCAGCCACCAGGACCACAACGAAGCATGTGGGAGCTGGAGCATCACATTAACACACCTGAATATTTCAGATGCTTCCCTGTATCCGCTGAGTGAGTTTTGTTATGCCCCATGCTTTGAAAATACTGTGTTTATTGAAGTAGCTTTATCTTTTTTAAAAAAATTCTAGATAGTTCTTGGCTATATAAATCCTGGTGCTAATTGTGTTACCATGTGATCTCACTTAAGTTTTTTAATGAAGAAATACCAAAAATGTCATCAGAGAGTACTTTCCTTTAGCATCATCTTCTGTTAGTTTTCCCTCTGGCTCAAATAATACACCCCCCAAATACAGTATTTCTCATTCCCAGTCAATAATAACAGTTGTAATTTTTGTAGTGTATAGTATTTAGAAATACTTCTTAAGTCAAACACAGTTGGAATGTCTAAAAAATCTATACTAGTACTAACTAGCCAATGGAGTGACTGCATAAGTAAATCAGATTGTATCTATAAGCAAAAAATGGTAAAATAAAATTTATTAACATTTTTCTTCCATTTCTTTATCCATAGGTAAAGGCAAATAGAGCTCAGTGTGACATACTACTTCTACAGCTTCAGAGCAATGACGAATTCTTAAGCTAGCCACGTTTTTGTTGCTCTTCAGCTTTGCCAGCTGCTAATCTAGATAGCAAACCACCATCCCAGCTCTGCTGTCTCTAGTGTGCCTCAATAGCAGATGAGCCATCTCACACTTCCTACTCAAAAGAGGCAGAAAGCAATTGTGGAGATTTTCATATCAACTCTGCTGTGTTCCAGCAGAAGCCACCAAAATATTTCTACTGTTTGAAACATAAGTCAAGGGTAGCCACTTGGCTATGGGTGAATGTAAAGGTCAGTGACTGAATGAAAGAGGAACAACGAAGCTCATAAAAACAAGGAAAAAAAGGTTGGGTGTTGCCATCATTGGAAAATGGCCCTCTAACCTATTTTTAAAGTGATGGTGAAAACCAAGAGCTAGAAGCAGAAATTTATCTTAGGAAGAAAGAACAGCAATGTTTTTTCCCTTTTCCTGTTTGTTGTGGGCAAGCCATAGCCAGCCAGAAATGATGCTTGCAGAAGAAACTTCCAATTGTGAATGCATCAGTTTTCTGTTGCACCATGCCATACTACTTATTTTTCATTCTAAACCTTCCCCTCAAACCAGAGACTTCTATGTGCTGCAGTCAATTAATCTCCTAAATAACTGCAATTTATTGAAAGAACTAGCATTTCCTTTAGACTGAACCCTGCTAGACTACATGGTTTTACAGGAAGAGTCATTCCTTTCCCATTCTAAGAGAACAGCTCTTCTTCCTTCTTTCCCTGACTCACAAGGTCATCTTGTATCTCTAAGAGCACTTGAAGGCAGCAAGTCTTTCTTTTTGCTGTTCTTCTACATAGTAATTGACAGAATGAACACACTAAAAGAAATCTTTGATACCATTAACACACGTAGAAAAGAACATTAGAGTCAAGTATTACTTTGCTGTGTTAGTACAGAAAACAGAGGAAAATCCTGAGTTATTTTAGTTTCTGTCTTTCTAACTGCAGCACGTCTTCATGGCTTGTGTAAATCTGGAAAAGTAAAAGTAAAAGCACTTTTATAAATAATAAATCCATGATTTCTATAGTGTTACTACCTACACTAGTACAGGGTTAAGTCTCTGATAGCACATGGTCTTTCTTAAAGCTGCCTTTTGCACATTGTTGATCATCATGTAATCTCAAATTTGCATTATCAATACCAGTATTACAAACATCAGTGAGGTATCTGGAGTTAGAGCAAAAGCAGGAGAAACAAAGAAAAAGGCAACAATCTTAGATTATCTTGCAAATCAAAGCAGAATGGGTAAATTGCTAAACAGAAAATATTGCACTGAGTTATTTGATAGTCCAGCATGAATGACCACAACTAACTCGTTTGACATAATTTCAAGTGTATCTGTGTCATCACCACACTTTTTTTTCTTTCTCACACGCTTTGGTTTTTTTTCCTCAACACTTTGCAAGAGTCAAGCTCATTTGTAGGTGAAGTCAATCCCATTACAGCCTGGGTATCGTGAGATATGATGAAAACGATAATTAGATCACACCACAACAGAGTCTGGGGGAACACATTTGCAAACACAATTAAAAGCTTGTCAGTTTGGTTGCAGCTACCACATCTGATTCACTTTGTCTGGCAGCCAGTCTGATCTGATCTTTCAATATCTACTAGAGAATAAACGCATTAATGAGATAAGACCCCCTGGGAACTGGCTGCATGCCTATAGCAAGTTGCAGAGAGGGCCACCTACACCTGGAGCAGCAGAGGAATAAAGTTGTCAATGAAAGGAGTTCTGGTAAAGCAAAAGCAGAGCACTGAAAGTAGCAGGAAACAAAGTATGGCAATTATTTGGGGCAGAAGACAAAGCTGCCAAAGACACGGTCGAAAACCACAATTCACCGAGAATCCAAGAAATAAATGCATTGCTGAGAGCGGTACATGCACAAGCTGCTATTAACCTCTCTGTTACGTCTAAATGGATCAGGAGTGTTCCAGGTATCAGCTCACAGCACACAAGACACTTCTTTAGTTTCCTTACTCTCCCACCTTTGCTTCTTCAAAACCCCCACATATATTTATGAATGCTTTGCAAAAGAAAAGAAGCCAAACTCCCCAAGATACATTTTTTCTAATGATTACATTCAAAAGCCTTTCAAAAATCCCGAAATTAAATATGCATAATAAAAAACATTACCATTGATTAAACTGGAAAGACAAATGGAATAAGTAACACCCGTTAAAGGTCCAGGTTATACTATGGAAAGCTGTTCAGCACACAGATCTAGTACTGACATGTGAAAATCCAATTGACACGATAAGCTATAACCGTTCCAAAGAACCTATTATAGCCCATCATGTAAACGGTTACAGATAATGACACAGCCATTATGGTCTGTAGGGCTCTGGATCAGTGAATTAAAATTTCTCTAGGTAGAACAGACTTTGAGCAAATAGGCTCAAAGGAGCTGTTACAATAAACTATGTCAAGACCTATCTCAGTAACTCCCAATTATACATTAACTCATCAACACAAGTTGAATTGCTAAATTTTGTAAAAAAATTAGTTGCCTACAGTACAGCAGCCAGTACTAGAAGTCAGTATTAAAAGTCAATGTTCTTGAATGTATATCACATAGATATAACTGCCCTTTACAGTTTCATGTAAGAGAATAAGCTCTTTCAGATATCAGTTATGGATGGCTCTTTAGAGGTTAGATACCCCCATTGAGGATCATAGAGTCATAAGATCATTTAGGTTGGAAAAGACTTTGAAGATCACGAGTCCAATCACTTATATTTAAGCACTATAGAGAGGTCAGCTTAAGGAGGGACAAGAAACAGATTTGCATTCAGTGGGACAAGAGGGAGGTCCACAACAAGTGAGCAATACTACTGAACCTATAATCCAAGTTCAATTCTTTTCTTCAGGCCTAGAAGAATGAATGCCACGTATTGTTCAAGAGCATAAACACTGGCAGATAAGGGCTGAAAATTATGGCAGTTTCAAGGATGTGCTTCAAAAGGCTTCTTGAGTGTAAGGTTCCTCCACACGTGCTGGTTATGTTTCAAGTCTCATAGAGGCCTGACAAGAAACATGTTACTGTTGCTGGTTCAGTCCCAATTCAGGAAATTTTCTTACAGCAGCAGGCTGAGCTGACAAAATGCCTATGAAGTGTGTGATCCTAACAAGACAGTGGCCTTCGGGTATCTAATCCAAGTGTATAAACACCCCAGCCACTTAAAGAAGAGCGAGGTAAATGCCTTCAAGGAATTCAGGAAGAACATGATAGTTATTGCGATGTATAACTGATATGTCAGGTAACTGTGCATTAAATTCTGTCTGTGTCCTTATTTGAATATGTCACTTGGACATTACTTTCCAGTAAGAATGAAGCACGTTGCCACAGCACAAAGTTTGACCCAACAGTCAGAGCTTGTGCCATTTTGGAGATCAGTTGCTGTAGAGTGCATGAAAGCTGAAAGGATCAATGAATACTCTTCCAAGTATCTCACAGACGGATGAAAATGGACATCCCTGTCCATCTGGCTGTGATGCTCAAACCGCTGTTACCTGACTTGCCACAACAGACAGGAAGAATGCTGCTTGTGTTGGCATTTCCTATTTACCAGCAAGCAGAACTGCGGCTGTTTCCCACGTCCACATGAAGAAGACAGACCCTGCCAGTGCTGCCACTGCTTGCGTGCAGAGCATGCAAATGGCTGTGGTGTTGCTGAGCTTGTTCAAGTGACCCAGATCGCAAATGCAGCTGCGGAGGAGAAGAGAATTCAGCATGTCTGTATTATGAAAGCAAGTGCAGCAGAAGCTCTGTCGATGAACTTCTAGAGCAGTAACTTGGAAGAAGACAGGTTACTCTTGAACATCTAAACTGGCAGAAAATGTTCATGATTTTGGCAACTGGATCTTAATTTAAAAGTCAGTTTCACTACCTTGGGAATGAACAAACAGTATCAGGGATATTCTTGAGTATGTATTGAGGTTGTGGTACATCCTACATGAGTGACAGAAACTGAAGGATGCCTTCTCAGCAAAGCTGCTCTATTAAACAGCCCTGACAAACCATGCAGAACTGTGCCACAAGACAAGTGGCAAGGAATCCTCTAAGGATGCAATTCAGTGCTCCCTGGAGACTTTGAACAGGGTAGGAAAAAAATTGTTGCCCCAGAGATAATGGATTTGTCTATCTGCCATTGGAGGAGGAAGGAAAAGCACTATGAATGCAGATAGAAAACCAGGAAGGGAAAGTGCTGGAATTCTGCAGTCCTTGCACTAGTTTCTGCCAATACTACCACTCCTGGAAGGGGTGCCCCCTGCCCCCTTTCTCAATGACAGCAGCAGCCTGCGGATCTTCACTGTGACCTGCCACAAATGCCAATAGCCTTTTTATTCCTTAACTTGTCTCTTGAGACTGTCAGTCACAAAAACACTGATGACTCTTATGATAGTTTAGTAGCTTTTTTACTTTTCATCACATTTTTGTCAATCAGACCTTCGGAATAAGATTTTTCAAAATTACCTTGGAAGCTAAATGCAAAATTACTTTTAATAAGGAGTGAGCTTCTAAATGCTGCAGTGACATCTGGAACTCGTACCCTAAATGACTAGATGCCAGAGTCTAATGGCTATATATTATATTAATCAATGTGATGTTTTCCATCAGACTATAGCTTGCCTTCAGGTTAAGTTTTCTTAAAGAGCTCAATTCCCATTTTGCCTTCAAAATAAGTACTTAGAGTTTCCAAAGTTTAACATAGATAAGACAGTTTCATGGCTTTGAATAATATATATGTAAGCAGCAAGTTCTTTTGAAAATAGACAACAATTAAATCCTAACCCCAAAATAATAAATACGTGTATGCGTGTATGCCTTCTGCCTTCTGAAGTTTAATACATTCTTATTTTCTACTTGAAGATAATCACTCCAGATTAATATGGGAAATGAAAGATGTGGGAGAAGCAGAAGATTATTCAAGGAGCTCTATATACACGAAATAACAAAGAATGAAAACATGATCATTTTGTTTTTCTTGAAGAGCTGGCAGATATGTCTACTTTCTTAGGCTACATCCCAGTTTTGTACTGAAGTTTTAGCCAGAGATCTAACGGTGAGTTCTTCAGACTACTATTGCTTTCTGGCAAATAATAATAATAAACTTCCCTGCCTTTTTGTTATCTTTTCTTTTTACAGATGCAGCACCAAGACCTAAGAAAAATGCTATGTAACACATAAATATATATATAAAGCCCATTACAATTTAAGGGACCTCCACAGCTTCAAAGGAAATACATGAGATACTTGCACTGTAAGTTAACATTCCAATTACAATTCCATATGAGTCATTCAATACCAGTTCATAAAGAGCTGCAGGAGCCTAAATGCTTCTCTGTGCAGGGATGAACTTGCACGGTTTCCTTCTTTCACTTTAGCCTTGTCACCCAGGTATACTTCTCTAGCCACCTACCTATATTTTTACATACACATACTTATACACATCTCTTTCCATATTCACATGAGAATGGAAATGGGATTAGTGCCACTGCTAGCTCTTTTAAATCTCTTCTGTGCATTTGTATGTTTGTGTCTTAGATTCAGTCCAGAACAAATCCCTTAAGGAAAATCATGTACTATGAATACTACCCATGAAATCTCGGACCTCCTGCTACTTTCCTTAAGACAAACAATAAAACTTCGGTGTATTTATTATTAATATATCATTTTTCCATTATGCCTTCAATTTCTGAAGCTCTGGTTTTACTTCACACAGTTGCTGCAAGGTAGTAATATTCTAGCCACTTTATGGGTGGCTAATGTGATAAAAGAAGAGTCAAAAAAAACAGGCAACAAATCCAAACTCTGAGAGCACAGACTTCTCTATCTTGTCCTAGCCAGTGAGCTATTAGTGATGCTTCATTTAATATGTATATTCTTGCCAGGATGTCCGCAGCTTTTCTTTGGCAGCATACTTTTCTATTGACAAAGTCACTAGACAGGAGTAAAGGCTACTGAAAGTAAGAGGTTTGCATTTGCAACCTATTAAACAATTATAGCAGTGTCTGATTTTCAGAAGCTTATTTGGAAACATTTAATAGAGTGTGATTGTCACACACAAAAAGCACTGGCAATTTAAAACTTCTGCTAGATTTTTGCAGAAATCTGAACATCTGAGCTTTGCAGATAGTGAACTCTAATTATTCCTTCAATATTCATGGCTTTATACAACCCTTTCCCAGACAGCCACATTCTACACCTATTTCAAGCACATGTGAGTTTTCGCTGATGGTCTATAGTTCCCCAGAAGCTCACCTGTCCGGTGTTTCTTTCAGTATATTTCTCTGTAAATGGATAAGACTGCAATCTGTATCAACTGTACAAAATCCCTTTGCACCCCCTGGCTGCCCATAGATAATAGCAACCTTCTGCACCCACCAGTTCTTAGGGGATGAGATCTGCAGTACACAGTTCTGTTCAACAGCCAAGTAAAGTTCCAATTCCATTCCACGTAAACAGTGACTGAGATGACTTGAATAGGGCAACATTTTATCAGTATCTCTAAGAGATCACAATCAGTCCATCCTTATGAGCATTAAGATCTTTATTAATTATTGTGGGGTCAATGAAAGCCTGTTTCTTTTCAAACAAATTACATTCCAAATATCTCTACCGCAGCTCACTGTCTTTTTTTTCTCCAGCGTTGCCTCTCTATTTTCACAGGAGAAAAAAAAAAAAGCGTTAAGTTCTTTATATACACTTCAGTGCCTGCCTGTTGCGAGGCCAGTCAAATCCCATGGTGACTGGATGTCTACGGCCCAATTTGCTGCACTCCTTTCAATAAGCAGGCAAGACAAAGAATGGAACCATTTTGCTTATCTACTGCTTGATGCTTGGTTGCAGCAATGGGTGGGGAGGCAGCACCATCTCTCACCCTGTGCAGGCATTTTTCAGCTGCATGCCCTGAAATTTAATTTTTGAGATGTTTATAAATAAATAAAACCCAGCCTGTATTTAATGTAGTGTGATATTTGCATAATTACTTTTCAAGGTAATGAGTGTAACAGAGGCCAAAACACAGAAGGCTCAATATCTTTAGAGCAGCTTGTGCCAGCAAATAAACACAGACTGCTTGTAAGTATCAAACTGCAGAGCAACTTAGAATCAGCATAATTTATTTAGGGAACAATAAGCATTTATTTATGCTGGGCAGTTGGCCAAAGTGAACAAATAAAAGACATATATGTAATTGAATATTAGATGAGCCATCATTTCATTTCACCACCATTTGTCTCTTGGAATATCTGTAACCAACCCTGCTGAACAAAACAATACAAAATAAAGGTAGTTGTCAAACTGCCTCCTCCAAAGCGAAGCAAACAGCCAGGCTGAAGAAAATGATGACAATTTGAAAGAAAATCTGAGATGGCAGCTACCGGCTTTGTTACAGAATGAAATCAAGACTAATGTAAGTCTGATATACAGATATCTAGTCAGCAGCATCTCTGTCTTCCTGGATGGATCATGAATTAGTTGGCAAGTAGGAGAAAAGTCAGAGGTGCAGTTGGCTAACCTGTATTGACATAGATCAACAAACCAGCCCATCCTATATAGCAAATCCCAGAGATTTAAAGGCATCAATTACTAAGACAGGGTATTACAATTTTTTGTCACACTTGCTGCATGACCCATCAGAAGTGAGCAGCATGGATATCATGCAAGGGTCTGCAGTGCCTTTTGCAACAATATTTCCAAGATCGTTACAGAACTTTGGGGAACATCAGTCCACCTGTAAGACACTTTTTACCCAAGAAGAGCAGTGGCCACTGGAGCCCTAAGTGTGTGCAGACACACTTAACTGAAAATATTCCCAAGGTTCCATCATGCATCTACTGTTCACAATGCACTGAGACTCACATGGTACTTCTGTACAAAGTGTAAAATTGACTTCATAGAACTGTAATTCTGATGTACATGACTACAGATAAGTATTATTTAAAGTCACAGCATTTTAAGCAAATAAAGCACAGCAACTAGATACATAAACAAACACAAACACAGCCTGTTACAACTGTTCTGTTTTGGATTGTAAAGCTGTCATTTACGCTGCTGAGAAATGTCATTTACACTGCTAAAAGCTAAGAGGATCTGCAATCACAATTCAGAATGAGAACAAAAATTAAAAAAGATCTAATAACCACAAATGTTTGGACCAAATCCCTTTTCTAACTCATAAACCTAAATCACAACTTTTAGTTTCCCAAAACGTTAACTTAAGAGTTAAAATCTGGATAACGGATTTTTAACTAATCTGTTAGTCTCAGTCTAGTAAGGTACATTCCAGCTTAAGGAAGAGAAGGACTTCTCCTTTAGAAAGACGTTCCCATGGAGCATGCAGATCACAGGAAATGTATCCTATCAGTTGGAAGCTCAAACCAGAAATGTCTTGTTCTACCCAATGACTCAACAAGAGGAATGACCAGAGTAGTTTGACCAGATCCAACTATCATAGTCATGTAGCCTACCTAGAGCTCAAACATCTAGGAAATACTTTTGCATTTGTTTCCTGGCAGGAATTGTTTCCTTATTTCGCTATATTCAAAGTACTTCAAAAATTCATAAGAAAATTTGCTTCCTTCCCCTGCATTTCTTTTGCCATACATATGTTAAACAACTCTTCAGAGAGAGATCTCAATTGTCAAGATCTCTCTTGGCCATGCATCAATCTTTTTAATAGAGTTCACTTGGGTTTCCCCACCCCCACCCCCCCAACTTCACAATAGTAACTAGGACAGACTCTATAAATTCTGAGATTTCAGTCTGCAAATAAAAATCTCCTGGATGTGCCCTTGCATTTATAAATGTGTTAGTTACTATGAGATTTTTGCATTGCTTATTTAGCAGCCCATGGCAAGAAACAAATCACAGTAAATCTAAAATCAAGTCATTAATTCTATTGCAACTCAAAGGCAGTAAGAATATTTCACAAGCTGAAGTGGAAAAGGTCTCAATTTTTTCCTAATAAGCTCCTCAAATCTTGTATTCCCCGAATCATTTAGACACATCAGTGACTTCTCTGGGACTCCACCCCACCCTGAGCAAACACTTTGAGCAGAAATAATGTGGTATATGCTGGGAATTTAACCCTTTCAAATGTTCAGCTTCTCATCAGAAATTCTGCACAGAAAGCACTGTTTTTCCATTTTAATGTTACTGAACAGATACACGATTTGCACAGACAGCTCTGAACGGGATAACTCTTGTTCTCCTTAGAGTATTTATCTGAAGGTCAGAAGTCAAAATTGGGGCCATAAGAAAACCGAACCATCCATAAACTAATTCTTCAAACCAATTTTTGGACCTGATAATACAATACAACCTAACAAAGCAGAACTCAATGCTCAAAAAAAAAAAATCTCTTAAGCTAAAGAAACAGTGGGGTTTGGCCACGAATTCTAAGCACTCTGGCCCCAGTTTACAATAGGTGTGCTGAATGAATTGTCTCGTTACTACAGCTCACCAAGGGATATATGTAAGAATAGTAAGGTGAGATAAAAGCTCAGTCCAGTGTGCTATCCACTGTCTCTAACAATGATCAACATCAAACAAAGAGTACAAAACCCGTGATATTTTCCTAGATTTCATAAGGTATGGCTTAAGGGTTTTATCAAACACAGACAGCCTCTTGGTATCCAATAGCTCAGAACTATTTTCTTCTTTGAATTTGCCCACTCCCATTTTGAGACCCTGACAACTTTTTGCCTGTATCATATACCTCTACAGCAAGGAGCTTCACCCTCTTCAGCAGCAAGTAAGTTTAGAAGTCCATCATACCAGCCTCGTGTTTAAAATTACTTTCTACCAGACAAAGTATCTAATGTTGCCTAAATTCCCTATAAATGTCTACAATCAAGTGAAAAAGGATTTATTTCAAAAATAACTCACATAGTAGTCAAGACAGACATCTGCAAAAGAACTTTGTAACAAAAGTGACTCTAGGTTAATCTTTTCTTAAAAGCCTACGAGGGGCAATATTTGGAAACCAGAAAGGCAAAAGGCTATTCATTGTAAGAGTTAAGTTTTTCATCATTTGCCTGGGTTGGCATCTATTTATGTGTGCTTGAGTGATATTCTTCTAAAATATTAGCCTAGCTTTCTTTTAGGCAGTAATATCTTCCCAAGTTTTCCAAGATTTATTCAGAAGCAGATTTGTGGACATGAAAGTGTTTTATATAATTCTTTTAAAAAACATGAAATACAAATTATCTCTGTCAGTTGAATTTTAAAAATTCCATTTTAGTGAGTGGTATTTCTCATCTTTGTAACCAGCGGTGAAAAGTGAAATAGAAATCTATCTGGAGAATAAATCTGGGAGTGCAGTCTGGGAGTCTAGCAGAAGAAATTCCTGCATTTCCTGAGCTTCTATAAACTGACTCTTCCCTAAAGGTGCTCTGTGGTAGTAGGTCAGAAGCAGATGAGTCCATTCCACTGTGGAGTGACTGGGTAAAAACTTTGATGATTTTCTCTTGCAGAGGTCTTTTCTCATCAAGCATTTTCCTAATGGACTATTCATTGAGGACCAAACTTCAAATGACCCCTCATTCATATCCTAGTTTTGTTATAAAACTAAAAATCAAATAAACACGAGCTTATCCAGCCAAACAAATAGGTGCCTGGGTTCAACACATTAAAAGCAGATAAATCAAAATAAAACTAGAAAAAAAAAGCCCCCTCACCTAAGTTTGCTCTGAATTAAGCACAACACATCAACTGTGCTCTGCACCTCAGGAAGCCCCAGGAGCTCCAGAAAGCTCCAGCTTAGATTACTGTGCACCATTCAGAAATCTACCAGGAATTTTACCTGGCTACAGAAACATTTTATGTTTCCACATGGAGTTTCTTTAGATGGTTAATCGGAGACAGAAAATTCTGCTTACATTTTTCTTAACTTTAGCCTATCCTGAATGTTTTTTCCCCAGAGTAAAAGAATGAGTTATTTCTGAGTGAGGAAATGAGATTCAGAATGTGATTTTAAAAGGCAATACCTATCCAAAGGTTGGGAACGTTTGCCCTCTCTCAAACTCAAATTACTCCCTGTTCCCTACCAGCAAATGCATTTGACAAACAGAAGCATCCATGATATTTAATGCAGCACTTGAAAATGGTCTTTTGAGAACTACATTATAGAGCTTCTGTATCTCACGCACTGTGAGTTTTAAACCAGCCTATTCAACTGGATTTTCTAAACTTGGTATTAAGCTAATACAATAATCCAATCTTTTATTAACATGGGAAATTGCAGAGTTCAGTAGCGTCTTCTCAGATCAGAACTCTCTCAAGTCTTTTGGAATCTACTGGAGGAGAGACACAAACACATAGATACATAATGGAAAACCACAAACTCATCTACTGGCCAATGGAATGTCTACTGATTTTTTATTTCCCAGATCTGGATTGTGGGGAAAAAAAAATGGGGCAAGGAAAACCTAGACAACTTCTGATACTGAAATATGAATTTGTTGCCTTAAGAGCGCTGTAACCTTTGCTACCGTGTCCTTCCCATGGAGATGTGGAAGGAGGGCAAGGTAATGGCTCTTCTTTCTTTCACACATATCAGAAAGTTTCATGATTCAAGGTCTAAGAGTTGCAGAAGGGGGTAACTGTTGCTAGACTTCACAGTGCACATGTTTAAAGAATAAGAAGAGGGTTTCTGCATTGTTCCTTATCTACATGTACACAGAGACCAGAGCTAACCTGAACCTGTAAAATCTGGAAAAGCTACGTTACCTCTGGCGAGTCCATAGGATTTGGACGTTCAAAATGTCACTCAGACCTACTTGTTAATTATTGCATTATTATGTCTGGGGAAAGAAAAGAAATCTTTTATACACAGTGTAGTCACATTTCCATTTTTTCAATTTCCCTCCCTGGAAATGCAACTGGAAAGCTGAGGATATTTTCCAAAGTCCAGTATTTCAAAGATATTTTCAAGGCAGACCTTGAGCAACTTTAACCACAACTTACTTAATCAAAAACCTGTAACTAAAGCTTTGCACAAAGGGCTGGGTATAGCTAAAGCATCAACTGATATAGCTATTCATCAACTGATAAAAGATGTTTCTATCCAGCTATATCATTAGTCCCATTTCAAGTGCAACCCTTGGTGCCCAACAACAGAATAATTCTTAGTTCAAGGGCAGCTTCCTCACCTCCTGCCAATGTGAGATTGGCCAGCATGACATAGATTGGAGGAACTGAAAGTGCCAGAGATTTGGAAAGGGAACGGATGACAACTTCATGGTAAATGAATACTAAGTACACTTACCTAGCAAATAATTACTACATGTTCAATGTTTCATTAAATAAAAAGGATAAGGAAAAAAACTCACCATTTTCCTTACCATAAAACCCAATCCAAATATACGTATGTATCTCCTCCTGGCTACTTTACACAGTTCTCTCTTCCTCAGGCTCTTAATTCCTGCCTACAGGTTCCATAGTGGAATAAATACCCTCTGCCCTGGCCTGAGTTCTCCTGGGCACAGTTTACCTAAAAAGCAGATATTGCAATACCAGCATCTCTTCTGTGAAATGTGCTGTTCCATTTATTATAAATTCACTTATCTCGGGGACGGTACATGTTACTCAGGGCAGATAAAAACTAAAAAAAAAATACAAAACCCCAAACATGTAATTGGCTTTCTTCAAAAGACAGGCATAATCTGCTTTTTCTCACTACTTTGTGCTTTTGAAGATAAATAATCCCAGCCAGAAAATCTCTGAGAGCACGTTGCTTGGCTCCGTTTCCTTGGCTAGCTAGGCTTGCTAAGAACATGTTTTAATAGGCTACCATCTGCAACCTTCCCATTATAGTCTCTTTTCCAGGATGTGTGCGATATGTGACAACTTTGTTAAATGCATATAGGAGTAATCTACCATGCAACATTACTTCAGAGTGACACGCACTGGAATTCAAATTATGTCAATCCTTTCTAGGAGGCAAATGACCATAACTTCAAGGAGGAAAGTAATTCTGAGAGTTATGGTGTAATATGATGTATTTGAACCTAAGTTTAAGTACTTAAATTAAAACCAAATTAATTCTGTAATACCAGGGGCACTCAGAGGAAGGATATGAAGCAAAAAGAAACAAAAATTTCCATGGATATTGAAATTCCCTAACTGAAATTCCTGCTCGCTGTTGTGAGGGACTAAGACTTCACTGTTTAATTCTCTCCTTCCCACAGTTACTAAGAATGGGGATGTCCACTAATGTGGAGAACCATAGCATAGTTTGAGTTGGAAGGAATGTTTAAAGAGTATTCAGCTAAAACCTCCCTGCTGAACAGAGATATGCAGTTCAGTGCACAGGCAGCAAGGACTGACAAAATTTATTTCAACCACTTTTTCAAACTGAACAGAGTTTGAGGCCAAATTTCCCACTTTGCAAATAAATGGACTTGGAGTAAAAGAGTTACATCTTGCTGTCCTTTGGTCATGAAAGAACTTATCCAATTCTTCTATTTTTTTCCCCTTTGAGTTAAAAATCACGGTATACACACACAGCCCTACATAAATCATTTAAGCACTAAATGCTTTCATCAAATCTTGTTGCTTTCACTTTGGAATCAAAGTGAAAATTCCTACCTTAATCCAAATTTGCCTATCCATTAAACATTCCACAAAATATGTCACTGCAAGCATCCGTGAGTTAGAGCAGGAGCTTTTCCAAGTTTCAGTACTTCTTGTCATGAAGTGTGAATGTGACTTGAAAAATCCATTCTGTTCTCAGCTTCTTACTGTATAATGATGTTACAGGTATTGACCTAGGATCTTCAAATCCCATTTCATAACATCTCATTCTTTGAAATTACACTTAGGTTTCTCCTAAGCTTTTCCTTTCCATCTCATAGAAAACAGCTTTCCTAAAAGCTTTAAAATTTATTTCCTTAATAGCTCTATTTCCTTCCTTCGCAGATACTAATTAATTTTGCACTGGCTTGCAAGAACAACAATTTCATTGCAGAAACATCAGCAGGTCAATAATCAAGCAGAGAAAACCCACTCTGCTAGGTGCTGCCAATGAATAACATGATGAAAACAATTTTTCAGGAGGAAAAAAGAGAGTGTACGCATCATTATAGCACTTCAGACTGATATTAATGTCCTTATCACATTTGCCTATGCAGATATCAAAGTGCACCAGGGATACAAAAATAGGATTTAGGTTGTGAAACCTGGAGTTAGACTCAAAGACTATGTGCTAAGCCAAAACAAACTCCGAAGCTAAGTTAAAGTTTCAGCATGAAAGAAAACAATGAGTATAAAATAAAACAGCAGGCCAGAATGGTACTTGACCAAACAAATAAGCTGCCTTGGGAAACCATACATTTTTTTTTAGAATTAGTTGGACAAGGTGCTAACAGAGAGTGGGACAAAACTCTTTCCCTTATGATCTCTTCTCCACCATAAGCATTGGGCCCCTCACCACAAGAAGAATGTTGTGGCTCTGGAGCGAGTCCAGAGAAGGGCAACGAAGCTGGTGAAGGGGCTGGAGAACAAATCTTATGAGGAGCGACTGAGAGAGCTGGGGTTGTTCAGCCTGGAGAAGAGGAGGCTGAGGGGAGACCTCATTGCTCTCTACAACTACCTGAAGGGAGGTTGTGAAGAGGAGGGAGCTGGGCTCTTCTCCCAAGTGACAGGACGAGAGGGAATGGCCTCAAGCTCCGCCAGGAGAGATTTAGGCTTGAGATTAGGAAAAAGTTCTTCACGGAGAGGGTGGTTAGGCATTGGAACAGTCTGCCAAGGGAGGTGGTTGAGTCACCGTCCCTGGAGGTGTTTAAGGTTAGGGTAGACGAGGTGCTTAGGAGAATGATTTAGGGATTGGTGGGAATGGTTGGACTCGACGATCCAGTGGGTCTCTTCCAACCTGGTCATTCTGTGATTCTGTGATTAAAGTATACTTGACATCAGCATAGGAATGAGCTCAAAGTTCCCCTGTGAGCTGCAACCTGAGGAGACTATAGGCCACAGGTTAGGAAAAATGCATGTCTTTATGGATCAATGAATAATAGCAATTTGATTATCTTCACAAGTGGTAATGGAAGCTAACGCTTAAAAATTTTTGCAGTTTTTTTTTCCATCTTCCATTATCAGCAGTTGTCAAAAAATTTTGTAATGGATTTCAAAGAAATTTTCCTTTTAAAATGATATCACGAATCTAAGATAAATAAATTAATGGATATATAGTATGTTACCATTCACCTAAATTATCTTCAACTTCTAAATCTGTTTGAGCAGTACCTCGAACAGATTTTTTTTTTTTTTAGGCAAAAGCTGCAGTTCTGGTTAGTGCAGTGAATGGTCACTGTGAGCAAGTGCAATGTTCATCAGAACCAAAGACATCTAAATTAGAAACTAATTTTCAAAAGGGTTTGTCCCAAACTCCATTTGCATCTCCATTTGCATTGCTTATTGCAAAGCAAAAGATGTTTTGTCAGAGATGTGCACCTAAAGAGATGTTCTACCCAAAATGTCTGAGTTAAGGTACCAAAATACTCCTAGGTACAAATTGTTCAAAAGCCAGGCAGAAATCAGATTTATCATCTTTTAAATCAGTTGTCAGAGATTTTATTCATTGTATGGCTGACAGAAGCATCTACCTCCTTCACTTCTGGTTAACTTAGATACCCCCTGGTCTCATTATGTTTCTGAGAAACCACTCCTACACAATTTTTTTTCAATTGTTTTAAAATGAAAAAAAAAAAAAAACCCTCATTCAGAGGTTTCAATGCCACTGCTTGTTAAGAAAGTGCAGGACTCACAGTTACAATGGCCAGATATTTTCGTGCTCCAAGCCTAAGGTTGCCTATATACACACAAATATCATGAATTTTGGAAACGCAGATAGAAAAAGCGGAAAACTGTTCAGCTAGCATTCTGCTAGAAATCAGTCCATGCCCTCTAGACCTCACTAAATAGGAATAAAAATCTCAGCTCAGCTTTCAAAATCAGTTAATCCGTTAACTGCTGATGCTATAGATTGGTCTTATAGAGAGAAGAGAATTCTTATTGCCAAACAAATCTTCCAAAAGGTTAGCGAGCACACATATGCTACAGGCCCTCTTCAAACAGCAGAGTTCAGTTTAATGAAGGGCTTGTACAGTTCATGCTATTCAATAAATACCCAACCAGTTTCAGCTCTGCTTGGTGCTCAATATCATGCACTTGACTGAGCAACACTCAGAGGCAATTAAGGCTGAAGCACTGTCACTGAAATAGATACTTGAACTGCTATGCAATCAATGGTCAAACGACATTGATGCAATGGACCAAAAGCACTGACACATGTGTGGGAAAGCTATTGTCTAGCAGCCAGTGGTGCCGAAGGTAGCAGGACTTTCACGTGTAAGGTAAATCACATGAATGTAACATGAAAAAACAGGACCTTGATTATCAATGACAAGTTAAGAAGTCACCCAGGTCTCTGTAGTAAAATCCTCCTCCTAGTTAGCTGGAGAACAATTTCTGTTCTTTAGATTAAGAGTGAATTCTAACTATTGACAGGAAAAAATGCCATTTAACGCATGCTATTCAGTCGCACATGGCATGACCTGAACAAGGACCTTGCATGACAGCTTCACAGCAAACAGGCTGGAGGATAGGGCTTATAATTTGGTAGTTTGAAAGATTATCAGTGTAAGGAAGGCTGCAACCTTACACTGATATTCATGTCAACAAAATGGAACCCTGAGATTTTCCGAAGTTTGCAAATGCCTGGGCAACACTTAAATTCTTCCTGAAGATCTAGCAATATCTGATCGAGAATAATTGGTTTTGTCATTAGGTAGCTGCCAAACAAGGACAGGAACAGTTAACTTCAACACTCCTCCCCATTCAAAAAAATTGTTTCAGAAAAAGAAAAAATTACTCCTGCGGCACAGTTATTAATTTCTGCAGTAAATCCCATAGAACTGACTTTCAAAACTAGTTTTACATCCCTTACACATAGTTTTGTTACAATGTAGTGGAATTTAATATCTAAGACTTGGCAAACAGTTACTTAAGTAGAAAGGACAACTTCATGACCTGCAGGCACTGAAGATTTTGGTAACATAGAATCATGTCATATATCTTCATACTTCCTTCTCTTATTTATTCCATCTTAAACTAGATTTACAGAACCTCAACTAGTAATTTAACCATATCTTTAGAAGTAGTACCACCTATAAGTTACTTTGGTTTCTTTCACATACTGTTTTTTTTCTTTATAGTCAGTTACTTACTGTAATAGCTAGTACATAATAACATTTTTTGAAATGGTATACATAAAAGGAATAAATTCTGCTAGAGATTTTCTGAAATCGTTAAGATGAACTTTCTCCTTGAAATGAGGTTTGGAGAGTTTATTGATTGTAGATGAAACCACCTAAATGTATAGCAACATGAATATGTATTTTACACATATTAAAGTGATCTATTTATTTTAATTTCTATTTTACCTGTCTGATATTTTACACAGATTATAAACAATTCCAAATGCCTGCAAGTAAAATACAAACAGAACAAAAATATACTTTCAAGAACTCTTATAACCCAAGTGATTCTTTCATAGCATTATCCAGAATACAAATTCATCATATTGCATAAACTACTTGGCAGTCTCTGAATTGACCACTCCCTCTTCAAATCCTCTGTTATATCTCCTCCCAGAAAGCACAGGTAAATCTTGCAAAAATAGAGTTCCAGATAATTAAACTGAAAGCCAAGTATCCTCCAGCAACAATGCAAGAACGAAGAGGTTTGACTGCCCTAGTGAAGAGGAGGAATGGGCTTCTCTTAAAAGCAATGCTGCCTCCAGAAGGCAGGCAGTCAGACTTAGTCATGGATGTAACTATAACATAATCTAGGCAACACGCAGCACTTAATCACATGTTTGAAGTGTGTGCTAATGAAGCATTCTTCCATGATAAAGGGAAGATAAAAACTGATACAAAATGATAGCTGGACCAAGTGTTGGCAGTGGATTACAGCACTGCATTTAAAATCAATGGATCCATTCACCAGCATAAAAAAAAGGTTCTTCACTGAGGGACTTGCTTGGATTACAATATAAACTAATTTGAAAATTTTGTTTAAGGAAATTATTCTATTTACTATAAGCCTATATGTTGAAGAAATGCAGCAATTTATTATAGTCTGACATGCAAAACTAATTAATACGTCCCAGTTAGTCCACTAGGACTAGAGAAACACAGTTATAAGTCTCATTCCAGTGAGATACTTGGATGACATCTTAATATTTTCTTTAATATTGAGTTTATAGAAATACGTCAAAATATCACAGAAGACAAGGCTATCCTGGTTTTCTGAACACCATAGCTTTTCCATTTGGCCCTTTTTACATTTTCAAACGCCGTGTATTTTCAAAACTGATACGTTTTCTGTCTTTTACGCTACCTTCAGACTGCACACTATACCTTTGAATCCAATAGAGGATATACCACTGTAAATGCCTAAGGAAACCATACGTCAATAAATTCAATTAAACTACTTCACGTATTCCACTATTATTTCATAGCAAGTTATGAAATTGTATCGTGAATATAGCTGTAGCTGGTCAAAATACTAAAATGTTTATAAATCTGGAAAAAATTTTCATTGCATTTTGTGAAAAAAAGTGCTCAGGGAAAAATAAATCTTTAAACTTAAAACTTTCTCAGAATTGGGATATAACTATCTTAATACCAGATAAAATTCTAGGAATAGGAAGCAAATCAGACACCTGTTTTAGTATCTAAAAAGATGTTTATAAACTCTAGAACATGAAAGAATCTTAGGAGCTAATAATTACTACAACTGTCTCCCCTGACCAGCACTAAAACACAGTCTGTAAAATGTGTCTCAGTCTTCATAGACATCAGTTTTTATTTTTAAGATTGCAGTGAGATCCTTCAATTGCTAAACATCCCTCTGTCTAGGTACATATACTACTGACAACAAGCTTCATAGGGTTTCAATGCTTATCTTGAGATTTTTTTATCTAGGAGGACGACAGTCATCTTCTTTCCCAAGACCAATATACCAACGTACCTGTCAACAAATTCTTATCATGAAAGGTATGGATAGCATTGCTGCTTAAATCACGTCATCCTTTACCTAACACGTACTAGGTTAAACGCAAAATATCATCATGGAAGCAATCATTAAGTTCAAAGTAGCTAAAAAATTGCCACTGTCTCCTGACTTATATCTCGCAAGGCAACTGCCTTCTTTGGGTAGAATAGTACTCTGATGGGATGGGGTGAGGCATGTCAGACATAACAGAGTCAACCCATCAGTTGTTGCAGACAACCACATCAAATAACACTGAGTATAAAATCCATCCTAACACCAAATGCACTCATGTTCGCTCTGCTCCTGTGGATGGCTGCTTCAGAACCTCATTACATGCACAGTTCTTCTTAACTTCCACTGTAAACTTATTCAGGGGCACCATATTCTCATGCTTTGTTATGTCTGCACCATTCATCAACTTAAATAGCGCTTCCACCTCCACAGTAGTTATCCCTGATTTTGTTCTAGGAAAAAAAAACCCTGATCTTCTCTCTGCCTTTATTTTTTGGCTTGGCATTTGTCAATTTTAAACACGAAGATACAGATTCTCTTACTGCCCCTTTCTGCTTCTGTTCTGGAAGAAAGGAACAGAAAGCAAAGTCTTTTCTAAGCCTGCCTGTGACTACAGAACTCCTCTAAAATCATCCCCTCTGGGAACAAACTTGACTCCTCTAAGGACAGAATGAAAGATGCATTTCCTTGCCATATGCTGTAAGAACATAAACGCATGCACAGAAACCATAATGCAGACTCTAAGAACAGGCCGTTTGCCAGAGAGTCTGCTGCCCTAGCTTGAAAACGTCGATTATCACATTTCTATTTTGCTATAAGCTGGACTGTGCTTTCAGAACAAGCTAAGCAATCACAGGGAAATAATTAGGATGGATATTGCCACTAGTTGTTCAGATCAGTTAATCACACTTTTTTGCTTTGAGCTAGGAACGATTTATCATAATTTCCTTGACAAAGTAAATGTAATACATAGTGTTTCTCATTTTAAGAAGCAGGCTTTTTCTTCCAAGTATTTATCTTTGTTTGAAATGTTCCTGTTAATACTGAGTCTCCAGATGAATCAACTCATATTGACAGGAATAATATACAATTCAAAACTGAAGCTACTGTCATATAGTATCTTTAGAGAAATATTTTCTACTGAAATACTAATACCATCAGGATTCTACTCCTACAGTAATTTGCCAAATTAATTGGAAGGTCACATTTTCATTACACTGCAACCTAAACAGAAAACAAGTTTATGTTTTTGTAAATGTAGTTTTATACCATATTTAATAGTTTAAATCAGTATATACAATTAAGTAAACCTTGAACCCAAGAGGGTCCCCCTTCTGTGGTACAAAAATTATAATGATCTTTCTGAAGCATTGGGACATTTTAAATTTAGTATTTTAAATTAATTCTATTTATATGTGAAAATTAGTACTTGTTATTTACATACACTCCTTTTGGTTTCCTCATCAATACAGTCACACCATTTCTCTTTCCAATCTGCCTAGCTCTCTACCATATTCTTTACATAAAAAGCATATGTAGCTGAGAGCATACACGGTCCATAGCCACATAGTACATCAAATGCCATATTCAATGTAGCGGGCTACCTTTTCTTCACATTAAACACTTCAGTTATTCACCCAATGCATTTACCAATGTTTGTAAATAATATTCCCTTTCTCTGTAATAATTATATTAATTTTCTCCAGGCTGTGACCCTTCAGCACTTACTAGCAACAAAAAAGCACCTCTATTTCTTATTCCTTGGACAAAGGACATTACTGCTTTTGCTGCTCCTTCTCCCTGATAGGAGGCATTGCCTGGCTGGCCAGCTCTTACGATCATCTTGGAATTGCCCCAGGCAACCCCGCACTGGTTGAGGTTGGATACCACTACGCTGAACTCATGGCTGCAACCTGAATATGTGTTCGCTTCCTCCAATCCATCGTGACAGTTCAGTGGCAAAAAGGTTTAATACTAAGACAGACAGAAGAATTACTTGACCTGCTTCAAAGTTAGTTTTTTGAGTATAAAACTGACACAGAAGAAGAGTCAGGTTTATAGAATAAAAGGAATACAATTTCCATCTGACAATAGGGATCCTTTCTAACTTCTTCAAACATACCTCAGGCAGGAAATCCTTTGATATCACCTAATAGCTTAGAGGACCTGCTAGATGCATCTGACCTTCTATAACATCTGGTTATTTTTACTTCTTTATAACCATTTACATATATATTGGTATATAAAAATACCACTGAATGCCACAACTACATATATAAAGAATTTCTTGTCCCCAGTTCAGACCTAATCATTCAGGAGATACAGGAACCACAATACAAAAGACCTTTACACTCTCCCCAGAGCAGTTTTTTGTTTTGTTCATCTTGACAGCAAATAGCTCTTATGAAATACTAGTTGTTCATACTGTTTCTTATATTGGTCACTTCTTTCATGTTATTACTCACACAGCATACTAGAGCAACTTTCCTTACCCATTTAGGCATGGCTCCCAAGCTTTTCCCGTGCTGTGTGAGTGACATAACATTACAGCAAACCCCTATGATAAAAATCAGCACTTCAGAAGAGGAAACCAATGAGTCAAACTTGTAGATTCTCTCTAAATTGAATCCCCATTTAGCTCTGCTGCTGAAGAAACTCAACAGCTGTGTCACCATCTAGCAATTAAGAGAGGAAGCTTTATAGAAACACATCCATGGAAGCTCTTTTCAGAACAGACAGGCAACTTTTAGAGGATTAAATCACAATGTAAGTTCAAAGCTGAACAACAGGTAGAAAATTGGAAAAAGTCATCAGGGTTGAATAGGTAAGAGATTATTATTGCCAAGAGATTTTTAATGGAATTGCATCCGAAATAACTCCTTTCAAGACAATTCTGAGATTCAGAATCGTCATTTGCCATATTGAGGAACAGACACCACTGCAATTAAACAAAACAAAATCAGAAGATAAATCAAGCAATCTTGTGCTACAGCTGTTCCTCATTTTTCCATGTATGATTACCAAAAGCCCTTACATGCTCAAATCATTAAATTGAGATATGCAAAACCCTGAAGTATTTCCTTACTTTTTACATCCCACATATACTCAAGTGACAAAAAGACTACAGAAATCGTATTGGAAATTTGTTAGATTTCATGAAGATCTCAAAGTAAGTTACAAGGGCGCTCTATCGTAGTAGTTGTTTGGGATTTTTTTATTTTGTAAGACTTTTCAACAGTAACCAAAGATGTGTTAGGACTGTTACAGGCATAAAAATATTCAGGTAGAAATAATATTTAGATTATTGTAGAAACAATGTTAAACTTAAGATAAGCTAGCAAAAGAGAGAACACTTATAGCAGACAAACATGTCACAAATTACTGGATCTGATTCAGAGTCAGCTGAGAAGGCCGTGGAAAGATTATCATTGCCTTATAAACTGGCTTTCAAATTGGGTCGAGGGACAGTATGTTATATATTGACCCCTTCATGACACCATCATTCAGTGCTGCTAGTTAAAAGAGCCACTGTTGCTGGCTTGACTGATTTTTCACCCCTATTTTCCGCTAGTTTATGTCAAAATTGTAAAATTTTCCCACAGGTTAATTTGTGCATCTGTTAGGCTACATGTGGCATGCATTTAAGTTGAAACTTCTTAGTATTATAGAAGTGTCTTTGCAGTTACTTCAAAGGGAAGAACCATGAGAAATGTTATCAGAGGTTTTAAAAATAAGGTTAGTTACTACAGCGAAGCCATCGCAAACCCACACCATACTGTACTGATATTAATTCCAGAAACCATTCAAGGATTTATTGGTAGCAATGTTAAACGCTGCAAAAAAAAGAGGTTAACTTAAAATGTCTCCCTTTCCAGAATAATTTCTTTTTCCCCTCTCGGCATTACTATGTTCAATTGAAAATTTTAATAATATATATCACAATTGTAGATATCTTCTTTTAATTAATTTAGCAACAACTGATGTTCTTCTTTTCTCACAATAATGGACTGCTTTAGCGGTCTTCGATAAAGTGCATTTATCCAAATGAAGGTGTGAAATTCTAGACAAAAACGGTGATGTTGGGTACCAGACAACCGCTCAGAAAGTATACCTGAATTAGAACAAATGCTCAATGTAAATATTGCATTAAAAAAGGCACTATGCACTGACATTTTTTGGTTTTATAGTTTAGGTTATTACTGAGTCAGTCAAATAAAACTATTTCAATTGTAGTACTGCTGTTTTGATAATAAAATAGTTCCATGTATAATTTAGGCCTGACCTCAGATTTGCCTCGAACATATAAGCACATTTATATAAAAGAAAGGAGATTAGTTTTAAAAATAATCTTGTACTGCTATATTGATAAAGTCATCTAACTTCCTAATTGATCCAGAAGCCCATTACACACTTTATATCACTCAAGATTGATTAAGTGATAATTCCATTTGATGTAGGTCTTATACCATGAAACAAACAGTTCATCACACCAAAAAATGATGAGGCTGCAAACTGGACAATCGATTGATCCACGCAACATTTATCACATACTCTAAAATATCTCTAATGCCACATGCCATCAGAAAACTACACTATCTGGCCTAATGTTTTTTAACCCCTTCCTGTAACACTTGTGGATAGGAATATTTACAGGATTAGTTATGCTGAAAGGATGAATTTCCTAACGCTTTCCAAATACCACTGAAAAACAGCAGTTGATGAGGCCATTGAATGCCCAGGCAGCTGCACTTGGGTCTCATTTCAATACATGCTGGAATGTCAGGCAACTTTACACAGCCTTTTCAGATCCTGGATTATGTTTTTTCTTAATACTGACTGCTAAAGTAAGTGAGAAATTTAACAAATTAAAAACAAACAAGCAAATGTGATTTTTTTTTTGGTTGCTTCTATTCTGTTTTCACTGGCAAAAGGTGTTCCTTCTAAGTAAGCGGCAGGAATGGGATTCTGCCTTGTCTCCTGACTACCGAAATGATACCAAAACCATCCCATAAAAAGGCAGTTACACAGTTATTTCCTCTAGTTTGCTTTAATATTCCTCCATCAACTAAGTG
Organism: Clamator glandarius; assembly: GCA_033459285.1. Classification (NCBI taxonomy): domain Eukaryota; kingdom Metazoa; phylum Chordata; class Aves; order Cuculiformes; family Cuculidae; genus Clamator; species Clamator glandarius. Next base: position 1,715,536 of record JAUNZM010000413.1, read on the forward strand.
CAAAGATACAGTTCAGCACACTAGATCTCCTTCTCTTCCCTCAGATGTTGCTTTAAGTTGGTGCAGTGCAGTCAGTGTGACATGAAGCAACTGTAAAATTAGACTTATAAAAAGTGAACTATGAAGTCATTTGTCTAACACTTTCACCTTCCTTTCTTATTTGCCTGCTGTTAGAACGTAACCACAAATCCAGGCAATCATCTTGATTCTATGAGACTGATAATCTGCAATCATAAACAGCTTATTTTAGGTTAGGTGGCTCCAGAAAAACAAGGTTAAATAAGTGACTATGAAGAGACCCAAAAGACACAATTTAATTTCAAAACAGAACAATTAACCATTATCCTTCATATTTCATATATCCATTTTCAACACTTACTATATCTGACGTATTCTTTGCACACAATGATTTGTATTGTCATTGTCCCAAAGTTTCCACTCCCTTTGAAACATTAAGATAAATAGAATAGGGCTTAAAAACACCAGCTGAGAATTGGACCCAAGAGCTGTTCAAAGAGTTATTTTTCTCAAAAAATAAACAGTGTATCAAGAAACTGCTTTTCGTAGGGTCTCATTGATTCTCAAAGTGTCGGTATACTGCTTTGCTGTCGATGCGGTGCTATTATTGTGTCATTTAAACCATGGGCTACTAGTCTAAATCCACTAACAGCAAGCAATAACAAAAGCTGCTCTCAAAGCATGCTTTTACCTGCAGAAACTAGTTTTTTGAAGGTAAAATTACATTGCTGGTGAATATTGGGAGCAGCAAGTGCTCCATATAGGGTAGCAAAAATCTCAAGGGAAATAGTTACAGAACAGACAGGAAAACACAGAATTGTTTTGTGAGATTGAGGAGCTACAACGATTTACTTGGCATCCTGGGTCTACTTATATAATAGTGAGTCTGCTTTCAAGTTTTTGTTCTGAACTATTTTTCCTCATCAGTGTTCATAATATATTCAGGCAAGAGAGCTGAAGGCCAACAGCATCTTGGCTTGGATCGGAAACGACGTGACCAGGAGGTCCAAGGATGTTATTCTCCCTCTGTACTCAGCACTGGTGAGACCGCACCTCAAATCCCGTGTTCAGTTCTGGGCCCCTCACCACAAAAAGGATGTTGTGGCTCTGGAGCGAGTCCAGAGAAGAGCAACGAAGCTGGGGAAGGGGCTGGAGAACAGGCCTTATGAGGAGCGGCCGAGAGAGCTGGGGGTGTTTAGCCTGGAGAAGAGGAGGCTGAGAGGAGACCTCATTGCTCTCTACAACTACCTGAGGGGAGGTTGTAGGGAGGAGGGAGCTGGGCTCTTCTCCCAAGTGACAGGACAAAGGGGAATGGCCTCAAGCTCCGCCAGGGGAGGTTCAGGCTGAACATTAGGAAAAAATTTTTCACGGAAAGGGTCACTGGACACTGGCAGAGGTGGTTGAGTCACCTTCCTGAACGTGTTTAAGGGATGGGTGGACAAGGCGCTGAGGGACATGGTTTAGTATTTGATAGGAGTGGTTGGACTCGATGATCCAATGGGTCTTTTACAACCTGGTGATTCTATGATTTGCTTTAGTTCAACTCATTTCAACTTATCTCTATGTCTGTGGTTCCCCAGTGTACTGCAAAATGCTTCCAGAAACACCCTTACTTTTTGTTAACCAGGTCAGAAAGGATTATCCTAGTTTTTGAGAAACGCTATCAGTGTACGAACAAAGTATTCCAAATATTCATTCCAACATTAAAAAGACAAACCAAACTGGATACGTTACTGTGAATGCCTGGCTACTGTTAGGGTAGGGGTAGGAACAGCTACTTGCCAGTCTCCAGCCCACCATCCTCTGTCCAAATGATCTCAATAGCCCCTCACTTTCTTTCAGGGCAGGACACTCACAGCTTACCCAGAAGTAAAATTCAGATTAAATGCTGAAGCAAGTCTATGAGTTTATGAGAGCATTTGCCTATTTTCCTTTTCTACGACAAAGCTGTTCCTCCCACAGTGTTCAAGTGCAAGTCTAATGCATTGTTCCCTCTCATGAAGTGCCACAGAGATGGTCTTAAATTATGGCTTAAGATTTAGGGGAACTGGTTTTTTATATCCGAGCAACTAATTTTAATGCATTTCTTGAATTTCCGAGGTGAACAATTAGGCTGACCCTTGCTAGACACAACTCCTTGCTAGAAGGCCAGAGGCCTCACTTAAGGCACAACTTTGTAGTTTTCTTTTCTGCCTATTCTCTGACATCGGTAGGGTTTAGTTCATGTTATAATCTTGGTATAATTACACTAAAAACAAACAGGTTTTAGATTCAATTTCATATTAATTACACTGCCTGAAAAGCCTACTCCTCCTGTGTTGTACCCCTGCCCTATTCATTTTGAATACAGACAAAATTAAGATTTCATTGTCAATCCAAAATGGTATTTTCCAAACTTAAGTCTTAACGTTGCAGCCTGAGTAAGTTTTTATTTATATACGTAAAACACGTGTTATATATTTTGTAGACATATGATTATATACAACAGTTCTGTTAGCATATTGGGAACTCTATGCCCTATATGACCTGTAGCTTAACTTGAGAACACATTTCTCTGCTTTTACTTCTTCTAGTTTTGTATTTGTTCCCTCTAACACTGCCTTTTCCTGTGACGTTTGTCACAAAACCTTAGATATTTTTGTTTCTCCTTCCTTTAGCAATATTTTTTTCATCTGGCCTAAGTCACCTGTATCTTTAGATAAAAGAAAACTCTGAGGTAACTGTTACTGCTGGTACACAAAAGATCCAGTACCAAGTTTGGAATTCAAGAGATGGAAGAACTTGCAGGATAAGGTATTTTTCATTATTACAGTCTTTGCTTTAACTTACACAACAAATGTGCTTGACAACCCAAGTATGAAATTGCTACAGGGAAAGAGCATTAACAAACTGGCAAATCTTGTGCCTTAGGGAAGCAACCAAGATGAAGTTGCCTATCTGAAACTGCTGTTCTGTCACTGTCTAAATATACACTTTCTTCAAGTGCTGCAGGGTGCAAACTGAAAGTCATAACTTGCTGAGGGGATGCTGACTGAGTGCTTTGAAGGAGACTTCATTTGTGATGGCAGAGCAGTTCACCAGTGCACTCCAATGATATATTCAGCTGAACTTTTCTTGGCTTTTAGGAAAGGTATTTGTGAATCCTCTATTGTGCGTCTGTATGAAGTATCTTGTCAAACTCACTTATGCCTAGTCCAATTGGAAGCATATATAAGGAGCGACACATTGAACTATAAACTGTCTACATCTGCACAGTAGTTCATTATATTTTCCTCGCACATTCAGGGAAGTATAAACTAACCTGCTCACATGCTCACTAGTTTTCGTTATAAAGGATATTTGAGATTAATATACAAAGTAATGAGTCAAAAGTATATTTTCATATTGATATGCAAAATGGGGCCACCTAGTAAGAAATGACAGAAGGTATGAGAATTTTAAGAAAGTTTTCAGATCATTTTAACAAGAACTTTGGTTAGCAGTTAATTGTACTTACGGCTACAGTAGAACACTACCCATACTTTAGTTCTAAAAATAAATAACTACTTTACTACTACTCCTGGTGGTACTAGCAAGGAGCATAGCTTCTGCCTGTGATGCACCACTGAAGCTGACAGCAGCTACACGGCCACTCATCTATCACAGGTTTCTGGGAGACTTCGGAGTGGCCTGGTAAATTTATAACTTCAGACAGATTGCAGTGTTAGTGTTACTTACTTATAACAGCAGAAAAATTCACACAGCTGAGGTGAGAGCACAGACAGTTTCTAGGACTCTGTGTGAATTAACAGTTAAAAACCGAAGAGGTGTATTTCCTGAGAAAGGCGAGAACTACTGCATAAAAGATTTCAGACAAGGTTAGGCACAGCTGAGAAAACACTATTCAAACACAAAGAGAGGCATATCGAAGTGCGATGTAAAAGTGCAATTTTGGTAAGTAATAAACCATTCAGTGGGGAGCCAGGCAGCAGCAATCTTTCAGCACTTGAGGATATGTTCATTTGTGATTTGAGCTGGTTGTTTGCTGTATTTTGATTCTTTTGGAACTTGGCACAAAACACCCTCGTTAGGTCTCAGCAGTGCAGTACTCCATTGCCCCATCTGGTTGTTGCTTAGGCAGACAAAGCGACTCCTCCTACATGCAGAAGTAACAGGATGCCTGCAAGGAAGACTTCCAGAGAGTAAGCATAAAGTTTCTCAAAGATCTATCTAAATGGCCATTGTGACTCTAGTTTTAAAAGCCACATTGTAGATAGTAAAGTCATCTTCAAAACAGAAGGCACTGATGACTTTCTAGCAAGGGATGTCAACCACCAATTGGAATTTGAGGGCAGTAAACTTCGCTTTCATCAGTACTGCAGAAAATTAGAAGAAATTCCACCACATGCACTGGTATTCTCTCTCAGAGAAACCAGGGCTACTGAAAGCAGTGGCAGGTGACAGGACAATTGCCAGGACTCTTAATCAGGTACCCAGTGGTTATGGCAAGTTTGTTGCCCGTTGTAAGCCTTACAAGAATAACCTGAACACTAAGTCTCTTGAAGAAAACCATTATGACAAAAGCTTACAGTATACTTTTTGTTGCTTCCATCTTTAACCATCAGTCAGATCTCCTGCTGTAAAGGGATCCAAGGAGCCAAAATAACAAAATAGAAGGAAACTTTAATATTACATTATATTTCTTTCCACAAGTATAATTTATGGCATCTCTGGAATACTTCACTGCGTGGCACACTGCCAGTGTCAATCCCAAAGCTTTTCTAAACTTTGATCCTTTAAAATTTCAGTTAAGAAAACTAATGCTTCCACACTGTTCTTAGTCCAAAGCCCAATCAAATTATCAATTTCTTTTTTTTTTTTCAGTCTCGGCTTATCTCAACCTGATGCCAAAGCTCAGAATCTATCTTCATCGAAGTGGTCGATAATAAACCTTATCAGAGCTAGCCCATTTCTGATGCAGCAGAAATGGTGCTATTACAATTATTAATAGGGGAAAGGATTTATCACTGAAGTATCAAATACACCGCATAGTCATGTTTTAATGGGCCTTGGGAAAAAGAAAATTAATTAATGAAGTTACTTTGCATCATAAAGTAACTGGTGTTGCCACCGATGCAAAACTGCAAGCAGAGGTAAACCGCATATCCAGAGAGCAAGAGCCCAAGATGGGAACATATGGAACTATGGCAAAGAACAAACGCATGGAAGACTTGTCGCCTTTGCAGTTTTTAAATTATTCGATGTCTGATTGAGCAGTTCCTTGTGAAAATCATGACTATAAACCAATAATTTCAACAATCATCGAATTACCATCTTGTAGATTTCTGAATTTTGTGAAGTGCTGAGTATCCCTCCCATGAAAAAGAATCAGGCTTTAAGATACCTCACATTGCCTATAAATTACAGCAGTTTCTTGGTGGAAGAAAACTATTTTTAGCAGGTATTTGTGGAGACTTCAATAAAAATCCAAAGCAGTAGCTGCTACTGTCTCAGAGCTCTGTGATTATCACATACAATTAACTAGTAACCTCAGTGTCCTTACTGGATAAATACTTGCATTACAACAATCACAGGCACACTTGGCATTATGAGTGGCAGCCGTATTAAAGGAGTTGATAAAAGCCCTACAGTTCTACGCCGTGTCAAAAATCTTCAACCTTATTTGTACATTGGAAAGTCCTGATAGAAGAATATATAAATTTGGACTAAATCCATTACAAATGTTTAGAGCTGTGCAAACTCTCATTTCTTCTTCACTGGTTTGCAATTGCAGAAATAAATCCAAGAAGGCTGATTACACTTTTCTTTAACTCTCTGACCTTTTTCCTCTGTCCTGGTGCTCAACATGTTTGAATCATCTCTTGAAAACTTTGGCATCCTGCTTATAGTGTTTGGTTTTGTGGATGGAATATCTAGAAATGAGGAAGCCACTTCTAAGTCTAGAGATGTATAAAGCAGTATTATCTGATATACTCTATTTAATAAGGAGATCTAGAGATCAACCTAATTCAGCCAAAAATGGGAAGTGCCAATTCGAATCATAGTTAGAATTTGTGGAAGGAATAGCAACAGATTAATTCCTTCAGCAGATTCTATTTAAATTAATTTCTGAGTGTGCTGAAGAGTCCTGTATTTCTTACTAGAACAGGATCGTAAACTTTATTTTTCAGAAACACTTACAACTTTACAGACCTTTAAAACATCAGTGTAAAGCCTTACCCACGCAAGTAGATGTCTGTGATTTCCTAAGGAGGAGGTCATCTATTTCACCTTTTTCAAAGAATAACAACATCCATGTCATTATCAACCGATACTGTTAAGTTTGTGCAGGAATAATGCACATATTCCCAGGTATATTTTCTTTTAAGTAATCCTACTCAGAGAATCAAATTAAAAATACAAAAACCAAGCTAATAAAAACCCCAAGACTTTTATACCTCTCATAAGAAGAATATTCTTCTGATAATAAACTAAACACAATCAGCATCTTTATTGAAAGGCTGGCATGATTGCTTCATTTCTGTAACTGGCTTTGGTTGAGTGGACCAATTACAGTGCCTTTTAACAGTGGTTAAAATCGACAAAAAAGACAAAAAGCAAGTGCTAAATATGTGAAGAGTGTTCAATAAACCATAAACAATAAACCTCTTAAACCAATGCAAATTAAACAGTGACAAGATAGATGGTGTTCAGCACTGTAGCCCTGGCCCATGACCCTTTAAACAACACTGATTATACACAACATAGAACCATAGAATCACCAGGTTGGAAAAGACCCCTTGGATCATTGAGTCCAACCATTCATTTATGTAGCGCTGAGGAATAAAGCTTTCTGAACACACAAGATCAGAGCAGTAGTGAGCCACATTCTCACTGCATGGGCAGAAGACTGGCAATAGGATTTACATTTTTATTTACATATTCTGGCATAAAACAGAGCATAATGTTTTCCAGCAATCCTTAGTGGAAAGTCACATAAGAAATGACACAGAGGTGAAAAATAAAATTGCCCCCTGAGACAGCCAAGCAGTTTATATTCGGAAATATATGAGTTCCGTTCAGGTATGCCTACAACTATTGATCAGCAATTGAAATACTGACTCGTGACTCTAAAAATTACATTTAAAATGCCAGAAGCTATGACTTTCTTCAGAAAATGCCCAAATAATTTCTTTATTAGTTGAAATACTTCGAGAGATGCAGGAGAAGGAAGAAAATAAAGACCATTACAACCTATCTGAAATACTTCCAGGAATTAATCACAAGTAACTCAGAGAAGCTTCATAAGGCCCTCAGTTGATCCTTCTATTTATTTAAATCTATGAAACACTTGACTGGCAAAATTGGAAACTGAATAGGGGGAAATTCAGCTTATCTCACTCCAACCTCTTGAAGATCTGTAAACAGCACTTGAAAATGCAAAAATATGCAGATTGTAAATGTGTGTGTATATATCACTGAGAACCTTGGACTGCTTGTTTCTTCAACATCAACAGATGGCTCCTTCGTAAACCAAGTTTTTTCATCATTCATAGAATGGTTTGGGTTGGAAAGGACTTTAAAGATCATCTAGTTCCACCCCCCTCTAAGGGCAGGGACACATTCCACTGGATCAGGCTGCCCAGGCCCATCCAACCTGGCCTTGAACATCTCCAGGGATGGAGCAGCCATCACTTCCCTGGGCAACCTGTTCATGGGCCTTACCACCTTCACAGTAAAAAAAAATTTCTTCCTAACATCTCATATAAATATCCCCCCTTTCGGCTGAAAACCACTCCCCCTCATCCTATTCCTGCATTCTCCTGCTCAGCTTTCTTGAAGCCCCTTTCAGTACTGGAAGCTGCTCTGAGGTCTCCCTGGAGCGTCCTCTTTCTCGGCCTGTCCCCATAGCAGAGCTGCTCCAGCCCTCGGATTAACCTTGTGGCCTCTTCTGGACTCGCTCTTACTGATCCACGTCCTCCCTGTCCTGAGGACTCCAGAACCGAACGCAGGGCTCCAGGTGAAGTCTCACCAGAGCAGAATAGAGAGGCAGAATCACCTCCCTCATCCTGCCGGTCACGCTTCTGATTGTTGAAATATGCTTTTTTTTTTAATTCAACCTTAGGTATTTGCAAGGAATTAGTATCAGTTTTGACAAACTTATTTGGAACAAACACATTCGAAACAGTTAAAAGATTTAGGCACTCTGATAAGCCAGAAAGGCCCACTCTGTTGTTCAATATTTTGGGAGGGAAGTGCCAATTTGGCTGACAAAAATATAAAAACATCTATTGTGCCTGTGACTGTACTGATAACACATCTTTAATTAAGAGTAATAGTCTCTTTCCAGCCAAATTCCCCTTCTATTGAAATGATCAATGATAGATAGCTAGGTCAACATTCAAGTTGCTGCCAGCCTTCCAAGTCAACACTCACAGGCACAGATAGCATAATAATTTAAATATTGGTTTTATCTATTTGTCTACTTTCATTCAACATCACAGCTCATATTTTATATTTTCAGACTGTTCTTCGGTTTTATAACTAGAAAGTCAATGTTATTTATTTCTCGTATTAATAAACTGACAAGGTACATTTTTAATTACCCCAAAAAAATCAATATAATCTAATAGCTTTCATGATGATTTTGACACCAAGTTAAAGAGGAAACCATGGAAAACATAGTATCAAATAGGTAACTAAGCAGATGAAACATTGTGATGATGGAAAAAAATTTTTACAATTTTAAGAGACCTTTGAGACAATCGTGTGTCTTGCATAAAAGCTTGGCTTTGAGAGAAAGCCACAGATGTCTCTATCTATGAAACAGCCAAAGTGAAGAAATGAATACAGCTATTCATAGATATAACAAGCCCATGTGTACTGAAGAAAGAAACAAGATCTGTTAAGAAACAAGTAAAGGGCCAAGAGGTTAGAGCTGGTATTACCATCACTGCAGCAGCACCTTGATCGTACTTCTAGAGTGCTGTCCTCCTCAGTTTTCATCTCATTATGACTTACAAGAAACCTGTTGGTGCCAGTAGAAATTACACTTTTCTTACCATTTCTGTGCCCTTTTTCTTCTAGGCAGCAATGCTTTTTTAGCTGCATAGTAACTCTACAAAATAACACTGAATTAGAGAACCTTCAGTCACAATAAGATGACAGAGTAGGGGAAGATGCATAAGACATCATAAAGTTGAACCACTGCAGACCATGCAGCTTTTGAGTCAGCCCACGAAAAGCTCTCAGAACAAATCACATTTCCTCCTTGACCTTCACCTGCCGCCAGGCCTTGACTCACAAGATCGTGGTTTTCTCTTGTGGTGAACCTTCGTTAAGCCTCAGCCTCATTTGTCATGAATGCTCACACAGACCTTTCACAAGAGAAAAATGCCAAAAGTGAATTGGTCTTTTTAACCAGGCACCTGGGCAGACATTACAACACTGACACCTGAGGTGGACCCCTGCTATTATTTGGCTTTAATCACATTCCTTTTCCATCATCTTGTTGTAAACAGAGCATCTGCCTGGCAATTTGCTGCAAGTGCCACTTAAAAGAAGGGATTAAACCTAACATAAATTTCTTATAGTTAGTTTGTTACAGCGATATAAAGTGGCGATGAGAATAAATGACAGCAGAGTTTAGTAGAGAGAAAAAAATAAGAGAGATGTTCCCATACGCTAGCAGTTCCCAAAGTACAGTATTAGAATTCTTTGCCAGCTGGTTGCCCAAAGGGTAGGCTTTTATCTTTCTAAGTGCTAAATCACATATATGAGAAATAAATTTGCAGTGTTTTCCTAAAAATCATCCTTCCTAACAGTGTCAGAAACAGGGAGATAAAGCAAAACAGAGGCAATGACTGTTATCCAGACTTAGAAGTGCAGCGCTGAACACAAGCACAAGTAGGAGGGAATCCTGTTGTGTGCAATATTCACCTTATCAAATGAGCGAACCACTCAAAAAGGAGGTTTCAGTAACTTTTTTCCTCATCAAGAGGAGCATACAAGGCCGCTGTTGCATTAGAGGACATTTACAATGTTCAATGTTATGAAAGTTCTAGCCCTATTTGAATACCCTTGCTTAATGATTAAGACTGACTTAAGCATAACCAGCAAACCACAGGATTACTCCTTCTTGTCAGGTTGGTCTTATCACTTAGATCATTTTCACTGTCTGCGCTTGAGGTTCACAATAGCAGTCAGGGAAACACAAAAAGCACATGCTGGGATCACTGGATCTTCAGTACACGCAACCTCAGCTCCTTAGATCTGCTCTTACTATATCACATTCCTGCTGATGTAGATAGAGCTTCTATCATCTCTCCGACCCCTGGCTCAGTGAAGTAAACCCAAGCCTACTAACTTGCTAACGCAGTGTTTACCTACCTACTGGTTTCTCTACCAGAATAGATTAGCCTTAAAACAGAATGTCATAGAAGATACAGACTCAATTAGGATTGGCTTTTGCACACAGGAAATGTGAAGAGACCATGAAAACATCAGGCATAGCAATTGGCGCTTCTTTTCAAGTACAGGGAGAGAGAAAGTTGGGTTCTGTTACAGGAAGTACCTGCTCCAGCCTGCAGTAAGGAGGGATAAATCTTCCTCAGGCACATATTTCCCACCAGGGTCTGTAGAAGGAACAGAGGCCTAAAGTTGGATGAAATACACTCACCTTTTGCAGAAACCAAAACCTTTTGTCTTCAAATCTAAACATGCTGCGTGATGCATTTAGCCACTTCAGCACCCTCACCCCCTCATTTTTTAATACATAAACTTTTATTTAAATGTATGCACAAAAGCACTGGCCTTAATTAGGTCAATTAAGAGCATAAAGCGATATCCTAAGACAGCTCTCACATGGAAACCAAAAGCAGAATTCACCAGCAAATTAGTTATGTGGAAGCATCTGTTGAATTTAAAAAACAATGTAACAATTCTTCCCTACTCTTTCAGACAGCTCATACACTGTCCACTCATCCCCCTTTGCTTGTCACTGTGGTCATTTTTAAGAGTCTTCCCTTTTTGCCACTATGGGACTTCTGAGAGGTTCATGCAGAAAATCTTGTATTGTGTTGAATACCATTAGACGTAGTCTTCTGAAGAGTGTTTTTAAAATCTAAATGTATAACTTATGACAGTTATCAGCTACACAACATTCCATTATATTGCATACCTAAATTGGATTCTTCCTTATTATAACCTACACCTTCTAGTATCTAAACTGCCTTCATGCTGATTTGCTCTGATTTACTGGCACATTATTTACACCGTTTATGACACCACTAAATTTGGCTCAAGCAAAGTTCCTGCGAATGGCAATGTGCTGTGTTAAAGAGAGTTATGCTGGTCCAGACCAGATGGTAAAACTCTTTCTTGCAATTGTACAGGGGGTGGGGGTGAAGGGTGGAAATGACAAGACAAGAATATAAACCAAAAAGATCCTTATAAGAGAGACAAGGCACTACTAGGAACAAAGAGGCACAGTTAGAAGGCAGATTAGCCATATTTATGGAGTCTTCTTAAATACGGAGAAACTATTTCCTACAGTAACTCCTTAAAATTAAGCTTAATTTGTCATAAGTAGAACACATACAAGCAGGTCATATTAGTTCACAGAAGCAATATGAATAATGGCTATTAGGTAAATCCTATCTTAACTAAATAATTGTAGGACAAGGGAGAGAAGAAACCATTCTGGCATAGGTTTGTCAGCGCCAAGCATGGGGAGTTCCTATTCCTAGTGGAGGACTTTGTATATCTGCTAAAATATTCAGAACACGCTCTTTCTGTCAATGCAAGGTAGGCATTTTCAGTGATAGAGCAAGGATCTGAAATCGTCAACATCTGAAAAACTAGCAAAACAAGTTAAAAATTCACACTTAAAACAAATCAGAAAATAAATCGAGGACATTTCCCTTTGTTAACTGAAGTAGTACAGGTATTCTCATTCTCCTAAGCAAAAGGATAACAGATCTCTTGTTCAGAGGATGAATTTCTTATTGTACATGAGTACTTCAAATATACAAAGATCTTTAAAAGCAAGAATGTGTGTACCTTTCAGGGAAAAAAAATATTTATCTTGGCATACAAAAGGTATAAAAGAGGTGTTAAATTTATCATTCTTGCAAATAAGAAAGTATGAACAGACTTGTGTTCTCATTCTTCTTGTAAAAGGCATCGTTCTACTAACAAGAAGTACAGTACCATGAAGTAACCCATGGCTGTGGAAAAAATGCCAGTTTGGAATTCAGTATATCGAGCTCCTGCCTCTGCTGGATTGGAAGAGTTACAGATGTACATTACAGGTCAGTATAAGTTTGGTTGAATTTCACTAATTTCTCCAAACGAGTACATAACATACAAGGGTCTTCATTTGTTTCTTAAATGGAAGAGATCACAATTTTGGGTCAGATTCTGTAGACAACTCACGGTAGTATATCATACTGTCATCAGTATGAAACTCATTTTTGTAGCATTATAAAATAAGCACTAAATGATGTGTGAAATAAAAAAATTAAAAAGAAAGAAGAATGCCTGGATGCTCAGAGGAGAGTGTTCATAGCCAGCTGGCTGCCAGTGTGGTATCCTGCTCTGCTGGAAAACGCATTGTAATATTCTTTTCCATCAAGAAGAAAATACCAAGGGGGTTCAGAGGTCAGAGAACAGGAAGAAATTCCCAGAGTAATCAAGTGTCCACTTCAGGGATTCTTTTTTCCCTGCAATATTCCTCCTCCCTTAACCTTCTCTTGTGCCTATACATTACATGTTTCCTCCTCTTTGCAGCATTCTTTGTAGTCAGTGTACTTTTTAATCTTTGTTTCAGAAGATACAAATCTCAACTTTTCTTTCCTGAACACCCTGAATAGGCTGCACTTCTTTTTGTACAATACCTGAATAATAATAAGGTGACTGGAACTCTGGAGATTCAAAGACCTAGTGGAGCACACATTTATGGGCATAAAAAAAGAACATTATACTTGTCTAAATTACTAATCCACAAAAAACATTAAAGACATCCTCCCCTTCCTGCCAGAAAACCTGCTGAGAAGCTGAACTGATCAGAACACATTGCCAAACACAGACTCTGAACATGGAACTTCTTAACTATGCCTCTAATGTACAACACAGCCTTCAGAAAGCAGAAGGTCACTGTAGTAGGTTTGAGGAAAATTGATAATAACTCATCACAGTAATAAAAAAAATAAATATACTGAACCTGAATGACTTGTTTCAGAAACAGAGCATATTTTCAGGAGAAAGTTTTTTCTTGCAACACATACACAGAGAGGACAGGAACAGAGGGTATTACAAGGAATATATGCTGAATTCACAAAATGATTTTTACTTTTCCCTCTTATTCCAGAAATGAAAAAAACTATGGCCAACTAGGCACAAAATTCATATTTTGCCACCAATTCCAACTCTATCAGACAGACACTATTTCCTGTGCAAACTTTCTGCTCCTTTCACTGTATAAGAAAGAGTGCATGGGAGAAGGATATCAAGAAAAGACTTTAAAGACTTATTCCACATTAGCAAATCCCACACAATTCTTTCTAAGGTATGTCTGGAGTTACAGATATGTAATCAAAAATCTTACTACAGAGTCTTTGCAAAGAACATTGGTGCTTTGTTCCTTTTGAAATGCTACAAAGCTCAAATTTTCAAATACTGAAATGCAACTTTTTAGAATTAAAGACAGCAATAGTAAGACGCAAACATCTATGGTCATATAAGAAAAATCTCTGTCAATCGCCATCCAAAAAGTGATGTTTTCTGCATAAAGAGAAGCGAGTATAATGGCTTTATATCACACTTATTTGATATTTTACCTTAAGTAATAGTGTGAATCTCATGTAGGTTATTTTTAGTGGTTGCAGTAGCTTGCAGTAACGGACACACACTACTTATTGCTGACTTGACTTGCTGTAGAACACAGAGCAAGCATTTCATCTTTGCAAGTTTGCTTTTATTTTCGAAAAAAAGGAAATGCCTTCTCAGTCTTTTTTGGATGTTTTCACATCCAATCAGTGAAAGCAGGACCACCGTTTGTGTGTCAAAGGATAAGAGGAAACTAATTTCTAAACGCAGTCCATGCTGTTCAGATATTCTCTACAACCTTTGAAATATCATGGCACAACCTGAAAGTACACTGGTTTCATAGGGAACCGTTTTCAATTAAATTGTTTTTTTTTTTTTTATACTCGAAATACAGAAAGATTAGAAATTGTTGTAAAGATACAATGTTTCAAGAAATATGGTAAGATGTAGGGAATAAAATACTGACCAGCAGAGTTCGAGTGAGAGGGTAAGGCCACAAGGACTATGAGCGAAGAAGGAAAATCTAGATTTTTCAATACCATGGCTTACGAAACTATTTCAAACTGCCTCCACTCCAAAACCAGAGACAGTCTCAGAGATTTAGAAAGACCAAGGAATGAATCTGTTACAGTGCTCATCAGGACCTTGATGGTTCTTCCTGGGTCTGCTCCTTGTTTATTGCCACCCTTCATGTCAGCCTATCATTCATCCAGTCCTGCTCTTTCTTCATGTCATCATAATTTCCATTTTTCCAATTACTCTGCAGGTAGCTGACTTCCACCCACCTTATCTAAGCTCCAGAAGCCACTGTAGCCTCAAGGAGGATCCTTCTTGGCATGCACTGTAGTTCAGAGTGTTTTCATCCTCAGAGGCAAAAAACAGGTCTAGTGCTTACTGGATATGACATCTGAGGGAAGTCATACTACATGCTGAGTAAGCTCTCCTTGCTTTGGTTATGTGGTTGCTCAAAATCATCAACAAACCAGTGCAGAAGGAGAAGAAAAATCTTCCCCAACAGCCCAGTGTACTTTTTCAGTACAGTCATTCCCTTTGTCATTTATATGATATTGGCCTGAAGGCAGAACACCGAGCCCATTCATTCTTACTGTGAATTATAGTTTAAAAGCCTTTCTTCAATAGTACATTACCTATCCCTAGAATAAACACAACCCACAAGACATGGGTTAATTGAAAGGATTTTTCCTAAGGCACTGATGCCCACTGCGGTGGAGGATTTTTCTTGTCAGCACTGTTGAATGGGTGTCATGGGGAAAGAAGAATACATAGTACATACTCAGAATGAGAAAGCAGACAAATGATGGCAGGCAGAAGCTGGGAGCAGGACAGTATCTGAATAGCTAATCAGTTCAGGAGTGTTGGGGTGAAAAACTCAGCTGAATTCTTTCCCTTGCATGCAGCAGTTACAATAATATTATTTAGCATTTGAGGTTTCCTTGATGAAAACTTTTTACTCCTGCAGATTTCCAGGCCATGAATGACTGAAGGTCCTTCTTTAAGTGATACACAAGTAGCACATTTTTTTAGTGTCCTTGGCAAATTATATCCTCACAGCATTCTTCAGATAACAGGTAAATAATCTGATTTACGCTACAGAGGAAGCAATAGTTAAGTCATTTATCAGACTCCTATTGAGAGGCGAGGAATACAATCTCTGTTATAGATGTGTGGCAGATTATTCATCCTTTGTACACCTATCTAAAATTTGGCACTTTTATGCAAATGGCTGAGGAGTTTGCTCAGCTATAGCAAGCTGATGGGAGCTGAGAACCACAGTAAATTAATTCACCGCTTGTTCGCTTCTGCACATCTAGATGACTGATCATTTTCTTTCAGTCTTTAGTACATTCGGCCACACTGAATAACACAACGTAAAGCCTTTCTTCAAGTGTGGTTTTGTATCAGACTGTTCCTTTGCATCCATGAAATACTAGCAGCTGAAAATAATAGTATGAAATACCTTACAAGAAAATATCCTGAAAATTAGCCAAGAAGTTACATGCTACAGTGCTCAGGCCTTCACAATGGAACTTATGGACCTAGTAGTGACAAACATTTGGCTGCCATTACAGCAAGCAGCCACAGACTCACATTAAAAAAACCAGAAAAAATAGCTTCCAACCCTTTCATGGATTTATACGCTTGTCTCAGTACAGTGTTCACAATTTTTCTTCTAGTGACAAAAGAGACAAATACTAGAAAGGAAGTATTCCAGTATTTGTAACAGAAAGCAACAGGACAAAAGCTATTAAGAAAGAAGGAGCAAAAGAGGATGGCTAAACTACCTTGTTTGCTCGCTTCATTGGAATTCAAGGTTCTGTTGTCTGGAGATTTTTCTGGTCTGAAAACTTTGTAGTTTTCATTTTATTAGATTATACTTTTTGGATATGAAAAAGTGCCTGGAATCAGGCAACACTTATAGTTTTAACAATTGTTTATTTAAAAACAATGCAAAAGTATACTTGTTTTATCCTGCCCATTTTAGGGAGCAAGTCTTGTAAAATGTATCTGAGGCTATACAAACACAGAGAATAGGCATGATATTTTCCTTTTGAAGAGTGGGGAACAGTGTTAACATTTTACAAAAAAACCCCATGGCCCTGGGCAACAGTGGGTCACTCTGGCTATGGGCAACTGATCCGTGCTTTAGTAGTTCAGCAGTCAGCCTAAAGTCAGAGTCTGCGATCTAAACGACTGTGATTCCTGAAAAACTGTTTATTCCTGCACATTGTTTACCACACATAGTCTAAAGGTACTGCCATCCCACAGAATCTCTTGGTCATATAATACAGGCACAATCCCAGAGCCACCCAGACATCCAGTGCCTGAAATAGCCTTGCTGTTGCTTGAGACAGTGATCTATGATGTCTTGAAACAGAGAAAGCTCTGGAGCTGGGCATTTCTAATTATGGTACCACTGTATCGTACACCTAAGGAGCCAGAATTGTACTTTTTGTTGCCTAGAACTGTTTGCTGAAATCTTTAAGTTAAATGTCCACTTAATTTTCCAGTCATTACTATAGTTTTCAAGCGCCTTGAGAATATCCCTATTACCAACACGTAGCGCTTTATTTGCAGTTCCCACGAGTCTTTGTTAGCCTCCCCTGTATTTCTTTTCAATGGTGAGTGGAACAGACAAAATGGATATCAGAGATACGCCAGGTAGGTAAAAGATCGATGCATAATACGGTTGTTTGGTACGTCCACTTCCCATCTTCAAATTCTTGTTTTGTTAATATTGACTGTTGATGGGATGCCTAAAAAATAACAGGCACTACCTCTTTGTATTTGAGCAAATATTGGTAGGTTAAGTCTCAGGCTACTCCAGACCTACTTTTGCAGCAGCTTGCTTCAAGGGCATTTGGACGTAACCACTGCGAGTACAACATAAATATACAGAGAGCTGACCCTGCATGTGCTGGCTTCTTTCAGTCTGTAAAACAGCAATAATGCCACCGTTGTGGACAGATACGCCAATGCGCTGCACAGTGGCTGCCAGCTTAGGATAATGACAGCAATGAGCTCTGCAAGAACTTCTCACATTCCTTCAGGATATGGGGAAAAAAACCCCAGAAAACGAACCTTGACGAGGAGAGAAAGTCTGATACTTTCATCTATAGCATGTTACTTTCTCTATCAGATAGGCCAATTCAAGGCATAATTAGAGCAATGTACTGTGATTAATTTCTAACTCCATTTGGTAACATTAGTTCATATAGCAATCACTGCTATTTTGAGAAATCGTGACTGGCATTTTGCTAAATACACTCCACAAAGGTACAGTGTGAAAGAGATCCTTAGAGAAAACACAATAAGCAAATGCTGCCTCCTTTTGGAAGATAAACATTCAGAACAACAAAGTTTAATTAGGACAGCCAACAGTTCTAAAGAAAACATCATTACTACTTTCTGAAGTGCCTATGATAATATTGGTGATTTTTGTCCTGAGACCTCTAAAGTAATTCATCATCCCAAGTTTTAGTACTTGAATGTTATCACACGGTCTCACTTTATCACAACTCTGCTATTCACTCATGAATTTTTGTTTGGTTTTAGGAGCTCTCCATCTGTCTCTTATTTCTGTGCTTGGCTTAGCCAAGCTTAGGGGAAGGAATAGAGGACACAGTGCTAATTTTGGGGTTTAAAAAGTCAGACCACAATATCCCTAGGCTGTGCAGAACACCAGGCAGATGATCTTACTATTTAAACCAGGGTTTTCAGAGTGTTTGAGACAAAACCCAAATACACTAAATTTCTACTCTAAAATAATCAAAACTCAATAAAGTAACATTAAAACCAAAACAATCATGTCTGACATCCCCCGTACTCAGTGTAAAACTACAAAACAGCATTTCTATTGCATCACCAAACCCCTTCACAAAACACCCTAAAGCAAAAAATATAGAGATATGTAACCCACATGAACTCAAGTATGCAAGACACACACTGTTCCCTTTAGTTTGGATGGTATCTCGTATCCTACAAAAATTCTTGCTAAAAAAAAAAAAAACCTCACAGTCAGTTCTGACTTTGAGCCTTTTCTGTGAGATTTGGGGAAAAAGAATCAGGATGGTTTTTTTCTTATGATAAACTCTTAATTTAGAGGAAATATTCCTGTGACTTGTGGTGATAAATCTGCCATGTCAAATCTCATAAGAAAGCCTTGTAACAAAACTTTAACCACCTTTTTTTGTTCTTATTTACTAAGTCACAGAAAGTTTGAGTAAGGAGAGATAAGCTTCAAAATTATTTCAAACATCCTGCATTTTAGCAAGTGTGAGCTTAGAGAACTGGCTGTCATTCTGTTCCACCTTTATTAAGACATGACCCCAAGGCTCTCATTTTTAAGTAAGGTGAATAACAGTTGACATTAGAAGTACCAACAATTTTGTTCAAAAGGTGACATTTTTAGGCAGCTTAAGTGGGGCAGGCAATCAGATAAATTCTCAAACACCTTGACCCTTTACATTTATTCATGGAGGAAAGAGATAATCGAGTACAACTCCACAGAAATAAAAAAGCTTCCATAACAAAGAAAAAATACACAGAAGTTCTGCTGCATAGTTTAGAAAAATATTAACTAATCAAAAGGGGAGAAATATAGTCATTTCTGGTTTTCAAATGCTTTCATAAAAGCAGCCTTATAATTTGTGGCAACATGCGTTTTTTTGTGCCTCAAAAAGACTGCAACTCTCTGCAAGGAAACACTCTGTTTAGAGAAAAAAAATGCATTTTCTTTCACAAACTTAAAATTCATTGCCAGGTCTCCACTGTCAGTTAGTGTACATGACTGCGGGTCACCGGAGAAGGTCTGCAGAGGTAAACAGCTGGTGTTGAGAATGCAGTATCCAGGCTACGTGTGTTTGAGAATTTACATTGGAGTATAGTCTTAGTCTAGGTTATAGTCTTAATTTTGGTCTATAGTGGATGTATCTTCTTGGACTTCAGTAAAGCCTTTGACACAGTTTCTCACAGCATCCTGCTATGGAAACTGTCACCTCTGGATTGCACAGGCACACACTCTCCTGGGTGAAAAACTGGTTGGATGGCCGGGCCCATGCAGTGGTGGGAAATGGACTTAACTCCAGCTGGAGGCCAGTTCCAAGTGAGGTTCCCCAGGGCTCAGTGCTGGGTCCAGCCCTGTTCAATGTCTTTATCAATGACCTGGATGAAGGCATTGAGTGCACCCTTAGCAAGTTTGGGGATGACACTAAGCTGGGTGGGAGTGTCAATCTGCTAGAGGGTCCAAAGGGATCTGAACAGGCTGGACCACTCCTGCACTTGGGGCACAACAACCCTGAGCAGCTACAGACTAGGAGAAGCCTGGCTGGAAAGCTGCCTGGAGGAGAAGGACCCGGGGGTGTTGGTTGAACACGAGCCAGTAGTGGCCCAGGTGGCCACGAAGGCTAATGGCATCTTGGCTTGGATCAGAAAGGGCGTGACCAGCAAGTCCAGGGAGGTTATTCTCCCTCTGTACTCGGCACTTGTGAGACCGTTCCTCGAATCCTGAGGTCAGTTCTGGGCCCCTCACCACAAGAAGGATGTTGAGGCTCTGGAGCGAGTCCAGAGAAGAGCAACGAAGCTGGGGAAGGGGCTGGATCACAAGTCTTGCTAGGAGCGGCTGAGGGAATTGGCGGTGTTTAGCCTGGAGAAGAGGAGGCTGAGGGGAGACCTCATTGCTCACTACAACTACCTGAAAGGAGGTTGTGTAGAAGAGGGTGTTGGCCTCTTCTCCCAAGTGACAGGGGACAGGATGAGAGGGAATGGCCTCAAGCTCCACCAGGGTAGGTTCAGGCAAGATATCAGGAAGAATTTTTTCACAGAAAGGGTCATCAGGCACTGGAACAGGCTGCCCAGGGAGGTGGTTGATAGGAATGGTTGGACTCAATGATGCAAGAAGACTTTTCCAACCTGGTGATTCTATGATATATAACCGGAGTCTAAGGCCTGAGCACTCGTTAATAATTGGGGCATGTCAGGGGAACTCTTTGAGGCCATCTTCTAATTTAGTTTTATATGAAAACAAACTATTTGGCATCCTCTGAAAAGAGAAAATTACAATATTTACGATATTGTCTCCAAAAGCATGAATCCTATTTCAAATTTAAACCAAATGCATCAATACCACCCAGCCCTAATTTAAGCATCAAAGGCAAGCATCTCCAAAAGTGAGCATGCTGAATTTTAAAACGCCTAGATTTCTAACCAGAGGTGACCAGATAAATGAACAATGAACTCTTTTAATGTACGATTCTTATTCCAAATGGCTACAGCCCTAAGCCTTCTTCTCCTTGCCCTTTCTGAATGGCTCACATGCTTGATGCAATGATCCTTCACTACACGTCCAGACTTGTTTCATAATTTCTTGTGTTTTATCTGTAATATAATTACAGTCTAAATTTGAATATACTGGGTCCTGTTTGCTGCTGCAATTAAGACTAAAAATTAATACACTAACTTTACAGAATATTATTGAAAAATGTGTAAGCATTTCATTAAAGATTTTTGATCGCTAAGCTCTGAGTTCACACTGACATGGATTTCCTATTTTATTTCATAACTGCAGCTCATGAAATGTTTTCTAAGCCAGATAGAAACTCATGTTTGCTTTCTAAAGAGTACTTGGCACCAAGCTTTTCTATAATCATTACTTTTTCTTTATACTTTGGGAGGATTTCCTATTCTCTGAGGATGGGCTGCTCCCAAATTATACTGCATTTCATTGCAGCCCAATGTTGAATTCATGCACCTTTTACACAGCACAACTATTTTACATTTTTTTCCCTCTGCAGTCTAAGAATTCTATTGCTACATATATTAAAAAAAAAAACAAACAACCCTCTGGGGGCTTGAGATATAAGGAAAAGTAATCATGCCCTGAGGAAATGCGTTATTGAGTCAGAGTCTAATCAATACAATCAGAAATGCGATATGGGAATAAAATGCTACCCATTCTTGTTCAACTTTATTTTTCAAACACTTCTCAGTTCTGTCTCAATGGAAAACACTATGCAAATCTTACCAGCAGAACCAAATGCAGCAGTCACTCACAGTCTCTCTCTAATTCAGACATAATCAAAGTAAAACACATGCAGCTCATTGCATGCATTTAAGTGCTCTACCAATACTGGGCTAAATTCTGCCCCCATTTGCAAGGATTAACTGCAACCATTTGCATTATCTGCTCAACTAAGCCCAATTTCATCATGTGGCTGGTGAATGAATGATTGCAAAATCAGATAATTCCTCAACCAAAAACACAGATGATGCCAATATTAACAATGCGGTAAGACTTGAAAGTCTTACTGAAAGTCTACTGTGCTGAAACAACAGTTTTCTCAAAGGAAAAACTAAATCATCCAGTAATTCACAGATGCCATCCACAAAGAATTTTATAAAAGGAGATACGATATAGAGGAAAAAAAATACAAAAAAAAAATCTTGTGTTTTATGAATTTAATAGGGCAATTTCAGCTGTGTAAATGGGCCACTTTTAAATTATCTCTGCTTCTGTTAACAAGATAAACATGAATTATTATCAGGCCAGAGCTATTCTGTAGATAAATATGTTAACATAGAATATCCACTATCATACAATTTTAATCTCCCCTCCACCTCCCCCCCCTTTTTTTTTTTGCTAAGCTGCAGAGCTTGCTGACAACCAGCTACCATGAACCAGAAACAATTGACTTAGCTTTGGTAACTAGGGGGAAGAACATGCCAGTAAATAATTCAGAAAAAGCACCTTTGCCTCCTGCATGCACACACACATACGCAGAATATTGTTCAGGAATTTGGTGCGTACAGTCCTAATGCAGAGTGCTGGCTGTGTCTGCATTATTTATCATTATTATTCAATACTGCTACTGATATATGGAAACATAAGCAGAAGAGATAAAAATCTAATAAAGCCACAGGGAGACAAGAACCTTTCTAGCTGTGCAGAAGCTTTTCTGGTCTCTCTTTGCAACCTACCTTAAATTAAGATGCCGAGATATGATCTTTACAAAAGTATCGCAAATAATGCAAGATGTGATTCATAGACATCAGAGCTTTTTTTTGAGATAATCAGTGCAGGGTAAGATAAGGTGAGTAGGAATGCCCTGTGAGAAGTACTTTCTGGTTAGATAGCATTGTCTATATGTGTAATATTAATAATAAAGAAAGCACAACTCTCTCTCCAGTTACATGCAATAGGATAAGTGTGAAAGATTGTTTTCATCTTCTTTTGGATGTTACCAAATTCCAGAGATCTAAAGGTGAAACTGGATGCTAATTTGGGGTAGAGGTCAAGACTGCACGTTCTATTGCAATTTTTTCCTTATCACCCCACAAGAGGAAATAGGTAAATCCACAGAAGAGGGAGGCCATAAAGATGGTACCTGCATCCTGCAGTTAAAGGTTTCCCAGATGCCATTCCAAGACAACTTATGAAAAGAAGCACTGCTTGAGTTTGATGAAATTGAATTAATAAGATGTAGATAACTGAGGTAACAAAAACCTAGAAAAATACCTATTAAACAAATTATGATTTTCAAAACAATACATAACTTCCTGTTATATTTATGCAACTTAGATACGATTAATTTTTACTGTCCTTAAATAACAGTTTTCTCTGCATTAGTGTTCAGTGCAAAAATAACCAACAGCAGATTGCAAACAGCATACCAAACTTGCCTGGCAATGAAGAAATCACCAAGAATGATGACTGCCTTTTGTTTAAACAATTGTTCATGAACTTGCAGGAAAACTGATTTTTTTTAACCATAAAGTAGCATAGTACTAATGTCTAAGATGGCAGGAGAGAGACAATTTCTCACTTCTTCTTGTTATAAAACAGCTGTGGGAAAAAAAAAAAAAAACCACAAAACCAAAAACACAAACATACCCTTGTCCCCATAGCACCTTGGAAAAAACCCAAACCAAACCAGTGCAACTATTGTTTTTCCATTCCCAACAATGCTATCAACTATCTGCCACACCAGCTTAAGAGAATAGGCATGACACAGCATAGATGTAATGGTTGAGAAGAACTTTGTTCCCTACATTTGTAAATGAAAACTTGATTGAACAAGAAAACAATAGAAAAAAAAAAATCATCTGATCAAATAGTTTTTAATAGAATGCGTAACTTACCAGTGGGGTAGATCTCCTAACCTTTACAACCAGAAGTGGCTGCAAATGTTTATATAGATGCAGTGCCCAGAGAAATAATTAAAAAAACCCAAAACATTAAATTAAGAACTTGAAAGGATATTTAAATATGTGTTATGAGTCTCAGTCTCCAGTGGGGCTAGGAGTCAGGTGCTATCTAATACTACCTAATAAAAGCCAAGTTCATATGCTTAACTGCCTCAATGGCTAGACACTCATTTCACATAACAGGATTTTCCCTTTTATTTCTTTTCTGCAGCTGACAATACTTTGAATGATGTATGAAACAGAAGTTGGAGATTTTCAGAAGGCAAATTCAGGAGTAAAAATCACAGGAGCAAAGAGATGTAGCAGCAAACTAATTGGCAGTCCTGAAAAATTCTTTGCTTTAATTGTTTCTCTGAAGCAAGGTCTCTCACTTCGCTTTTATTGTTACAATTTCATCTTGAAGCGCAATTAATGTTGAAGTTTAAATAAGTTTTGCAAAGGCAGATCGTCAAGAGTTAAGGACTGATTTTACAGGTACATTTATGCCACTAACAAACCTTGCAAGGATTGATTTCTAAAACTTTCAATGGATCCAAATGACAGTAAACAACGACATGGAAGGAAAACAGCAATTAACTGAGAAAATTCAGGGAACGGATTCTTATTTATAAGCTGCATTCTTAGGCCCTCAGTCCAGATGCCAACCTCCTTCACTTTCAGATAGTCCAGTCACTGAGTCTCTGCCCAGGCAAAATCATAACAGATGTTAACTGAAGAAACAATGGAAGATACCGCAGCATGAAATGTCAGTATGCAGCACTTCCTTACTTCCACTGACAGCTTTCTTGGCTAGTTTGTGCCTTAACATGATCCAATTCTAGTCCACAAGATCTGAAATAATTATGGAAATGCAAAAATAGCCTATAGAAAATGCATAAAGATATTATTATTTAAAATTTCATTGTTATTCCATACACTCAATATCCTACTTCGTAGCTCTGCAAATCCTGAGTATTTCACAACCAACCTAGCCCTCTGAGAACAGCACCATCATAAAAACATAAAGTAGTGTCCCCACTATAAATTACTCAAGAATCTTTCACCTCTGCTATCCTGCCATCAGTGAATTTTGTAACCTGCACTGTCACTCTGCTTACAGAAAAGCAAGATGTAACACATTATAAAAGAAGATGTAGTTGAGGCTTATCTTCTACAGAAACGAAAGATGCAGGACTTCATCCCATCTACAGACTGACAGGACATATGATACTTAATGGTGCTTTGAGTTAAAGGCTCTATTCTTTTAAACACATTTTATTAAACAATTGGGAGACAGAGAAATGTCAAGTAAGAGTTGATTACAGGTGTACACTGACTTGCGGACAATATGTCTTCTCAATCCTTTAACATCTTTTCCCAGCACTTAAAAAAAAAATTGTGCTTTCTCTCTATGTAATATAGAATTCTCAGAATTCTGTGATGACTCTTTAATCTCTCTCTAGAAGTTTTTCCTAAACCTTTAGTATTTCTAAGACAAATAGTCTTATGGTGAGAGTAATACGTTCAGTTGAAAAGCTCCTTGTTACAGAAGCACGATTAATAAAAACCCCAATTGTACCTAGAAATTAAGATGAAGTTAGAGTGTTTTGATTCTTCAGAAATTGATGGAGGCACTTACTGGTCTATCTGTCTTTGGTTTCTAGGAAGCATTGCATTTTAGTCTGTGTTCAGTTTGTCTTGGTTTGGGTTTAGGGTTTTTGATATTACATTTGCTTGCCTCACATGCAAAGGGGCCAAAGCAGCAGCACCCAAGACCAGGAACCATCATTCATACCAGAACAACAGTTCACTAACAGGTTTCAAGATAAATACCTGCATAACTTGCTTTCATTACATCTGTATGGGCAGATGGGTGGACTAGACCACATTTGCAGGTACCTTCCAAATCAAATTATTCAATTATTCTAAACCAGAGCATACTTTACAGCAATATACAGAGCAATAATAAAAATATATCATAAGCAACAACAAAATATTTACCACAATATCTAAAATATACATTCAGGGGAAAATAGCTGTAAATCAATAATACAAGCATCTGATGAATTAGGATTCATACTGCAGCTTGATCTTCTAAGAAAAAAAAATTATCAAGGCTACTACCAGAAGACTTGAGTGTGAGACACACTTTATTGCCTTGTGGTCCCTTTCCAATTTCTGTTTGTGATAATGTGGATACCTCAGCTGTGTCCTCATAATTTGATAGCATTCTTGTATAAATAACCCTTGCCTAGTCTCGTTTGGCTTTGTCTGAGGGTATTATAGTCATAGTATCCAAATATTAATATTAATTCCTTGTAAATCTTAGTAAAGGCAGATTTTCCACTTGTTTCACATGTTTTCAGGAAGAGAAGCTTAAGAAACTTCTATAGATGATCCAACAGCACCTCAAACTTTAAGGCAGTTGCATTATTCTGATACCATATCTAGGGGCACAATTCCAGTTCTGTGTAAAGCCCACCCTTGAAGCCTGAACTGGTTCAGCATATTCTCCAGTTATCAAACATTGCTTGTCTTTCCATACATTGTTATTTCTGTTAAGTACAGATTACCTTCTAAGGACCTAGGTGTTATCTTAGGTTCCTTTAATAGCCAGATGATTCCCCTTTTCTTGCATTAAGTTTGGTTAAATCAATTCTACTTTTGAAGTGTTCCAGCTATATCATGAAGGACTATTTCCCTTGTTTCTTCTTCATCTCTCTTTATTTTATGTAGAAAAGGCTACAAAATGCTCACTAAAAATCAGAAGCCAGAATTAAAATTATTCACATACCATTTCCACTTAACTTTTACACAGGATTTTATTAGCTCATATCCTTAGGGCAGAGAGGGGAAAAACAACTGCTCCTCAAGAGGTTTGCGTTCATAGGGAATTTCTTACTCTTGTTATCGTGCAACTTGTTAATAAAAATAAAACTGAGAGCTATTCAGAGCTTGAATGTATTCAGGGAAACTGATGTTTCAAATGTCTGCAGAGTATTTCAAGGCAAATCAATAAGCTGCAAATGCAGAGTTCCCTTATGACCTTGCCTCAGACTTATGGTCAGGATGTTACTGAGAAATGCTTCAAATTAACTTTTTCAGATTTTACAAACAGATTTTTCTGGTTTTTTGATTGAGAAATTTTTAACCATTTCCAAATGCAAGCCCTTTTTCTAAACATATTTCCTGCCTACTTTGAGAGTAAAATGCACAAATTCTCCACATTTGTGACACTAGATTTTAATCTCCCTTCTCCTACTCGACATATAATGTCACTTATTAGGAATTAAGCCTTTAAAAGCCAGTATTTTGGTAAATTTTGTAGGCATTGAGGATGCTGTTTGCAGAGTAATTAAGATAGTACTGGAAAGAGAACTGTATGGCTAATGTTTCTCATGCTTCAGTATGGATACTGAAATTAACAGATTTAAAGATATGCAAATTTTTGTTCAGTATCAATTAAGCCTTGACAGCCCAGAAAAAATGAACAACAGAAGCCATTGGGTTAGGGCTTATAGTTTCGAAATTGTTGTGAAGACGAGGAGGACATCAAGCCCAGCTGATGACAGATAAGCAACACGTTGGTCAGGTACAGGTGGAAGCACCTACTCATTTTCATGTTTAAGAAAATTATAGGTGGCTTAAAACAGGCAATATATCCCATAACATTAGCTTTTCTCCTTTGAGCAGAAGCTCTGCTGGCTTACAATAGGGAAGTTCTGCTGCAAGCCAGAGAAAATTTAAAAGCAACATGATGAGCATGGATAGACTTATAGAAAGTCACCAGCATTACCAACTTCTAGTGTTCTGCTGTAGCAGTCAGGGGGATTTGATGTGTATATCTACACATTAACATTTCTATTTTCTTCTGCAGCAAGTTGCTATTTTTGTGAAAAGAGAAATTACTGTCAGCTTCCTTTCAGCAAAGACAGCTTCTTTGTCTGCTGTCTTATAAAAGTGTCACCATTAGGCTCTTCCAGATCCATCTCCTTGTTTCATTAGATTTGACATACATTCTTCTCTGAAGTCAGAGGTTAAAAGGCTTTCGAAATCCGTCAATTCCTTCACCCTCCCCACTCCATTCTCAATTGCTGCCTCTCTCCTATAGACAGCTGCAGGCTCTGTCAAGGTGCTGCTATTCTCCCTTTTGTCCCTTAGTATAAACAACCTCAAACTGAGCATCTGCATCATACTGCTGTCACAGGCTCATACTTTCAGACTCCTAAATAAACTGCATCTGACTAGGCAGTTGTGTTTTCCAGCATCAGTGTCTTGGCAACAAACATAAGATGCCCTAGAGCTTTACATACTCTTTACCTTAGATACTACCATTCATGCGGAGATTGTTGCTTGTAGCTCTTCACAAAGAAAG
The DNA here is from genome assembly GCA_033459285.1 of Clamator glandarius. Lineage (NCBI taxonomy): Eukaryota > Metazoa > Chordata > Aves > Cuculiformes > Cuculidae > Clamator > Clamator glandarius. The sequence goes on from JAUNZM010000413.1 coordinate 1,743,434, forward strand.
CAACCAACAAAACTGGGGTTATAGGGTGCTGGCTTAAAACACAACCCAAATTTTATGATACACTCCAGAATGTTGTATCAGCTCTGCTTCTCTGTGGCAGCATGTTTTTTACCAAAAAAGTACAACAAGATCCAAGTACACATTGATTAATTTAAAAGAGATAATATTGCAAAATGAAAGTGAAGGTTTGAGTACTGGCTAAAAGAGCTTGAACTTTAAAAGTCAGGGTCACGACAGAAATGCAAAGCAGCCTTGAAGTAGGCAGTTCTACTGAGAACTGTTCAGCAGGCTTACTCAAAAGCACCTTGCGCATGAAATCAAGCCCTCAGTTGTTCCCCTAATTGGTAGCATAGTTCTGAAGGGAAGAATATACTCATTTTTGACCGTGAGATATGTGTCTCTGCCAAAAGTTTAGCAAAGCCTGACATCTTTTGAAAAGAGGGGTCAGTCATTAATTGCAATGAGAGCAAGCTGAGCTTTCTGCTTGCCTTTGCAATTCCTTCACCAGCTTTCAGATGGACTCACGTGTATCCATCTGAAAGTATGACTACAGCTTGAGTAAATAATTAACATTATCTTTACCATTTAAACATCTATTCATTATCCCACTGTTGCCCATGTCCTACAGGACAGTAGAGGTAGAAGCAAGATCATTTTAGCTACTCTTTAGTATAACACATCCCTCTTAAAGAAGTAAGCTATGTGAACTAAAAGCCTCTTTATTTTTGGCAAGACTTAAGAAACGGTCCAACAATGACAATGTTCTTGGTCTTCTTGAGCTCAAGGAAATCTAGAAGTACCTCAGAAGGTAAAATTATCACTCAGTGAAAGAGAGGAGGGATCAAATATAGCCTCAGGCATGAGGGTGATGAAGCACAAGTCAGAAGAACCATAGCTGTAACATGAGACTCAAGACCACAGACCACATTTTCAGAACATTACAGACTTCCTTAACATGAAGGGCGGAAAGTCATTTGAACAGAGGTGTCATTAAATCAAAAAAACAAACATGAACATGGCGTCCCCAAATCTAGTCTCTGTCCTCCTCTTTGCTTTCTTATCTTTTACATGCTGTCTTATATCAAGACCCAATTCACATACTTCCCTTCCCGGTCTTGCCTTTCACATAACCTGGAACTTGTATTTAGTATCCACTTACGCAATTTGTGTGTCACCACACAGCTATACAGCTGCAATGCATGGCTCTCTGACACCATAATTCCATCATGACCCTCCTGATTGAGATCATCTTCAACCCTGTGCCACTAATTACTACATTTACACAAGGACATTTATAGGATTATGCTCATCCTTAAAGCTCTTCATTATCAGTTATTATGAGATATGCAAGTTGAAAAAAAGTTTTTTAAACAGATTTTTGACAAAGACAGGTGAAGCTGTCATGCCATTTCATGCAGTGACTTGGCTTACAGTCATTCCTATCCTCCCAAAGTGCATAAACCTTGGTGTTTTGGACCTCTGACTGCAGAAAGCTAGGTATATTCCTCAGGACCTATGGCAAAAAGTCAAAAGAAATAATAAAAGGATAAGAAAAAATTAATTATAAGAATGCTCTGAAAGATGAAGTTGTCAAACATTCTAGCAGCCTGAGAATGTATGAGTCAATAAAAGATTGAGTACATTATTTACAGCTTATGGTTATAATATTTACTTCACTGCATGCATTTTAGCTGTTATACCCATATTACAGCAACACATAGGAATCCCCACTGTTGGCCACAACTGCCTGCTATATGCAAAAGACAAAATTAAGAAAAATCTCGTCCTCAAATATCAAGTTACCATAGCATATCTGAACAAATATATTTGCCTGGTTAAGTTTGCCCAGCTCCTTCCCTTCTTGCATTCTCGTGGAAGTCTGTGTCAAAACTATCATATTCCTAAATAGTTGAAAGGTGAGACTCAACATAGGCCAGTTTGTTAGGGCCTATTCCCAACAGCTGGCTGGCAATTATTATCACTAATAAACGTTGTCTAGGGTAATTCTATGATAAATTTTATTGTTCCCATCATCTTCAGTGGGCTGCAGTCAGAAAAAGCATAAAAATCTCCCTGCCCTTCTGGTCTTCGCACTGCTGTCATAGTTTATAACTAATTCATAAGGGAACTCGGCTCTAACAACCTGTGTGTGCATGCTTGTGTGTGTTTCTATCTGCGTAGGGTGGAAAAGCAATTTAGATATGACAGAAAGTATAAACTTACTTGGCATTGTACACAAAAATATTTCCAGCTTGTCTGCCTGCAAATAGATCCTAAATAATAAAATTCATTCCAGATGACCGATTGTAGGAATCCTGATCATAAATCCTAAACTTGACATTTTAAAATCAGATTTTCTTTTTATTTTTAAGCAATGAAATAACTTCTCCGTCTTGACATGATTTATCATTTTCTGGATGAGCTAGCTAACTAAAGAGGCCAAAACTTCTAGCTGCAAGGACTCATTGCACATTGACATCCTCTTTTTACAGCATGCACCTTTTTCTTTCATATTTGTCTTTAAGGAAACAGATAAACATATATTTATGATAAACATACTAGGCTGACTTCTTTACGATTCTCATTCATCTCAATAAGCCGCATACAAAAGGCACTATATATAACTGAGTACATACGGAAGTATAGAGACTTTTATATCTTCCTGTTGTCCATATCAGCTCCAGGAAGACAATGACTAATGTGACTTTCATTTTCATATAATGGCCACCGTTAAAAAAGTTGGTCTGGCCTGATCTGTTCCCATAGGATATACCTCATCACAGAGTTATTTGTACACTCACTGCAAGTCTCAAAATATCTTTGTATTTCACATATATTTGGATATTGTTTTTTTTTCTACAGAAAACACAACGTTACTCCCTTTAGAGCCATTCTGAAAAAACACACAAAGCTTCTATGGGTATGGAACTGCATCAATTAAAAGTGTGCCCATGGCTGAAGTTCACGGAATTCTAGAACTTCCAGAGCACCTGCTACTGTTACAGAAATCTTTAAACAAAAAGTTTACGAGAGCCAAGTGAGTTCTATAAATAGTAAATCCCATCCTACCCAGAGCAGAAACAACTTGCCTCAAGAAGTACTTTAAGAAACTTTGCACATATAGGTCACTACGTTATTAAAGGGAAAAGTACTGTGGCTCTGAAGACTGCATGCACGCTTTCAATATGAAATTTAGTTTTCAGCAGTTTATAATTTGGCTATGAAAAACATCTTCTGGCTGATTTTTTGCTATGGAAACATAAAACTCAAAGTCAGGCTCTCTCTGAAAGTCTAAGATCCAGTTCAGACTTAGGATGATTAGTAGAAATCATGTATTTCTCAGCTGAAATTCTATAACAGAATCAGTTGCAGCACATAAGCAGCTGCTTAAATTGCCAGCGTGTAGTTTTTCCAGATTCATTCTCAGATCATCTGTAATTTGCATCTACACTTATGTAAACTAACTCTAGACTGGGAAAACACAATGCCCGTGGGCCCAACACACCGTCAGATTTTCACAATCGTACATTTGAAAGCCTAAGTTTGAGAAAACTATATATGTTTCAGTGGCTATAAAGCCCATCTACCAATCCTGCAAGCAAAACACTTAAATTAGAAAAGCCTTCAAATGTATACTCGCACGTTCCCAGACCTGCTTTCAAACAGGAGATGTCAGCAGGGTGGACCACAACAGTCCATCATGGACACCTATTATTTCTTCTGAAACAATCTGAAATTTTGAAGTAAACCTGAAAGATCACCAGACTAAACAGAAAATGGACTTGGCGTTTTATGCATTTTCGCTTGTGGATTTGTGAGTGGTGACTTCTTTTTACCTTTCTTTTCCCTCCTACTGTTCTTGCTGTTAGTTTTGTAGAGTACATGCAAAATCAAATATTCCAAAACCAGATTTGCATTCAACACAAAATGCTCAAGCTGAGCTCCTCTTCCAGACACAGTGAAGCCTCTCTCCATCTGTGGAATCAAACAGGAGAGCCAAAGATGTTCTCCTTCAGACTGACACACAGTATTCTGTTACTTGAGACCTTGTGAATTTTAGGACAACATACAGACAGAAAATGCAGAATTTTCTGAATATAATCTTCCTGTGTATAATTTGCCCCAGCATATACTAGACCACAAGCTGGATGGTCTTAAATGTGGCAGAAAAGGCGTTTTGACGTTTTATTTCAAAACAGAAAAAAACCCCAAACATTGACAACAGTATCAGTATTGCCTGAGTACGAGCTAAATGAATGCTATGAAACAATAAGTTTTTTTAGCTTGCCTGAAAGGTGCTCCCTGCCTCTTGTGCAGGAACTAATAGAGATTCAGTATAATAAACTAAGAATTCTTCCTGAAAGACAGTAGCAACATTGAAGATATTTAAGGGCTGGATTCTACCTAATCACCAAGAACTGAACTGTATACTTGAAAGGTACAGGGGGCTGGTTTGGTTGGTCAGAGCAGTAGACTACTTCTGGTTAGAAAGCCATCTAGGCTGTCTCTCCAGCAGTAAGTTATCAGCAGTTTGTTGCATATTCGTGCTGCGCTGCTAAATTTTGCTAGTCTTGTACCTGTGTAAGTCACTTCATCTCATAAACTCCTGCAAACTTCAAAGAACCTAAAAGCCCAAACCTGAAATTGCTGTGATGCTGTACAATGATTAGAAAACCTCTTTTTCATCAGGATCTCTGTCATTAAGTTACATTTTTTAAAACTAACAAAAAATACTGTTAATTTTATTTTGGATCTTTTGCTTTGTCTTACACTGCCTACAAATACTAACAAAACCAGCAATATAGCTTCTCATGAACTTAAAATAGTAGGCTACTTAAATAATTTCTTACAGAATTACCCTCTGATATAAGTGGCGTTTAGACAGAAAAGAGAACAAACCACACAAAAAAGCCTGAGGCAACAGACCTCAAGCTGTTGTCACTAACTTTGCCGTCTGAACACCCAACCTACCTGTACGTTTTTTTAATCTAGTGCTCAGATATGTTACCTCGAATAAATGATTTCTAATTATTTATGGAATGTATGCCTGGATATCTTTACTAGAGAATTAATTATAAGTGAAGATAAACCAGTGAGTAAAAGGCCCAAAGGGGTGAAATAAAGTATAAACTATCCAATTCTGTATTGCAGTGAGAATGGGACTTCCATGGCAGCGTTCTGGTTTCTAACTTCAGCTCCCTATGCTGCCTGAGCATACAATCAAAGAAATTTTAAGTGAAAAATGTTTAAGCAGCCCTTGAAATCCAGAAAGCTTTTGTCTGTCCCCTTACTCTTTCAGCTTCATAGTTATCAACAGTATTTTCATACACTTTCCAAATTTTAATTGGGTTCTGTAACACGAGGAATAAATTTTTGTTCTTTCTTAACCTAATCTCAAAATGATCCTTCAGCCCTACTGGGCACTCATAGCTCGTATTACTAAACCAGAAAAAAACGTACACAATCCTCACTCAGTATACCTAGAAACATCAGTTACTGCTTCAAAACACCAGTCACTACAGTTCTGCTTTTGTTAAAGCAATATTTCATCTTCTGGTTTTGCAGCTTATCATGCGGATGAGATGCCACAAAACATCCAAACTAGTTTCTCCAACTCTAGCAGCTATTATGGTCTACGGAGAATGCTATCGAATGCAAAAGCACAACTACTTCTTCACTGAAGTAATTTATCACAACACATATACCAAATTGCCTGCTTTTTGCCTGAAAAATCTAGTGGCTCCCATGGTTGATGTGGCAACAGGCCAGTGGCAAACTCAGGCCAACATGAGTGGCACTGGTGAGACCGCTCCTTGAATCCTGTGTTCAGTTCTGGGCCTCTCACCACAAGAAGGATCTTGAGGCTCTGGAGCGAGTCCAGAAAAGAGCAACGAAGCTGGGGAAGGGGCTGGAGAACAGGCCTTATCAGGAGCAGCTGAGAGAGCTGGGGGTGTTTAGCCTGGAGAAGAGGAGGCTGAGAGGAGACCTCATTGCTCTCTACAACTACCTGAGGGGAGGTTGTAGGGAGGAGGGTGCTGGCCTCTTCTCCCAAGTGACAGGGGACAGGACGAGAGGGAATGGCCTCAAGCTCCACCAGGGGAGATTTAGGCTGGACATTAGGAAAAAATTTTTCATGGAAAGGGTCACTGGGCACTGGAACAGGCTGCCCAGGGAGGTGGTTGAGTCACCTTCCCTGGAGGTGTTTAAGGCAGAGGTGGACGAGGTGCTAAGGGACATGGTTTAGCGTTGGATAGGAATGGTTGGTCTCGATGATCCGGTGAGTCTCTTCCAACCTGGTGATTCTATGATAGATGCCAGAAGGCATGAGAACTGGTTTGAGAATTGTTACATGCTCTGGGGACTCCTTTCCCTAATTTAAATACATTACACATCTTTTAGAGCTTCTCAAAAGGTAGCAAATTATTATTGTGTGATAATAACATATCAATGCATAAACATTAGCTTGAAAACTAGATTTGAAGTAGTTCATATTAATCTCCAGGTGACGCATTCACTGTTGCTGTAACAATTGTGATCTGCTGGAGCAATGGTGGCACCCTGTGGCTAGAAGATACACCAGAATACTGTCTAATGCTCTGTCTGCCATGTAGCGCTTTTGCTGCACAGTTCTCACCTCTCTCACGTACAAGTACAACTGAACTCATTGTAAGGCTGTCTTTAAAGCTGTATGGATTAAAATACCCCAGAATTTTTAATTTCCCTCTCCTCTCAATAAGTGAATCAAAGCATAGTTAGCCACTTATGGAGCAGAAAGTCACAAATTTTAATAGCAGCATCAATTATCTCCCTGTGATCACTAACCCTCAAGCCATTAGGAAAAAGCTACGTGACAAGAAATTAGAATGGCAGACGTGTGGATATATTAAGGTTAAGCAAGTACCCGCTTCACAACCAAAGGGAAGGGTATTTCACCAACAGAAAGTGACTCACTAACTCCATAGGAGAACAGTAACCCCTCTTGCAGCTTGATCATCCATTTAATGAGAGAAACAGAAGCCATAAATCAGGGAGGACAGCTTTCCTCTGTTTTGGAGGGGATTTGGAATACTAGTAATGATGATTAGTGACCCATACACTAATTAAATCCCCATAGCAATTAACTAAATTACTACACTAGCTAAATCCACCCAGTAACTGTTTGGTCAATATGGTTTTTCCCATGTATAGGTAGCAAAAGTAGCAGCAGATCCTTGTTAGCACCATACAGGGGCTAGAGAAGAGCATTTGGAAAATGAGTAATGGAAGTCATGTTTGTATGATGGCAAGTAAGAAAAACTAGCATTTTTAAGAAAAGGTAAAATATTTTCACTCATTTCAGCCTTTGAGATAGTTGCCAATATATCTGTCTTTGAGATTCTGCTTGTACTTTTTATTAACTTATGGTTTCTGTGTTGTCTATATTATATCATAGTGTTTCATATTATGCATAATTTTATATATATTTTTAGGAAAAAATTGCATTACTCACCAATGGAATCTGCGGCATTATTTTTGTGAATTGTTTTTTTTTTTTTTTCTATTCTTAATCAGTTCTTTCTTCCTCCCACATCATCCTGTGTCCTAAGGGCAAGCCATATGCTGTGCACAACAGTAACCTTTCGCTGAAGCAAAGCGCCGCTGCATCACCATCCGCTGGCCAGGGACACAGACAGACTGCACTTTCTCTTCCCAGAGGACTAGAACCTTTTCTCTGAGATGAAACAGTTTTTCATGTGACAAGGTCGCATCCTTTGGCAATATGGTTGAATTTAACCTTTTTTATGTGACAAGGTATAATCTTCACATGAGTGGAGTTTGAGAAAAAAAGTTCTCAATAGAATTCCCATGTGCCAAGTTTTCAATATGTATGAGAGAATATCTAATAACTAATGGCATCTTATGCCTGAAAGAGAGTTGGTAAGCTATTAGTTAGGGAAATATTAGCAAATATTACATAATTATTGGTGACTTTACCTCCATTTGACAGTGTGTTGTTTTTCATAGAGAAGCTAATTTTCATACTTGGTTTCCATAAATTTGCCTGAATAAATATTTCCTAAATTTTAAAGTACATGGCTGAGGGATTTTACAAAGCAGAACACAAAACAGGAATATCAGATCCCTGCAAATATTACACCTAATGGTATTAGGTCTTTATTATTTCTGCAAGCATGAGATCTCCAAAGAATGAGCTAGTAAATATTCTGAAGAAAAAAAAAAAAATTGCCAAGAGTTTATAAACTCTGCATTTTGCCAGTTCTGCTACTACTACTTACAGATATGATAGTTTAACTTCTAGCTGATACTTCTTTTTTAGTCTTGACCATGCTGGAAAGAAGAAATACAGAATTCAGCACAGCACTACACAATTCATTGAGAAAACTTAAGAATAGCCAAGATCAGAAAAAAGCAACAAAACACACAAACCCAGTCCAAGACTTTATAAGGACAGTCCTCTATTCATAATTTCCCAAAACAATATCTGTCATTGAAGAGTGACAATTTGACTTTCTTCCTTGCTTTAACCTTTACACAATAGATTATAGGGAAATTAACTATTTTTCTGCTGATATAAATCCCAGAAAAGTATGTAAACTTGATAATGCATGTGAACCAAGATGCTCATTTTGATTTAGAATCCAAATCTGAATTTGGAAGAGAGCCCTTATGCAGGAGACTGAGTAAAGCCCCACAATGCATTCACACACACCAGTGACTAACCCCTTGTGTTCATTGCTCATACTCACTTTGAGCAGCTGAAAGAATGCTTTGAAATAGGAAATTTAGGGGACATGAGTGTGATGTTTACGATGCTGAACATCATAAAAACTGATGTTTTTGTTAGTGCTGTTTTCTATGAAAGCTATCAAAACTGACAAAGGAGTCACCAGCAACTGGACTGTAAAAGCTTTCAAGCTGATGTGTGGAGCCTCTGTCTAATTTTGTGTCTTGACCACTGACCAGTAACATCTCTGTCTGGAACAAAGAATAAGTAAGTTTTTGTAAAGATCCAATGACAGCTGAAACCACATCACTAAACTCTCAGTTGCCTGAATAAGACAGAGAAAAGACTTCTCCGAAAGATGAAATTTTTTGTTAGGCTACCCTGATTGATCCTTACCACTCTCATTCAACTCACCAGAGCAGACCTTCCACAAAAAGAGTGTGGAGTTTTGGTCATATACAGGCTATGAAGCATCCACTGACTGCAATGTTATGCAGATTTCTCCAACCTTGGACTTCTACATTCTGGTCAGGTGTATTTGATTTCATTTTCAAACAGTAGATCAGTACTTAAAAGAACACCAAATTATATAAGCTAATAGCATTGGCTCATCACTGAGAAATGACATGTGATTTCTCTTCACATAGCATATGTCACATCCATTGGTCACTGCCCAGCTTAATAATTGCTTATCACTTTGCATGAATTTCTTACGATTGCAACTCTGAAAACATCTGCCTGAACTATGCCAAGAAATCCCTTGGCATTTTATCTTAACACAACTGCCTTAAAAGCCAGCTTCTCTTACAGTTATTTGGCTTTTTTTATTAATAATAAGCTATTTGTCCTGTTAAAGGAATAGAATAAAAGCACGTTTCTATTGAAACTATTATAAAAAAGTGCTTCTTCATTCACAAGGAGTGTATGGATAACAAATCAATTAAAAAATGTATATACATTAGTCATTTATATGTTTCTCAAAATGAAATTAATAATGCAGGTCAGACAATAGAACTAGGTATTTCAAGAATAAGGTATAGTACACAAAAGGCAATAAAAATATTTTACAAGTTTGTGACTTAACTACTTGTTTTCAGACTGTCAATAACCGAGGGCAGTAATTATTCTTTCAAATACATTGACATGTTGATCTTCTATACAAAATAGGCTCCCTCATGTATTTCACTAAAAAAAGCCAGACCTGAGTAAATTGACAGATTTTTCCAGAATGACTGATGCAAAGGAAGATTTATGGAGGCCAATTTCAATGCAATTTATTTAGAGAGAAGCATTTGGAAGTGTTAGCCCAGAAGATATATATTTCACTTATCTCTCACAGCCCAAAATGTTAGTCTTGAAGCATTTTGGAGTGTTTCCAGAGCATGTTTCCACTAGTACTGAGAGGAAGGTGGGGGGCAGGGGGAGGAAGGGAGAGAAGAAAATAAAGAAAAATGGTGTCTGATGGGATATGAGAGTGTTGGACCTGCCTGGTGAAGCCTTGACTCTTTCGTCAGTGTTTGCAGTTTGGCATGATTGATAACAAAATGAAAAAAGCTTTCTGTCATGGTCTTCTAAACTAAGACTACCCTGCATTAAGTTCCTGATAACATTGTTTAGATAGCCTGTTAAAGAACAATACTAAAATTGTTGAAATAATACATTAATATCAGTAAGAGGATACTGGCATTGTAAAATACTCCCTGCACCTAAAATGGCCATTCAGAAGTCGGTTGGAGTGGGCTGCAAAACGGAAAGGACAGTATATTTTGCATGCAGAGAACGACCACAGACTAGAACTACTATAAAATAGTTGTATTTAATTTAGGATTCTTCTTTCTTTAATCAGATCCTGCTGCAGGTGTTTACGATTTCTTAGTTCATATGTATTAAATTCACCCAGAAAAAGCTGGAAGGAAATAAGTTGTCTATGTGATTGTTCATGCACCTGCCCTAAGATTGTGGCACCGTGGTAGCAAAGCAAAGAGCTTAGCTCTTCTCACATGTTAATTCTGCACTTGCTATTCCAGAAAAACACCACTTACTTTATTTTATAGCACTGCTACTTCTGCAGAAAAAAAATACCCCAAAAAACTAAATCAGCCTCTGATCAAAAATGCTATTATCACTTAATACTAAGCCATTCTATGAGTCTATGATGTTGCTTTTTACATTTTTTTAATTCATTCATAATTCATTCAGTGATTGCTATGAGCCTTTAGCAGGTTCTCCAATATGCCCATTTAACACAGAATACGTGCTATGATTTTTAACCTTCTCACACTGGTTTTCTCCTTTCGGGTGTCCCTACATGTTATCAGCACTACCACGCATCAGAACAAGTGGTGAGTTGCGTCGAACTATTCCTGTTGCTCCATGACCTGCTAACAGATGCAGCAGACGCAGCATCCAAGACTTTTATCCTGTCACCTGAGAATTTCATTAGGAAGCCAGATGCTGTAGAGGTAAAGTTAGGGCTTTGATTCAGTGACCAATTCCTGAAAACGGAGTTTCATAATTCTGAGCAAACCACACCTGTTTTTTTTCATGGCTATGGCACGATAGATTTTACTCAATTCTCCTAGGTAAGGGCCAGATAGATAGACGAAAGGCAGCATTATCAACCACAATGTTCCTCTCCCAAGGCACATAATAAACTTTCTTAGAGAAACAGATAAGCTTACAGCACAAAACCTCATCCGGCAACAGGTAAATGCAATCACTTACAGAGAGGACCAAAGATTAATGCATTCAAGTCCCCCATCTTGTTTCTCAAGAAAGGTTAAAAGAACCCTACTGAGAATAGCATCAGATTCCTGTTGACAGATGAGAGTAGAATAATTATCCAAGGGTTACAGAAACTCTATCTACCCCAGAAAGACATGGTATGTGCTACTTTGTATGGTTTTATTTTATGCTAGATGAATCTCATAATATAGACTATGCACAACTGCTTTGAATGCCAATTGCATTTGCATTTGTCCCTCAAAGAATTTTAGGTCGTTCTGTATCATAAACTAGTATGAAACAAGGAAAAAAAATGAGAATAAACTTAATTGCATTTCAAAAAAATTATATTTCACCTATTTTTAATCAATTAAGTGATTAGTGAAGGTATCCTGTTAGCCAAATAAAATTAAACTACATTTTAAAAGTTGAAAGAGGTTTGAAAAGGATCTATTACTTGGTCTTTTGAATTCCTAAGAGGAAAACCAGATAAAATTAATGATTATTTTTTAAATCAGCCCAATGTACTGTTAAGTAGTAAGATTGCCTGATAAATACTAACTTAATCTAACCTGTAATGCCTTTGCATCACATTCCAATTAATATTCTTGGGAATGAGAACCAAAACAGGACTAGGAAGAGAAACATATAGTCTTTCTTTTATGAGAGTTAACATTTATGACTATTCAAATGGTGCTGGGACCTTAGAAGTGAGCAGGACCTAAACTCTACACGAAAACTAGGGATTGTTCACCACTGGCACAAAATTAAAAAACCACAACAACTCATTTGAGGGAAAAAAAAAGATACTTGAAATAAAATTTGAAATACCATTACCAACCTCTAAATTGAAAATCGACTGCAGTAGAAATTAAAAAACAACATAAAGGCTCTTATTAACAGCATTTCTTTTGTCAGAATTTAATTGCTCTCTCAAATTATGGGTCTGAAATTGGTTTCTCATTTTACAGGAAAACACTCATCCGTTGTGTTTTGGTTCCAACTACAAAAACTAACACAGTTCTGCAAGGCCATGATTTCAGTCTCTATAGTGAATGGATTTTCCTCCCGACCAGCTGAAAGTTAGTTGATGTTATTAGGCCAACTAAACCCTTGAAAGTCAAAATGAAATAGCAATAGATATCAACAATAGAATTTTACTTTCCAGAGATAACTTAGAGTGAGAAACAAGATCCAAATTTGTCTGCTTCCATCAACTCTCCCATCAGCTATATTTTGCTACATGCAGAGGATGAGCTGCTAACATTAGTTTGCTTTCTACTCCATTTATGTGCTTACTTTATGTAAAACTGTTTCAAGACATTTGCGTTTTTTCTTCATTATCAATTTCTGTCAATCTGAAAAGGACTAAAATTACGGTGACCTGATATTCCTTTCTCCTTTTAGCCCTATATCCAAATTTATGTGTATATATTTTTATATGTCAGCATAGACACAGATATAGCATATTGTACAATTTTTATTATTATAAAAGGAGAATCTCTAACACAATATTATATTCTGGTTTTGCAAATATGTTAGCGCATATTAGCATCACCTAGATAAACAACCACATCAATTACTGGGCATAGTACGAGATGCTAACAAAACAGATTTTAAAATTACTAGGTTGGCATTCACTAAGACCAGTTTAGATTAAACGATGGCTGGTCATGAATAAACCATAGGATCTCACAGGCTTAAAAAGAAGCTGATCTATTTATTTTCTCTTGATTTCATTCACTTCACTCTACAATACCAGAATCTTTGAAGAGGTAGGATTTGAAAACCATGGGTAATACTAACGCTAACATTCTCCCAGGAATTCAGATCCAATCTGAGCTAAATATCTGCCTCTTCTACATAACTACAGAGCTCTGCTGCTCAGGAATTTTATATTTTTCTTTAACAATGGCCTTGTGAAGCAAAGAATATATCTATTTAAAAACAGATGAGATGCATAGAACAGAATAGTAACTTGCTCAAAGTTCAATAGAAGGAAGTGGAAGGAAAACACAGGTATTCTAATAATTATTTAAGACCGCAAAATAAAAGAAAAGATTAAAAAATCTCTAATACTATTCATCCAGGTAAACTTTCCAGCCTATTTTTCATCTCCCTAAACCTATTCTGGAAAAACACAGATTTCTGAGCACTTGCCAAAACCAAATTGAAATCTTGGATGCTCATTGATTATTACCAACTACCGTATGTCTAATTTTATTTTTGGAGTTGTGTTTGGCAATAACACACACTGTCAGAAGCTCTATGGCAAAGACTCAAACCTTATGGTCCAGAGGAAGAAATTTAAGGGAGGAAAATGTACTGCAGATCCTCAACAGATGATACTCTTTTACCTTAGGCTTTGCATGGAGGATGTGTTGTTGGCCTGCTGGAGAGTAAGAACTAACAGAAATGCAAAGAGGAACAGAATAAAAATCTTTTCTATGACTTCCACACATAAGTGAAAGTGATGAGGATTGGCAGAGAAATCCAGTAATGTTTTCATGTTCTCTAAGAACTTCTGTTTTCATGTTCTTCCGGAAGCTGGCTTATTTGGCTTTATAAACTTTTTGCCTGTTGAGTGTCATTATAAATACGTATCATACGTTTTTGTCAGCTTCATGCTTAAAGGCACATTTCTTTACTTGGGCAGTTTCGTCATCACTACTGTCCGCCTTAAGTCTCCACAGAAATTCACTTCATCTGGGAGCCAGGGCCTCTCCTCAGTAGCTGGAGACACCAAAGGGGCTTCTCACGTGGAGCTTCTAAATTTTGCAGTGTTTTTATTCCGACTACCTCAAAGTGCTTGGTTTAGTACACTGCTATAACTGGGACTTAAAAGCTGGTCCTTTTAAGAAACCTTATATTTATAGAATCATAGAATCACCAGGTTGGAAAAGACGTACCAGATCGAGTCCAACCATTCCCATCAAACACTAAACCATGCCCCTCAGCACCTTGTCCGTCCATCCATCCCTTAAATACCTCCAGCGAATGTGACTCAACCCCCTACCTGGACAGCCTGTTCCAGTGCCCAATGACCCTTTCCATGAATTTTTTTTCCCTAATGTCCAGCTTAAACCTCCCCTGGCGGAGCTGGAGGCCATTCCCTCTAGTCCTGTCCCCTGTCACTTGGGAGAAGAGGGTTGTGTATGGTACTGTGGAAACAACCTAGTTTACATATTTATCCCACACAATTGTTTACTTCCTTGTAATTATAACTCAGTATCTGCAGAAAGCTCTCATAGCATGCTGTCTGTGCTGTTACTGCTGTGTACCGCAGGAGGTTTTGTTTCACTTAAGCCACTGTCAAATCTGAGCATTGGAGAAAAAAAACCCAACTGATTGCTTACATAAATAGCTTCAGCTCTTCTCAGAATCCACCAGGAGCCTTGCTGTGTCATTAGGTTCCCTGAAATCCTTGGAAAAAAGTGTTAATCACTGCCTTGAGGCATGCCTGCGATATTCACTTGAACACAGAACTCCGTTCCCCACGGAGTTGTGGAATCAGAAGTAATCAAGTTACATCAACAGCAAAAGCACACCAGACAGCTTTAGCTGTAGCACCACACTAACGAGGGGCTGCCAGGATCCCGTGTGCAGCTCTACGTGGTATTGTACTGTGCCAGGAAAACACACTGCACCTGCTGTGAAAACACATCGCAAAATGTGACAACACTTTGGTTAATTATGTCAGAATTACTAACCGTTTGGCAAAATGCCCCATCCTGTTTATTGCAGTTTAGATACTTTTGTGAATAATTTGAAAGAAAATTCACCAAATGAAATGACTTAAAAAGTTATCTGCTGTCTGAACTCTAAGCTATGATTAAAGACTTTAGTTTTTCTTTCATGCCACAGTTACTACTATACTTGATTTTTAATGTGATACTCGAGTTGTATTATAATTGCATAATAAAGTCAGTGATAAATCATTTGCAAAATATGCAGCAATGTTTAAAAAACTTACTGTCAATATTCAAGTGACTATTTATGCATCTTTCATTCATGAAGCATCTTTCACATCCCATTTATGGCTGTAGCTGAATATTAAAGGATTCCTTGTCAGTGAAATAAAGATAATGCTGAGGCCTATCATCGTTCTTCATTTCCCATCTTCTCTCCTTAGAACAGCTTGAAATGCCTTTCATTAGAGCTACTGCAGTGAAAACTTTGGCATTTCAGTAACGAATGCTCCATTTAAAATGAAATACAACACCAAGTTAGCACATTGGCTAAAAATGCACTACCATGCTGCTAAATGAGATAAAGCACAAAACCAGTCCTGTATTCATGGATGCACAAAGTTTTTACCAAATGAATGACTTGCTTTAAGAGATACTCTGTACTCATGTATCTAGGAAACACAGGTGAGGGAAAACAGGACACGTGTAAGCTTATTTTTCTTCCTATGACATCCGATACCTAAGAACATAAGCAAATTCACACCAGCTAGTAAGATCTGTTTGTTGACCAGCACAATACGACAACTGCTAATGACAGAATAGATGTTGTACATATACAGGCAGTCAACACAGTTCGACAAAGGTACAGTGAAATATTTTATTCAAAGCACATTGGAATAGTTTTCCACTTCAAAAGCCACTGTTACTTAATGCAAACATTTGCTTCTGTACCCAAACAATAGGGAAAAGGTGACTGTGTTCCACCCAACATTTAAAGGAAAATGCTTCAAAGAGGCATTGACAAAGAGCAGGGAGGCAACTAGCCCACAGGAGACATGTTTATCTGTTGAAAACAGAACAGAAGTGGGAATCGGCCGCAAGAAGCTTCTTTCCTCCCTGATCACAGGTCATCGGCTCTTAGCCATCTCCAGGGGTTGGAGCGCCCAGATTCACGGCATCTGCAACATGTTAGCAGCACTTTCGTGCTGAAGTTAATTCACTGGGTCACAAGTCAGTGTTAAGCACTGTAAAACATTTCCTAGAGTGTTCTACATCCAAGCATCCTTCCTGCTTAGTTCCTGATATATACATATGTCAAGAACATATATATACAAATATCTTAATATATAAAAACTCTAACGTGCACTTTCAAAAGCTCCCCTATCACCTATTTACTCCATTAGCAGAAGTATTATGATCTCTCATACAAACAGTTAATTACTTAATAGTTAATTAAATACTCACTGAATTGAATACATGTGCAATTTAGGGACTATTAAAATATGTATTACAGATATGACAGCTACAGAGGCCCTCACAGAGTTTGGAGTACCCTGCCATTACAGTACCCCCAGAGACCTATTGATGCTGCATTTCCTCCAAAAGATGCCCCTGTTGCCTCTCCATCCTTAAGATACTTGCACTTCCTTGAAAACATCAAGGGCATTAAGCAAAGTATCACCATTGTCATCATTCCACAGCTAAAAGATGAAACTTATTATTGCCTTAGAGGTAAAGACATATATTACCTTGGCATAGTGTGTATTTCAGTTACAAGGAAATATTTTGAAACCCTCCCTAGGTAATGCAATACCTTTAGATTGGAACATCCACTGCATATAGCAATGCACTCACTAAAGTGAGAACAGGCTTGTCAGATTTGCCTCACCTGATGTTGCACCTCAACAAAACCTCCTGGTACCAGACTCTCGCTCCTCCCCGGCAAGGATCATTGAGACACAGACTCTAATATAGAGGAAGCTCAAAATGGCAGGTTTATTGATTATGCAGTTCCCTCTTACAGCCCTGTCCCGCAAGAGGCCCTCCTTTGTGGGTGGTCCCTAACCTCTACCATCACATCCCGTGCTCTTCCGCATCAGCATCCTTAACCTGTTGACCTACTCCACCCACACCTGAGCCAGCACTGCTGAAATTTCCCTGTAGAACTCTTAGAAATTAAAAGGAATATAAAAATAATCAGTTCCTCCACACGGAGCTTCTTAAACTCAGATAGCTAAGAGGGGAAAACCAAATGAGACACACATTCTCTATTCTTTGTGCATCAATCCTGGACTGTCATGACTTCATAATCAGAGGCCCAAACCCTGTATAGTAAAACTACGGAGAAAAATAGAAGTTGATCCAGAGTTAGTAATGTAAGAAAGAACGTGAAAAAACAGAGCTTTTCTCTTGACTGCAAAACATAAAAAGCAATTTCACCTTCCATTTCTTTATTTGATGAAGCTGAATTCTCTCAGCTCCCCATCCTCCTTGAATGCTGCAATGTAAGCTCCCTCAGCTTATCAACTGCTTGGACTATAATCTTCCTTAAAGAGAAGAGATGCTGGCTTGGCAGAACTACAAGGAAAACTGGCCTCCCTGTAATGGAGAACTGGCGGTACTGAGTGAAGAGAACAACTACTTGCATTGATTCTTTTTGTAACGCAATCATTTCAATAAGTCTATTTTCCCTTTTATTAAACAGGAAAAATTTAATAATGGATGATTGCCACTCCTATCCATTATGCTACTTCTAGAATGAAACCACACACCTGAATTTGAAGTTTCAAGACAGAGTTAAGAACACCATGTCAATAACAAAATAAAGTTTTAAAGGAAAATAAATATCAATAAATGGACATTCCACCACTGCTGCTTTTAACTGACACTCATGCTACTTCTTTAAGTAGTCTTAAATTGCAGACACAAATAAGTTTCTGAAAAGACAGATGTAGCCATATACAGATCAATACCATGTACCGATCACCTTTAAATAAAAATCCACAGGTATATTACTTGATTAACAGAATAAGTGTTATATTCACTTCTCCTGGCATGAATTTGCACAGGTTCTTGATGTCTCCCTTCCCTCATTTACCCTGATGCAATTTAATAATTTTGTCATTGCAGATGGAAGCAAAGCCTGACCATTTGAGGCAGCACCTGAGGACAGGGAGACAGGTATGTCCAGAATATATATGTATATATAAGCAAGGAGCATTGCATGATGTTCTTCCCTTTTCTTGTTTTTATATGCTTGCATTGTGTAGAAGATGAGAGCTCACCAGATGGTGAGACTGGTATGGAACAATCTTAATATTCAAACAATTAACCGTTGAGACTCTTTTTCCCCCTTTCAGAACATTCTGAACAGACAAGTCCTGAACGCAGGAGTGAACTAGAGGACAAGAACAAAACTTTCAGAAATTTGCAGGAAGTTACATTTAAAATTCAGGTGAACTCTATGACAGTTCCCCATGATGTCCTACTAGTAGAGCTACAGAAAGAAAATAAAAGAGACTAATCTTACAGAATCAACGGCGCACACACATGCACACACATGCTCATCTGCAGTTTTCCCTCCAAAAATATGGGCAAAGTTATACCCATGAGTATAGAACTGGAGATGGCTTAATACAATCATGCGAGCACTTTTCTCAAAGAAAGGCAGAAGTAAAAATTTAGCAATAAGTTTGCTCACGTTAAGTCGTGGCGTCTCCCAGAAATGGTGAAGTTTAATTTAATCTGAAAACATTTTTTGGTATTCTACTGCACTCCTTTCTGACTTTCTTCCAAAATGAGGTTCCTGAGGCATTACCATGCATAATATATAGATGATCCCTGCCTAGCGTTACATTTATTGCAATATGAAGTATTTAGAAAGTTCATCATACGCTACCTCATAGTGCCACAGTGGGACAAATTTTAAAATACAAGTCCCCTAGGTGACACTAGAAGAAATTCTGTTGTGCATACAAATGAGTGCTTTGAAAAAGCTGCCAGCATAACCTAAATCTTTGCAAAAGCAGACCAACTTTACTTTTATCCTATAGATAGGCTCAAATGCAATGCCCCTTTGTAAATGTGTCTGTTCCCTTTGTGTCATGTCATCTAAAATTCAATCCCAGTGAAAGAAGTTTAAGGGAGAATTGAATCTGACCATTTTCTCAGGGCAGTTTTGAGCCTTAATATCTTTTCCACCCAAATTACCTATGGAAAGTCTTCAAAGTGGACTTAATTTCAAACAACTTTAACAACACGCTTTAACTATTCTTCAGCCCTGAAATGGTCAGGCATTTGGACTCAATGACATTGCAGGTCCCTTCCAACTTAAAGTCTATTCTATCATAGTCTATCCTTCAGCCAGTAAAAGACATCGTCATGGCAAAAGAGTATTATGCCTCTAGTTCTTGAATTATCACACCTGAAAGATTACACGTAACTTTATACTCACTACAGCCAGCCTTAAAAAAATAAAGTTGAAAGAGTGGAGAAAGACAACTAACTCAGATACAGTTACTGGACTTGTCTGCCGTCAGCGTTCCTAATGCAACACCACAACCTAAAGTCCAACAGTTTTTCTAGATCTTATATATTTCCAACACAAAAGATAGGAACATGTTCTCTCACTTTAATTCTGCATGACTATTGAAAATGTTTTCCTCCCAATAAAAGAGCAAATACATTTCATTGGAGTAGATTTCCCAGCACAACACACTTTAAGAATGTGACTTCCACTTGCATTAATAAACCATCTGCATCTGACATTCTTTTCATCTACAGTTTCTAATTTACTTTCATGTACAGTGAAAATTCAGTCACAGTGGGGCATGAACTTATTATGTGGAAACACATCCAGGTACTCTCACTCAGCACAGCTCACTCTGACACAAGTGAAAGCTTAGACCAAGTGAAAAATAACAACAAAAATATTCATTGTTTGACTCTTTAGGTTTACATTTTACATACCAGGAAAAAAAACAGATGACAGAAAGCACTCCACCTTTCCAAGCTATACACTGGTTAAGGATACTTTTTAACAAGATGCTGCTACTGGAACAGAAGATTTGGAATACACTGCTTAACTACAGGGCACCTCTAAATGACGTAATTATTTGTGATGGTAATCTCTTCCATAAACTGATCAAGCTCCTCCTAACAACTAGTTAGGCTTCTTCCCCCAACTTAGAGGCTCTTCCAGAACCTCATCTGTCTTATTTTTATAACACATGTTCGATTTCCAGCCTTAATATACTCTTGGGAAGATTCTATGCATTTACTCCTTAGTTTAAAACAATTCTTCTTTCTTCGAATTGACATTCCTGACATATATATATATATATTGTAGTAACCTTCTCTTTCATTTCCATTTGCTAGTCTAAACAAGGCGGGATTTAGCAACCCCTTGTTAGACAGGGTGAATGAAGGATCAACAACTGATTATTTAGGCAGACAGAAACTGAAGCTCTGTCTTTAGTGCACTGGCTGGCATACTGGACAACTGTGTTGTACATGACTCTCTTTCCCATCTTGAAAAGGGAGCCTCAAATAGAAATATTTCTATTTCTGAGTCCAAATGGCATACTGTTAAGTAAAGAAGAAACACATATTGCCCATGACATAATGCTAAACCAAATGGGAAATCCTCAGCTCTATAAAATTACCTTCACAGAACTGAACAGATGTTTTATTTAATAACTATTAATATGGCTCAAAAATTGCTAAAAATGGATGTGGATGTACATTAGTAACACACATATTTATATGTAAAAGGAAATTTTAAAAGCTACATGCCAAAAGAAATCGTTATTGTGTAAATCCTATGAATTAATACAGATAGAATAAGTTCCAGTATTTCCCAATAGTGAACGTGACAGCGGAAGAGAAGAATGAAGGTAGTGTGAATACGTCAGCACCAGCAAGACAAGACGAGTGGCTTTTGAGGAAGAAAGCAAAGACGCTTAAAACCCAGGAAATGCTCTGCCGCTCTGAACATAAGAGGTAGCACAGAGAAATAAACACAGATGAGCCCGTGAGGGTGAGATATAGAAATAAGTCAAGAGTACATTGGAAGCAGTAGAGGTCAGAAATAACAATGCAGACAACGGTGTGATTTGCTTTAAAAGGGGCTTGGGGAGATTGAATTTTACCCAAAAAGTAAGATGGGGCAAATAAAGTAGAAAATATCTGTAATTGGTTTTTAACACCTGCTGAGCTCTAAAATTAGCTTGCATTTACCAGAGAATATTGCTGTTAACCACTGAGCAAAGAGAAATATCATCTTGTTAGGGAAGATTATTCAGACAAGGTTAACATTTATTTTATGTGCCTGACGTGCTTTCTGAATCCATCACAGAAACAGTTAATGATCTGCCTTTAGAAACCTACAGACAGCCAGAGGGTTATCAGCAGAGCCAGATTTTGCCCACTGCTAGTCTGCAAATCTTCTAACACAATGTTCTTCAGAAGGTACTGATTAATTCAAACTAAACTGCTACCCAGGAACACACCAACTGAACTTGGAAACTGTATTTCATGAGCAGGAACTAAGAACATATGTGGGTAAATAGAAAGCAACTCATGGAGCTGTTGTTTATAACAACAGTCCAACAGTGACAGAAGTCCTTGGTTAGTGAGCAATTCAGCTTTTTCTAACCAACAGCCCAATCCCCACCTTGTGCATTCATACTGCTGGATATCATCCTGTGGCCCTGAGGCCAACATAACAAAGCTTGCATCCACACAGCTGAAGTCTCTTATGCTCTAGAAAAGCACATCTCAGCTGCCTGCCAGGAACAGTCCAACCTCCAAGTTAACCTCCCTGTACTGACTGAGGGATGTGAAAGAAAATTTGAGTTGGCTTAGGATCCTGAAGAGTAACAGTATGGAAAACTGCACACTCACAGCTGAGCCTACACCCTGGTCCTCTTTGACGTGCTGTTACAGACAGAGCCCCCAAGTTCCCTGGATGGTGTTGCCATCACTGGTTATTTTACTTCCATGAAAATTATGTCTTACAAATGTGTTTCAGCGTTTGCTTCAAAAATAAAACAGACTAAAAAGTCTTGTAATTTCAGATTTCCCCTCCCCCCCTCATTTCAAGCCATTTCATACAATGAAATGTATACATATATTTTTATGCCTAGGGTAGTGAAACACTAGCAGAGGTTGCCTAGGGAAGTAGTGGAAGCCCCATTCCTGGAAACAGTTAAGTTCAAACTGGACGGGGCTCTGAGTAACACGATCTGGTTAATGTCATTGCTCCTGCAGAGGCCTTGGACTGAGGGACCTGTAAAGGTCCCTTCCAACCCAAAGTATCCCATGATTCTATCGCATCAGAAAACTGTTTCCAAGTCAACCTTTATCCATCCAAATTCAGTTCTCAATCCTTTTCCTTAAAAGAAACTAATTGCATGAAGGAAAAGTGATACATGTACTAGATGGACTATTTATTTAAGCAGTTATTGTGGTATCTGCCAATCCAAATTTCATTTTATCCTATAAATTATATCTTTCCAGATCTGCCTTCCTACAGTAGTTTATTTACTGTGCATTACAACTCTACTTTTAAACGTAATTTATAATAAAACTAACAAAATTTATTTTATCCATATTAAGAACTTGAGATTTTTCAGGCTTGAGAAAAGAATGTTGATAGGAGGTAAGAGTTATTACCTATCAGAAAGTTACTGTATGAAACTGGGCAAGACATTTTTCTCCCCTATTCACAGGGGAAGATGCAACAAGCAATGAGTTTATGGAGGAGGGAGTCTTAGCACAGGTTCTTCCTGCTTAAGTAGCCCTAAGGAAGGAATTGCTTACCAAATATGGGAAGAGCAAAGGACAACAAGGATTACAAGCCATCACCTATCATTGCCTTCTTTTCATCACCAGTGAGTAAACTGAAAATCATATCCTCATTAATGGCACAATTTTGACAACTGCAGTCAAGACCAATGAGGTGGATTATATGCAAAGGTATGCTTTGATGTGCTTTGCTTGAAAGGTACCATTTCATGCTAAGCACTAGGAGCACAAGAGATTGCCACTTATTACTGCTTGAAGCACTCCGTCCTTCTGCATTAGACAACACTGAATGGAAAGTTCTCCTTGCACATACCTCTCACTACATATTTTAAAAGTTAGCAATCCCTATCAGCCAACATCTTTTAGTTCACCGTCTCGGGAGACGTTATGTACTATAGAAGCATAATGGCTCGTGACAGAACCACTCAGCATTGCTTCTCCTGTCTCTTTAACAATCTGGCTCACGGCATTTCCCTGACTGGTCACTTCCTGTTGGTAGCAGCTAAGTGTCCCCAAAAGGAAATGACATTTCACACCTTGTACATTTTCACCAGTTGTGGAAATCTGAGCTGCAAAGGAAAATAACACAAATAATAAATGTTGCACAGGACAGACAGACCACTGAAATGACAAGATCAGTCAGCATTACAGCATGGTCTGGGGGTCTTCTTCCATCCCTCAGCCCTGGCATTAGAGCTCACTTTCTTCCCTTTCTGTAACATTAAGCCGCTTACCATTCCCCTCACCCCTATTAATCAAGTTCCCCTGTGAATGCTATCTATGATTCTGTGACAATGTCCACCTTTTGATATACCCATGCTGCACACACATTCAGTGATTACCCAAGTATTTAATTACAGAACAGGCTGTTAACACCCAAGAGAAGACCCATATGTGAGTTTACTGTGGAGAATCAACTTCCCCAGTAATTCAAACGCAACTGTTGAGAATAATACATAAATGGTTATCTTTTTACCTGGAACACGTTAAGTCTGAACATTTTCCCCAATTTCATTCCAACAGCTACGGATTCGTTTCCTGTCATTTGCTGTTCTCTTTGCAATTTCTGTCAGAAAAATGAAGTATATGAAATTGAATGCCTTACATATTTCCTCGATTATCACTGTGAGCCTCGCTGCTTTGACCTTTTCAGTATGCTGTAATTTCATTTGCTGTCATGGCTATTTAGGTGGTTCTCTCTCAGGCTCTCTAAACTGCATAAGAATGGCCAACCAGTCAAACCAAAACATGTTTAAAACTGAAAGTCAAAGTATAATGAAAAAAAGATCACTATATTCACAATAGGAACCCTGTGCTAAAATTTCATCCTGGCATTGAAGCAAATGATGAATGCAGTGCCTGGTACCAGAAGAATTCACTTATTTGGCAAAACTGTTAGTGACAATTGTATGTGAAACGTGACTAACCCATTTCAGCTAGAACACTACTATCATGCACTTAGAAATACTAAAAACAGCATTTGGAAAAGTCGCAACTTCATCTTTTTGGCTTAGGATCTTTCCCTATTTCAAATGACTCACAGTGAAACCTGTCTATAGCACTGAGTTTCTTTTTCAGATCAGTGAAGTTTATCTTAATAAAAGAGAGATGCATTGATAGAAGTGGAAAAAAGCCCACTAACAGCAAAAGCATTACTATTTTTAAATATATTATGAAAATTAAAGAACTTGAAGATATATAAATACAGATCCACGCTTTATGACTTAAGTTGCTGTTAATTTTTAAACAGTTATGTTATTAAAACCAATATATTTTATATTCCTGGAGTATTAGCTTTGCCTTTCCTTTCCATTGAATAAATAATCTTACCTTTTCACCTTTAACGACACCATTTATCTTTGCCATTCTCTGTAAAGTCAACTACACTAACATACTTGGAATCACAGAATCACCAGGTTGGAAAAGACCCACAGGATCATCGAGTCCAACCATTCCTATCAACTTGTATAAGACAAACACACAATTTCTAATATTCATTCATTTTACAAATTACAGCAGTTGCTCAATTATTTTATTATTTGAAAAAAAAATTTCTTCTTCTACGAAACACAAAAGGTCCAAAATGTCGCATTAGACAGCATGACTCTCTAGACACCAGCTGCTTGACTCAGTACATCAGCAGCTAGAAATACCAATATGAACAAAAGCAGCTCGATGCCTTCAATTCTTATTTTACATTTAAAGTAAGGCTCCATACATTACTTCTCCAGGGAGTAAGGAAGGGTTATAAGCTATGAATCACTGGAAAACTTTTATTAAAGAACGCTGACTCTTTCCATGAAACATACTTCAAATAAGTCATTACACCTTGCCTGAGTCGTCTTGCATCCTTTACATCTGGTGGGATTTTACAGCCTTCCACTTTATTCTAAACGTACAACCAACATGTTAGTACAGGGCAAAGCAGACAAACATGTTCTGAACACACTGCAGTATATGGTAGGGTTGCCTTGAGCTAGAAAGGCAGTGCCCTCTAGATGGAAGTCGGACAGGGGCGATAAGCAGAGAAAGAGAAAGGAGAAGAGGATACTCTCAAAACCAATGAAGCTGGGGTATTTATTTGAAAAACGGAGAATATGAAAAGGAAGTCGTGTTGTAAACCTTTTATTCATCCCTAAGTGTGTCACAGAATGCTTTACATTTACTAACCTACCATATTTAGCCTTAGTGATATCATAGTCATTACTTCACAAAGAGGTCAAGAGAAAAGTGGGAAGCATCTCTTGTAATTTTCATCAGTGAAACAAGTGTTTGATTTTCTAGCAAGTAGCTAGGTTATAGTAACTGTCCTGGGTCTCTTAATACAGTAAGATAACCAGAACTTGTTGGAGATAAAAGTATGCTTGTCACACATATAGTTTTTTTGTCGTGTAACAAGTTCCCGTTTGCTTATTCAACAAAATTATTTATTTCTAACAGAGGTAGCGTGGGAATTCTTGGAACTAGTTGCAAATTTGTGTACATATGACCTACAGAAAAAAGCCTCCTGGAGTCATCCTATTCATAGGATGTGACATGCTTATAGGAAGCTCTTTCAAAAATATAAGGTGAGAGGAAAACAGTTAACTTTTTTTCATTTGGCAAACTGTTTTTCCTGTTTGTGATTTTGTGGCTTTGGGGTTTTTTTTAACCTTTGTCTGAAACTTCTCAGAATATGTCAGCATTAGGAGTATTTTTCTGGAAGTATAGCTTAGGTTTTGGTCTCTGTATGACTTTCATTTTCCTGTGGTAATGCAGGCTAGCTCATAGGCAAGTCATATGGTTGTCTAGAGCACAGATAGGAAGACTATTCATTCCACTGAAACAGAACCCGATTTGGGTGGTTTTATTTTAGAAAATTGGAAACCAAGGGGTTTATGTCATCATATTGATACTGCACAGTAAGATCATTAAGGATTATATTAACTTCACTTAATGATACTTGGTGTTAGTTGAAACATTTCATTATCACCTTTTTTTTTCAGTCAAAAAACTGCACCTCAGTGCTGTATCTTGTAAAAGAGGGCAAAGAGTGATTCTAAGCAGAAAGTAAAGTGGTGATGGATGAACTGTCTTCATAACTATTCCTGTGACGAAGTATAGGCATAGTGCTGGAAATTCAGCTCAGCATATACATCTCATTCCTGCTAGTAAAGAAATTTACCTTACTGGATTAAAAATCTGCTTCACTGTTACAAAGGGCATAAGGAATACAATTGATGTGTCATGCTTACATTTCAAGAAGGCAAGTGAGACCACTGCAACTGAACAGGACCAAAGTAGCTAGTTTGTACCTGAATTTTAAATAAAAGTACATCTGTGCATGCAGGAGGAGAGAGAAAAAGAAAGAGGTCACCAGGACCAGGGGCAAGGTCTGTCAGAAATTAGATAAACAATAAAAATAATGATAGCAAATTAAAATTTCTTTCACATTACAAGGTAAGGATGAGAGACGGAGAAGAGAGGAAAACTAGCTGGGGGAAGATGTGACGCTTCACAGAAAATGTGCAAGGAAAACATAGGGAGAAAGCGAAAAAAAACCCACAAAGCTGGGGATACGTGGAGGTATGAGAAGAAGAAAAACTCACAAAAGCAGTCCCTTACAGATATAATTACTAATGCAAAAAAGTTTACTACACCATGAGGAACAAAACAACAGAAAAAGAACCACATTATATGAAAGCGGAGACAAGGTTACAGAGGGACCAACAAAAAGAACTAGCATGCAGCTGGCCACCCAGGCTACAAAGCTCTGCTGGCAAGTGTGGAAATTGCATGAGGGACCCAACTGTACTGTCTCTCTTCATAGGATTTGTCAGCACGTTACCTGTGGCACAAAACATCTAAACCCAGTTGTAGCTCTAGTCCATTACACTCACATGCTAAAACACTAACATGAGCTCTTCCTGGTTTATACTGTTAACAGGTCAATGTCTCTGCATTGAAACTCACTTTTACCATCGAATGCAGAGCTGGGATACTGATTCCTTCAGGACCCAACAAAAGTAAAAGTCGTAACAAGGTTTCCATAGGTGAACCTGCGGAAGGATCATTATTTTAGGGCCATCAGGGAGTGTGAGAGGGAGATAGATGAGTGGAGCAGGACCCTCTCACAGGCTGCCAGAGCTAGTGAAGCTGAGCACCGCCCACCGGTAAGCTGCAAGGCCGGGAGAGACAGAGATGGGGAATGGCAGCAGGTTCCTGCCCGGAGAAGGAAACCTGCTCCCCCCACCCAGGCAATTAACCCCCAGATCTCTCTGGGGAACAAATATAGCCTTAGAGAGGAAACCGGGGTGGTAGGTAAGGGAATGACAAGTTCTTGCAGTCACTGAAATGTGTGAAGTTGGGTTCTGATAGTACAACTTAACTTATACTGTTGGAAGACTTT
This sequence comes from Clamator glandarius, assembly GCA_033459285.1. NCBI lineage: Eukaryota > Metazoa > Chordata > Aves > Cuculiformes > Cuculidae > Clamator > Clamator glandarius. The sequence goes on from JAUNZM010000413.1 coordinate 1,771,266, forward strand.
TTCCTCCTTCTACTCGACTAAAAAATCCAAGCAGGATTTAAGAGTCAAAATAAGTAAGAAAACAATTAAGAGCTGGCAATACACAAATTTAAAGCATGTACTACATAAAGATGTTTAAATCTGAGATTTTCCTCAGCAAAGTACTGAAAAGAGAGCAACATAAAGAAAAAAAAACAAAACAAAAAAAACTAAAAACCAAACTTAGTCCTGCAGAACAATTATGCAAAATAATGCACAACTTTAGAAAGAAAAAGAGTAACTGTGTCCACTGCAAAATTTCTCGCATTTGCCAGAGGAAGTCCAGGTGAGGCTAAGTCAAACAGCACACACATTTCATAAGCATACCTTTGCAGGTCAACACAAATGAATTGTTCTCTGCATGACTAAATACTGAGCTTACAGCTACAGTTCATGAACTTTCAAAATTTGCACTTCTTACTTCTTATTTGGAAAACCAGTTTAAAAGTTTGACTTGTGTCTGTTTTCCTAAGAAGGATTAATTTCTGTCAGGGCTAACAAGTCTCATGCAAATTTGTAAGTCATCTCGTCTTTACATTTTGTGTCCAAGTGCTCATGTAATACTGGTACCAATACAATTATTTTTTGTTTTGCTTTTAAAACAGGGCTGGAAAACAAAGTTTTTCTAATTTGGTAGGATTGCAGGTCAGAAGTGAAAGCTGTTCAATTTTCAGCACATAGGTTTGCCTATGCCCATCACTCTTTACCCTAATTATGTTACTGTAATATTACCTATACGTTGCCCTAATTATTCCGTTTCTTGCTCTCTGTTGTGCAAAGGAACTACTAGTGGGGAAAAAATCTACAAAACATCAGCCACAACTAAGAATAGAAGGCATCACAGGGCCTGTTTCTACTATGAAGGCAATGGTTAATGCCTCAATCAGTTTTCTACATGAAACTGAAACAACTGAGTCACTTCACTTTCATCTTTCCTGTTGCTCTAGTTCTACTTTTCCTTCATAGGTTTGCTCCTGGCTTTACCTAAACTAGCTCTCTTGTTAAGGAAACGTACCTACAAGTGACCTCAAACGCAGAACAGAGCTGGTGGTTTGAGGTTGAACTTGATGAACACCAGCACATGGAAAATAAGGACAGCAGCAAAATGAATAAGGTCTTCTCCCACAGACTCCTTGAATGATATTCCTCAAATGACAGGAACTGTTCATTCATGTCTCTGCACAGGCTTAGACTGGGATTGCTCCTTTAAAAGGCTTGCAAGAAATGACTTTGCCAATGGCTTAAATACAGGTTTCTCAAAGCACTGATTTGCATTGCATTCAGACTGTCATCTCTGGAGAGCCTCTCAGAAGAGATCCCTGTTTTTCTGTGGTGCACTGGAGCAGTCACCTGTTAAGGGAGATACTGCTCCCTCCTGTGCAACCATGTCTTTCCCCCCCTTCCAGATTCACACAATTGTGTAAACTCACTACCACAATACTGAGCAAAATCCATTAACTATATTACCAAAGGAAAGCAGTCTCATAAAACAGGAGAGCTCTAACTATAGCGATACTCATGGGAATAATTACTGCATTGCTTTCATTTCCAGTACAACTTCAGCTTTCTGGACAGCTTATTCCCAGCCTTTGAGAAACACCTTTCTCTCAAACAAAGTGACACTCAGTCTGGTACCTGCACACAAAGTACACCCACATCCCCACAGGGACAGGATTCGTGTCCCCGGGCTTGAGATGCATCTGAACCCTCATATTTTTCTGCCCCTGAAGAAGTGGTAGAGGTCATCAGTGACACAGTTGCTGCAGCAAACTATTTCCAGTATCTTTCTGTGCTGTCTCATCCTCTAAAGAAACCCATTCATTTCTTAAATATTCGTAATCCAAGACAGCCAGATGGTAAGAGAGAGGCTTCTTGAAGTCTGTTGCTTTTCAGCACATTCTTCCCTGAGAAACTAGTTTGTGACTTTCCTGCATCAAACTCAGCAAAAGGCAGCTTTATTGACATAAAATGAGCATTTCACTACTCTCATTATGTCAAATCAATACACTACACAGAATTTCAAGTAAGCTGAAATAAACTCATTCGGTTGCCTCCACAGAAGTCCTATGAAAATATTCATAGCCTTGTTACATATCAACTTTACATCTGTCACCTCTTATTCTCCTTTCCTTTAATCATTTCATCTACTCATCTCCCAGTCAATTTTTCTTTTGCATTCTTTATTCTTACCCTACTCCTTTTTATTCCACTTTCATTTTGATCTTATTGCCAGAGGGCAAGAACTGATAGTAGTAGTACAGAGAAAGCATTCACATTCTAGAAAACAGAGGAGAATAAAGAAATCCCTCAAATATATCAAATATATAATGACAAGACTTCATTCTGGAATATCAGGGACTTTGAATGAACAGTAATAGCATTGTTTTTAAAAGTAAAAAAAAAACCAAAAACCACAAAAGCACTTCCAGCCTTGACTCATTTGTCACAACTGAAAATATCCTGCCTTTCAAGAAAGGAATCTAACTATTCCAGTGCTATTTTTGCAGGCCTGATAATGAAGTTGTTAGATGACAAAGGAAGATGATGTTCATATTTGAAGTGCCATGATGTGCAAATATCATTCCTTTTCATAAATGCATTGACATACATGTTAATTGGTGAAAAAACATCAATGAAAAATAGTGTAAAGCTTTCATACAGACTCAAGTGTTTCACTCTGAACGTGTTGTGGATGTATGATTGTCGATGTGGATGTATCGATTGTCATCCTGATTCTTCATAAACTGGCAGGTCCAGCTGGATATGCATTTAACTTAATAAGCAACTACCATGAGTAATATTTATAAAGAAGGAGGTCTGACCCACAGTTTATATACTTGACAAGAAAATGCAGCTTTTTCACATTGGTATTTGGAAAGTGTTAAAATATTACAAAAAGTTATTTGTGTTCTATGGTACCCTGAAACAGCACCAAGCAAGCACAATGGGATCAATTAAGTTTTGTTGTATTGCCTAGACTTTTTCAGTTTTTGGTTGCAAGGCTTGAGAACAGGTGGTAGAGACTAAGGGAATTCTTCTGTGAACAGCTTCGTCTGTCCCTATCTGATAGACCTGCCAGCACCTTGTAATCTTCCTTTACTCTTACAAAAGCTCAGAGGGAATGAATGCCATCTCATTTATTGTGAATATCTATTTTGCCATTAGGAAGAATAAATAGTATTACACTTCATAAATTCAAATCAATCAACATCTACATTTGTTCCGATAAGAGTAACAGACAGAACAAGGTTTACCTCAGCAATCATTTCTCATTTGTAGTTCCAGCACTGTATATGAACTCAGGCACAGAAAGTAGGTCTAAAGAGCACAAAAACCCAGGGAATATTAGCCCCTTGCTGATGTAGTCATTTTAGTTTTGTCACCCACGCCATCCCTTTTCTAAAGTACGTGGCTAGCGCTGCACTAAATGAAGCTGTCAATACATAGAACTGGCCTAGAGCTTCCTAACATTCACATTTTGGGCACGAGTTGTTTTTAATTTAGGTTCATCCTTTTTGAAGAGAGAAATTTCTTTTCTCAATGACATAAATGCATCATGTGTATATGTTATAGAGGTAAGAATTTTATTATTTTAATCTCAAAATTACACTGAATGTTACTGTGCTCCAAAAATAAGCTGAGAATCTAATGTATTGATGTCACCAGCTGGAAGTTTGACTCTGACTGAACTTTAGCCAGAGGCTGAACTGGAAGGTATTTAACTGAGCAGGCACCTTATTAAGCACAAATACAATTCCTCTTATATCAATAGGAATTTCATTCATCCTAATAATCGATAGTTAATTGTTTATCAGTTTCTAAGTACATATTCAATTTTATTTTTATACAGCTTCACTGAAATCTTGTTAGCTCGTTACCTAGATTTTCTCCCTTTAACCGTGATCTCTGAGAACCACTATTAGCTATCTATCAAGCAATGTATCTTGTTGAATTCTATGAAAATTCATATTGCTCATTATAAAAAAAACTAGGTGTATTTAGAACTTAATTCTCAAAGTCATGTCCAACAGCAATAAATATATGCTTTTAACAGAGAAAAGTAATGCATTGACACTAATGGAATATATTAGATCCCTGAACATTATGAAATATAAGCACAGAAAAAAAATTCAGGGAGAGCAAGTACTTGCCAGTATCCCTCAAGCATTGTCATTTTTGCAGTTACATGGTGGTGACCCAGCAAGGTTTACAGTAAATCGAACACAGAGAAGCAAACATTTTTTGCTTGATTTCTGTTCCAAATTTGCCATTACTCATTTGAGTGGCAGAATAACTGAAACTGAATTAAATTTAAGAACTACAGAAACGTTGAAGACACTTTCATGAGTACAAAATTACTTCATTATTAATAACCGCTTTTCTAAAAACAGCAGGGCTAAAAAAATCTCTCACTGGGTTGTATATGTGCGCTATTCCATGGTGACAAAATATTTTAGCTCTCATTCACTTTAAAAAAATTAGTATGACACTTCATTTTTGGTTCCTGGAATAGCCAGGATTTGGCAGATTGCAACAGGACATTCTTTCCTCTATTTTTTGACTAATTAGGAAGAAAACTTAGGAAGAAAATTTCGGGATTGGTGGGAATGGTTGGACTCGGCAATCCAGTGGGTCTCTTCCAACCTGGTTATTCTGTGATTCTGTGATAAAACTGCCTCCATTCAGTGTATTTCCACTCGACTTGTATTTGTGCCCAAGTGAAATTCCTTTATTGTACAAGTATCATCTTAGTACACCACAGATAACAAAACATCAGATGTGAGAGTAAGGTACTTAAGTATTCCTGTCTGAGTATTCCTGTTCATTTTCAACACCACAACTCAAATTCATGAGGTCAAATAGCTAACGAGTAAAAGATCAATTCTCCTCAGAGTAGTCTGTTAAAATTTTGGCTTTTGATTTATTTGAAGCACCTTCAGCCTAAAACTAAATTGCATGCATTTTCAGACTTCCGGCTTCAGACCTCCATTTTTCCCCATACTTGCCCAAAGGCTAATTTTATCTTATAAGGAAAATTCTTTGTATACTTCTCACCTTCTCTAGCAAACTTACTGACTTACCAGGATAGCAAGGAAAAGAGCATTTTGAAATGATCTTGTACATTTTGCCAGGTAACATTCCATAGAAAGAGAACTGTTCAGCATAGGGTTGCTACAGAAACTACTGGAAGCACTAAGTTCACCAATTTTTTTGCATTCACTGGATGCTTCGTGGCATATAAAGGAAAAATGCTATCTATATAGAACAAGGAATATCTCTAACATCATTCCCATCTGAACTTGACCTTAGCTTATCACCTGTATAAATTTCATGGACATTTCCTATGGGAAGTGCCCATCCATTCCGTTTGCTCAAGTTCTACTGCCTTCAAAAGCCAGTCTATACTTGCTATATCCATGAACCAAATATTGTTTAAATTAAGTTTCTAACATTCAGAATAATACATTTCTTTTGTTGATCATTTAACCAGACTCCAATTGCCCATAACACGAATTACATTGAGTTACAGGTTGTATTTTCCAAATACCAAAACAAACCAAAAAAAGCAGTTGGACTACTCTGAACCTCAAGTGATCATCATTTTTTCATTTAGACCTGTTCTGGCCTTCTTACATATAAAGGATAATCAAGGATGATAACATTATAACAGCATAACAGAAGCAGTCACTGCAGTGGGTAATCCATACTAACAGAATTGTGTTTGATTTTGCATGCCTAATTGAAACTATAGTTAAGATTGCTGAATTATCATTAAAATACACCTGGGTACAGCCTGTGCAGACTGGAACTACCCAAGGAGTCACATACATGGCAATGCTACAAGGGTGCAAATGCAATCCACACAAAATACAGGGAGAGCTCAAGAGCTATCATACTGCAAGAGAGCTGCAGGATAGTAGTCGAGTTTGTGGATGGGACAGTATTAGATAAGAGCAGATTTCATAAGCAAAGCTTTACCACACACATCAGTTCAGTTCAAACTTTTGTGATTCCGTAGGCATGCAGTAAGTTTAATTCCTCTGGAGAATATAAAGCATGAGCAATCTCTTGGTTAAAGGCTGCTGAGCAGCAAGTGATCTGCATACTCTGGTTCTTTATTTCAGTCTCCCTAATTTGCAATTTTAATTTATTTTAGAGCATTTTTTTTAGTGTAAAGTCTCACTAAGATTATATGAGATATTAAACCATATGGGGTATATCAATTGTACAGGATTTTGCAAATAACATTATAAAGGATGTGTAGAATAATTAATGAGATACTCTAACACATATTGTAATGGCTTTGTTTCAACTTGGCAGATGTCACCATTCTGTTGACGGCACACCAGAGCACCACAACTGAGAAAGTCAGTCATTCAATATTTAAGCCACATTTAACAGTGTTTTATCATGTCCACAGTCATTCTGTATGGTAGCCCCACAGTTCATGCTGTTTGCAGTCAACAGACATTTGAAACCTCCCTAAACTATTTGTTTGCAATAGTCAAGTCTGATACAGCTAAAAATCTCAGAGTATTCTGCAAAATACCAAAATACAAAGACAGTGCTTTTGTTATGAGGGGAAAACAAAGAAAAAAAACACAAAACAAGCATGACATTTCATGCAACTGCTTGCTTTCTTGCTCAAACTTTTACTCCATTTCTCCCAAAATCTCTAATGTCTCAGTGACAACAGGAAGACCGAGAGTATATGTTTCAACCTCCAGGAGACTTTTTGTACTGGTATAGAGCAATACTTAATTTAAACTAGTATTGGCCACATGATAATGCAATGAAGCACTTCTCACACACATTAAATAAGTTCAAAATAGAGATTAATTTTGCGGCCAGGTATTTGTAGCCATCCTCTTGTTTTGTAAATCTGTCATACCAAACTGTCTTGCTTACTTCTGTACAATTATTTGTGGAGGAAGACTTTTCAGCCTGAACAAAATCAACAGAATGCAATGATCAGGATGCTACTTCTGGAACTCACAGTAGTATATCTATAAAGGTCTCAAAATGAGTCTATACCAGGTTTTCTCTCCTGATCAACTTTTGGGGTGTCTCCGAGATACATCATTAAAAAGGATTTCACACTGTCAATATATCCTTACAGTACAGGCAGGAAAAGAGGAAAAAACCTTTCTTGGAATTATATGAAATAGCGAATTAAACTAGCACACAGAAGAACATTCACAAGAATCTGACAAAAACCTTCATAAATCAATTTATGAGGATTTACAGGTAAAACTTTCCGAGATGCTTCTTCCCTCCCCCACCCCAAAACACACCTAAATTAGTACAATTACATTAAATAATATTTAAGAAGAAATCTCATCCCTTGAAAATTAGAATTACTTCACCTTTCAATACAGAAAGTGTTGCATCTCTGACATCAGTAGCTAGATTATTCTGAAAAATCCGTCGTAAGACGGCTCCTGTAATATTTAAGGAACTATATAAACATGACTGCTTAAAAAACTAAATTGAAACAGATAGCAAAAACTAGAAAAAGAACTGCTTAGCACAGATAATCACACTTTGTTTCATTTTTCAAATTACTTTCACTCCATATAATTAGCCTATTTTGTTTGCCAAATCGATCCTTTGTTATATTTTTCCTTTGATTTTGACTGGCATGTACACAGTTAGAGTTACAAACATGTTAATTAATTTAGTGACTGAACACTACGACCAAACACTGTTTGTTAAATAAGAGAATAAAATTCAATCATGACTAAACATGTTTATACAAGTCAACTTTGTTTCAAAAGCATGGCATTATTCTAATAAGAAATTGATTTGGATGTGTAAGTGCACCATTATTCAAATAATTTTAAAAGTAACATAGCTCAAAGAGAAATGCCATTTTCTACACCAGCAGAGCATGTAATAGTTTGTCATTGCAAACAAAGTTTAACTTGCACAAAAGTTCACTGCATCTGCTTGCAAGCTTAGAAGGGATGGATCACACCTCGGCACAACACAACATACTGACATGCTGTCGCTACCCAATTTTTACCACTATTTTAAAGGAATAGAAGTTACTTTTTCTTTCTGTAGGATGTTTCTTAATTTTAGAGGCCTGTGGTGACTGTAAATACTGAACTGTATTCACCCGCCCACTTAAAACAGTCTCTCAAAAAGTCTAAAATGCACTTTGTTATGCAGTTCACAACACACAAGTACTTCAAACAACATCTTCAGAATTCACTTATCTTGTGTGTAAACTCACATCTATTCTTTTGTAATTAATATGGATTACAAGCACCAACACAGCTACTGTAGCCCAGTGAATGTGTGGCAGTATTTCAGACAGCAGTAAACCCAGTTACGCTCAGCTACCTCACCCACACCTAGAACTGCACATCCAAAGCTAGAGTTCAAATGCCTTCTACAGACAAACCAGGAAAGGCAAAATACGTCCTAATCGGTGAGATATTTCATACCTCAATCCTTTCCCTAAGAGTACTTCTTGTTTATTAGCAGTCTGCCGTGTCACTATGGCTCTAGCCAATGTGTTTTCACATTTCGTTATGACAGTTGTGCTTTACACAGCGTTACTGGAAGCTGCTCCCTTGGGAACTATAAAGCAGAATGGAGCCAAGCACATGCCATGTGTTGGTGACTTAGGAAGCCACATGCAACTGCCAGGGCCTGAGGTGCTAAGAGCACTGAATATTTTAATTAAAAAAAACTGTGATCTGGGAGAGGCTGATAAGGTGCTCTTTAGTGGAAAGTCAGTTAAAACAACTCAAGGAACAAGAAGAAAAGTAAGTATGATGGTGTTAATAAGAGACTGCAAGATATATACATTATCAGAAAAAGAAAGGAGACATATCCTAAAATTTAATGCAGATATAACATGCTAAAAGCAAAAATTTGGTCAAATGAAGAAGAAAAATAGTCACATTATTACCATAGGTTATATTTACTCCATCCATACGGTTGAACACTAAAATACGTACCACTAACTGTGCTATAGAAGCCACCAATTATTTTTATTCTGTATTCATCATATATTTTTTTCTGAATTAACAACCATCTTTCATTTGTGCAGTTCAGCACAGTATTGAAAGAGAACAGAGATTGAATTTAATGCAATGGTTTCTTCTTTCCCTGTGCCCTGCTGTACCATGCACCAGTTTATAAATGATTAATTTTAAGCACCTATTATATTTTTTTATTTTTGAAATACACAACTGAATTTCAATCATACCAGTAACCAGATAATGAAGTTACTAATCATGCACAAAATATATATTAACCAACACTTTCCTAACTTATGCCATTAGTTTATATATACGCATAGAATCAGGTTAGTAACAGAAGATTCTGGAAAGCAAATTACAAGTACCATGCAGGCACCTTGCTTTTACTTCTTACAATTTTCCAGCTCATGGATTGAGAAACTACCATTATTTCTCACTTATTATGGCAACAGAGAAAGCTAAAACTGAAAAACATTGCGCCAACACTTCAAGCCATTGACATGTGTCTGTACAATTATCAGTGCTACCTTATCACAACGCCAACAAAATTCTTCCTCACAGTTCTTCCTAGATCATCAAAGCTGCTGTCAGTTTTCTTGCACTCATCACTATTTATCTGAAGAAATTTATATTCTAAACCCTTCCAATCAAATAAAAACTCGTGTATCATAACATTCCCAGAAAGAGACACTTTTTTAAGATATATTTGTTGAATTTCTCCCTACCTCCTTTGTTTCTGAGCAGCTCCCCAGCAGAGCACCTTCCCTCCGAGCTCCTCCTGGGTGTGGCGCTCTCTCTTCCTGGCACCACAGGTGCTCCTCCTTGGGCTGCACTAATGGCTGCACCAGCCCCAGGTGGGCAGGGTGAGCCTCCCGCCTGCAGCTCAGCTCATCAGCAGAAAGACTTGCAGCTGTCTGAAGGGAACAGTTAAACAAAACACAGTTTCATTTCTCTCAACAAAAGAACACTAAAAGCAACTGAGCAAGCTGAAAACTTATATTTTAAGAGCATGTGGACAACAAAGTTTCTAAGACTGTTGGAACTGATATGGGGCTTTTATCACTGAGAGATACATAAAGCTTCAAAACAAAGATGATGGATATTCAGTCAGAACTTGCAGTAAAACCCTACATTTTTGATTACATGGGAAAAAAATAAGCACTTTACCTATGTCTCTGCTCCTGGCTTCTGCAGAAGACATCTGAGGAGTAAGGCTGCTCCTTAATACTATGTTTGTAAGGGATAAAACCACAATACATCACAACATTTGCTGGAGACAATCGTATGACCTTAATTGCTGAAAGCTGGTCATCAGTTAATCATTGCACATTCATCCCAAATTCTGAAGCCTAAGTTTGTGTGTTTGCACCTTGTTACCGTGGAGAGTTATAACATGTCACTTGTACTGCAAATACTTTACAATGGTCGTAATGTAAACAGGCCCTGATGCATTAAGGCTGATAGGGTTATGCAAAATTACCACAAGCAGAGAATCAGCAGGTATTTTTCATAAGTAGATGAAATAGGTTACTGAGATGTGAGGGTGCACTGTACAGTATGCTCAATTACAATGAAATATTTTAAAATTGGTATATGGTTCTTAATTTTTTTGTTCTGTTCTGATCCTGGTAAATTTATTTTTGGTTTTGCCTCCAGGAAGGCATCCTGATTAGAAACATGGCTTTTAATCTTTCCCAGTAATTTTATCCTATAGTTGTCCTGATTCTTTTCACCTTTCATTTTACTGTTGTAGTTTTGCAACCATACCAAACCAACTATAAGAATACCTCAAGTTATTTGAATTTTATACTCGTACAATTAAAAGCATAGAGGCATTCTGGGAAAAGTTCCTGAAACTCCTCTTTTTTAAGGTCTAGACCTTTTTGCCATCTTAAAGAATTCATTACTTGCCTGGAAGGATATAAACCAATTATTTGCAGGACTAGACATCGTGACCTGAACAGGATCTGTGTCAAGAACAAAGTGAAATAAGTTGCCAATATGAAGGTTGCCTGGTTGCCCTCACATTTGAAAAAAATAAAAAACAGAGATTGATATGCTTAAGCACCTTTTGCAAAGGTACTTGACTTCTATGTATACATTAGCAAAGTCTCCAAAGACATTTAAATATTCATGAGGAAACTACAGAAGTAATTCTTACTTGAAAGATGAGAAGTTGAAACAAGAAATAAAAAGTCAACCTAAAAGTATTATAATACACAGAATCTTCTTTCAAATATGGTCCTTAAAGCACAAGACATGATTTTAAATTACTGTATGCATCATATTTATGATCCAGGTGCGAGTCTCTGGTTACGGAAGAAGATAAGTATGGGAAAAAAAACCCTTATGCAATTGTCATGCCAGTTCCTAGTTAGACACTAAATGTCTAACTCATGAAAACAAATGTACATTACAAAAGGAACAGACTAATGAAGGAAGAAGCACTTTTCTTCAGAGAATCATGACTTCACTCATTCAAAATAATGTCTGTCTGGGATCTTTTATGTGCTGTTAGTTGCTAACTCTTTGTCAAGACTCTAAATCTAAGCAAGGTCATAAAGGTTTGCTTAGAAGGTATAAGAGAATAGAGGTGCTTGAGGTAGATCAGTTCTCAGCTAGACTGCTCGAACTCTGTAAGAAAAATTATAACAAACCTCAGCTAAAAAAAAAAAAAAAGCAGTGGCTTTTAAAGTCTAAGGCCAGGGAAGGCCATTTCAGACTGGAATTTTAAGAATTAAATGCTAACTCAGGTAAAATTTTAAACTCTAGGTTCTGATGAGAACTTCACAGGCCCATGTATCTCAAAGATGAAAAATTACATTACAGAAATTAATATTAATATAAATCTATTTTCAAAGGAGCATAAGACACCTAACACCCAGTGTAATTCTATGGAAGGAGGAAGGAAACTTTTCATTCCTTTAACATCTCTTGAAAAATCTTACCTACACAGTAGGAGTGCAGCTTGCAGACTGGGAATTGTGCCAGAGCCGAGCAACACAGACTGGTTCAACAAGAACCACCAATCTCTCTCTGAAGGCTGGAGGTTGCATTAAATCAAAGCTAGAGGCACTAGTTCTGTCAGTTGTGTTTCAAGGAGTACATGACTCAAAAGCAATCTAGAAGTAGTCAGTAATCCATTATTTTTTTGGAGAAAATAAGCAGCTATAAGCAACAGATTACTTTTTCAAAGTGACTTTAACAACATTCTTCCAACCAAAGAAGACATCTATGTTTTAAAAAGGAATCTTAAAGAGAAAGTTATCCCTAAGCCAAGATATCAGTTTGGCAATCTTAAAGCTTAAGAAATTTTTCTTTATCAGTACTATGGCTGGATAAACAACCAGAATCCTACCCTCACTGTTAAGGCATAACAGTGAGAGGGAGGGAAAGGTGAGGAATTGTTTACTTAGCTGATTTGTGTAAGACATCAATGGACCTCTTTTTCACACAAGTCCTCACAGCAAACCAGATTTATTTAGAGCAGTTGGGTAGTTAGGTATGGTAAGTAGTTAGACAACAACCATTCGTTTGCTTCCAATAACGAGACAAAGCAGAAAGCTTGATACAAAAGACACCAAAACTACTAAAATGGAAATGGATTAAGTATTTGTCCCTGGTTCAGGTAACTGAACTCTAAAATGAGAAATTTCAGAATTTGGAAGAATCATCTCAAAGAATGTGTATTAAATTTGATTCACAATTAACAGTCCACTTTTGAGATAACATCTACCCAGTTTTAGTCTCTTTGAGCCACCAAGCACTTGTAAATATGTCTAGCAATACAAATGGAGGACTTCACACAAATAAATGATCCCATTTGCAATTTTGTTACACAGCATATAATAAAAGAGGGAAACAAGCCTTTTAAAAGTAATCTGAAAAAGTTTATCTCCAGTGATCGTAGTCAACTGAAATACATTTATGATAAGCAAACACAGGTTAGGTGTCAGCTCTAGATACTCAACCATATTTTTCCCCACTTACTAGTCTTTTCTAAACAAATTACAAATAGGACCTTCAGTCCTTCAAGGAGAAAATGCAGAGGGATATTTCCAGATGTGCTGAATTCCTGCATTTAATGCAACAGTGAAATTCTACTAAAGTACGGAGAGAAAAATATAAAATTATGTTGATTGTAATAATATCTGATTTGGCTAGAAGAAAAAAACATAAAGATGACTACTTGTGTAATTTTAAAAGAAACTATGAGAACATGAGGAACCCAGACAAAAAAGAAAAAAAAAAAACAAATTCTGTGAGCCGTATCAGCAAATCAAGGGAATCCAGGTTATTCTGGCACAAATGAACATTAATTCTGTATTGTTTTAGAACAGATTATTGTAGACTTAAGACAAACACTTTTGAATTCTTCAGTCCCCCTCCCTCCAAAAAGGTAAATGGCAAATCCCATTTGATCACCTCTGCAGTGCCTGAACTAAGAATTTGAGAACTACAGAGTGCTGCCACCAATAATGGCACAGCTACTGTAGGACCAGTTTGAGAAAAGGCTACAGAACCCATCAGATCTCCGTAAGTGCTTGACTACTTATGTGTTTGGAGTTCCTTGTTAATATGAATTTAATAACACCATCAATAAAGTTCTTTACCAAAACAATTCTATTATTTAATGTTTCAAAATTTGTCCCTTGATTTCCAGAAAGTTTTTGTGTTTCAGAGACAGAAAAATATTTAGGCAGTATTTTCACTAAGTGTGTATTTTCTTGCATATGCAACTGACTGACCTCTTTGACAAATCCGTCTGCACTCAGAGGTGTTGAGCTGCAGGCGACAGCAGACAGCACTGTGGTCCTGTTAACAGCTGCCAACTTCAGAGTTTCTAATTGGTTACCATCTGGAAAAAAGCTACAGGTCAGTAATTTTACTTCGTGAATTTTTAAAAGATGATTGAGCTTGCAAGGGCAGGGGTGTAGAATACACAGTCACAGAAGGAGGTAACAGAAAACAAAACAGAGATATACAGAGAAACTAATCAAAACAGAATGATACAGACAGGAAATATAAAATAAAAAACATAATAAATAAATGATCAAAACATTAGTCAATTGAGATTGCATCTATGGGGACTAAGGTGAATAATCTTCCAGAAGAAGAAAAGTGATTACCATAAGATATTGCTATGTCTGGCAAAGATAATTGAAGCTACAAAGTATGACTCTAAATAAGAATAAATTGAAAATTAAAAGAAACACCCCAGCCCAAAGAGATATAGAACAAATGGAACACAAAAAAGAAACTGCAAATGGAGAAAGTAATAATGATAAATGGCAAGGCAAAAAGACAGAAAACTCCCTGAGGAAATAGCTGAAGAGAGCAAGCTGTTCAGTTACAAGAAAATCCAAGAGTAATCTTGAAAAGTTTAAAAAACCTTAAGGAGAAGGTGAAGGTGGGTAAGCTATTCTGTAGAGCGTTTTCCATACCACTTCTTCATTGTTAATTTAGTCAGGGACAGAAAACGAAGTAAACTGCCTTACATTGTGTTTGGAATGTGATGTGATTAGACAGTGTGAAACCACAAGATGAAGCCAATAAAAACACATAAATCAAGATAAAATATGTATTACATTTGACAATCGGAGCCTGCGGAGCCAAACTGTGGACATGTGACCACAGTGCAACCTTTTACGACCTTTATCTAGCTAATATCTGAAGACAAGGTCTTCCCAGCACTTCTGTGATACTCATCCTTCTCAGATACAAGCTGTAAACTGCATTTCAAACAAAAAGCATCTGGCTGATAACACAGACCATTATGCTACAAAGAGCTGTGATTGCACTCATGTGAATTTGAGGACCTAGCAGAGACCAAAACAAAAGAAGATTATGGCAAGAAACTAAGATGTTTTGGCAAAGAGCCATGCCTGCTCAGGTACAATGACAGCTGAAATTCAAGTCTTCAAACACAGATAACAAAAGAGTATGCTGATTTTTAATTATTTTTTGCATATGATCACTTTTTTTAAAAATCAGAATATTTTTTCTTCAGTCTTTTCTTGAAATTTAGACTATAGCATTATCAGAAAAGGAGTTTAAAAATGAGGCAGCAGAAAAAAAAGAACTGGTCATTGTTTGACATCGTGAAGTAACACACTACCTGTTTCACTGCTCCCATTTTGCATCTGGTCCTTACATTTTCTAATGTAGTCATTCACAACAGTTTGCTCTCTTTCAACTGTTTCACTCACATTTTTATTATTTTGACAGATTCAACAGTCTTTAAGCTCCTCCCTTAAAGAAGAAAAATTAACAGAAAAGTAGGTCTATAGTCAGCAGAACTAAGAAGTCTGCTGTCTCAAACATGTACAAAACAGTCAATGGAGAAAGCGGGCTAAAACATAGTGGCCAGTAACTCATGCCTGGGGGAAAAGTATAGGAAACGAAACGAAACAAAACAAAACATATTGACTTATCTAAATTAGCTCTTTTTGTAATTCCACAGCTCATCAAAATAAAATGTTTAAAACTACTATGATTTTATGAGGTGGATATTGTGTTCGGTAACTATCAAAAGAGGTAGCTGCCCCTTTTAAAGCTCATTTGTGTGTCAGCTTCCACAGTTTCTTCCAAACTTGGACACAAAAAAAATTTTAATCTTTTTTTAATTGCCTTACACTTACTTGATAATCTTATCAGGTGATCCTTACACTAGAATAATTAGGAACATTGAATACTTATTCTTTATTTACCTGCTTCAAACCTTAGAGTTTTACAGAACTGTTATCATATCATGACCAATACAAAAGCTTATCCTAGGAGTCACACGATGCGCAGTCATGCAGATAAGCCAATGCCATGACTGTCCACATCAAACATTTTACAAAGAGAAGCACCCTATCTACTCTACATAAGCCTCGTTAATATACAATCACATCAATTACCTTAGAATCACTTTTCTATGTCTCTTATCACATACTAAACTTCAAAATTGACCCTGTTCTGGGAGGAGTTGGACCAAATGACTTTAAGATGTCTTTTCCATCTTAAATTGTTTTATTAACATTTTGGCCCCAATGCAGAGTGTTACAATAAATTAGCAATAGAAACATCCAAGACCTCTTTTTGAAAATCTTACCAGTATCAATGCCAGCTGTAATTCTCTTCCTGACAAAATATGAGCTCTCATTGAAGTATTTCCAGCAGTTAAGGCACAAGTACACGTTGAGGTATAAATACACAGTATTGGTTTTGTTGCACTTTTTTATGATGAAAGGACATGTATTTGTGCTCTTACAGAAATAATTGTTTGTTACATCTGTTTATCCAGCTGCATTTATGGTATTTTTAAAAACAGTTATCTTCAAGGTTTTGACTTCTTCTCTGAAAGAAACTTGCCATTGGGTTGAAAACCTCTTGCAGGAGACAGAGATGAACCATACGACTCTTGCACAGACAGAATATAATTAGCAATACGTTAGCCAGCACTAAAGCCAAAGAAGGTACTCCAAGTGTGACTGGAGACATGTTCAAAGCATCGGGTTTGTGAGAGTAAAGTGAAACCATCCAGTATTGCATATTTGGTCTCTCCTACTGTCTAAATGACAGAAATCTTTGCCATAATTATCCTTGTTTTGTTCAAATCCTGTCGAGAAAGCAAATTTGAGTAGTCCTCAAAGCTTAAGAAGCCAGCTAATATCCTGTTTCAGTTTTTACTTCAGCTTTGTCCAGGCAATGAAGAAATATAGGAAATCTATCCTATTTCTAGAAAACACCCTTTACCCCTAACTTAGTGGATGTGAAACTAATGAGAAGAAAGAATGAGGTAGTACTTCAATGTGAATGTGTATTAAATGGCATAATATCACTGCTGTATTATGTGAAGCATAAGATAGATACAGAATTACGTCTGATGATGTTTTGGCCACATTTGAATACTAAGAATAATAGAGTGAAAGTTGTGTACAGAGCTTACAGGGCACTGCTCTATCTTTTCCAAGTTTTGTCCCGTACTGTCCCATTTCTTTTCATATTAACACGTATGACAACACTGCACCTACATTCTCAGAATTAAGCTGTTTGTGCCAGCTATTATTGAGTAGCTTAGAGTTTGTAGAGATCAAACCAGGTTTTGCTCTGCCAGTGTTGGACAATTACTCCAGCATTACATGCTCTGGAGCAACAAATAAGGCAGTGCTTAAAAGGGAAGGGCAGCAGATCTGTATAATCCTTCCCTCTCATTAAATCTGTGCCTCACACAGGTACCAGGTAGGCCAAGAAACTCATCTAAACTCCCTGTATCTGGCTGATGAGGATTTTATTGTGCCTCTATTGGCCTGTAAAATTCCTGTTTCTCATATCTGAGAACAAACACTCAACTGCCTAAGAGGTGACTCGATCTATATTTGATAGGATGAAATTGAAGGAACATGGAAGAACCATCCTTCATGAAGTTTTTGTAGTCTCAAGAATTTACATTTTCTTTTCCATTCACAAAGTCAAGCAAATATCCCTATCGGGAAAAACAAACAAAATAAAAAAAAAATGAGGAAAAGCCTCCATAAACTTGTAGCCTCTTCATGGCCATTCAGCAGGCTACAGCTGAAAAAAGTCAGCCTTGTATTAGCAAGCCCGCTCTCCTGAGATCTAACAGGAATAGCTGTGTACAGTCAACATTTCACAGCCTACACAAAGCTGCACGGCGCAGGAAATCACGTTGGTTTTCTGTAGAGGCAAATAACTATGATATACTCCCAAGATTAGGTATATTTTGTCTAACCAGTTTACAGATGTTTATGACCTTCCACAGTAAGGGGGATGGATATTGCATATTTCATGACAAAGACAGCACTTTAGAGGAACGAATCAATATACAAATGCAATAGCAATAAAAATGATAAACCCATTCCAGATAGTCGATTTGATATATAACTAATGAAGAAAAGGTCCAAGCAACTAGTGAAATGACACTGGATTGGCCCTGCTATAATTGAGATGACAATATAGCCTGCTTTGCATTAAAGGTAATCCTAAAGCTGGAAGCATAAGCTAAATGTAGATCTTGTACTGAACTGATCACATCAAGCGGGAAAGAACCACACATCAGTGGAAGACATGGAAGGGAAGCTGAGAACAAAACATGACCGAGGGTGAAAAGGTATAGCCAAATCATGCAAATACAGCACTTCAAGGTCCAAGAAGGTGTCTTTTGCAAGTGAAGAAGAAAGTCTTAAAATTAGAAGAGCTTGAACCAGAAGTCATTATGGAAGGTTCAGAACAGCAGCAACACACTTCAGCATACTTAACTACAGCAGTGGCCTTTATGCATTAATTCAAATATTTTCACTAATGTCTCTGGCAGAACAGATAGGAGAAAGGTGTGTTATTCGATTACAAAAGTAATAAAACTATAAATCTGCATGCCTCTTAAAAGCACAGCGGCAATTCCTCAGCAATTAAGAATAAGGTTTAAAGGGCTTTCAGTTACATGAGGGAAGTTATTGCACATTTTATTACAGAGACAGGAAAGATTACTTAAAAAAATCGGAAAGAATATACAAGAGGGAGGTATAATGTGGGGACAGGGCAACAAAATAGAATGGATACTATATAAAAAAAACATTAAATTCTTAAACTTCATTTGGTGGAATTAGGTTTGGAATTAGGTTTTGCTCATTAGAAAACAATAAGCCTAAACTCTAAACTGAGTATAAGTCTATGAACACAATTTTAAATAAATAAATTTTGGTTAAAACAAAAAAACCCAACCATTCATTCAAATACTAAATCTGACACTAATAACTCAAATGCATTGTTTCAGTCTGAACGTCCCAATTCTTCCTGTCACTGAATTATAATAATGCTAACAAGGTAAATGTTACATACAAAATATAGAGTTAAAATAAAGCACACAAATAGGAGCTAAAACCATACAGACAGACGGTCATGCCCTTGGGCATTCTATCCCATCTTATATCTTCCAGTTCAGGATGTGCACCATTTAATAAAGATGATCACAAAATGACCAAGTCTGAAATTCCAAAATATTACGGCATAAAGAAGAGAGATTCCAAAGTGGAGAAGAAAGTTCACCACAGAAGGCTGCATCCAGCTGATGACTCAGCTCTTGAGTAACTGATAATAAATAGCATGAAAAAACTAAGTGCACATCCTTGATAGCTGGAGCAATTCAAAGAAGAGAAAAATAATAAATCCTGGCTCATCATCTGGTTGAGATGATTACATAAAGAAACAAAAATTAAAGAATATAATTGATTTTTTTTTCTTATAAATCAAATAAAACAATAGTTAGCTTACTGGCATGACGAACTACATTAAATCTGTCAGAAACTTTCTGGAGGTCAAAAATCTTTGAACCTATAATGAGCACAAATTGCAGCAGTCATGAATCTGGTTAAAAATCATCGCCCCCAAAGCCGCATCTTCCTGAATTTCTAGAGAAGAACTCAGTTGTGAATGAAATATTGTCTCAGACAGAAAAAGTAACGCCTAAGTAAGGGTCACTGACATCTCCAAGAAGCAAATTCGTATTGGAAGTCAGATAGGAGAACTGCAGATCACTTCCACTTTTTCCAGGTACAAGGCTGGGAGGGAGAGGACAACTAGATACAAAAGTAGGACACAGCTTTGTAAGGAAGTTAATAGGTAACTAGACTTATTAGAGTCTTGTAACTGGATGAGCTTCCAGGTGGACTAAATCAAAACATCCTTGCTATTCTCTGTTTTGAAGTAGCACCATCTACTGACAGATGTGAATAAACTATACTGTCAAGAGTGTTACTGCCACATCTGCATTGGAGCAGAATCATCATCTGTCACAAGGACTGCAAGAGCTTGTCAGTAAGGTTAACATAAGCATCCAATTCTTTAACTTCAAAAAAGGTTTTAAAGGTGAAGAAAAGGTGACCATACTCACCATTTTTTTCCTCTTAAAATGGAAAACTCTGAGACCCGAATGACAAGGGAGCTGCATGGCTCATTGTCAAGTGATAGATGGTATCTAGTTATGAGAGCAGGCTTAAAGCTGGCTGTAGAGTTTATTGAATACCAGTCATGAAAATAAATTATTCAACGGAGTATAGAAAAATTCCTCAATCATTTATACGATTAATATTTTGCAGATATTTACCCAGCAATACTGGGTATGGTGTCATTCAGCTGCAGGTCAGCAGTATGACTGAAACAGGCTGCCAGTGTCAGAAAATTATTAATGCTTGATAACTGTCTGAAGGTCTTTCTTTAGTTCCGGTAAGAATGAAAGAGAAAAGCTTTAAGCATAGTCCTAAGTATAATATAAATGTGACTACTGGAAATTTTTAACCATCTCTAATCCCTTTTGATATCAAACAGAAATAAGTTTTATGCAAGATCACAGTGAATTAATTAAATTCTGATAAAAAGTATCTTTGATGGGAAAAATATCCAAATATTTTAGTAATTAAGTTTCAAAATGCTTTCAGGCACAGAAGTATTTCCAAAATTCTTTCAGAAATTTCTACAAATACTTACGTTTTTAATTTTACAATATTCATCAAGGTTTATTTATTGGCAGTTTGCTGTTTACTCTTAATTACTTGAATATTCAAAGTCAGGGGTATTTGATAAACACCACTTTTATCCCACAGGAAATGTACCTTATTAAGACTTGGTTTACATTTAAATTAAAGAGTATTTACAGAGAATACTCAGTCAAAAAAAGTCATATCTATAAATCAGAGAGCCAAAAGCATTAAGAAATCTGAACACATGAAATTATTCTTATTGTAGAAAAGCACTGAAGCACGTATATGAGTATGACTGCAAGCTAAGTCGCGTTGAAGAACTTACACCGTATTTAAGTGCTTTCCTTAACTGAAGCCAGAGGAAGAAATACCTACACGGTATTATCTTGTCATTCAAATTGTTTAGTTGGCAAGTTAAGGCCCAAGTTAACTGAAGATTCTAATTCTTCACTCATTTTTTTTTTCAGGCCTAAATCCAAACTTATTAATTTCTAAACTTTCCCTCAAAAACTTTTCTCATCAACCTGTAGACTTCTTCATATTTACATATGTGTGTATAAACAGTGTGGGTGTAATCATGAATGTTTGTATGTGTGCTTATTAAAATCACACAAATGACAGACAAACTAAGAAATTCTGTAACTATCCCACCTCTAGTCTTCCTTAAAGCACATTTGAAATGCCATAGACTGAAACAAACTAGAGTACAGTAAAACTTACTGTCTTCTTTCTTTTTAAATCCTATGAGAAACACAGACTCTTTTCCTCAAGACGTGGCCAAGTTTGTGGACTGTGCTTATGTGCAACACTCTTCAAGTGTATCAGCCTTTCTGTTCAGATGGTGCTCTGATACGAGCTGATTTCTGAAGCAGAAATGAGAGACTCCTGGATTAGGGAACCCTCCTATGCTTCTAATGTAAGGAAAACATTCTGCAGGACATTTGTTCTAGTACCAGAACTCCCTCTTCTTGCTATTGGCTTAGTGAGTCCTGTTCTTACTTGCTTGATCCACCTCAAGCAGTGAACCTTGGACTACTGCATGCAAGGTTCAAAGGTGTGATTACCAGCAATTAGACAGTCTATCTCCCTTGCTCATCCCTGGCGGGTGCTATAATCACAAAGCCACTGAACAGGCTGGACCGCTGGGCAGAGTCCAATGGGATGAGGTTTAACACGGCCAAATGCCGAGTCCTGCACTTGGGGCACAACAACCCTATGCAGTGCTACAGACTAGGAGAAGACTGTCTAGAAAGCTGCCAGGATGAGAAGGACCTGGGGGTGTTGGTTGACATACAACTGAACATGAGACAGCAGTGTGCCCAGGTGGCCAAGAAGGCCAATGGCATCTTGGCTTGGATCAGAAACGGTGTGACCAGCAGGTCCAGGGAGGTTCTTCTCCCTCTGTACTCGGCACTGGTGAGACCATTCCTCGAATCCTGGGGTCAGTTCTGGGCCCCTCACCACAAGAAGGATGTTGAGGCTCTGGAGCGAGTCCAGAGAAGAGCAACAAAGCTGGTGAAGGGACTGGAGAACAAATCTTATGAGGAGCGGCTGAGAGAGCTGGGGTTGTTTAGCCTGGAGAAGAGAAGGCTGAGAGGAGACCTCATTGCTCTCTACAACTACCTGAAAGGAGGTTGTAGAGAGGATGGTAATGGCCACTTCTCCCAAGTGACAGGGGACAGGGCGAGAGGGAATGGCCACAAGCTCCGCCAGGGGAGATTTAGGTTGGACATTAGGAAAAAATTTTTCATGGAAACGGTCACTAGGCACTGGAACAGGCTGCCCAGGGAGGTGGTTGATTCACCTTCCCTGGAGAGGTTTAAGGCACGGGTGGATGAGGTGCTGAGGGGCATGGTTTAATGTTTGATAGGAATGGTTGGACTCAATGACCCGGTGGGTCTCTTCCAACCTGGTTATTCTATGACTCTGTGAATAAAAACAGGCCACCCTTATGTTCTGCATTTTGAAAGGCAATTATCTTAATTACAAGTAGACAGCAACTTGAAAGCCAAAGCAGCAATCTCTATGCCAAAATGCTGGCGCTACCTATGGCAACAGATCTCGCTGCAGATCAGATCTTCTCACTCAATTGTGCTCCATTGCAAGGCATTGATTACTGTGAACTCTCTTCAGGCATATGTCCCTTTGCACACTCTTGGTACAGGAAGCTTAGATATCCAGAACTCTATTATTACAAATGTTTCAAGAATACACTGAATGATCCAATAACTGTTGTGGAGCCAGTCCTAAATTCCCCTCAGTTATACCTACAAAAACCTTTATGTAGTAACATGTATCTGCAGGGTGGGAGTAACACGTACGCAAATAAAACGTTAGAAGCCAAAGGCACCATATATCAAATTTTGATCCACAAGGAGGGAGGAATAATCACCTACACGACTTGTTTGGGTAGAGACTGTATGCAGAGCTTTATTTTATATCAAATTCTAGGTAAACATTGGTTCTTTTCTCTCTTCCTCCGCTTCCTTTTCTCTTAATCCTCATAGCAGACTGCTCATGTAAAGCCTCAGAACTACTGCTCATTTTATTCAGAATAGCCCCTGAAATGTGACTCACCATATCCTGAGCAGTATTTTTACCAGCTGCTCACACTTCAGGCTGGTACACGGCTACCTCTGTTCTCCCAACTACATGCTCCCAGCTTACTCGAACAGCTGTGGAAGATCTACCTATAAACGTCAAATAAATACTATGCAGTCCACGAGTTCCTCAAACGCTCATATCCAAACAGTGCCATTACGACACAAAAAAAGTCCAATATTTCTTAACAACTTTTCTCATATTTGTATGGGGTTTAGCTAACTAGATATGAACATAGGTATGCATGCAGAATACATCTCATGATTAACCCAGGCATTCAGTCAGGATTCCTAGCAAATTCAGAAATGCAAGGAAATTCAGACTTAGAGTCCACACTCAGTGTGATGTAAAAAAAATGGAAGAAGTCTTTCTGTAAGGCACTCCCATCATGGAGTGAGACAGAATTTAGACACAGACAGTTGTAAAATGTTTGCCTATTACCTACAATTTTAAACAAATGCACACACACAAACCCCAAACCTAGTAAGCTAGATTACATCATCTAATTTTATGTAATCCGGACCTTTTCTTTAATTGTTCTGAGGGTAGTGAGAAACGTCATGCAGGTTAAGAAGAATACGATCTTAAGAATGTATTTATCATCACATATGTTTATGAAACTGGAATCCAGAATGTTCTGGTTCTTAGTTCAGTGCCTTATCCAACAGGTTACAGTGAGAAAAAACTGTTTTTTTTCAAATTGGTAACAAGTTTTGGTACTGATGAAGCCATGATTTCATTCTGACCTCTTAGAACGCATATTTTCTATTTTCACCTCTAGAAGGGACCTCAGCCTTTGCAGCAGACAAAATTCCCAATGTTGTGCTTTTATGAGAATTCACTCTTACTTCTAGCTCAGCAACTTGATTCCCAAAAGAATCTCAAGGTATTGACTACAGCAACCTGACATGAAAACAATTAGTTTTTCTTCTCCCCTTTCCTATCTTCTGATTTCAGTAAATCCTGTCCTCCTTTGTTTGCACTTACTGTGGTTCTCCTATGTAAAAAATTATTTCTCTTCTCTTGTAATCTCCTGAACACAGATGAGACCTCTTACTGTGGGCACTCTTACTGTGTATGAAATTTACATTTCATATGTAAATGTTTGCTCATCCTCCCCTTCAAACAAGTCATTCAATTTAGAAATTCCCAAAAGATTACTTTTAAAAGAACTACCTTGAGGTACTTTCCATATTAAACTCCCATCAACTGCAGTTTTCATAGTTTCGAGTAAACAAGGGGAATTAACATCTGCACTAAATTTCCCATTTGGATGGTGATTATAATTGTGATAGAAGTTTAATGTCATATGAGTTGGCTGAAAGGTATTGTAAAGAAAATTAAATTACTTCATAGATCCTATTTAATCCTTACTGCTTATTCTAAGTCATTCTACATCTATCAAGTTTTAAAGTAATTTATTCAAAAAAAAAAAAAAGGAAGAAGGAAAGGAAGTCATTAAGTTTCATCTTTCGCTTGTTAGTCTTACTTCAAACATTTCACATGACTGCTTTCAAGGGCACTCAGCCCAAACCATATCAGTATTGCTCACTGATGCTGCATGGGAGCAGCAAGGGCTGAATCCGAGTTACCTTGCATTGCACTGAAGCTGTTTCCACCACCAAAGCCTTTCACACTGATTCCCAGATTGATGCTCTGCCTGAAGTTGTTGCATCATTGTCAATAGAACAATAATTTCTAGAAAGATCTTTTTTGTACCAATTCCCGTCTCAGAAAAACTGAAAAATTCTACAACAAAGAGGACAGAGTACCATTTTAGGTCAAATAGCTTCAGAGGAAAAGAAGTGGAAGAGATTATATATTGCTATTTAAAGAATAATCACCAAATACCACATGGGACCATATAAACCCCTAGAAAAGTGGCAGAATTCCCAAGCCAGCCAAGCTGTAAGAGGACGTAGATTCTTTCCATATAGTGAACACTCCAGAGAAGACTAAAACCTTTTAAATTCGTAATAGGTAAGTTTTAAACCGTGACCTAATAAACTAGCTAATTTTTGAGTAGTGAAAATTCAAAGCAAGTAGGGAAGAGAGAACACTGAACTAGGGAGATTTATTAGTCCAGTGCTAAAGATGGAAGGAAAACGTCACTCAGAGGAGTTTGTGCTTTAATTAGTATAACTCTTTATTACTAGAATTTTCCCAGTGCTAGAATGCAGCCTCTAAAAATGGAAAGAAGTAGAAAAATATACTGAAGGGAGAAATATCTCTATCACTAGGGGAATGGAGTGGATTTAGAAGTGACTTTACTGGTGTCAGATTGTCTTTGCTAAATCCATTCCTGCAAAGTATTCCTCAGCAGCCTGAGCAAGACTTTTACGAACTGGCCTACTTTGGTGCATAAGGATATAAATAAATACTATGTAATTGCCAAATAAATACTTTATAAAGCTAGGCTTCTTCTGAAACAGGACTTCCAAAGCCAGAACATAGGAATAAAACCAATAAATCCTATCTTCCTGCAGAAAAACTCCCTCCAGGTCAATCTGAGTATTTTTTAATGAAAATTATCCAAATAAGTAATGCAGTAATAAACCTACTGAAAAAAATAAACTTTCTGCACATCAGTTAAATCCTAAACTAAATTAATTAAAACCTTACTGACAAGTTGTCACATTGCAATTATTTATGATTGGTTTGGTTAAAAGAATAAACTTATTAAATAATGTGTGATGTCCACCAAATCAACTATGACTTACTAAAGAAATAAGCTTGCCCTTCCACTATCACATATGACACTGAAAACTGTTAAACCTATCATATTTTTCCAGGCTATTCATGAGCTTGCTAATCAGCTGCAATTGCTAACATGAAATATTTAACTCTGTAATGTTTTATTAACCTCTGCTCATGAAATCTTAATAGCAAAATTTGCTGATACAATACAGGGCTCTTCCTGAATCTAGCAGTTTTGGTTCTCAATGCTGCATATTTTTTTAGTGATAGTCATAGAGTATCATCATGCATTTACTCTAGTTTAATGACACGACATGCAATTTTCAAGGAGTACACAGGACCAATCTGCAGATAGCTAAAACTTCAATTAACACAGCAACATCAGGCTACGTGTGGGATGACTGTGAATTATACTGCAAATATAACAAAATCAGCAAGGTGTATCACAAGAAAACTTCTGAACTTCTGCTTAAAGGGGCTCTAAGAGATCTCTGTGTTCCTCTAAACTCTGCACTTTCTCCTCTAACTTGACATTCTCACTTCTTTAAAACCAGACAGCTTTCACCCTCTTTGCTTTCTTCCAGGCCTCTCCTTCTTAGAGGACATTTAAACACTCATCCTGGCCTTCAATCTCCCATATTAACTTTTAAAATGTACACAAAAGGATCATTCCGAAGTATTCTTTCCCCACAGAAAGAGACCTCTCTTATTGCTGCTGTCTCCTATCCTCAGGAGCACGTTCAGGGTGATGGCTCTAATCCAGCACAAAGAACTCACAGAGTACAAGTTCCTCCCCGGATACCACCAATTTCCATTTGTTATTTGCATTTTAAGAATATCCAACAATTCTGGTCCCCTCGAGGCAGAAGCCAAAATTAAAGCTACAATTAACACAAAATAAACCTGGTATCACAAACAATGGTTTAGAGAGCTGCTCCCAGAAGGAAGGGTAAATACAGACTGTGGAGAGACAACATTACCAGTTTGCAACGTGAGATTAAGGTCAAACGCTTTAGCGCCCTCAACTGACCATGGCTATCATCCTGGCTCTTATTTCAGTTTCAAGGAAAGGATTCTTAAACTGTTTAACATAAATTGAAATTATTGCCACCTCATTGAATAAATCTCAAACCTGCAGGGATTCAGCTTACATCGCCTGGAGAAGCATTCTGGGCTACCCAGCTAATACACTTCCACACTGAACAACCTACCTACTTTATAAATGACAAAAAATTATGGACTTACGAGACCGTGTTAGTATTTATGGATTTTTTCAGCTTCAGCAAGGATCATGCTAGCTCTCCTACCAGATTTACTAGTAAGCCATGCACTGCAGTTGATGTTATAATGTTTGTATGCAGCATCAGCTTCTTTGGCAAAGCATGCAGACTTCAGTGCTCAGGACTGGACTTCATAAGAAAGTTAATGAGACTGTGCAAATAACATCACATGAGGTCAGTTAGACCACCCTCTTACAATTCCGGTGATGCAGAAAAGCCACAGATGAGGGGACAACCTGAAATAAGTGTCTGTGACACCTGTTAGAGGGAAAGCTGGCCTTGAACCACAAAAGAAAGGAAGTGTCACACAAAGACAGATAATAGACAGAGCTCAGACCATCAGACAGTTTTACACAAGGCTCGAACTGAAACATGGCAGCATAGCACTTTACCTCCTTCAAGGACTAGCATTCTCACTAGCATCTACAATTTAGGAAAAATAGTACGAAGGTACAGGAACATTAACCTCACCTTCAGAAATTGTTTACAGTACCACAGTCATTAAAAAGAAATATTTTTTAATAATCCTGATCAAAGAGAGATCCAGCTTGCACTACATCTCTTCCACCCTTTGAAGGGCCCTCATAATACCCCTGCGTTAAAATCACAGATTGTGGCTGAAGTAGTTAAAATACTGCCACTTTACTTCTTACTTCATAGGGCAAAGAATGCCACGTAAAATGTTTCAACATGCCAGGAACCAGGAGAAAAAAACAAACAGAAGTTTTACTGAGTGTGCTCCTGCTTCCATCCTGTGTGGATGAGCAGATGCAGATCCTGATTTCAGCAGGGCTGCTGGCGTGCTTGAACTTACCTGTGCATGTAAATGTGTTTTTTGCATGGAAGAAGATGTGAGGAAACAGCCAAAAGTGAGGTCATTTAGTCCTCTGGAAACATTTTGGTTTAGAGGTTCAATGTAAGAACTCCCGTACTCAATATCTTACTGCATTTTTTGTTTGGTTTACTGGTTTTAGGATGCTTAGTGGGCGTTTTTTGCACAACCCTGGCCAGTCCAAAAATGTCACATCTATTCTAGGCATTTATGTGCACCTTATTAATGAGGTATCTGGTTTCAGTTACAAGCACTCTCACTACCCTCACACAGTAATTTTCTTCCTTTTTAGAAGTGGGAAGTGTAATCATGAACAAAACTAAGCAACACCAACACAGAAAGTCTGGCAGAACTGATAACAGACCTCAAGTTTCCTGTGTACAATTCCCTATTAAAATTATTCCTTATTGTCCTTATTAGAAACAAAAAAGATGTATATCAATTACTAATAGAACCATATTTATCCTTGAAAGATAGCTGATGAGGTACGACTTGCTTTCTGCAAGATGCCCAGACAGTTCTCAAATATTTCATCTTTCCAAGACAAACCCATGTGCAAATCAAGTACTAAAAGCATGGTATGGAAGGCTGCCAGGGAAAAGCTGTGGTCCCATGCCAAGCGCTGCATCTCATGGAAACAAACAGAAAAAAGCATGAGTTGCAAATGTTTACTGAATGACCACCTGGTGTACCAAAGCTGTAATTAGCGTTGATACGTTTTTGGGATGATGCTGCAACTCATATATTACTTCAGTTGCTTCTGTTTACTACTTTCTAAATGTTGCCAAATTATTACCCAGTAAATGGTAATTGCTCTGTATTTGTCTCATA